>CM051515.1:22797306-24024719 GCA_028015205.1 Mytilisepta virgata
CCACCGAACAAATATTCAAATCTCTTCTTAAGTGATCCACTTTTAAATTGTGTGCCTGGATCGTTGACCTTGTTCGCTAATACAGAAAACAGCTTTTTGTTAGAATATTTTGGAACGCCGAAACTGTCTTATAGTGTATAAATTTAATGTGTTTTGTCACTTTGTCTTTATGTCTTGCATTTCTACTTATGTTATGTGCAAGTGCCTTTATTTCCTGACACTGCGTCTCCGTGTTATGTCAAATTTACTATTTGTTTTGTTAAACAGTTGTATGTCATATCATTGCTACTCTATATATGCATTACATTATGTTGTAATCACTGTACATTCTGTGAATCCCTATAAAATTTATGATCAAATACCTTTACATTTTGTCATATTTCCTTTATGTTTTGTCTATTCTTCCTTACGTTATCTCAGTTAATAATTGCGTCCTGTCTCAAATAGGTTTGTTATGCCGAATGTTCTGAACGGTTGATCTGATTACCTTTTTTGTTCTATGAGAAGCTCATGATGTCATATTTCAATGGCTTTATGTTGTGTTCATACATATGTATCTTCTGTGGCAAATGTTTTTTGTCATGGTATAACCCATATTTTTTGGGTCAATTAATTGGTACTTTCAGTTTACATTCAATACATTTTGTCAATCCACCAATACATTATGTGCAAACACCTATTACGTTATGATAAACGCCTATGTGACACAGATTAAAACAATACGCTGTCGTGATATAGAATAAAATTCTTTGATATCAATTTTGCCGACATTTTGAGTAACCGGGTAACATATTTGTTTCAAAATATGGGTTTCGACCTTTTGCATGATAATTTTGGATTGAATCGTGACGACTAAAGGCTTCGCTAGCTATTCATATAAGTTTTAGGTCGTTTAGCCATTTTTGCCAGCTTTTACGGCAACCCAGAGAAGGGGGGCCGGGATTTCTAACATTTGCAATATTTTACGAAAACCGTCAAAACAATGTACATTTTTGGAACAATGACACCCAATAGAATACATTTGTGTGAAAATCTACAAAAGTGTAGGGGTTTTAGAATTTATTCTTATAAGTCAAGACGATAACTCCCAGATATGCAGTAAATGTCTAAATTCTAATAAAAACAAAGCCAATCGATGTCATCAATCAGTCACCGATTAGTCAACAATCAGTCATCGATCCGTCACCGAGCCGTCTTCAATCAGTCATCTTGAGCGATATTAATCGGTACAAGTACTGTGTTATAGCTCTGTATTTTGGCTTTATTTCACATTATATTCTCGATATTTTGGCATTGTGTTGTGTATTTGTATACTTAATTTTAATCAGGGCCATCCAAGACTCGTTACTTGGTGTTAATTCCAATCATATTGAAGACTGGGCGTTGAGTGACATGCATATTTTACTTTTCGCATTCCTGTATCTGTTCTTCTTAGGTCTTTCCTTTTTTCCAAATTAGGTGTAGGAGAGGGTCATTGGTCATCGAATATCTAAACCCAACAATATTTTTGTTCGAAATCAACAGACATGGAAAAGAGCATGCATGTATTTGCATAGATAAAAAACCCCTTTCAAGTAACATTGTCGTTACCATTAAACTATCTTGGAGAATCATTGCAATAATTTTTAATTTGAAATTAACCACTGTACTTTTACACAGGACTTGCATTTATATACAAACCAAAGCAACATAAATAATGGCCCAGTTGGCCGACGTGCAAGAAAGCATCCATCTTTTCCCCAGTCAATTATCAGTAAAGAAATGTGGTTCAATTTTGTATTTAAACGTATGATATTCTTTTTTAGCTCACCTGACCCAAAGGGTCAAGTGAGCTTTTCTCATCACTTGGCGTCCGTCGTCCGTCGTCCGTCGTCGTCCGTCGTCGTCCGGCGTCGTCCGTCGTCGTCCGGCGTCGTCGTTAACATTTTACATTTTGAACTTCTTCTAGAGAACCACTGAATGGAATGAAACCAAACATGGCATGAATGTTCCTTATGAGGTGCTGACCAAGTGTTGTTACTTTGTAGCCGATCCATCATCCAAGATGGCCGCCAGCGGGGAACTTAGTTTAACATAGGACCCTATGGGAAATGCATACAAATGACTTCTTTTAGAGAACCACTGAATGGAATGAAACTAAATCTGGCATGAATGTTCCTTATGAGGTGCTGACCAAGTGTTGTTACTTTGTAGCCGATCCATCATCCAAGATGGCTGCCAGCGGGGAACTTAGTTTAACATTGGACCCTATGGGAAATGCATACAAATGACTTCTTTAAGAGAACCACTGAATGGAATGAAACTAAATCTGGCATGAATGTTCCTTATGAGGTGCTGACCAAGTGTTGTTACTTTGTAGCCGATCCATCATCCAAGATGGCCGCCAGCGGGGAACTTAGTTTAACATAGGACCCTATGGGAAATGCATACAAATGACTTCTTTTAGAGAACCACTGAATGGAATGAAACTAAATCTGGCATGAATGTTCCTTATGAGGTGCTGACCAAGTGTTGTTACTTTGTAGCCGATCCATCATCCAAGATGGCCGCCAGCGGGGAACTTAGTTTAACATTGGACCCTATGGGAAATGCATACAAATGACTTCTTTTAGAGAACCACTGAATGGAATGAAACTAAATCTGGCATGAATGTTCCTTATGAGGTGCTGACCAAGTGTTGTTACTTTGTAGCCGATCCATCATCCAAGATGGGCGCCAGAGGGGGACTTAGTTTAACATAGGACCCTATGGGAAATGCATACAAATGACTTCTTTTAGAGAACCGTTGAATGGAATGAAACCAAACATGGCATGAATGTTCCTTATGAGGTGCTGACCAAGTGTTGTTACTTTGTAGCCGATCCATCATCCAAGATGGGTGCCAGAGGGGGACTTAGTTTAACATAGGACCCTATGGGAAATGCATACAAATGACTTCTTTTAGAGAACCGTTGAATGGAATGAAACCAAACATGGCATGAATGTTCCTTATGAGGTGCTGACCAAGTGTTGTTACTTTGTAGCCGATCCATCATCCAAGATGGCCGCCAGCGGGGAACTTAGTTTAACATAGGACCCTATGGGAAATGCATACAAATGACTTCTTTTAGAGAACCACTGAATGGAATGAAACTAAATCTGGCGTGAATGTTCCTTATGAGGTGCTGACCAAGTGTTGTTACTTTGTAGCAGATCCATCATCCAAGATGGCCGCCAGAGGGGGAATTAGTTTAACATAGGACCCTATGGGAAATGCATACAAATGACTTCTTTTAGGGAACCGTTGAATGGAATGAAACCAAACATGGCATGAATGTTCCTTATGAGGTGCTGACCAAGTGTTGTTACTTTGTAGCTGATCCATCATCCAAGATGGCCGCCAGCGGGGAACTTAGTTTAACATAGGACCCTATGGGAAATGCATACAAATGACTTCTTTTAGAGAACCACTGAATGGAATGAAACTAAATCTGGCGTGAATGTTCCTTATGAGGTGCTGACCAAGTGTTGTTACTTTGTAGCAGATCCATCATCCAAGATGGCCGCCAGAGGGGGAATTAGTTTAACATAGGACCCTATGGGAAATGCATACAAATGACTTCTTTTAGGGAACCGTTGAATGGAATGAAACCAAACATGGCATGAATGTTCCTTATGAGGTGCTGACCAAGTGTTGTTACTTTGTAGCCGATCCATAATCCAAGATGGCCACCAGCAGGGGACTTAGTTTAACATAGAACCCTATGGGAAATGCATACAAATGACTTCTTTTAGTGCCCCACTTAATGGAATGAAACCAAACATGGCATGAATATTCCTTATGAAGTGCTGACCAAGTGTTTTTACTTTGTAGCTGATCCATCATCCAAGATGGCCGCCAGCGGGGAACTTAGTTTAACATAGGACCCTATGGGAAATGCATACAAATGACTTCTTTTAGAGAACCACTGAATGGAATGAAACTAAATCTGGCATGAATGTTCCTTATGAGGTGCTGACCAAGTGTTGTTACTTTGTAGCCGATCCATCATCCAAGATGGGCGCCAGAGGGGGACTAAGTTTAAAACATAGGACCCTATGGTTAATGCATACAAATGACTTCTTTTAGAGAACCGTTGAATGGAATGAAACCAAACATGGCACGAATGTTCCTTATGAGGTGCTGACCAAGTGTTGTTACTTTGTAGCCGATCCATAATCCAAGATGGCCGCCAGCGGGGGACTTAGTTTAACATAGAACCCTATGGGAAATGCATACAAATGACTTCTTTTAGTGACCCACTGAATGGAATGAAACCAAACATGGCATGAATATTCTTTATGAAGTGCTGACCAAGTGTTGTTACTTTGTAGCTGATCCATCATCCAAGATGGCCGCCAGCGGGGAACTTAGTTTAACATAGGACCCTATGGGAAATGCATACAAATGACTTCTTTTAGAGAACCACTGAATGGAATGAAACTAAATCTGGCATGAATGTTCCTTATGAGGTGCTGACCAAGCATTGTTACTTTGTATCCGATCCATCATCCAAGATGGCCGCCAGCGGGGGACTAAGTTTAACATTGGACCCTACGGGAAATGTATACAAATGACTTCTTTTAGAGAACCACTGAATGGAATGTAACAAAACATAAGGTGCTGACCAAGTGTTGTTACTTTGTAGCCGATCCATCATCCAAGATGTTTAGAAGTCTATCAGAAAATTGTAAAAAAAATTCTGAATGGTCACAACTTGACCACATATTCAAAAATAATAATGATAAGATGTCTTCAATAGCTATTGTAAGACTACACTAAGATGACCTGTTTTTAATTTTAAATACTGTGTCAAATTAAACCAATCTTGGTCTCAATCATTATATAATTTTACATAATTTCCAAAATCACATTAGATACAGGTGAGCGACACAGGCTCTTGAGAGCCTCTAGTATTTCCTTAATTTTACGATAACTGTAAATTTATATATCATTAATGTTTTGCTGAATTAGCAGTTGACAAAAGGGGGTGGTCATTGTCATTGTTCCTGTGAAATGCACAGTAGACACATTAATCTTTAGGACGAAATAAAAACCACATTTCTATGCATATATGTATATAAACATGTATAAGAATTTGTATTACCTGTATCACAAGTATTTGCTAAGCCTGTTGACTCTTCAATTTCTTTTCTGACGTTGTTTCTAAATGTGGCCCGATCTGCAATTGTTTTTAAGCCACAGAGAATGAAGTCATTGGTTCATTCGAGCGAGCGAATTGGAATTTGAATTTTTTTTCTTGAGACCTAGTTTTTTGGGGGCGAAGAATAGATTAATGTGCGGTACACATTTTCTTAACTAAAATATTGCAAAAATTGGACAAAATCGCAGGAGAACAATTTTTATTTTCTTGAAAAATGAAAAACTTGAGGTGAAATTGTTTTTTTTATATTAATTTACATCATCATAAAATCGGAGCGGCGAAACCCAAAAATCAATTTTGTGTGGCCCTGTCGATCAAAGAATCCAACATCTAAATATTATCTATTTTGAGTTTTGTAAAATTTGGAGCTTAGGCTTCAAAACTCATATTTTGGAGTTAAAGTGTTATCCGGTTACTCGCCATCTTTATAACGTTATTTCTATGTCACAATAGCGTTTTGTTTTAATTTGCGTCGCACATGCGTTTATCATAACGTAATAGGTGTTCCCACATAACATACATGTACTGATCAATTGACAAAACATATTTATTGTAAACTGAAAGTACTAATTGATTGGCATAACAAATATAGGTTATACCATGACATATAACATTTGTCACAGAAGATACATATGTATGAACACAACATAAAGCCATTGAAATATAACACCATGAGCTTTTCATAGAACAAAAAGGTAAACAGACCTCTTAGAAAATTCGAAATAACAAACCTATTTGAGACAGGACGCAATTATTAACTGACATAACGTAAGGAAGAATAGACAAAACATAAATGAAAGTTGTTTGGTCATAAAAATTTTAGGTATTCACAGAATGTACAGTAATTACAAGATAATGTAATGCATATTGCACATAACAAAGAATAGTAATGGCATAACATACAGATGTTTGATAAAACAAATAGTAATTTAACATAACACAGAGATGCAGTGTCAGGAAAAAAGGCACTTGTGTAACAGCCAGTTTGTTTCGCCAGTTACTTTGTTCCGGTGGAAAATTTTGACTAGCTTCTTTGTTCCTCCGGAACATTTGGACTAGTTATTTTGTTCCATGACCAGTTGAAAAGTTCTAGCAGGTCTGAACTTTTCAACTAGCCAACTTGTTCCAGATGTTCAGTGTAGATGCAAATCTTGAACTCTTTTCATTTTCATGATCTCCATCAAAATATTTATTTTCACTTTTATATAGTACAATTTTGTGGTATTCCCAAGTATCCATATTGAAAACTTTTTATAGGAGCATTCCTAAACTCATTATTTATATAGTTTTGCTAAAATCTACTCCAGTTACACATGAATTATTTTTGGGAAATTTATCAGTTGAGTTATTGAATATTATAAATGGAATGGTAATATTTTTAATATAGTTTCTAAAAATTACAAATCTATAAATTATGAAAAAGGAAAAATACCAATACAGAAATTTATATTATTTTTTCATTTAGATGTACTTTTCTGATAATTTTTTTATAGTTTATCTATCATTCTTAATTTCCTATTCAATTATAATTTTAGTAAATATATTTCTTAATCAAAGTCCAAAAATTACAGGTATACCGTATAAAAACTATGATTCAACTCACTCTGATAATAAGTTAGTTTGTTAAGTATGTGTGTAAAAAATAACTCTTAAGTTGTTGAAAAATTCTGGAACATTAAAGTATTTAAAAATGCCTTAATGTTTTACCAGTTAAAATAATTGGAAATTATTGGCTAGTTCAAAATGACAGGAACTTTTTGACTAGTTGAAAATTACTGGAACTTTTGGACTATTTGAAAACTACTGGAACATCTGGACTAGTAATAAAATTCCTAACCCTAAAATTTTCCAAAATTTCCATCAATTTATGAAAATTATTATTTCAGTAGAATTTAAACCATAAGTATCAATTAATGATAGCGAGTGTAGCGAGCGCTATAGGAGCATATGCATTTTCTACATATGGGTCATTTAGAAAAGTATTTGTTTAATAGGGCAGCCATATTGTGCTACATACTAAGGCTAGAAAAAGTTTTGTTCGCCGGAATCGGAATTAAGGGAAATAACTTGCTTCAAGTTATAATTTTAGAATCCGGAAATGCGTTTCTGGAAAGTTCTATTGCTGTGCTCGCATCATTGGCCACGCCAACAGCATGTTATTATTTTTATTTAACATGATTCATGTTGATCTGCACACATACGCTTAAGTTTTAAAACTTTACCTTTCACCGGAACTTTATGACTAGTTTATATATTCCGTGTCCCGGGAACTTTTCAACTATGTCTGGAACAAACTAACTAGTTGAAAAGTTCCGGAGGAAATTTTAGGCTAGTTACTTTTTTTGCCTGGAACAAATCAGCGCTTACACTTGCACATAGCATAAAGTAGAAATGACAGGACGTAAAGACAAAGTGACAAAACACATTAAATATCTACACTTTAAGACAGTTTACGGCGTTCCATATCCGTATACCTTTATGATGTTTATATTTGTAACTTATATGATTTTTTGTTCAGATGTGTTGCAGTTTCTTAAAGGAATACCATTGCCGAAATACCGGTCAATTAAGGGAAAACTATCGAAATTTAAATATGTGGAAGGTAGGCTTCGTTATTTTCATTTTGTATAACTCTTTTCCAGATTTTTGTAATTGTCTGGATTATGATCAGAAAGCAAATTCATTTCAGATTGATATGTTAATGATTTAAATGAGAATTTGTAACATTTGGACTGTACAGTCATGACAGTGGTTTTTATATTTCGCCGGTAAGATTGGTCAGATAGTCAGAAGCTGTGTGATGTTAGTGAACATAGACTTATTTTTTTTTGTCTTCAATTTAATTCAAAATGTTTATGTTAGATTTAGAATATTATGTATGCTCAAAATATGAATTGTCTTGAAATCTAACACTAAAACAAACTCATGTCACTTCAGTAAACAGCTTTATAAAAAGAAATTAGTGATGCTAGTCTAGAACAAAAATAATTCAACTCAAATTTAATTCTACTTTGCTGAACAATATATTTCACAAATGTTCTTATTAGTCTGAGATCACCATATAATATGTGGAGTTTCTGTTTTATTTTCTTTATAGTCTGAGATCACCATTTAATTTGTGGAGTTTCTGTTTCATTTTTTATTCATTTTTGTTTTGTTTTGTTTTTTGTTGTTGATTATTTAGCAACACTTATTAGTTGGTGTTACCACCAATCCATAATAAAATTAAACTAGACTTATAATGATGATTTACCTGTGCGTTTTCCTGATCTTCTTCAAATATTGAAATTTCATGTTTTATGTAGTTTTTATACTGTGGATTTCCAAATATGTAAAATTCCAAGGACATTGCGCTTAACATCTTTATTTTGGTGTTGGGGTTAATCTTTGATGACTTCATATATTTCTCAGTGTTGCAAATGTCCCCTTTACCTTGTTAATTCTATTTTGTACCTCATTGTCTGAGTCTCCATCAAATGTTATTTTGCTGCCAAGGTAGGTAAATTCCTGATCTTCTTCAATATTATTGCTGTGTATAGTAATAATCTGGTTGGATTTTGCATTTAGTTTCACGAGTTGGTCTTGTCGGCATTGATGTTTCAGCATGTTCAGTTAGAATGTTAATATTAGCCTACATATTCTGGTGATGATGGGCTAGCAGTGAAATGTCTTCTTCAAAATCTAAGTCTTTTACTTATGTAAATACTATATGTAAATGTCCATGTTATTCCTCTCTCATTGTACCCCCTCTTTGGTCTCGTGGAAGGTCGCGGGTTCGATTCCCGGCCGGGTCAAACCAAAGACATTAAAATAGGTATTTGCTGCTTCTCCGCCAAGCACGTGGCATCTAGCAGTAAGAGCAAAGATCCACTTGTCGGCTCGGAGTCAGTATAATGTGTCCGAGTGAGGTGATGTCTTCCTGCGGACAGTTACCTTGTGAGCTAGCACATTAAAAATCCAGCTCAGCGTGTTGGTCTAGTACAAAGCACGGATCATATTCATTATCATATCAACATGTTCTCGTCCTGATATGCACCTGGCTGCCACTGAACGTTAAATAACAATTCATCCATCCATCCTTTCTCCTCGTTATTGATTGTTTTTTCATGACCCAGTCTACGCAGATGGAAACAAATAGAGGTTGAAGAACACATCCTTGTTTCACTCCAGTTCGTATAGAAAATTCCTCAGTGAGGTAGGATCCACAGATTACTTTGGCGCTGAAATCCCTCTAAAGTACGATGTATTTTGTAACTACTTAGGTATTACAGACGAGAGAATTTGGACTTAGAGTTAAAAAAAGTTTGCATCTCAGCAGTAAAATTAAATTTTTGTACATCTTTATTTTTAATATTGTTAACACCATTTACCATGTATGTCTGGCTGACTTTTTGCAGAAGAAATGCCTGATGTCATATGGAAAATGGGAAACGACGCTGGTATTTTGTACAAAAATATACTAGAGGCTGGTATTGAAAAGAAATATGCGCTTAAAATTCCAATTGTTGGACCCTTTGGGGTTGGTAAGACATGCTTGATGAGACGATTGTTGCAAAGGGGGATAGAAGATGTAGAGAGTACAAACGGAATCAACATTATGGGACTCAGGTGTAAAATTCGGGTAAAGGATGGTACATGGATTTTTTCAAAAGGTATTTATTTGTAATGAAATATTTGACTAATTTCAAAGAAGTCTAACACGACTGGAAATATATACAAGAAAATATCACGAATATCGAGAATCAAAAGAACTTTGTTAAATGGAAAACAATCATGAATGTCCATTTACAAATTTGGAATCTGGAATGAAAATATGAGTATAAAATATCTTTTTCAAGTAAAAGGAAAACAAGGATATCTATTTACAGTAATTACAACAAATGAGATACATGACGTATGTAGTAACTAACAGATAAGTCGTTTTGTCGTTCAATAATGACAGATTCCAATGTTTCAAAGCGCAAACTCGTGGTTTTTTTTACTACCGATTTTTCTATTAAAAGGTATATATCATTTTCCATTATATATAAACTCCTGTAAACCATAGGTTACAGGTAAGGTTTCCAAATAGCATGAATTGGAATTAAAGTAAGCATAGTCTAAATAACTTGCATTCATTCTCACAGGTTGAAAATTTAATAACGGGTAAATTGTATGGCAAGCCGTTTTACTATTTATTCTAACTTCAAGATATCTCATATAATATATAAGATATCTCATATAGTTTATAAGATATCTTATATAGTTTATAAGATATCTTATATACTTTATAAGATATCTTATATAGTTTATAAGATATCTCATATAATTTATAAGATATCTCATATAATTTTCTTTATAAGATATCTTATAAACTATATAAGATATCTCATAAACTATATGAGATGTCTTATAAAGTATATAAGATATCTTATATAAAAAATATTTATAAGATATCTTATAAACTTTATAAGATATCTTCTAAAGTTTATAAGATATCTTATCTAATAAACTTTATAAGATATCTTCTAAAGTTTATAAGATATCTTATAAAGTATATAAAGTATATAAGATATCTTCTAAAGTTAATAAGATATCTTATAAAAACTGGATTATATAAGATATCTTATATATTATATAAGATATCTTATATATTATATGAGATATCTTATATATTATATGAGATATCTTGAAGTTAGAATAAATAGTAAAACGGCTTGCCATAAAATTGCTGTCTGCTCAAATCTGTCAAAACTGAACATTACATGTACGGAAAAACAAATAAAAGATAATTATTATGTCTACAAAATACACTCTCAATCCCAGATAGTTTGGATGCAGTAAAAGTACGATTTCTTAAAAAAATATATACTCCTTCTTAGATAATTCTGATACAGAAAAAATACAGAAAGGACATATTCTAAATATCTTTATATTTTGAGTATTAACTGACATGTTCCTACAAAAAAGTGTGTAAATGTGTATTACCATAAGATTTTAACTGGTCTGTATGTGATCGAGAATAAAACTCCTTATTACATTCATTTTTCTCTTAATTAACTCACTTTGCGTCTGTCGTCGTCGCCCGGGTGTAAATGCTTCTTTGAAATTTTTTCTGCTCTGAAAACACTGAGCAAATTTGGGCCAAACTTTGGTGAAATTGTCCTTCGGATGTTCACTTCCCCTTCCAAAACATTTATTTAACAATCTTGTCTAAAACCACTTGGTCAGTTGGAACCAAACTTGGCACAAATGATCCTCTTATAATTTTGTTTGATGATTCGGACTGTCAGCCAAGATGGCCACCACAGCTAAACTTATTTTAACATGTTTAACCTAATACGCTACGAGTAAGTAAAACATGAATGCTAATTTCGAAACTTCTGAACAAAAGGGAGCTGAACGTGGCAACAGTGATATTTATCCTATGACTAAGACTGTCAACTGAGATGACCAAAAATGCCTAATATAGGACCAGAACTGCTTTTATGGCAATTGATTGGCAATATGAATCCGGATAAGCGATAAAGGCTCATGGGAGTCTCTATTTTGTCTATGTTTATATTATTTTGTTCGTTACTACCGCATCATGATAAAGTGTTTGATATGGTCAATCATATAGACGAATTAATATAAGCTTTCACTGTCTTGTTGCCAAATCCAAGTATTGTTGTTAAATTACTTGTTAATATTTATTTATCAAAGGTGAATATTCATTTATCAGAATAAAATATGTATAACCTATATGAATAGTCCACCCGTGACACTTTGTAAGCACTCTCACGTTTTATTATTATTATCGTTGTATTTTATTATGAAAAATGATCTGACTTGCAGAGGAAATAGTTTCACAAAACATAAAAAATGTTCGTCTTGTAAATTGAAGTTGAATTTTAAATCGCGTATGATATGTATAGTAGTGTATGGTGTAACATGTGTGGTGTATGATACAATCATGTTTGGTGTATAATGTAACTGAGTGCGTAACAATTCAAAGGGGTATGATCGTATGTTGCCTTTCATTAAAGATTCTGGGTTTGATGATGACAAAGAAAGGAAGACAAAGTTGATGAAGACTATTTTAGCTACCAAAACGGAATCTGATGCAAGACAAATGTCCAACAAAAACACAATCGCTGATCTACATTTCAAGGAAGCATGCGAAGAAGAAATAACCGAATCAACATCTTCAGCATCGTCAGATGATGAGGAAGAAAGATATGTACGAAAGGAAAGTGTGATGATCAAGTCGACAGACTCTCAAAGTATCGAGATCAGTAGATCTGAAACAAATCGTTGCGATGTTAGTGCAGCAAAATATGAATTTCAAGTTTCAAAACCTGCAAAAATACGGTATCGAGGTGACTATTTGTTAAAAGATTTCAAGGGCTTAGATACATCAGAAATATGTCTAGATGATTTTGCGGAAGTTGTGTTGTTAGATTTTGCAGGTCAGTTTGAGTTTTATGCGACACATCAGACCTTTTTGAACAAGCATGCTCTATACCTCTTAGTTCTGGACATTAGCAAAGATCTGAAAGGCGCAGTAATAGCGGAATGTGTTGATGAAAACTTTATGGATTTATCCGAAGTTCAATTTGAGGACATTGGAGGTAGGATTTCTTGTACTGCTTAGGAGTATATACTTGGTTCCTATCATTGCATGGTGTTGAAGGCAATGTGTACTTTTGCAAGACACTTGTGTCAAAAATCCTCGTCTTAAATAAAATCACTTGCCAAAATGTATTTTGACATGATATCGTAAACGTCAAAAAAAATATGATTTTCCAGGATTTAAAAAAAAAAAATTAAAAGAAATTTCTTATGAATCTTAAACTTAAAGGAGCGCTAGATTGTCATTTAGAATTTAGTTTCAGGTTTTATACATTTATTAAAAGTCAGCATTATGCATGATTTTCAGGCTATTGAATTTCTCAAATTGTATAAATCTTTTAGTTTGTGTGTGTGTTTGTTTGTTTCGTTGGGGTTTTACGCCGTTTTCAGCACATTTCGTGGCGGCCAGTTTTTATTGGTGGAGGAAGCGGGAGTACCCGGAGAGAACCACCGACCTTCGGTAGGAAAATTGGCAATCAATGTCAATTAAGATCGGAGTCGAACACACCCCGCCACAGGTGAGATTCGAACTCACAACATCGGCGTTAACAGGATAGTGATCACTAGTAGTCATGACGAACTACCTAGACCACTCGGCCGCCGAGGCCCTCTCTTAGTTTGGAAAAGATCATGTAACACTGAAAGCTTTGGTGAATTAATTCAAAGAAACATAGAAAACACGTTTAGTATTTTATTTCTTGCAAAACCTTGAATTTACTAACTATAGTTACGTCTCTAGATTCATCCTGTAACCCACGTATTAAAATATAGTCAAAATCACAGTTTGCATGAAGGTCAACAATTCAAGCCAGTTGATGAAAAATATGGCATCAACTCAAAAAAAAAAAGGATATACGTTAATTTAACAAAAGACATATATAAAACCAAATGTAGTCAAATAGTCTGAATTGATACAGACACGAAAAGGCTGTGCGGTTACATCTTCTTGGTTAGTAGCCTGAATCTCACCAAATCATTGGTTCCGTTTTATTATCTCATTGGATCTAGAAAAATAAATATTTTACATACTAGACTTCGTCATTGTTGCAGTCCACTTAAAGCTGATTTATTAAGAATTAATTTGGTTAATGACCCTAGCTGCATCTGTGGGTGCCCGTTGGAGGATGCTATGCATTTTTTTCTAGAATGTCCCCTATATACACATCCCCGAGTTCAATTAATTAATAATATTCAACCAAACCATACAATATAATATATATTATTTGGATCAGATATGTTGAGTGACGAAGTGAATAAAAATATTTTTGAAAATGTTCATAGATTTATACACCAAACAAAACGTTTTATAGAATTATAACATGGATCATCAAATAAGAACTTTTTTTATATAGATGTACTCACCCCCCCCCCCCCCCCCCCCCCCCCCCCACCCCCACCCCCAAACCTAATATGTCCATGTTTTTACATTTATTACAATACTTTTGTATGCTTTATATTTATTTACTATATTATTTTGTGTACTTGCTGTCCGTCTTTACATTGTATATATATATTGTATGGAGAGGATTTATGTAAGTTGTTATAACGTGTATCCAATCCAAATTGTTATTAGACAATAAAATATGTTTAAACTAATCTCACCATTGAAACATGTTCAAACGGTTGTTTCAATGGCTTAACCACGTAAAATTTACATTAGCTTCTCACAAATACACGCTGTCTATCAATATCGGATCCTTTACACGCATTTTGACGTTATGAAGAAGATCCTTCGTGGTCAAGTAACAGATCCTTGCAGTAAGAACAAGGTATTTTGACCAGAGAATCCACTGAAAACTGTATTATATTTCTGTTTTATTGGATTATAAATAAATTTGAATAGCAGGAGGAACATATAAATAATAGAGGTAAATACCTACATCTTCTTCACTGTTCAGCTATTAACGACGAAGGAGTAATTCTTGACAAAACAATTATAGAAACTATTTTCAAATTGTAAAACGATGTCAAACTGTGTTCATTTTTAAACTTTGAAAAAGTGCGTAAAGGATCCGATATGGATAGACACCGTGAAATACTGAGTTCAGTTAAATTTCATGAGCTATACCATCTACTCTAACACGAGGAATGGATTTCTTGGTTTAAAAAATATTTATTTAACTAATCAATTGCAATTGCAAAACTATAATACAATAATAAAAACTATAGGATTCATAAAAAAGCAAAGCTGCTTTTGTAAGTGTGTCTCCTAATCATTTAAAAAAGAACAAAAAAAATCATATGACGTGCTCTGTAACAATTGTAGATGGGAAAAAAATAAATATTATTTACAATAGAAAAAAAATAATGCATAGAACTAACGTGTAGATAAGTAAACAGATATTGCACTTGAAAGGAGTAAATATGATTAGTATATATTTTCCTTATTTTTTAGAGTGGAATGATTAATTTTATGGTGTAAATCTTTTTCTGTACAGAATTCATTATTATAGTTTTCTTCGTCAGACATAGTGTTGGAACCGAACAACAAAATTTCACAAGTAATTTCGACAGATAAACCCCCAAGCGATAAGAACAGTTCACGTCTAATAGTAGTATATAAAGGGCAGTAAATAAAAAAAAAATGCGAAGTAGTTTCTAAATGTCCACAAGTGCAATTTGGACTTGCAACTAAATTCCTGTGGAAAAGATGAGAATTTAAGGAGCTGCTATTCATGCGTAAACGAGCATGACGAATTTGACCAATACGATTTCCTAAGTAATAATACAACGGCGAATTTTCATTTTGGGTTTGAATGTGTTTCTTAAATAACGACAAGGAATTGCAGTTTCTTGTGTTTAAAGGTAAACTATTTAAAATGTTGATGGTAGAAGGGATAAAATATTTCGAATATGAATTGGTTCGCGTGTTTATTTCTTATATATTTTGACCTTGTCAGGTATTATTTTGTTTCAAAGTGCGATGTTATCCAACCAGCAGCTATAAATATCTGAGATATTTCACAACAACGAGTAAACTTTTACGCTTTGCTATTAAAATTAATTAACGTTTCAAACTTTGTTCTAGCCAGATGTCATATTACTGTCAAATTGCATATTTGATTTTATTGTATTTTATATAATGTATCCCCTTATAAAACTTTGTGTACAACACGATTGCATTTGTCTTCACCAAAAGAGTTTTTCTTTAACCTATAATTAAGAATAATTTATAAATTTGTGCATCATATTTGTCGTGTTTGATGTTTTTTTTCAGATTATGTCAGCTTTTGGTTTGACACAATTCATTGTTATGGTAATGCTGAATCTGACACAGGATATGCCAAGCCCGTTATCCCCGCTATTATTGTTGTAGGCACATGTAGTGACAAGTTAAAGGTGTGCGTTTAATTTTTAGTTGATTTTATCATTACTCTCAGTAACTTTTTTTCTGAGTATTTCTAATATTTTTTTCATTTTAAATGTGATTTATACCAAGTGCAAAAATAACACATGCGTGTATTGTATTTAATCAGCAAAGGTATATCCTTTGTTGAAGTGTTCAATAAACTATCACGTGGGTAGGGGAGGGGGGGGGGGGGTAATTCTTATATAATGGTAACTACATGTGTGCGGCCCAAAAGGGTTTTGTTTTTTTTATTAAAATATTGGAAAGATATACAATTTTAAATGTATATATAATATATGATAAGGTCATATTTCCAGATTTATAAAATTTTCTGCTATATCTCCTTCCTCTGCATGCAAAAATCTTTAGTTCAGATTGACCACATGTATTTTTAGAAAATATATGAAAGGGTAAGAAATAAATTGATTTACAAGGATTAGGTTGGACTTTCTTGGTATCTCAAAGGTATGAATAGAGTGGGATTCGAAAATGCTGGCCGCACACCTGTACCATAATAAAGGACTAGTTACCCCCCTCCCCCCTTTGTAAACTATGCACTGAGTTACAGTTATGAGCATTATATTACTTAACAATACATCGTCAAAAACCACCAAAGAGTAACATGATAATATTAAACAACATATACATTGATTCATGAAATTATCTGTTTTGTCTTCAAAGGTCAGCGAAGAGAAAAGACGGAAAGAAATTCAAGAACAGTTGGATGCTATTTTAGGAGACCATCCGAAAAGAAAACATATCAGAGATATTATTATTCTCTCTAATATCAACTCAAAAGAGTCAGATTTTGAGGAACTTCGGAAACGCATTTTCCAGCTAGCAACTGAAGTTGAAACTTGGGGTCAGCCACTTCCGGTGCGGTGGATCAAACTTGAGCAGTATCTTGCGGAATTAAAATACCAAAACAAAATTATCATATCACATGACGAACTACTAGCACTTGGAGAAGATAAAGAACTGGAAATACAAAATCGCAGTGAAATGGAGCTTTTCCTCAAATTTCAACATGAAATTGGAAATGTCATATACTTTGAAGACATTCCAGAAATGATCATTTTGGAACCACAGTGGTTAGTTGATGTTTTGAAATGTCTCGTGTCTGCCCGAAAATTTCAAGAACGACGAAATTTGATATATAGCGAGGCTTGGAAAGACTTGGAAACAACGGGGCGACTTTGTGATGAGTTGGTCAATGAAATTTATAGTGGCGAGGATCTGAAGGTCGATTTCCTTACGCATAAAGTGCATATTCTGATGGTAATGGAGAAGTTTGATATAATTGTTAAACCAAACGTTGAGAGTGATATTGCCCCTCAAGATTCATCACAGCTTGAAAGCAGTACTTTTAGTCACAGACAAACCTCCAAAGAAGAAGGTAACCATGACAATGAAGGGAATGACGCAACCAAGGAAGACAAAAGTGAAGAGACAAGTATGAAGGAAGAAGATACATCAAATTTAGCAGATTCAAGTGGTACATCCACTCATTATTATGTTCCCTGCTTAATCAAATCGAAACCGATTTCTAACATCGTGCAGCATTTCAACGTAGGGAGTCCAAACTGTCGTAGGACCGCTTGGATGTGCATGGATTTTGAGTTCCTTCCTCCTGCATTTTTCAACCATATTTTAGTTAGCTATCTGCGACGCTATCAGGTAAGCCGTGAACCTTCAAAGCAAGGAAATAAACTAGCCTTGTATCGTGGTATGGGAGTATTTAATCTAGATTCAAAAGAATGCACAAAGCTAGCGGTATGTGTCTTCCAAAGGCGTATACTATTTCAAATTTGGAGATGGGGTTCACTTTCCTCCTTTGCAAAAAGACGTGTTTGGAGTGATGCTGAGAAGACGGTACAAGCAATTCAGAGTCGTTACAGAATGAAAGTGTCATATGTCGTCAAAATGAAGTGCCCCACCGGAAGCCATGATAATCCAGATGGAATGGTAGAATTGACAAGACTGCAAGAAGAGACTGAATACTTTTGTTATGAGCATTCAACCTCACATAGGTCCACAGAGCTTATACAGTCATGGTTTAAGGTCAGTGTCTTATTCTTTTTAACAAGAATTCTGAAACGTCAGAGCATAATTAATTCAGTATTTATTGGAAACAAATTTCAGTTTTATATGGTTGGAGGTTAAATTTAGACTTTATTTATAATTTCGTAAGTTTTTAAGGAAAAATTTCTTTTCAAAACTGCATTTTTATTCTACGTTATATTGTAAACTAGAATTATTTCTCATCCCCATTTTAATTGATCATGTAGACAATACTTCATCAACAAATTTCTCATGCCCTATTCGGCATGAAAATCATATAAATGAGTCCCGATAATATGAGTTGGTACAGACACTAACGACAGGACATAAAACATCCTCACATTCCTGAACTATCAAATTACATGTATATCAATATGTTTTATGACAATTATGGTGTATACTATAAAATTGTGTCATTTTCGCAAATTCCGAGAAGTTAGAAAGTACTGATGGTTTTACTTTAGGCAGATCCATAGTTTATTAGTATATTCCCAAAATTCTAATTAAGTTCCTGTATATCTTCCCAAGTTGTCTTCAAAACGTATTTTTCTAATGATCGAATGGACAATTTTTTTTAGATGAAAGGAATATTGTTTTTCCCAAATAGATAAAATAAGGTTACAACAATGTCTTTATTTGCAAATATTTTCAAAGGGAACAATAGTTTTTATATACATTGATGAATACAGTCAAACCTGTCTATAGAGGGAAGCTAAGGGACAAGAAAAAAATTGCCCTTTATGAGCAGGTGCCTTTTGTACAGAGGTTAATTTTACATACTTTGTTCATGAATTGGACTCTTTCACTTTGCCCTTTATAGACAGTGATTTGCTATAAAAGCAGGTTTGACTGTATAAATGAAAAAAAATTATTGAAATTTTTTTTGGAAAATTGTATAAAATATAAAAAAAAATAGGTTCTTAAAATGAAGTGGCAAAGGAGGTTGTAGAGCCCGGATTATTGATTAGAAGTTAAATTAGAATGAATTTCATGACGTACCCTTTAGTTTTTCCGTTCAATATTAAAATTCATTCTTTTTGGGTGCCTAGATTTTATACCATGTCCTCAGCCCTTTTCCTACTTTATCCCAGTTTACCCTCTAAAGCACCAACCGTTATTTAGACATAGAAAAGAGGGATTATGAGGTAGTCCGAAAACTCTGACACTGACATGCTTACATCTAAATATAATTTTCACATTTCATATAAAAAATATGGAATAATTTGTGAACTGATAGAAATAAATTTAAGTCCGGAAAAGGGGTGGGATCTTTTTATATTTTTCCCCCGAAGATAGGTCTTATTTTTGCAGTTTCTCATGTAACCTAAATAGAAGATCAATGTTTAAAACCATTGGCAGGTATAAATATCCTTGGCCTAAAGTTAATGCTTTAAAGTCAAGTTTTCTTGATTAGCTCGGTTTCCCAGTAAATATTGATGGCGAGTCAAAATAGTTGTATATCATGTTATTCGTGAATTACATAGTTAAAAGTATTTTTTAAAGTTTGAATAGGACTAATTCAAGATTTGTCGTTCATAGGATGAGCTACATACCGAAAAATTAAACTATGTAAGAATAGCAAAGCCAATAATAGAACTGGTACCAGACGCAATGATTAAACTATTGACAACTAGTGGAAAGGACTTAAAACCAATTGATAAATTAACTCTCACTGCTGTATACGACCT
Source organism: Mytilisepta virgata (assembly GCA_028015205.1). NCBI lineage: Eukaryota > Metazoa > Mollusca > Bivalvia > Mytilida > Mytilidae > Mytilisepta > Mytilisepta virgata. The sequence goes on from CM051515.1 coordinate 22,817,181, forward strand.
TTTCAAAACACAGTGTACTCATCTCCCAACTTCTGGCAAATGGGGATGCAGCTCGTTTCCGTTGGTGGACAGTATAGCTCTTGGTGATGACTTAGAAAGGTGTCGTCTGACTATGAAAGAATTACAGGTCTGCTCAGGGTTGGAAAGCAAAAGATTCGGAGACCTTAGCAAATTATTGGTAGGGATATTTGAAAGGCTTGGAAAATTAATCCAAGATGGTCATTTGGTGCGGAAGTTGGAGGATATTCTGTCCGGATATTACGAAGAAGAAATGTATGAAACCTGCGTAGGATTTGTAGCAACAGGTACTAAAACTAAAACCGGTCTAGTTAAAGATCAAAATTTTATTTGGGAATACATTTCATTACGCTATGGAAACTTATGTTTTGAAAGTGGTTAATGTCTGGAAAACTAAAATCTTCAGCTTTCATGACTTTTGGACTTTTCAATTTTTGACTATTTTGTTTAGTTTTCTTTGTTTGTTTGTTTTTCTTTTTGGAGGTTGGGTCCCTGAGCAGAAAAAAAAAATAGATATATATATCATTTATATTGTTAACATTGCATTATCCTTTGCCAAGTAAGCTTTCGAACAAAACTTATGAAAGCTGGCCATAATCATCAGCAAATTGTTAGACACAAAACTACACCTCCCATAACAAGAACTTTATTAAACACTTTTAAGGATGCTCGCTGGTCATGTTTTGGTCTTTTTGTCAGATTTTCGGAATCCTCGGGTTTTATCCACTTCTTAAACATGAAATATTTTGCCCATGAACCCCCACTTTTTCTTTTATGATTCAATCATATATACCTTAAAATGGTATTTGACAATTTTTTTTAAATCCTTTTTATTTTGTCATACATTTTTGAGAGATTGAAGTTGTCAATGTGCAAAGACAATGAAAAATCCAGAGAAAACCCATTTCCTTCATATTTTCAAGGCCTTATAGCTCTAAAACGAGCTCATGAACCTATATTTCTTTCCTGCTTATTTGTTTACTATTCATATGTTCTCTCAAACTTAAACTCCTATTTCAAATCCTATTTATTTCCTATTAGACCAGCGATCATCCTCAATGAGTTTAACGGAGTATTAAAAACTATCGTAATTACATTGTACATCTGTCATCATAATTCAATCTTTCAGCAATTTTCTTATGCATTCTACCATCCATTTACAGAGTTTAGTGAGAATGAAATAGAAACACGTATAAAACGCCACTACGGGCGTCTGATACAAGAGATACAGGTTGTTAGTTTACTAGACCATATGATGACAAAATGTGTCATTACAATAGATGACCGCCGCCATATTGATCATTGTGTAAAGCAGTCAGACCAAAACAGAGCGCTACTTGATTTAGTGGTTAAGAGAGGTAGACCGGTATACGAAGCATTCTTGGATGAATTACGAAACCAAGGGAATTTCGACTTAGTTGCCTGTTTAGAAGAGGAATCCAACACACTGCCACCCGTTTTAGATATGGAAGTGGACCAAAATGGTAAATAAGTGTATAAATACCTTTTAACTAATATGATCTAGTAAGTACAAAAGATACAATTTGGTGGATTTAGATTCCTTTGTCGTCACATGTAATAACTAATTGGGCCATGTGAGCTAGATTGACATACATAATATGCAAATGAATATGGGGGAGATTTCATAGATAAAAAAAGAGAACTATTCAAGAACCTTTATCAAAGTTTTTAATTTAAGAAAAGCTTGTATGAATAACTCCTGTAACCGCCTTCTTAACATTTTTGTGTTTTTAATACTACCGTAGATACATGTAACACAATAAACCGTCTTAAGTTTTTTTTTCTTGGTTTTTTACCAAAATTCACAAGTCTGTTTATTATTCTTTTCCTTTTTAGTGCAAAGGCGTCTCAAAATTTTTTCAAAGTATAATTTTTTTGCTTCATGGTGATTTTCATTCACCACTTTTTTTATTTGCCATTTTTCAGTTTTTTCTCTGCATCCCTGTAAAATAAAATACTTCATTAACCAGGACTCCTACTTTCTGTTTTCATTGCAGACCAACCTTCTTGGACAATTCCTCACCATAAAGTACGTCTTCAGAAAAATTATGTGGACATAATTACAAATATCAAACATGAAAACATAGTCGACCATCTTATATCAGAAGACATACTTACATTGGATGATCAACAATGTATTGAAGCTGGTCCATCTCAAACACAAAAAAATCGCAAGTTAATGGAATGTCTGTTGAATTGTGGTGAAAATGGTTTCAAAGAATTTCTTGTAGCACTACATGCTGATGACGCTTACAGAGATTTAGTTGACAAGATAGAGAAGACAGATGTTACAGATTTGGATACAACTGTTTTTCGAAATTAAAATCAGAAATTTACAGACGTGTAAACCCGATATATACTTAAAGTTTTCAATGGTTTTACACAGAATTTTAGCAGGAACATTCATAAATTTTACAGCTAGTGAAATTATTTAACAGATTTGAAACATATTGATTCATACCACAAAAATGGTATTGTTTTCTCAGTAGCAAAGATTTGTTAAAAATATCGAAAGAGATGGCTATGTGAATTTTGCATACCAATTTTCGAGGTTTCTTAGGTTGCATTGAACTACAAATTTAAATATTCAGTGAAGTGAATGTAGAGTTTCGGCCTAGGACATTTTGAACTAGGAAATTTCGAATAAATAGTTACAAGCAATTTCTTTTTAAATCCCGCGATCATCGCTAAAGATGGGCGTAAGAAAAAAAAAGAATTATAAATATGTTCCATAATGAAGTAGAAAAGAATTTTGGGTTTTCTAATTCTTTTGTGTTAAATCGATCTTCAGTATTTCAAAAATTGATAATTAGATGATAACCAAATTTGATTTCTTACAAAAAGTTAAAAGCAGTCAAAAAAAAATCAAAAGTTTAATCATCCTCATCACATCGGTGATATACCATATATATATCCTCCATTTTAGCTCGTCTGGACTTTATAGCCATGTCAGCTATTACCATCACTTTGCGTCCGTCGTCCGGTGTAAACTTTCCTTTAATTTAAGATATGCTCGTCTGAAACTACTGGGCCAATTGGGACCAAACTTTGGTGGAATGGTCCTTTGGTGGTTCCTACTAAAAGTGTGTCCTGTTAACATCTCCGACTTCAAAACGACATGGCTGCTGTTACTAAAAATATAAAAAAGGGGTGATGAATTTTTAAAATCTTATTCCGTGAAACTAAATGGCCAATTTGGAGTTCCTCTTTCCGGGCTGTTAACCAAGATGGCCACCACAACAAAACTTAGTTTAACATAAGACCCTATGGGAAAATTCGTTTAAACATCTTTTTGTCTGAAAACACTTGGCCAAATGAAACCAGACTTGGCAGAAATGGTCCATGACCCGTACTGTCAACCAAGACGGCCACCACAACTTAGTTTAACATATGATCCTATGATATAGTTCATTTTCAAATCTTCTTGTCTAAAACCACTAGGCCAATTGGAACCAGACTTGGCATTAATGGACATAAGATGGTTCTCTTTCAGGATTGTGTCCAATGACTCGGACTGTGAAACAAAATGACCGTCACAGCCGAACAAATTTAACATAGGACCCTATGGGAGAATTAATTTACAAAACTTCCTGTCTGAAAGCACTTGACCAATAGCAACCAAACTTGGCAGGAATGGTTCTTACATGGTTTTCTTTAGGAATTTTGTCCGATGACCGGAACTGTGAACCAGGATGGCCGCCACAGAAGTCTCAGAAGTCCAATGACCTGAATCAATAGATGTCCACCACAGCCGAAATTAGTTTAATAAAGGACCCTTTGGCAAAATTCATTTAAAATGTTCTTGTATGAAACCACAGGCAGCAGCGGTCCTTAGATATTTCTTTTTCAGAAATGTGTCTGATGACCTTGACTGTCAACCAGGATGCCCACTACAGCTGAACTTAGTTTAACATACGAATCTATGGGAAAACCAGCCAAGTTGACTGCTACACTTAATTTTTTTCTTGCTAAACGTGGACAAGTTAAATCTATGAGTGATACATGCTCTTGAGAACATCTAGTTTATTCATATGGCACTTGTAGATGTCATGCTTTTGTATACGATGTCAAATTGCAGGCGCAATTATTTTGGGGGAAACGGGAAGAGTATAACCCGTATATTTGGTATATTATTCAAACGAAGAAAATGTAAAACTATTGTTGTTTATTCTGACATATTAGTTATTTTAAGTAATATATTCATCTTGGACATTATATTCATTTTGTTATAATTGTGTAATGTTATATCTAACACATATGATTGCATTACAAAGACTACAGATTTGGCCTTAGGTCACAGTAAATTTTGTTTTTGTCAACTGATATGTCATAAATACTGCTAAATATTATCAAAATGGTATGTAAATGCATGTTTTCAAAAAATTTCATGTGTACTGAATATTTACATAACATTAGGGTCTTGTGACGATTATATGTGAAATATTTGCCAGGTCTGAGTGACATATTTCCCTCTGCGGAGGGTAATATGTCACTCAGACCTGGAAAATATTTCACATATAACATAAGACCATAATATTGTGATTATTATACTTCATGCTAAGAATTCATCTAACTTGAAATTAATTCACTTTTCTCATATAAATAAGCGCATCGCTGACTACCCTCTTTTCTTGTAACCGTAAATGTACACAAAAACTAGGGTGACATATTAAGCCACACGTGGACATATTACTGTAGTTCATATGCCGTATTTGCCGAATAAATGTACACAAAAACTCACACGACATATTAAGCCGCACGTGGATATATTACTGTTGTTCATATGCCGTATTTGCCGGATAGGTTGGAATTTATATGCGAATTATTATTGTACCAAATATCACAGTAGTTTCTGGAATGAAGTATAATAATAGAACATAATCACCTCTCCTCAACCAACCAAAAGCCTTTATTTAGAGCATTAAATCTAACAGTACATGGTTTTCTGAAATAACGTGCATGACCAGTTATCTTTGCCGGGTGGCTAAAAAGACAAGACAGAATTCAAGAATTTCACATGATGATTGTTTGCATACATGCAAGAAAAAAATTTGATGTTACTGCAATTTAAGGGAATATTTTTTTAACAAAAAAGCTATCATTATTTTCAATATTTTGATTATTATTATTATTAATATTTTAATTATTATTATTATTAATATTTTAATTATTATTATTATTAATAGTTTAATTATTATTTTATTGTTCTTTTATTTATTGATTCATTTATTTATTTTTGGACAACCGTTCTGATAATAAAATATTTATTAATACAAAAGGAAATTTCTTGATAAAATGAAAAAAATTAGAAGAAACCCAACCATGTTATTACCTTTTAAAACGAAATAGTAACCCGGATTTCCGTCCATTTACTTGTAATAGCATTTTACAGATTTTTGAACATGGAGTTTCTGTGAACAGTATTTTGCTAACGGAATGTTTTTCCTATTTACTGAGTTTATTTTATTTGTTATTACTTTGTAGTATGATTGGAGTACAAACAATATTGTCTTTATTAAATAGTTCTTGGAGAGGTGAATTACAGTATGTTCTAAATTAATCAAAGAATGGTTTTCCGTGTTTAATGAATATAATTCCCGCGGCTTTGCCTTGGGCATTAAAGTTCATAATACATAGAAATCCATCCTATAACATAATTTTAGATAATATATACAATACTGATACATGTATATAAGAAAAACATTTTTGCTGTAAAACACGCTTCTCATACTAGGAATTTGAATGTACATGTTAATTTGTTTAATCTGACTTTGAAAATTTGTTGTATATATTGAATCGTTAAAAGTGCTGTTATATAGTGGACATTAGAATTTAAATTGTGCATGAAAAGGGACAATAATGTTGACAATAGTTATCATCTAGACTGCCCACCCTTACTTTTAACAAGGCAATGAAGAACCTTGCGTTTTTGTCGAGCCTGCGACTTAAGTCGCAGAAAGCTCGACATAGGGATAGTGATCCGGCGGCAGTGGCGGCGGCCGCGTTAACTAACTTATTAAAAGCTTTATATTTTAGAAGGTGGAAGACCTGGATGCTTTATACTTTGTATATAGATGCCTTATGTTACGAAGTTTCCGTCTGTCATATGTACATTGTCCTTGACCTCATTTTCATGGTTCAGTGACTACTTGAAAAAAAAGTTAAGATTTTTTGTAATGTTAATTTCTCTCTTATTATGAGAAATATGATAACTATATTTGGTATGTGCGTACCTTACAAGGTCCTCATTCCCATCAGACAGTTTTCAATTGACCTCAACCCCATTTGAACAAGGTTAAGTTTTAGTGTTCAAGTCCTTATCTCAGATACTTTAACCAATAGGTCTTGTATATTTGGAGTATGGAAGGATTGTAAGGTGTACATGTCCAACTGGCAGTTGTCATCTGACCTTGACCTCATTTTCATGGTTCAGTGGTTATAGTAAAGTTTTTGTGTTTTGGCCTGTTTTTCGAATACTGTATGCAATATGTCTGATAGCATTTACTTTCATTAGAAATACACGACAGGCGAGAGATTTTTGTTTGTCCACTTTTGTGTCTTATAAGGCTGAAGAGTTATGTACCGATTTCTTCGTGTAATTAATTCGTCCTGTTGGATTCGCTTCATTGAGAAAGAAAAACATCCTTGTGAGGATATAAAATACATGTAGATAATTTCCAAAATCGTTTAGTATTAACGGGAATATTTTGCCAATTGGAAACAATTACATGGTAGTAATGGTCCTTAGATGGTCTTCTTTACGAATTATGTCCGTTGACTCGGAATGTCAACCATGATGCCCAGCACAGCCGGATTTAGTTCAAAAATAGGACACTATGGGTATAAATTCATTAACAAAAATATTGAATGAAACTTCTTGTCCAATTGGAGCTAGAGTTTACAGCAGTACCTGTTCGTTGCCCCGACTGTCCTTAGATGGGCCTCTTTAGAATTTTGTCTGATTAATATGAAATGCTAAATCTGAAATTACTGAGCAAAAGGGAGTCGAATTTTGCAGCAATGATATTAATCCTGTGACAAAAACCATGATTGCAACCAATGCCTAACAAAGTATCATATGGGGAAATTTACTATATAAAGTCTTCTTCCGTGGAACTTGGTCCATTTTAAATAAATATAAGCAGCAATGCTATTTACATGTGAATGATTTAATATTTAAAAAATTCCCATTGACCCCAATCACCAATCAAATTGCCTTTCAGTTACTGTTTATATGGCGGAGGATTTGCATATTGGATCCAGGTGAGCAATACAGGCTCCTGGGATCCTCTTTAATATTAAATTCAATTTTAATTATCTCCAAATTCATCTCCATAGCACATGTTTTCGGTTTAGTAAACTCTTCTTTTCTAACATTAAGAAATTATTATTTCAGCTGTATTTTGAGTACTTGAAACTTGTATAAAAGTAATTCACTGTGAATAAATTTCATTTGATGACATTTGTTAAATACATGACACGAAAGGTATTTCACATTATCAATTAGAAAAAGGCAATAAAAAATAAAACAAAGGTTTCTTTGTCTAATTGTGTTACATATACGGTAAATGTATCCGTTTTTTGTATGCCAGTTAGGATTTCATACCCATCCCTCAACCAGAGGTTCTCTCCATAATGTACAACCAGGTCGTCAAAACCAGCCAATAAGCGATTTATTGGTTTTAATAGTCTTAGTAACCCGGTGTCAAAATATATAAACTTGAAATAATCTGTAATGGTAGGCACAAATTTTAGCTCGATGGGCTAGTGTTTGTCATTTGAATTTAAATGTGACCTCGATTGTGTGTTTTGAAGATCAATACACTTTATTTTCCTCATTTTATTAAAGTATCAATCTTTTGATTTGAATCAGAAACGTAGGCAATGGTGAAATAGCAAAATTGCACAATTTAACACATAGTAGATTGAACTAAGAGACCTTATTTCTACCAGAGGTGATAGACATGTCCTTAAAGGTAAATACAATATAAAAGGATATCGGATGCTGGAAACTAAATGGTGTGAAATCTATTGATACAATGACAAGATAAATGACACAATTTATGATAGTAAGTAAATCTCCAACACGAAATTTCAGTACTTTCTTTCTTGGCAATCTTGAACTTGTGCGGGCCATAGCTCGTATACTGTTTGGAAGGGGGGGTGGAGGTTTCTTGAAACTTTAATTGAGCTGCCCTCTTGAAATATATGTAATTGTTGACCTTTCCTGTTACCTATTTTGTTGTTTATTATCATTGTAACTTTGAAACCCTTTTGATCTCCCCGCATTCATTGATGTAATGGGATATGTGGTCCCTAGGAGATATGCCCCGCCCCCTCAAAATATATAAACATGTACATTTATATTCTTACTACTTATTATATATTCGGACCCCTATATGGTATTCCCTGGCCCTCAAAATAGATTTGTCTTCACAATTTTGAAACTCCTGAGGTCCCCATCTCTCTCCTTTGGAGTCTATGCTCCGCCCCCTCAAAATAGGTTTGTCTTCATAATTTGGAAACCCTATTGATCCATAAATATTCTTAATCCTTATCATTAATGTATATGGGGGTCCTTACATTGTATTCCTTGCCCCTCAAAATAGATTCGGTTTAAAAAGTTTAAAGCGTTGAGGTCCGCAACCTATAGCAATATATTTTCTTATTCATCAATTGAAGACCCAGTATGTAATGCATATGACAGGAATTTAATGTCTCATAGAAAACGCGTGTGAAGATGCTCAAGCAAAATACAAAAGCTTTTTCTCCAAAACATAAGAATAACACAAATCCCCTGACAAAGAGTCATGGGGTACAACTGAGAAGATTGATAGTAACCTAAAACTAATGCGAACTTCCATCAGGTTAGCCATTATATCACGATATTCAGAATAGCTGACAACATTTTAAACAATGTTTAAAGATGGTATCCCCTGTAAATGTATGTTACCGTTAAAATATCGTAGGAAATCAATTTCATCTCATTTACCTGTGGTTGAATCCAGCTGACCTCTGTTATTGGTGTCAAGAAATGAGAATATATATCATCAAAAGCAATACGAAAAGAGGGGACAGCTCATAAGATCCGATCAATATTTCTACTGAAACCAGGTGAAATAAGCACAAAAATAACACTGGTTTCTTTCGTGGATTCTTTATTGTAGAGATGTAACAATGTAAAGTTATAGGTTAAGTTAGAGTTGACAGTAAAATATACATTATAAAATAATATTAAATTCTAGTGCAAGAAAGATAATTCTTGAACTATACAGTACATTTGCACTAGACATACATGTATTATTTAAAATAAGAAAAATACTCAGTTCTCTATTTACTAACTTATCAAGCTCATATAAATATATGCGTAAGTATGAAGGACAGCAATTAAATCAGTCTTGTCTGAATATGTGTTCTTAGTTCAAAAATACATTAAACCTCATTTTACATAGAGATTCACCATGTTCACTATTCAATTAGTAACAAAATGTAAATAAAATGAACAAAAATACAAAGCATTATAATAGCAAATAAAATAACATTGTTAGCAAAGCTAAGCAGCATGGTTAAAAATAACACACATGATTCTTACCTCACATGAGGTGCAAAGGTCCTCAACGTACATTAAATCATATTATCATCGATACAGATGGTTGAGCGTGTAAATCACCAAAATAACGTGCGAAACGTGTGCGTGTAACGTGAGGATCGTTTGCGTGTAACGTGAGGATCGTGTGCGTGTAACGTGTGATTCGTGTGCGTGCAACGTGTAAATTGTGTGCGTGTGGTTTGCGTGTGGTTATAATCGTGCGATTTGAATCGTGTAACGTGTATGAGATTTGATTGGTCGAGATAAATATTAAAACGTGTGAATTCAAATCAGAGCAAATTTAGAACTCAAATTAAAAGATTGTCGGAACGAACTTTTCAACTGTGCTCCGTAACTTATAAATTTTTAACCGGAAGAACATACCGTAATTAGAATTTTAAGATGGCAGCTGGACGTAGATTATCTCTGTCTGTCCAGGTACGAGAAACTTCCGCATCGGCGCAGTGGTAAAAAAAAAATGGCATGCATAATAGTACACCTCAAAATTTGACCTCAGGGAGTCTTTTCCAGTTTTGTGGTGATCGTCTTGTGATTCTGACTACAAGTATTCGATATTTCGATAGGGACGTTGTTCTTACTCGATAAATTTGAATTTCTACAACATAGATAGATAATATGTCAACGAAATCAGACAACATCTTTCTGAGGGGTACGTATTTTAAATTCGCAAAACTTGCGAAAATCAAATTTCTTTGCTGATAATGCCTATATGTATAATATTTTTGTATTAATTTGTCAGAATATACATGTTAAAATGATTTACAGACTTTTGGGTTACAGAATATATCAATCATGTCATTTTTTAAAGGTTTCTTTCAGTTTCACTTGTGGTCCATTCATATGTAAATAACCAGGACATGTTACTTCTTTTATCAGGCTTCATGAATATCATTAGCAAGAGTATAGTGCCTGTGTTAAGAAGGAATTTATCTTTTGGTAATTTTCTTTCAATTTTTAGTATTGAAATTGTTAAAATGCGTCTACAGAATGAATTTACATGTACAGCCATGAATCTCAATGATTTGATACAAAAAAGGAGTGGATATATATATAACAGTGTTCCAGCTACTTTAAATAGAGGGTTCGCAGCACCCTGCCACTTTTCATGTACACCACTCTGCCCTCTACAATAATTATAATATAAAACACAGTAAAACACTAAACAATACTGAATTAATTGAAATCAAATTACAGAGCACAAAGAAACTAATAGAACTCCTATAAGGGCATTAGATAGGGAATAATTGATGTTTCTTAAGAGTTCGTTTGTTCTTCTTTGCACTTTTAGATCCGAAAACGCATTAAAGTGCCCATTATCCTCAATAAATGCCCCTCTGCCCCTTAATCCTAGCTGGAACACTGTATATAGCCCCTATATACTATATACATACTATATTTTTTACTCCTTTTTCATATTAGATTATTGAAATTCAAGTGACTGTGAGTCAACTCTGTATATACATGGTGTTCATGCAGTTCTATATGCCTGGAATATTGAACTTTTTTAAGCATAGAACTAAACATAAAATATTATGAATTATTCTATGAGATGTTTTAATCATGTTACGTTCTGCACCTTTGAAAAGAGTCGAAAACAGCATAGTATAAATTTACTATATCTAATATTAGTATCTTTGGTCTATCTAGGTCCCCGAGGGTATTCGCCAACCCAGTCGTCAGACTTGTCTGACATGATTATTCATTGATTTGTTACAGAAATTACCAGTATTTAGCAAAATTCAAAAATAATAGAAATACTAAGGGTTCATTCCTTGTATTGCACATGGTAGATCTCCTTAGCTGAAATGTGGCTTCCTATTTCGGTATTTTTGGTTGAGTACTTCTTGGTTAATATAAGTTTGGTTTTTGGTCTTCCAAATGTTTCGGTTTTAATGTTGCTGGTGAGAGGTAACTCCTTGAAAAGCGTTGTATACAGCATAGTATAAATTTACTATATAGTCTACAATTGTAATGCACATTGTATTATTTACACATGTAGTAAAGCAATTTTCAATTTGGTCTAATATAAATCACCTCCCAACTAAATACTATCCTGAGTGTCTATATAGTGTGATTGTCTATAAAATTTGGTATTTATTTAATTCCCATTCACCTTTGTTTACTCAATGACTTGATTTCATATCTACATGTATATATTTGTATACATGCATTATTTAATAACTTTACATAATATTTTTCAAAAATATCCATATAAATAAATGTGAAATAGCATTTTTATTATAATATAAATTTTGAATTTGTGTATTGATATCAAGACAAAAGAATAAATTAACATGTTATACCGATATTTGTTTTAATTTTCAGGTTGTACAGTTTTTCCATTAAGTTACTACAGAAGGTAATTGTACACATTTTGAAAGCTTTGAACTGTTACACAAATGTAGCATGGGAAATTTGGAAAAATGAATTATAAGTTATAAATATACCCATACAAGTGTAACAGTGAAGGTTCAGACAGTCAAATACCTGTAATTTTAGTGATTGATATCATACCATATAAATAAGTAAAATCAGTTTTCTTCATATTTGATCTATTCTTATCACATCATTAAATGTACATGCATTAAGTCATTTTAAATTCAGAGGTAGTAATTCATTTGAACCAGAGGAAAAGCTATAGCAAATTTCCTTGTGAAAATTTTGTTTGAAATTTTACAAAGATACACCTGGGGTTAATAACAAATTATCCAATGTAGCTATTGAGCAGGGTCATAATACAAAAAGATTAAGACGAAAGAATAGATTCTGAAATTTATCAGGATTCTTTCTTGCAAAAATGAAGAAGTATTTCGAACTATATCTGTGTATTGTTGTAAAATTAATCTTGACACAATCAATTATTCCTCACCCCCTATCCCCTTGGGACCCATAGGCTGGCCTGATATTAATTAGTGTATGTGCTTGTTGAGTAGAATCCAAAATGGGCTCAGAGGCTGCAGAATGATTATGAGTCGCAGCCTCGCAACCCATTGAGGAGACTACTCGGGTTACCAATTAGTCATATATTATGAGTCAAAGTATAAAAACTATAAGTTTGGGCAAAATTAACCACAGTTTTACTTATTTTTCATTGTAAATAAAGACAAATATTGATTAATTATGTAACGCTGTGGTGCATCTAAAATATGCCCAAACCTGTGAGTAGTAGGGATGTTTAGATAACCCTCAACTAAAGGAAAGGGACCTTGCGAAAACATTCATGACTTGTTGCCTATGGGTGAAGGATGGGTTAATGTATCGTTTATATGTATCGCTTTTCCAATCACCCTGAGACTGGATGAGTTCCCCCGGTACCCCACACTCAAGTGCAAAGGATGCCCCCCATGCAAAAGCTGTTTCCAGAGTACTTATTTTTATCGTATCCCATTATTGATAATGAGTGCCTTAATCTCATTATCTGTGTATAAACAATGGTTAAGTGAGGGGAAAAGTATTGTTATTCTTCTTAAATAAAAACACAGAGGATAATTTATCTGATGGAACCATCTTAAAAACGAGTAAAAGGGACCCTACATTAAATGTTTTGAATTAAGGAAAAACAGGAACTGTGTTTATAACTCTGTTTTTTTACTTATTTATATATTTGTACTCATTTGCAAATTAAATCAACTTATGTAACAATGCTCTCTGAGAACCCATGATTGGATAAATAAAGTATTCATATTTGTATTCATCAAATTCAAATGAAAATTCAGTCTTTTAATTTAATTTTTTAATAGTTTAATGATAAACCAAGTATTGAAAATATACTAAATAATAAAATCAGTAAAAGTATTGTATTTCACACTTTGTATTTTAAAACAGTTAATTTACAAAATAAAACAGAAAAATTGTTGTATATTGCAGTAGACCAAGTTGGAAGTTACCCATGGAACAACCATTGTTATTAGAAGGTTGAATGGTTAGAGATTGATTTTGAAAAAAGATGCATGGTTGAAATATTTGGTGAAAATTAGGCCCTCGAAATATTTGGGGTATGATATTTTTATGTAAGATGAAGAACAGCATGAATCTTAATCTTTTGACTTTGGTATATTTTAGCTAGGAAAAAAGTTGTTTTGATAAGCTATATTATCACTTCATTTGACGTTTACATAGATACATGTATACATTGTATGTTATAACTATGCAAATAAAAAATATCTTTTGCTTCTGTATCATGGGAAGTTACCTCACACCCCTTTTGTACTACAACATATAAAGGTTGGACTTATTCACCAGTTGAAAAATTCCTTGAATTTATTATAAAATGAACTGACCAAAGTAAAATGAATTATTTAAATTAAAGAATTATTAATACTATTTGAACAGTTCTAGTATGTGTAAGTCAGTTAAAAAGTCCTGATGGGTTAACTCTTAAAACAAATTAATTGTACACATTTTGTTAAAAAATTGCAAAATGTTTGAAGTAGTTATAAAGGTAAAAATGAAGTGGGTTATAAAGTTTAAGTTAAAACTGACTAAATGAAAATGTAATAGCTAATGAAGAATGAAACCCTTTAATATCTAATCATACAGCTCTTTTTGACTAGTCAGTTCATTCCAGTAAAGCTTTTTTGCCAGCTGTTTTGTTCTGTCCAGAAAAGAATCAGTCGATATACTCATGCATAGGTTTTTGTCAGGAATCAATTCATTAAATGTACATTTAACTGTGATGTTGACAAAACTTCAGTATTTTACAAAATAGGAATTTAAATAAGGGAGCAACCATTTGATTTTTATGGGGGACTATGATAAAAATTGAAGTAAAAAGGCAGGGCAAGGATTTTGGCAAAGTAAAAAGACAGGATCGGGTGTGAAAAAAAAAGCAGGACCTGTGTCAATCAGGAAAATTTTTTATGGCAAACCAAAGTGGACAAAAAGGATATGTTCTAATATTAGAAAATGAATTTCTAATATTGCAAATTCATTTTCTAATATTAGAAAATACATAATTTCTGTCCACTTCGGCTTGCCATATATTTTGGTTCAAATGGAATGAAAATTTAGGGCCCAATTGCAGCCGACAAAAATATCCAGGACAAAAATTTCAGAAAAAAATAGTCTGGATCAAACATTTCATCCTAGCCCCCGTAAAAACTAAATGGTTGCTCCCTAATAAAACTTATGTGAAGTAAAGGATATGGCTCACCAAATCCCTTAGTCTGTAACCAACAATCTAGGGAAAGGAACTGTCCCTTTGTTGCAGTTCTTACTGATGCTTGCACGGATCAGTGTGTTTTATTATGGACATTTTTGTACAAGTAGCACTTAAAACCAAAAAATCATCCCATGGGGACAATGTAAATTAAAAAGTATATGATATACCTAATTAAACTTGAAACCATAATTGTACATAAATTCTTTTATTTTGCCTCATAATGATGGTGCTTTTTACTTAATTATAATGAACACATCTCATTTTAGGAAGCATTTTAAGTAAATATCATTTTTATCATTTTTGCTATGGTATGGGTTGGAATTATCATAGATTGCCTGAAAAAAAGACATCAATTAACTGCAAATGTGAGTTGAGACTAATTTTCTGTATATATACACATGTAAGTAGTGCTGGGAAGAAGTGTTCATTTCCTAAAAGGAAATGTGACCTTTTGCCATCACTTGGCGTCCGTCGTCGTCGTAAACAATTTTTCAAACATCTTCTCCTCTGAAACTACTGAATGGATTTGGATAAAACTTAGCATGATTGTTCGCAAATATCTCAAAAATCATTAGGTTATGGCAAATTCTACAGGTTAAAAGTGTTCAGCATGATGAAAGCTACCTGTGTGCTGATTTTCGTGAAAATCTGTCAACTGATATCAGAGTTATTGCCCTTTTTTGACATTTTTGGCTTTTTTTATGTTATTATTTCAAAAATCTTCTCTGAAACTACTATTCAAAATCAAATGAAACTTGGTAAGATTGTTCCATAGGGTATCCTGCAAAAAGTTACTGCTTGGATTTTTGATTGGTCGAAAACCATGTCCGCCCTTAAACTAAAAATAGAACATAGGGATCAAAATGCTTTTTTTGATATTTTTTCCTGATTTACAGAAAGAAAATGAAGATGAAAGCTATTTTCAAAGTAAACATGGTATCCCGTGTTGAATGGTGATGATGAAAGTTTGTTTTGGACGGCCATTTTTAAAATGGCTGCCATTTTCCCGCCATTTTTTACACTTGCTCGGATTTCAACAATATTTGGTTTTTAAAGTAAACGAAGTATCCTTAGTGAAAGGTGATGATGAGATGTTGTATAACAATGATTAAACTTCATAATATGTGACCTTTTAATTGCCATCACTTGGTGTCCGTCATCATCGTTGTTAACAAATTGTCAAACATCTCCTCTGAAACTACTAGGGGGATTTGGATGAAACTCTACAAAATGACAGATGAGTTAAGCATGGTTTATTGGAAAAAAACAACAGCTTAGTCAATATGATCAAAGCTGAAGCATTAATAGAAAATAAAAAGCCTTAACCCACAATTTTTACATAACTTCTTTCAAACATTTTAAAAACAAAGACAACATACAGACCAAAAGTTTATACTTGTATTTGAAGATGAATTAAAGCTTGTATTTTGTATTGTGAATCTTCAGATTGACCATGACTGTATCTTAATCAAGCGTAGGGAGAACTCATGCCCATTTCTTTCCAGAGGTTCTTGAAAGGCTTTTAAAGGTAGTTTCAGCATTTTACATGACCTTTAATACTCAGTTTAATTTACAACAAACATTGACATATTAATTTAGTTTATAGTGCATTGTTTGCCAGGTGAGCGATTCAGGCTCTTGAGAGCCTCTTGTTTTTATTTTGCAATGGTAAAATTATTTGTGACTTAGTAAAGGGTTTCTACAAGAAAATGTTTGGAATATATTTATAACATTGACCCAAAACACAAGCAAACAATAATCTCATATTTACCACAATCCCTAGACATACACACATTTAGGATTTTTAGTATTATTGGATTAAACAAGGGTTGTGGACCATCATAATGTAGCCTTTCTACTGAAAAAAAATGAAACTGTATTAATAAGTACATGAAAACTTTTTTCTTATTGTTTCCGGTGTAAATATTAAAAATTATTCTAAAAAAATAAACTCATCGTTACTAAAATGGTAAAAATGGTTACAAAATATTGCCAAGTTTTTTGTATCTGTGATCAGAATTTAAAAAGCGCTAAAAAGACTGGTACAAGACTCACTAGACTTGTCTAGTGACATTTTCCTTAGGCTCCTCTACTGTTAACTTACGAAAGTCATATGTTGTTCTGGAGTTAAGTCGCCTTGTCCATAAACAAATCAAATATGCACGAAAAATCACAAAATTAGCAATTTTCGGGTAAAATAAAAAACGTGTCGACTTAGATGGGCTCAATATATATTGTTAAAATTTGAAACATACTTTGTTAAGATAAGTATCTTTCAATGGTTAACTGCTAATCAATGCTAAACATATAGCTTCAACTCCTATTTTGTGTTTTAATTTAATGAAGTTTACCCTTGACTTAATGAAAAGCGTCAAGTAAAAAGCCTACATAATGCTTTAGATATAAATATGCTACATAATGAAATATTCTGATAATTAATTCATTGAAGTGCATCCTAATAGTTAAATGGTAACAATACAATTTAGTGTACATGAATAATAATATACATTTTGGTGGAGCACATGATTTATCACTTCTATGTTTTTGGGTTTCTTTTTTGCAGACATGGTTAAGTTAAGACTGAAGCAAACAACTTAATTAATAGATAAAAGTGTTACAAGAGAAGGCGAGCTAGGGCACAGAATAAAAATAATTAGCAAATTTACAGAAAAAATATTACATGCATATACATGTACTGTCTTATTTCAGATTTTAAATTGAATTAAATTTTGTTTTGTTTGGCTTTGTGAAGTTTTCGTTTACATTGTTTTTGTAAAATATGGACTGTTACAAAATTATATAATATATAAAGAAAATGAAAATCAAACAGTTATGATCTCTATTATCTACCATTACTAGACCATAAATTTCTATAACAAATCATTGTCTACAAAGGGCAGTGTGAGGATGTCCCTGTCATAAGAATGCTAGTAAAATTAACCTCTGATTAAAGTGCGCAGCTGTCAGTCTTTTTAGCTCAGTCCTGGACCAAAGATCCATCTGGGATATTGCCATTACTTGGCATCTGTTATTGTTATCAATAAACTTGCACATGTTACAAATCTCCTGTGAAACCAATAAGTTGATATATAGACCAAATTTTGTTGCATAGTCCATAGGTGGTTTTCTGATTTCTTAATGAATTATAGGGCAACATTGTCACTGTTGTTGAAACAAAAAGCTGAAAGGACAGTTTTCAGGCTTTTGTTTTTGATGATTTTTTTAATTCCCCTTTATGATTTCCTTACACACAATATTGCACAGGTGAGCAATACATGCTTCTGGGAGCCTCCGGTTTCATAAAAAATTTAACAATTGTTAGTTCAAATGGCACAAAGGGTTATAGTGAGCTATATAATTGTTATTATAACCCACTATTGAATATGACTACACTAACTGGATTTTGTTTAACATACCGTAGAAACCTTTTTTGGAAATGTGTGCTTTAAATCCAGTTGCTAGGAATTATTTAGCAAGTTTGAGACAATTTTGCAGGAATGGTTTAACATTAATAGTTTATGTCACATTTAGTTCCTGCTCCATGGCCTAAGTTTTACCAATATATATTGCAGAACGAAAGCAAACAGGTGATGGAAATACTTAAATGAAGACAGGAAAATAATTTAAAACATTGATATTGATGATTATCTATTTCTCTCATCAAATTTGATTTAGTTGAAGATATTCTTACAAAAATAGGATTGACCTGTCCCAGATAAGCAATTAATAGCCTTTTATTAGCTTTTTCATAAATTTTTGGTAGTTGAACACAAAGAAAAAATTCTGGGGAAGTTTTCAGTTAATGACACACAATCCGATGTGACTTGAAACAAACATGCAAGAGAGATTCGCTCATCCACATGAAAATAATTTATGATGAAAAAAATCATTTGTGCAATTGATCCTACCGTATCCAAAGTCAGACTCGCTCAAATACACTCGGGATTTATTAAGTATTGGGATGAAAGAGTAACCCCAGAGTCTAAAAGAGCGAGTGCCGCTTAATCAATAGTTGTGACTACATAATGCGTTATTTATTTTATTTTAGGCCTTACATTAGGACTTGATTTCGGTCACAAATCTTGTCATCTGTTATACAACGCCATCCCATCATATAAATATTTGTCTATTTATGGAACTAACAAGTCTCAATATCAAATACTATTTATACATGTAGGTACTAGAAACTGTCTATTAGACAAAATATAGTCCTACCATAACCAAAATCCTTAAAACGTAAAACATAGGTCACGGTGACCTAATTTGTAGTAATCTTCTACCCAAAAGATATCTACTGTATCAGTGCTGTACTACATGTAGTTACCAAGATATGGTCCTTAACCCAATACTTATGGACAAGGATAACACTATATGTCCCGCTCACATATGTGGTCAGGCCACATAACAGTACAACGGCATATTTGCAATCCCTTTTTTATGCTCGAGTGTCACTAACATAAGTCAACAGTATCAAACAAACCTGGTAAGTATCATCATTTTGCCTGGTATCATCCTTTAACATATTTGATGTTGTGATAAAATAAACTAATTTAATGCATTCTGATATCGTCTGATCAACAGGACCTTTTATATATTCTACATTTGATATATGTTTCGACTAACGAGCAACTTCCAAAGTCTCCTCAGGGTTTTAATTTACCCTTGTTCTTTTTAAAATATTCATATCTTGGTTTTCTAGTTGAGTTAGCTATTAATCATTTTCTTGTGACGTTTTCTTATTTTGTTATTGTTCGTTTAGCTTGGTTTTCCTTCCATTCCTGGGGGTTGTTTGTTCATTATAATTTCCGGGTTTTTTTTTTGTTTTGTTTTTTGTTTTTGTTTTTTTGTTTTGTTTTTTTTTCCAAAAACCATTCCTTCTTGTGTTTACACAATTTTCTCCAAAATAACTTGGGTTTCCACATCTTCTAATATGAGCTAACAGAAAGCAAGCCTAGAATAACGCCACCAGTCACAAGCAGGAAAAAGCCTCCACGCCTGTTCAGCTAAGACTGATTGAATCACCTCGTGATTCTCGCGAGATCTCACTTAGGATACTACCGTATCCAAAGTCAGACTCGCTCAAATACACTCGGGATTTATTAAGTATTGGGATGAAAGAGTAACCCCAATTAATCTAAAATTCTTCAACCTAAACACCAATTCCTAAAATTGAACCCTTTAACCAACGAAAACCTCCCATTACTTACCCAAAACTACAGAAAATATTCCCAACCCTCAAAACTTTTCCCAAATAACCCTTAACCTCCATGACATATCCCCATATTCTAGTTTTATTATATGATATTATCAAATAAATAAAATAAAACTTTCAAAATAACACATTTATTATCAAAATATAATTTTCCTTTCATTATATTATATAAACATAAACTACCAGTACATAAAATTACAAAGCTAATATTACCATGTGTAAAAGTTAAGTATGAACCTAACAGTTTGATTATGCTAAAACAGTCTCTACATGAGTGTGTGTAAATATATAGTATCAAAAGTGATTTTAACAAATGGTGTAGGTTATCCGCAAATACCTCACATTTAAGTTTCCCATTCTACAAATTAATAAAAGAAATATATATATAAATGAAGGCAAACAATTTACGTTCATAGTTAACTTCTACACATTGTATTACAATTTTATCATACTAGCCTACTTTTAAAAGCTTGGGGTAAATCAGAGGAGTCCCCTAACTTATGAAAAATGTTTCCAGCATCAGAAAGATTAGAGTCTGCAACTTTCGAAAATAAAGAACTCACTGACCCTGCATCAACTAATCTATTCATTCTTGAATATCTATCTAAGGACCGTTTGCTAAACCAACCAACATAATCTCCTTACTAGAAGCTATACCCGAAGACATCATAGTTATAGCACAACCTCCTCTAATGCCATGTATAGTTTAACCCTTAAAAATATTCAAATCTTTAAGGTACAATTGCAAACGGATGCCCATTCCCGAAGAAGAAACTGGAGATTCTATAACACGAGAGTGAGAATGGTCTAAAGTCCTAAAAAGATAACCTACTGATAAATCGATATCCATTTCTTCTGCTCGAGAAACATACTGATTTAAATTTTCAACAGGACAAATCAACTTATCCGAGACTGGTGAAATCACAAACTCATTGATTTTGCCATTCCTTAAAGTTTTGCCTACTGTATGACGAAATAAAAGAGCCTCAGAATCTGTCAACTTTTTCACCTCTTGCGCTAAACACTTGCCTAAATCACTGGCCCTATCTCCCGCAAAAAACTGCAAAGTAAAAAATGTTCTATCTCTTAAATATACAAAACGTTTATTTTTTTTACCAGGCTTTAACATATGATCATTCAACTGTTCTGTTATGTAAACACTGATTTTTTTCAGCTTGTCTAAAAACATAGGTTTTGCCTGCACAATAGGTACATGGGCTACTGCTTGTTCAAGTTTCACTGCTTCTAAATAGCGCTTAACTATAGTACTCGACACAGGGTTTCCTAATTTGATAAGACCAGACTCGGTCCATTCACCTTTTCTACCTAAAGAATCAAAAATAACCTTCAACTGACTCGCTAAAGAGGATACTGTGCCAGAAGCTAGTCTACAAGGACAAGAACACTCCTTAAATTTCTTGTCTCCTAAAAATGGGCAACATAAATCATGTATTTTCGTTTTCCCTTTCATATCACGGTCAATCAAAAACAATCTTATGTCTTCTGGAGTGGCATAAGTCATAGTTTTAGCACGACCTATTAAGAAAGATTCTAAATCTTTCTTCAAAGAAACCTTTTTCTTATCATATGTTTTATTGTTTAGCATGTTTTCTAGGTATAGTATACGTTTCTTAGCATTATAAGATTTTAAATCCTGATCATCAATAGAGACTTCTCCACTATCCTCTCTTCTATCCCCACAAAACTGGCAAAATCGAAAATCCTTATGATTAAGACAGCCACATATCTTGCAACTTTCATAATCTATCTGTCTAATATTTCTGTAACCGAATGCCCACAAAAAATGAAAAACTTTCAAACTCATACTGTATTCAAGCATAACTTAATGAAACTTCAACCTAGCTGCCCAAAGATCACACTTAAGTCCCCTCTTATCAGGAACAAAACCTTTCTTAGACGGTACAAGAAGGACACCCAACTCTCCTCTTCTACCAAGAACAATATGGTCTACCAACGAATTAGACAACAATGGCCACCAAATAGGTCTAACATCATCATCAGGAATAACCATAGTGCAAAATCTCACCTTTTGATCTCTCAGAAAACTCAAAACCGGAAGGATCAAAGCAAAAGGAGGGAAAACGTACAAATTATCAGATAGACACAAAGTCTGAGAAAACACATTGACACCCGCAGAACCTGGAGTTGGATACGGGATGAAATGGCGCAAAGGCACATCTACAGTATCCCTCATCACATTAGAGTCTAAAGACATAAGATCTATATGGTGCGGGCCAAAAGTTTGCTCTATTAGAAGAAACTTATCTCGATTCAACATACAATCCTGGGCAGACAGACTTCTAGAAAGCGAATCGGCAGGATTCTCTTTAGAAGGAATGTAAGATAACCTCAAATCAACATTAAACTCAACTGTGAAATTGAAAAGCTCCTTCATCAATTCATTTAAAGCCAAATCCTTAAATGTCTGCTTCTCCCATGCCTGCACACATGCCATATTATCAACAAAAGCATCCACCCTATGATCCTGGATGGAAACCGAAACTGATTTAAGACCATTAATCAAAGCTTGTGTTTCCTTTAAATGAATAGCCCGTTCATCCTTTTCATCCCAAAAGTCAGAAAATTCAGTAGGATTGTCCTGTGAATAAACTAATGCTCCCCATTTGTATAAAGACGAGTCAGTAACCATAGAAACCTGTAAATGTTTTTCACCTCTCCAAGGGAAACACCCCTTCCAGCTTTGTAAGAAAGTCCAGTGAGAAATTTCATTTCTTAAATCCTGAGAAAGCTTAACATAACCACTGTTTTTCCCTGCTATACTTATAGCTTTGTTAACCTTCTTAAGTATAGAATTTAGCACTAGGCACTGCCAACAAGAAAGAGATACATTTCCCAGCAAACTTTTGTAAAGTATTCAAATCAACTTCCTGTACAGCTAAGATTTTATCCTTCAATACAAAAAATTTGTCAACTTTATCTTCAGGAATCAGAAAAGCCAATCGGACTGAGTCAATCAACATCCCCAAAAACCTAATTACTGTACTAGGTACAAAATTAGATTTTCCAATATTAATGAAATAACCTAACCTAATTAAGACTTCGCAAACAACATACAAGGACTTGAAAGCACTTTCCTGCCTTACACACAGTACCTCATCAGGTTTCCCCATCAACTCTCCTATCCATCTATCATCTATATACTGTAAACAAGGTATGCCCAGGGATCTACAAAACCCTGTAGCAGTCAGTCCAGTCGTCTGATATATATATGCACTTGCCTTGAAACCAAAAGGTATAGTGTTAAAGACAAAATAATACCCACCAAATTGCAAACCAAAATATTTTCTACTATTCTCATCCAGAAAAATAGGATCATAACAAGATTTGTCATCTAAAGAAGACATCAAATCACATTTACGAACAAGTCGTGGGAGGTCTCTTAAGGTTTCCAGAGAAAAGGGACTATCAATAATCCATAAATTGAGATATCTTTCGTCATGACAAAGTCTCGGTTTACTAGGTTCTATAGTCAGAGGAAGCACTAAATAAGGAGGGTCGCATTCACCCACAATCCCTCGTAATGTCAAAGAACCATTCCTTAACCTTTCCTCCAAAGTTTCAGCAATAAACTGCGTATAGTCTTCACAAATCTTAGCGTTAGGTAGTAAAATACCCGGAGGAATCTCATGGTCATAATGCCTCCCTTTAAAGTTTCCCTTGAAATGCTTAAAAAATTGATTAACATTTACACCATTTTTGACCCAATCAAGGACTTTTTTATCCGCACAAATTTTTTCCCATTCATCAAAATGATCATGCAAACTGCCTGCTATAAAATTGGTAGGGTTTCTAAACTTCAAATTACACAAATCAAACTCTTCATTATTGTTAAATACACCCTCTGCAGAAATATGGGTTAGGGGCTGAGGTATCGCACCTCTGTAATCAATGTAGTCTTCCCTTATCCTTCTCTGTATTCCTGAAGGATTAAAACTAGATTTCAACTCCCAAATAGGAATATCTGGTATAATTTTTTGCCTCTTTTGAACACTACTATGGCTTAGAACTTCTCCCTGAAATAATTACAAAACCCATTCTTAGACCAAGAGATTATAGAGGTGGATTCTCAGCCCCCAACCCACGTGAATATAAAATTCACTAGGGCTTCAGTGTCCCTTGGGTTAAAGGCTAGTATCCATGAAATCATATTTAAACGATATGAAAATGTAAGCAAAATGTACAAAATCACAAAACACAAACACCTGAATAAATATCCCAACATAAAAAATTCACACTTTTGAACAAATCAATACTATTTTAAGAGTCCTTCTTAATCTTTGGGCATTCCGCAACATAATGCCCACTTTCTTTACAAAAAAGACAGTTGCCTCTTCTGGAGTACCCTCCCCTGCCCCTTCTATTATATCTTCCATTCCCAAAATTCCCCTGAAAATTAGAATAACCCTGAGAGCCATAAAAAGGTGGCATAGGCATTGGACCTTGAACAAAGGGGTAACCAAAAGAGGCAGGATTATTAATTGCACCAAAATTATGTGGCATTTTAATATCATTTTCTTTATCAGGTTGTTCAATTCTTACAGACTTCTTCGGAGTAGCCTCGTACTTTTTACCCTTCATCCACTCGGCTACCATATTAGCTAATTTTTTGTCCTCTGCCGATCCATATAATTTCATTGCTAAATTACAGATATCCTTAGAATCCTCGAACTTTTTGCAGTAAGTATAAGTTTTAGAGAAAAATTCTGCTTCCTTATGTCCATATTTTGTAGCAACAGGAACAAGAGATTCTATGGCAGCCAATAGAACGTGTGACGGTGTTAAGTTGGGCCTAGACGCCAGTATTCTTACATGCGCTAAACTCTCTCCTACCTGACTTTCGGCGGATTTATTAGAAAAAGAGGTCATCTTATTCTCCATATCTTTCAGCCGGCTCTCTATGTCATTGGACTTATTGCCTGAGAGAAAAATAAAAAATAAAAATAAAATTCAAAACTTTTAACAAGTATCCTGAAAATAACTCAGTAAATGTTTTCGGAATTGAGGTTTCAACAAAAATAGAATAGCAACAGAGTCAGGAAGGGCGCCGTCGGCGCTTTTGATCTTTGATTCTCAAAATTTTGTAATATTGCATCAAAAGTTTTTTCTCAGAAAACTTTCATCCAAAATCTAAACCAAGTTTGAATATGCACATCTACATATGTAGGTTAACAACCGTGTAAAATTTTATAAGATTTTATCTTGTATAGTTGTGACGTTTTTGTGTCGATAAAAATGATTTTCAAAATCTTGTGAATTCTCTTCAAAAAACCTAAATTTACCCAAAATATACAACTGATCAAAACAAATTTTAGTATTCACATTTAGATATGTTGCTAAACAAGTGTGTAAAATTTCAGTTCGGTATCTTAAAAGTTTAAGTTTTACATTGTAAAGGGACGGACGGACAAAGTGAGAACTATAAAGCTCCTGTTTCGTCAATTTGGGGCTCTAAAAAATTTACTATCATATCAGAGTATCCCACTACAGACTAAATACATACAGAATACACTATCTATAGCTAAGGAGTAAGCAAGCAACAGAAGGAACAGATTCCTAGTATAACAGACGGACGGATATACACTGAACCGCAAAAGAAACGTCGCACAAAATGACATGTTCACATACATTTATTTCAAAGTGACATTTATATATTTTAAATTAATTTTTACAAAATTTAATGAATGATTTACAGTCTTTTGGTTACAATGTTCACAAAAACGTCACAATTGTCGCAACGTCACATGTTGTCAATGCTGTGCTCCCACGTCCATTAATAACGTGTATGTCCTCCACCGGCACCAATTACTGCGGCACATCTTCGGTACATGGAGTTGATGAGCCGATTAATAAACCCCATCGTTAATAACGTGTATGTCCTCCACCGGCACCAATTACTGCGGCACATCTTCGGTACATGGAGTTGATGAGCCGATTAATAAACGCCATCGGAATACGTGCCCATACTCTCTGAAACGCTTGTGAAAGTTCAGCTGCAGTTGTCGGACTTGGTTGCTCATTATTCAACCGTCTTTGAACTTCGTCCCATAAATGTTCAATAGGGTTTAAATCTGGACTCAAAGCCGGCCAATTCATAACATTAATGTTATTCTGCTGTAGGAAGTCTCTTGTGGCTCTTGCGGTATGCGCACGTGCATTGTCCTGTTGGAAAGTCTTGTTTTGATGACGTGCGAAATGGGGCTGAACATGGGGTGTCAAGACTTGGTCGAAGTAACGGGCAGCTGTTACGCCATTTCCTCTGCCTGGGCCAAGGTTCTGAAAGATGACTGGACCAAGTTTAACGTTAAGGCCGATTCCACCCCATACCATGATGCTAGGTCCTCCCCACGCGTCTGTTTCCAGAATGCAGCTGTCTTCGTAACGTTCCCCGCGTCTTCTCCACACTCTGGTTCTGCCATCGGCTGTTGAAATGCAGTAACGGCTTTCGTCAGAGAAGATGATGTTACGCCATTGTCGATTTCGCCAATTCTGTCGCTGAGTGGCCCACTGAAGACGAGCTTGACGGTGTCGAGGAGTAAGAATAGGTCCTCTTGATGGACGGCGACATCTCATGTTTCTAGCAGCTAATCGCCGACGAACCGTATCATCACTTATGGGTCGTCCATGTGTTCCAACAGTGTTTCTGGCAGTTTCGGCAGCTGGGGTGAACCGATTCATCAAATGGTGACGAAAAATGCCTCTATTCTGTCTAGGGGTAGTGACTTGGGGTCTACGACTCCGTGGACGGTCATTTGTGCTGTTTGTTGCATTGTACCGTGTCCGTAGACGTTCAATTGTTCGAACAGCACAGTTGAAGTCGTTGGCAATAACTCTGGCAGATTGCCCAGCATCCAATCGACCAATGGCCTGTTCTCTCTGTTGTGGAGTCAGACGTGGCATAGCTTCTGTGTCAACACTGATACTAACACTCTTTAATTTTCTCCGGCCTTTTATACCCATAAAGGAGCATGAATTTCACGAACATTTAAGATTTAAGAAAAATTACCGCCAAGTGTGTCCCACGAGCGGTTTTAGGTACGGTCGCTCTACGATATCAAATGAAAATTATTCAACCGAAAATTTAATTCACAGGTAATTTAATCTTACCTGGTGATATAATCGTAATACTGATTATATAAAAATCATTAATTAATATTTATTTTGAATTTTGCTAACATTTTGAAAAAGCGAAGTTTCTTTTGCGGTTCAGTATATAATACTATGTACCAGAAAGACATCTAAATAACTTTTCTGGGCACAATCAACCCGGAGTGTGAAGATTTTACAGGACTCTTAGGGGAGCTTTTTTTTTTCTTCTTCTCTTTTCCTTTTCTTTTTTTTTCAAAATAGAAAACTTAGTCTCTTTGGCACATTCCCCATAACCTTATATATTTTTATTATTTTACTGAAACAACTCAATATCTCACCTAAAGGCACGAAATCTAGAGTCGTGCTGGGATCTGGAACTGGTATATTCCCACCCACAGCTCCACTACTGGTACTAGCGATAGGCTCGGGCACAGCCTTGGGTGCCAGAGTCTTGCCTCTCGGGGCCCCGACAAGATTAGCCTGTGTAATTGTAAAATGCATAAGGCAGCGAGCATTCTCTATCAAAGGTTCCTTGCCACACAACTACAAAATACAGTTAAATAAAGATTGAAAATTGTGTAAACCCGCTAAAATTCGTCATAAATTAGCATACAAATTAAATACAGGTACTAACAAGACTTATTACTACAAGCAGCACCTAAAATAAGGACCTTAACCAAAAGGTGACGGTCAGATGGACTAGGGTACCAACCGAAGACCTAACCTTGACACCAGCCCAACAGGTGAAAAGAAAGGCGATATTTTAAAAATGATAAATCCTGTAAAATAAATATCAGATAGCTCACGTCATATGCCCAGTCATCCAAAATTCACATTATGTGACATTAATACAAATTTAAAGTAAAAGGGGAGTTTACAGCAAATTTCAAATTAAATATTCTTACCGCCAAAACATCGCTCATGACCTCTCCCGTAAGTCCGTTAAATTCAGTCTCCAATTCCTCAAACGAATAGTCAAGGAGAGAGTGGTCCTTCTTTAATTTGTTAAAACTCTCATCTACTATCTGGGTCTGGTGCGCCTTGACCTTTAGAATAACAGCTATTAAAGATTTCCCTACCAGGGAATACCTGGATTTCAAGACCTGTGCCTGGTCCATCCTCCTGAAATAAACAAAATATTAATACTATCAACTTTTCAGTTGTCATAAAATCTCAGACACATCGAAAAGACTATTACTGGTGTAAAAGGAGAAACATAGATCTTACAAATTTCAAATAAAATGTTCATACTGACATGTAGAAATATTTTAACCAAACATAAACAGTATAGATCTAACTGTAAACAAAGAGACCAAGAGTCGCCAGGTGAGCCGGCCATTTAACAATCGCAAGTGCATAAAATTTAACCTAGATATGCTATGTTTACAAATTACTACAAAGTTTAAAGGTACAAAGAAAAGCGGTCGATAAATTGACCACGTGCCGTGGAGAAAGTACTCAAGACAATCTGTACACATTACAAATAAGAAAATAAAAGTATTTTTGAAACAAAACAACAACAAAAAAATGCGATCTAGTTCTCCAAAATATTTAGCTGAAAGCTCACAAAGCAAAATAATATCCCAAAGAAAAATAAAGCCTTCAATTACAAAGCACATGTAACGTGACACTGTAGAACACGTAAACGAAAATAAAATTAAAAGGCTATAAAATGCCCGCCCTCATGGAACGCACGAGAAAATGGTCGCCACCGGTTAACGACCTGGGACATACCATTAGTCTTTAAATTATCCAATGCATTGCATAAACCAAAGAAATAATACCAAAATTTTATTTTTTTTAAAGTTAAAAAACACGTGTACAAAGCACGCCGAGATTAAACCAAACAAAACTTATAAAAATAACACGGCTTCGAGCCAAAATGACACACCAAGCTATCCCAAAACCTGCAATTATAGCCTTAAAACCATCTATTGCATAATCAAATAAAATCAAATCAAATAAAAAAAAAAAAAAAAAAAAAAAAAAAAAAAAAAAAAAAAACACGTGTTCAAAGAAACACTGAACAAAAATTACAAAGCTTCGTGCCCATAATGACTCGTCAAGCTTTCCAACCAAAACCTGAAATTATAGCCTTAAAACTATCTATTGCACAACCAAATAAAAAAAAAAATTTACAAAGCTTCGTGCCCCAAATAACACGCCAAGCTAGCCGACCAAAACCTGCAATTGTAGCCTTAAAACTATCGATTGCACAACCAACTAAAATCAAATTAAATTAAAAATGTTAAAAACACAACACGTGTTCAAAGAAACACTGAACAAAATTTACAAAGCTTCGTGCCCAAAATGACACGCCAAGCTATCCGACCAAAACCTGCAATTATAGCCTTAAAACTATCTATTGCACAACCAAATAAAATAAAATAAATAATTACCTTTAGAAACAGGCTTTGTCCAAACACAAACAATTCGAAGAAAGCCGCTGGTCAAAAAAAGGATCCGTACTCGTCGGCTGTTCAGCTAAGACTGATTGAATCACCTCGTGATTCTCGCGAGATCTCACTTAGGATAATGGGCATGAATAAACCAAGAACTATTTACAACATTCATACTCAGAATGTAAACATTAGAAGAAGTTGCCCTGATAAAATATGCAAGTATAAGTTCATATGCATAAATTTACAATTGTTTATGACATCATATCAATTTTAACCAATGACAAAATTAACTTGGATCACATGGTTTTCGCAGTATCATTGCGAGTTTTTATCTGCCTGGGTGGAACAGTCAAGAAATTTTCCGAATGGATCTTATAAGCTTAATTCAATGACTTTCCCTCCCCCTCCCTATGTTATCCCCTGGTTTGTCCGAAAATAGTCAGTAACTCAGAGTTGACCTGCAAGATGTTAAAAGATAAACTATTTTCTTTGTTTGGTCTCCGTGTTTCGAAAAGCTTGATTTCTAAGGTTCGTAAGAAGTTAGGATGGACAACTCGTCGTGTGCAATATTGTCAGCTAATCAGCAGGATAAATAGACAGAAACGCTTAGATTGGTGTATTAAGGCGCTTCAGCGTAAAGATACCTTTGAAGATGTGATATTTGTAGATGAAACCACTGTAGAAATGAAGTCAAATGGAATAGTATTCTGTTACAAACCTGACTCAATGTTGCAAAATCTACCAGCCAAGAAACAGAAACCAAAACATGCGTACAAAGTAAGTCTAGTTTACTATTTTTAGTAAATAAAAGATTATTTTAAAAAGAACATCAATTTTTAAACTCAATTTAAGTTACGAGACTACTTTTAAGTAAAAAATGGAGAAAATCTGGTTATAACATTCTTTTCAAGTTATCGTGATATCCTTTTATTCCTCACACCTGTCATTTCGATCCTTTCCAAATGAATATTTAGAAATATTAGTAATTTGTTTTGTTCATTATAAAATTTGTACCATTTTGTATCCAATGAATTATTGGAAAAATGTATATAACAATTTGAATTCATCTGCCTGTTGTTTTCACAAAAGAATAATCATTCTATGACGTGAACAAACATTTTGTGTCGTTCTTCAATTTATTACAAAAAGGCTTAGGTGCGCAGACATAGGCGACTACAGCGTAAGCCTATATTTTGCAAGTTGTTTTAAAATTTTAACATTGCCTAGATTTACTTTTAGAATGAACATTATAGGGATAAAATAAATTTTACTTTTGAGAACTATAAGTATACATGTATGTAAAAAAAACTGGGGACAATATATTATAAGTTGTATTCCGATGGTGATTCCCTTATGATTTTTTTAAAAAATGCAACATATAGTATTCATACATGTACAAGAGACTAGTTTTCTACCACTTTCAGATTAATGACACATTACGAAACAACTTTCTTGCTGACTTAGAAAAAATGTGCTTTGTCACCAGTCGAAAAACTAACATTAATATTTTCTTACTTCCTTGGCAATCATATACTACCACATC
Organism: Mytilisepta virgata; assembly: GCA_028015205.1. Classification (NCBI taxonomy): domain Eukaryota; kingdom Metazoa; phylum Mollusca; class Bivalvia; order Mytilida; family Mytilidae; genus Mytilisepta; species Mytilisepta virgata. Next base: position 22,848,276 of record CM051515.1, read on the forward strand.
TACTATTCATTTATAGTAATTAATTCTGTTTTTTTTAATTTGATGTAATTTAATAATTGTTCTTGTGTGTTTTTTCTTTCATATATATCTGATTGATTAATACATACTAATCATGATATAGTATGTTTCACACATATCAATTTATTGAATTGTAAATTGAACAAATTAATGCATCTGCAAAAAAATTATATGCTCTTCAATATATGTCAAACCTTGGGCAGTGATACATTGTAATTCTTGAAACATTTTGCCAGCATGGAGAGTTGAAAAACAGCAAAATGTATGCACATTTTGAAATATCAATTACATGGATCATGATTATATAACCAAGACAATTTGGACGGTTTCTCATTGTCTGGTTACAAGTAAGGTTGGGGAATCTAGATGATGGATGAAGTCCACATTCTCGCACAATTTAAAGTCTAATGCCCACTATATAACATTTATTTATATCAGCATTTAAAGTTTCAATATTACAACAATTTCACAAAGTAGCACTGCAACAATTTAACATATACATTCAAAATCCTAGTATGAGAAGTGTCTCTGGTGAGTGTGTGTGTGTGTGTGTGTTACAGTAAAAAATGTTTTTCTTATATATCAGTATTGTGTTATCTAATATTTAGTAACTGTCTGACAACATACAATTAACATACAGTTTAGCTAATATGTATTAATATTTATATGACACACCAATTGATAGATCAAAGTTAAATGTGACTTAAGGCCAAATCTAAAAGTCTTTGTTATGCAATCATACATGTACATGTATGTGTTAGATTATATATTACACCTTCCTTAATCCAGATTAACATTACACAATTAAAACATAATGAATATAATTTCCAAAAATCAATATATGTCAATACCTAAAATAATTAACTTCTACTCCATAAACAATATTTAAACATTTTCTTAATTTGAATATTCACATCCCAAATATACTGGTTATACTCTCCCCATTGTTCCCTAAAAGATTGCTCCTGCAATCTGACAGTGTATGCAATAATTAACAACTACAATAAACAAGTAAAATGACAATAATTTTTATACTACCGGTATTTATATCTACATAAATTTTGCTGAAATACAACAAGTGTTAAAAAAAACAAAAGAAATAGGGGATGCTCAGGTACAGATTGTCAACATTGGGGAAGTTACAGCAAGTTCACCAATGTAGACATTGTCCTACCCTCACATAAGCAATGAGCTCATTGTTATACTTCATGAAGTATAGATATAGGCCTTTAATTTGGAGGGTAGGGGGGATTGATGATTGCAACATATCAATTACATATCTTAAAAACTATAAGCTGAAATAATGATATAATTAAAAGCTGAAACAAAAGCCATTAAAACCTGAGGGAAAAAAAACAATAAGGTAAGATCAATCTGAAACAGACACAATTATAATAATGTTTGAAGTGCAGTTGTAATAATTATAATAAGCTGATAGATAACAAAAATATCACATTCAAGTAGAATTGTAAAAGAACTTTAGCATCAGTTAAAACAAAAGAATTACAAATGTAATTTACTTAAATATATATACACATAAGCTAAAACAAGGCAAAATTCGGAAGGGAAAAAAAAAAAAAATGTTCATGTTACATCGCGTAATGGAATATACCACAGAATACCTATAATTCTTATGCATTCTATTTTTGATATTTAATAAATGCCACACAAGGTTACAACACTATTTGGTTCATGAGTTCAATTCAGTTTCAAGTATTTAAATATATCCACAAGGTCCTAGAATGAAAACTTCCAAACTGGAATCGATTAAGTCATGCTATGATCTAACAGTAACAAAAGCGCTGAACCACTACTAGTTACACCAACATCTTACGTTGTACCATGTTCTAGTAACACCAACATACAACGTTGTACCATGTACCAGTAACACCTACATCCAACGTTGTACCATGTACCAGTAACACCTACATCCAACGTTGTACCATGTACCAGTAACACCTACATCCAACGTTGTAACATGTACCAGTAACACCTACATCCAGCGTTGTACCATGTACCAGTTATGCTGACAGTTAATGTTGTACCATTAATAGTGAAATCAACCAAAATCATAATCAAATATGACACCTTTATAAACATGAATTAGTTAAATCAAAATATTAAAATTAAGGGGATTTCTTTATCATGGGAATGCTCATATTGGCTCTACATACTTAAGGATTATCGTGGGACCAATGAAAATAAGGGAGAAAAATAATGTTTTATGAAATTAATCTACTCTGCCTTTTTCTTTGGACAAAATTTGTAAAAACCTCTTAACTTGAGTTGTGAGACAGAACAAAAAAAAATTATTTTTTTTGTTGTTTTGCTTTGATATGTCAGAACTCGACTATTTCTCAAATGATGGCTAATGCTTGTTTAAATAGCAATCATTTTATATTTCTCCTTACATTTCCGATGAAATATGGTAATACTGAAAGTTGAATGGTTAAAAATGTACATTAATAGCTGTGTCGTCTACCTGCAATTTAAGGAACTGAGCAGTGAAAACTACTAATGTGATTGGCTCACATCATACTGTCCAGCAGGTTTCAACTCGCAGTCACTCTAACTACCAATATAAGTGTACTAACCACGACTTCAGATTGACAGACACTCTTCATGTGAAATGCATGGAAAATAATGGAAGCAGTCGATGTAACGTCAACTTATTTTACTGGTAACATGCATAAAAATGCTCTTCATACATTTTTTCAAAGTCAAGTCGTAACCCTGGGGGACATTCTTCCATGGGTATCCATTTGGGATCGTACAGGTGTTTCTGCTTATAATGGATATAACATGTGGGGATACCTTCTTCTATTCTGAAATGGGATATGTGAGATCCTGACACAAATGAACCACCAGATTCCTGTACTGGTCTATCACCTAGAAGGTATAAAATGCTTTGGAAATAGGTTTCTCCCTTAAAATACTCTAATAATTGTAGGAATGCATATTGGTCCTCAGTATTTACTTTGTGTAATGGGGTGTATGGGGTAATTTGGTTATTTCTTAAAAGTGTTCTTAAGTAGAACCTATTGTTTTCATATTTCACTGCTTGAACTGGAAACTTTTCCCATTTAAGAACTGGTCTGGTAGTTACTTCCCTTTTTTCAGCCTTGTCAATTGAGTTTATGGTTTCTTTTTGATCTGCTGAATGAAAGAATTTATGCTTGTTTTTATGGAGGGGTCTTTTTCTTCGCTTTCCACTTTGGGTCCTGTTTTCATGAAAATTTCTTCTCATCAGTTCTGGGACTTGATGCTTATGCACCCATTCAGTTCCTGAGATATTTTTCAACTTAACTCTATAACAGAGCATTTTATTCACCCAAGCTGATGATAAAATCTTCTCAACATCATCTGGCTTTATTGAGTCTTTATTTGTATTATCAGCTTGGGAAGTTCTTCCTACAGCTGGATTCTGGGATTTCTGGGAAGATTTTGGTTGAGCATCAATTTGTGATGAAGTGTGTGCTTTGTTAACAGGTTGTTGCATGTTTTCAGCAGAAATGTCATCATGAACAGCATCATCATCAGAATCGTTTTCTTCATCATCATTCAAAAGATAATCTGGACGGTCTGTTACACTGTTGTATACTTTCAGCCTACCAGCATTTACAAAAGCTTTTAAGAGTTTATTATCACTATCTCTCCTTAACTTGTAGGTGGGATGTGGTCCAAGTTGAGTGATAGTATATGGGCCTATCCATCGTTTGATTAATTTTGGTGACTGTCCTTTTGGGGTTGTTGGGCAGTGCAACCATACTTTATCCCCTGGTAAAAACTTTGGTTCCTTTGCCTTCTTGTCATGCTGGGTTTTGTATTTCTCCTGAGCAGTCTTGATGTTTTCTGCAGCAATTTTTCTTGTAATGTTCAGTTGCTTGATGACATTATCAAGATGATCCTTGTGGTTCCTAGCCATTGACGGTTTTGGAATCAAAGCAACATCAATTGGGGCTCTCATTTCTTGTCCAAACAGTAAACGGAAAGGAGAGAACTGTGTAGACTGAGTTGCTGGCGTCATTCTGTACGCCATCATAATTGGTGCAATAAAGTTTGGCCAGTCTGTTTGTGTCTCACAGTAAGTACGAAGTGCCTGTATAATAAAGGAATTCATACGCTCACATGTTGCATTGGTCTGGGGATGGTATGCACTAGTGTAATGACGTTTTATTTGTAACAATTCACATAAAGCTGATACCAATTTGGACAGAAAATTCTGACCACGATCTGAGACGATGGTACGAGGAGCTCCATATCTTGATATTATTTCCTTAAATAAAACAGTAGCTATTTCTGTGGCCTCTTGTGATTTCAAAGGGAAGGCTTCACACCATTTGGATCCACTATCTACCACTAAAAGAAGATACCTGTACTTCTCTGGAGTCAGGGGAAGTTCCAAAATATCCATGTGCCATCTTGCAAACATTTCTTCAATTGGCATTGGCTGAAGTGGAATTGGGTGGCGATGTGTGTCCCGCTTCGATTGTTGGCATAGCTCACAAGTCGTAACAAAGGTGCAAATATCAGTGTACATATTTGGCCAATAATATTTTTGTCTGATGGCATCATACGTTCTCTCTTTACCCTGATGGCAACCAATAATGTTGTCATGGTAAGCCTCCAGAACTTCCTTCCTTAATGGTCTTGGAATGGCTAGCTGTTTCACATTATTTTGGCCCTTAGGTAACTTTTTGGAGCGAGTATTCAGAAAGTGGTACAGTATTTCATCCTCTATTTCATAATGGTGGGCTTTGGCCACCAACTCTATTGCCTTTTGTTTGTCTTGTGGCACCTCTCCATTTAACTTATAATGAAATATTGGAACATAATCTGGACATTGTCTCTGCAAATGACGGAATGTGTTCCTTTGCCTAAGATGGTCAGGATCTATTTGGGAATCTAACAAAGCTGACTCTTCATCAGTAATGCTGGATAGCATTGACTTCTCTTGTTTATCATCCCAAACATATTCAAAGGTGACTGCATTGAAGTTTTTGTTAGTTTGTAATGAAGCAACGGATTCCTGTAATACTGAGAATGGAAATATAGCTGGGGTTGGAGATTGATACTCTCTTCTTGACAGAGCGTCTGCATTGTTGATTTTTCCTGGACGATGAATAATTTCAAAGTTGTAGCCTTGAAGGTCAAGAGCCCATCGACAAAGTCTGCCTTGTGCATTTTTGATGGAGTCTAACCAATGAACTGTGATGTTGTCAGTGTAGACCTTAAATTTGTTAGCTGCCAAATAAGGTTTGAACTGGATAATGGCTTCTTTTAATGCAAGGCCCTCTTTTTCATTTATATGCCATTTCTTCTCATTAGGGTGTAAATTTCTTCCGCCATAAGCCACAACATGTTCCAGTTTGGTTACAGGATCGAACTGACCAAGAATATACCCTATGGCAAAATCAGAGGCATCTACAGATAAGACAAATGGCTTGTTGAAATCGGGAAATATCAAAATTGGTGCTGAAACTAGTTTTTGCTTAAGAGTTTCAAAAGCTGATTGGCAGTCTGGTGTCCAGAGGAATATTTGGTCCTTACATGTTAACTGAGTTAATGGCCTAGCTATTTTTGCATAATCCTGAACAAACTTTCTGTAGTAATTACAGAGACCAAGAAAACTTCTAACTTGTTTGACATTTTTGGGGACAGGATAGGTTTGAACAGCAGATGTTTTTTCTGGGTCAACTTTTATACCTTCTTTTGACAAAATATGGCCTAAATAATGAACTTCTTCTTTAGCAAAATGGCATTTTGAAGGGTTAAGTGTTAAATTTGCTTGTTTCAATTTATCAAAAACCAACTGTAAGTGTTTTAAATGTTCTTTAAAATTTTTGCTAAAAATAAGAATATCATCAATGTATACCAGAGCTATTTTCCAGTTTAGGTCTCTTAGGACTTTAGTCATGAGCATCTGGTATGCCATTGGTGCATTCGTTAAACCAAAACTTAATCGTTTAAATTGGTATAAACCTTGGTGGGTTACAAATGCTGTCTTGTGTTTTGTTTCAGGGTCTAAGGGTATTTGGAAAAATCCACTCATGAGGTCAAGTACTGTGAAAACTGAAGATTTGGAATCAGCCACTGTGTCAAAAACATCATCAATTCTAGGAATAGGAAATGGTGTAGGCACAGTGACTTTATTCAACTTCCTATAATCAATGGCAAATCTATATTGTTTGTTTCCATCCTTATCTTTTGACTTTTTGGCTACCAATACAATGGGACTGGACCATTCAGATGTAGAGGGTTCAATGATATCATTCTCCAACATTTCAGTGATTTGCCTTTCAGTTTCCCGTCTTAAATCAGGGGATTGTCTATAAGGTGCAGACCGGACTGGTGCTGCATCACCGGTATCTATTGTATGATACTGCAAGTTAGTTTTCCCTAGTTCTGACATATCTTTTGCAAACAAATTCCTATTTCTAGAAATTAAATCGATTAATGCTGCCTTTTGATCTGCTCTCAAATTTTTATTTATTTTTATTCCTAACTGAGAAATTTCTTCTGGATCAAAATTTTGACTAGTTTTGCCCTCTGTATTATTTTCATCTAAAGCAAAAATGCAGTTACTATCAATTTCATAAGCTTTGGCAATATTTATATTTTTCTTGAGTTTTACAACCATACTTGTTGGATTTAATACTCTGTACATTGCTTTGCTATCATGCAGTTTAACTAAAACTTTTGAACCAACAATACTTTTGACATTATTTGATGTTTTAGGTTCTATCAAAACTGAACTTAATCTTTTATTTCTGACGAAAACTTTAACTGGAATGTTCATTTCTGAATGAGGGGGAATATTTACAGGAATTATAGTTTTTACCTGTCCATAATGTTCTTCAGTTTCTAAAATATTTAACGGAACATCTAACAAGTTGTCTTGAATTGACAAAGTATTACTCATAAAATCAATATTTGCTTTATTCGAAGTTAGAAAATCTAAACCTAAAATGACATTGTAAGCTAAATGTTCTAAAATAAGCATTTCTTGAAATATTATCAACTCATTTATGTTTAATTTTACTTCTACTTTACCATAAACAGGAAATTTTTCACCACAAGCAGTTACAATATTATGATTTGCTTCTTTCTGAATTTTGACATTTTTTAAGCATTTTTGGAAACATAATAATGAAATGCAAGAAATCGACGCACCAGTGTCTAAGAGGGCTGATATTGGCTTTGAACCAATTTGAATCTGAATAATATTCTTGTTTAATGGGGCTATAAGAGCCAAGAAAGGATTAGGATTCTTAGGTCCAGACATTTTGAGCCTTTAAAATGAGGGATATCCAAAAATTATACTCAAGACCTTAACAATAACTAAATTAAAAAGTATTGGTGTCATATAAGATTATAAAAATTGGATGACTCACCTCTGCATACTCAGGAATCATGTATCTTCCTATTGGAGATATGCTGGCTCTGGTCTACCTTTCAAATCCTACATCACTTCCTTGGTACCAGGAAAGCCGGGTTCTCCGCCACGATATAACCAAGACAATTTGGACGGTTTCTCATTGTCTGGTTACAAGTAAGGTTGGGGAATCTAGATGATGGATGAAGTCCACATTCTCGCACAATTTAAAGTCTAATGCCCACTATATAACATTTATTTATATCAGCATTTAAAGTTTCAATATTACAACAATTTCACAAAGTAGCACTGCAACAATTTAACATATACATTCAAAATCGTAGTATGAGAAGTGTCTCTGGTGAGTGTGTGTGTGTGTGTGTGTTACAGTAAAAAATGTTTTTCTTATATATCAGTATTGTGTTATCTAATATTTAGTAACTGTCTGACAACATACAATTAACATACAGTTTAGCTAATATGTATTAATATTTATATGACACACCAATTGATAGATCAAAGTTAAATGTGACTTAAGGCCAAATCTAAAAGTCTTTGTTATGCAATCATACATGTACATGTATGTGTTAGATTATATATTACACCTTCCTTAATCCAGATTAACATTACACAATTAAAACATAATGAATATAATTTCCAAAAATCAATATATGTCAATACCTAAAATAATTAACTTCTACTCCATAAACAATATTTAAACATTTTCTTAATTTGAATATTCACATCCCAAATATACTGGTTATAATTATGAGAACTATATATGTAATCATTTAAATCTGGACATATATCAACTTTTTACTTGCACTTAAAAAAAAAACCCACTTTTTTCATTCATATTAAATTCTGCATAGTGAACATTCAAATATCCCATGAAATTATGGCATATAATACACATGTATAAACAAATTTGGGATCTCCCAGATGTATACATGTATCCAATCCATGACAAATCGCCCCACTTTCTGAAAAATTGACCCACTTAAGTTTACCAAATCGTCCCACTTCTGAAAAAGGATTGAAAATAGGTTGTATAACTTGTACCATTTATGAAAAGGGTAAAAATCCCTCTGAAATAAGGTCATTCAACTCGCCCCACTTGTGAAAAATAGATTAATCCTGATGAATTTAGTAATGCCAACTCGCCTCACTTGATTAAAAAGATGCAATCCTGTTGTATATTTATCATGTTCCTATCCCACTCATAAATAAAATCAATATCTATGAAAACATTAGATACATGTAAATAAATATTCACTCTGTCATGTCTGTGCCAGGTTAAAGTTTTTATTTATATTTGTATAATATAATGTTACTTATATATGGACATGGTTTTTCTTCCAGTTTCCAGTACACACAATCTGTAGTTAAAGTTCCTCAACATTTATTTGCTTCATAAATTAGGTGAGACACTGGGTTCTGCGAAGGGATGTCATCATTGGCACTCATACCACATCTTCTTATATTTATTTTGTATAAGTGACTATCAGTATTTCTTTGACGTTAATGCCAACTTATTTTTAAGTTGGGCAAGTTGGCAGACATGAAAATTATATATTTATCTAGATTTTATATTTTTTCATTAAGTGGGACGAGTTGGCAGAAGGAAAATTAATAGGATTTAACACTTTTCACAAGTGGGGCGATTTGTCCTACTTCCATGAATATCATTACCATTAAAACCTGGTAGGGGAACTGGTGTCCCTTTATCACTATTATGTGTGTATTCATAAATTTCCTTTCTGTAATAGAATTAAAATTAAATGCATGTTAACCTGTTGCTATTTTTGTGTTGACATCAAATACACCTATGCCTCTCTTGTTTTCACCAGGATAATGAGTCTTTCCTAATTTAATTTTGTTTAAACGACCACATATTGGTCTATGGCAGATAATATACAAAATTCCTGAAACGCCATAGCATCTAACACCCCTGGCATTGTGCAAATGAAGGGGTTTATTACACCCTATACAGCTTTTCAGCTGACTAGCCAAATAGTTGAAATCTCTAATTCACACAGGAATCTACAATGGTCTAGGGGGACAAGATCAGATGGAATATATTCATGAAATAAATCATCTCTGTCATGTTCGTGATAGCTTTTGTTGGTTTCAGGAGGATATTTGGTTAATGTAGATGATGTTGGCAGTGATGATGAAATAAAATAAGGGTGGTCTTCTAAAACTATGTCTGAGACTGAGAACTTCTTGGATTGTGTTTTAACTTTTCGTCTACTTTCAATAAAATTATGTATTCTTTCTACAGGTTTCTTAGTTGAAAAGCGCCCTTTAATACACCTAATGGTAGGCATTTCTAAAGGCAGACGACATATAAAGATATTACGATAGTCGCATAAAACATGAAAAATACCTTTTTTCTTCTGTCGACGGGTCAACACGACTGTTTGAGGATTTGTTCTATGTATGTGATTTATGTGAAACTGCCTCATAGTACACCAAAATGCTGCTCATGTTCTATATTTTCTGAGCAGCAAGTTAGTTATAGTAAAAAGCAGTTCAACGTTGAGCAATGTAAACATCTCCACGTCCTTCGTTTTGTCCATTTTTGCTTTTCCGTGCATGCCGGAAGTGATTACTGCCAAATGTTATTATTAAAAGATGCGTATTTGATTTTTTTTTCAACAACAACAGTGAACCATATTAATTGAAGGACAGAATGAAGAAAATTATGTTTTATTTTCATCTTGGTACAAAGTATTTCATTTACGACAACAAATCGAATGTCGATATCAGATGCGCAACTTCTTGCGCAGAAGGCGCGAAAATTTAAACTCCTATACCACCTTAATCGATTGTTTGTACTACATAAATAAAGCAAAACATTAGAGTTAAGATATAAATGTTCCCACTGGTTAAAATTGCACTCTAAAAATATTTTTATCCATAAACTGTATAACATATATAATTTTGAATTTCCCTTGACCCTTATATGGGTTTAAAGGCTGATACATCACATGTAGTATATAATATATGTACAATGATATATGCCATATAATAATTGTATATATTTTTTTAATTCTCAGGTTCATGTATGGGGAGGTATTTCTTACAGAGGGAGAACTGATTGCTGCTGTTTTACTGGTATAATGGACTCTGTTACATATCAAGGCATTCTGAAAAACAACCTCTTACCATTTACTGAGAAGCGTTTTGCTGATGGTTATAGATTATATCAGGTATGTTGAAATTAATATAGAATAGAATAGGATATCTTTTATTCCCATAAGAGATACCCTCAAAGGGCAAAGTGCATCTATATATATAACAATGACATTACAATTAAAATAAACAGCAGAACAATATACATAACAGTATTATATAATAAATTATTCAAGGGAGATGTTTCGAGAAGAAATAGCCAAGCTGTTTCAGAATATTAATAGACTCACAGTTTAATAGCCAGATAAATTTATGAACTACATGTATATCTTAAAGGAGTGAAAATTTTTACATTCTTTAAATATCAAATCAAATAACTGAATGATGTCTATCCATAGAGTATGCAGGATATTCTGTAAGAAAATGGAGTTCATCTTCCACTTTATTTAAATCACATTTACTACATTTTAGGGGATGTACCAGTAATATTAGGGAAGGTTTTTTTGGTTGTAAATTTTCTTCTAGATGTCACTTATTATCATACCTATAATATTTCTTTACCCATTTTGTAGGACAATGACAGTAAACATAATAGTAAATCGACAGTTGCATGGATGAAAGAACACAACATGTATGACAAAGTGATGGAATGTCCAGCATCATCACCCGACATAAATGTTATAGAGAATGTATAGGCTGCTATGAAACAGTACCTGGAGTCAAAAGTTAGACCAAAAACGAAAGATGAGTTGGTGAATGGTATAAAAGAGTTTTGGGAATCTTTGACAGCGGAACAGTGTGGAATATATATTGATCATGTACACAAAGTATTGTCCTATGTTTTGCTGAATGACGGAGGTCCATCTGGTTTTTCACCATTATAGACCATACATTTGCGTTATATAAAATACTATTTATTTATTTGTACAGTGTAAACTTTTCTCCTGTTTTGTTGGGAGTGCAAATAAATTTTATGTGTACAGGCAATTTTTTAAGTTGGTTTCATTTATTTTGTAATGTCATCCATATAGCAAGATTTCATCAGGTGACATCTTTCAGCTTGTTCACCAATCTTAATTATAATATGAGTTTAAGCTTTATCAATCTATATTTCCCCTTAAATCTAAGATCATTGATCAAATTTAAAAAAAAATAACATGGTTGATCGACTGCTTATTATAATGTCCCTTGGCAATTATTTCATGCATATTAGGACGAGAAAGTACATTTAAAACATGACTCCGAACTAAAAAAGTCTCTGCTGCACTCCTAAGTATTCTGTACTCAGCTTAGGAAAAAAAAGGCTATTGGTAATTTGCGAAACGAAACGGAACAAAACAAGTTAGGAGGCACCTTAAAGGGGTGCAAAAAAATACGTTAAAAAGGACTTCGCTGTTTTTTTCTACATAAAAGTACGTGATTTACATAAAAAAAGGAAATGTATATAAATTGCCATATATGTCCTGAAATTGCTATCCATGTCCATGTATAATATTTTTAAAAATCAATGGTAAGAAATGAAAGTATACTTTTTGTCCAAGTCTGATTAAAGTAAAAATTATTTTTATGTAATTCAGTTCCATTACACAATATACCAATATCACTTTGAATTAATTACAAGTTTTAATGAGTCAAAGCGGGGCCTCGGTGGCCGAGTGGTCTAGGTAGTTCGTCATAACTACTAATGATCACTAGCCTGTCAACGCTGGGGTTGTGAGTTCGAATCTCACCTGTGGCGGGGTGTGTTCGACTCCGATCTTAATTGACAAGGATTGCCAATTTTCCTACCGAAGGTCGGTGGTTCTCTCCGGGTACTCCGGCTTCCTCCACCAATAAAAACTGGCCGCCGCGAAATGGCCAAATGTGCTGAAAACGGCGTTAAACCCCAATTAAACAAACAAACAAATAATGAGTCAAAGCTACTAATGAAAATGTTAAAATATACTTCACGCTGAGTTTCTATTACAAAGTAATAAATAATATCAAGATATCCGTCGATTTATGTTCAAAATATTTGTTTCGTTTCACTAAATATGAATACCCATATGGATATTGGTAAAAAGCGAAACGAAACGAAACAACCTTTCATTTCAGATCATCTTGCTGTGTGGTTTAAACAGGTTAAACGTTAGAAATAATGATGATTGTATAAATGGAATCATTTTTAACATGTGCAAAGTAGACAGTTGTCAGTGTATAATTCATGCTACATATCTTCAAATGTTTTTCATATCATACGAGTATTTGTTAATACACCCAAGGATTTAAATCCTTGATATACCTGAAAGAATAATTTGCTTAACATACATATTTAAGGTAAATTTGGTTAAATTTATGTCAAAAAAAATCTTGTTTCGTTTCTCTAAATACCAATATCCACACGGATATTGGTAAAAAGCGAAAAGAAACAAATCAACGACCTTTCTTTTCAGATCAGCTTACTGTATGGTTTAAACAAGGTTAACATAAGAAATAATGATGATTGTATAAATGGAATCATTTTTAACATGTTCAAAGAAGACAGTTCGTAATGCATAATTCATTCATGCTACATACATGTATTTTTAAATGTTTTTCATAGCATCTGAGTATTTGTTAATATACCTAAAAGAAATATAATTTGCATAATATACATTTTTAAAGTGAATTCGCTTAATGTGAAAAAAAAATCTTGTTTCGTTTCGTTTCGCTAAATACCAATACCCACACAGATATTGGTAAAAAGCGAAACGAAACGAAACAACGACATTTCATTTCAGATCAGCTTACTGTATGGTTTAAACAAGTAAAACATATTAGAAATAATGATGATTGTATAAATGGAATTATTTTTAACATGTTATTTTTAACAAAGTAGACAGTTGTCAGTGTATAATTCATGTTACATATCTTCAAATGTTTTTCATATCATACGAGTATTTGTTAATATACCCAAGGATTTAAATCCTTGATATACCTGAAAGAGTAATTTCCTTAACATACATATTTAAGGTAAATTTGGTTAAATTTATGTGAAAAAAAATCTTGTTTCATTTCGTTTCGCTAAATACCAATATCCACACGGATATTGGTAAAAAGCGAAAAGAAACAACAACCTTTCATTTCAGATTATCTTACTGTGTGGTTTAAACATGTTAAACGTTAGAAGTAATGATGATTGTATAAATGGAATAATTTTCAACATGTTCAAAGTAGACAGTTCTGAATGCATAATTCATTCATGCTACATATTTTTAAATGTTTTTCATAGCATCTGCAGAGTATTTGTTAATATACCTAAAAGAATAATTTGCACAATATACATTTTTAAGGTAAATTCGCTTAATGTGGAAAAAAAATAATCTTGTTTCGTTTCGCCAAATTCCAATACCCACACAGATATTGGTAAAAAGCGAAACGAAACGAAACAACGACCTTTCATTTCAGATCAGCTTACTGTATGGTTTAAACAAGTAAAACATTAGAAATAATGATGATTGTATAAATGGAATCATTTTTAACCTGTTCAAAGTAGACAGTTGTCAGTGTATAATTCATGCTACATATCTTCAAATGTTTTTCATATCATACGAGTATTTGTTAATATACCCAAGGATTTAAATCCTTGATATACCTGAAAGAATAATTTGCTTAACATACATATTTAAGGTAAATTTGGTTAAATTTATGTGAAAAAAAATCTTGTTTCGTTTCGTTTCGCTAAATACCAATATCCACACGGATATTGGTAAAAAGCAAAACGAAACGAAACAACAACCTTTCATTTCAGATTATTTTACTGTGTGGTTTAAACATGTTAAACGTTAGAAGTAATGATGATTGTATAAATGGAATAATTTTCAACATGTTCAAAGTAGACAGTTCTTAATGCATAATTAATTCATGCTACATATTTTTAAATGTTTTTCATAGCATCTGAGTATTTGTTAATATACCTAAAAGAATAATTTGCACAATATACATTTTTAAGGTAAATTCGCTTAATGTGGAAAAAAAAATCTTGTTTCGTTTCGTTTCGCTAAATACCAATACCCACACAGATATTGGTAAAAAGCGAAACGAAACGAAACAATGACCTTTCATTTCACATCAGCTTACTGTATGGTTTAAACAAGTAAAACATTAGAAATAATGATGATTGTATAAATGGAATCATTTTCATAATGTGCAAAGTAGACAGTTCCCAGAACTTTTTAAAGTTCATGACTTTTTAGCTGATCTGTCTGATCACAGTCAGGTCTCTGTTATGTTAAATATAGATATGAAAGTTCCTGTACTAGATATTCAGAGTGAACACTCTCAGATAACCCCCCCCCCCTAAAATATATTTGGAGTGATGAGTCTGCATTAAAATTTCAAACAGCTCTGACCTCTAATGATATGCAAGAAAAAATATCAAACTTTTTGACTGACGACTCTGATTCTCAAAATATGACTTTAAAACTAAATAATATAATCTGTGAGGCAGCTGATAAATCTTTAAAACAAATTTTACCTAAAATCCCTAACTCCTTAAATTCAAATACTAAAACTATATAGAAACAACCAAAATGGTTTGATTTTTCTTTAATTAAAATGCGTAAACAATTAGATGACAAGGAAAAGTTATTTAAAAAATATAATAATGACCCCACAGTGAGAGGTAATTTCTTCAGTTTTTCAAAACTTTATAGAAAAACTAGGAAAAATAAATATAAACAGTTCCGTAGAGATCTTATTGTACAACTAGACAACATGAGAGATAACAATCCATCCCAATATTGGGCCTTACTACAGTCTCTCAGTAATGAATCCTCTACGAAAGGAGATACATCTAATATATCAAACTCTGATTGGTTACACTATTTTAAAAAGCTTAATTCAAATTCCTTACCTGTTAATAAAGAACTAATTGATTCACTTAATAAACTAGAAAAAACATAACATTTTCACCGAATTGGATTATAAAATTACAGAAAAAGAGATAAATGAAGCAGTTAAATCACTAAAAAACAATAAATCAAGCAGCTTTGACTCCATAATAAATGAGACGCTCAAGTGCAGCCAATCATATCTGCTTAAATGTTTTGTAAAGATATTTAATAAAGTATTAACTTCAGGAAAATTTCCTGAAATATGGGCTAAAGGATTTATTGTCCCATTACATAAAAGCGGATCTAAAGATGACCCCTCAAATTTTAGGGGCATCACAATAGGTAGTTGTGTAGGAAAACTCTTTTTAAAAATACTTAATAACAGATTAGAAAAGTTTATAACTAAAAGAAATACAGTTGGTCCAGAGCAGATAGGATTTTGTAAAGGTAAAAGAACCAGTGACCACATGTTTGTACTTTAAACCTTAATTGATAAATACACTAAGCAGGGACATAAACGCCTCTATACCTGTTTTGTTGATTTTAAAAAGGCCTTTGACAAGGTTTGGCATTTAGCCTTATTTTTTAAATTGAGGAAGCTCGGATTGAGCGATTTATTTTATAATGTAATCAAAGATATGTATAAAAACACATCTCTATGTGTAAAAACTAATAGTAACACACTAACTGAAAATTTCCCATCAGATATTGGTGTTCGTCAAGGGGGATAATCTGAGCCCTACATAGTTTAAACTTTTCATAAATGATTTACCTGAAATCTTTGATTCTAGCTGTTGCCCAGTTTTATTAAACAACAGTACCCTTAACTGTTTAATGTGTGCAGATGACCTCATTATGATTTCTGAAACTTCATCTGGATTACAAAATTGTTTAGATAATTTAATGGATTATTGTAATAAATGGGGACTAGAAATTAACATGAAAAAAAAAAACAAAAGTATTAATTTTTAATAACACAGGAAGAATATCAAAGGACAAATTCACATGGTCTGCTTATTAATAATGATAAAAAATATAATTATCTTGGCATGATATTCACTGTATCTGGCAGATTTACAGATGCTAAGTTTAATCTTTATAATAAAGCATTAAAAGCCTTTTTAAATTAAAAAGATAGTTCACCCATTTTAAACCTAATATTAAAACACTTTTACATCTTTTTGACCACATACTGAAGCCAATTTTGTTATATGGCTCAGAAATTTGGGGCCAATTCTCTCCAAATAAGTTACAATCAAAAGGAGATAACTATTTTTTCCAAATGTGCAAAGATCTAGTTATCGAAAAATTACATGTTAAATTTTGTAAATATTCTCTACAGGTACCTAGAAGATCAACTAACCTAGCAGTGATGGGAGAGTTGGGGCGCTATCCCCTATCTCGTGAGGTTATTCTTAATATGACTAAATTTTGGCTCAGACTCACAGAACAAAATAACTCCCTCATTAAAGAAGCATTTGAAGAGTCCAAAATTTTATCTAAAACATGTAAAGACAATTCGTTGGGAAGCATTTATTCATTATTTAAATATCTTAATTTAATCCCAGAATATTTGTTAAATCACAAATCTCATATAAAGTCAATTATCATTAAAAAACTCCGAATTAAATATGATGAAATTTGGCTTAACCAACTAAATAATGACAAACCTGACATGGTGCAAGGAAATAATTTAAGGACCTATAGACTATTTAAAAATAATATAGGCCTTGAAAAATATTTATTGTTAAATAATTGTAAAACATTAAATGAGTTAACCAAATTTAGAATTAGTGCCCATGAACTTGAAATAGAAAAGAGAAGACATAAAGGAATACCCCCAGTTAAATGATTTTGTAAATTATGTAATAATGACATTGTTGAGGATGAAATTCATTTTCTTCTTCAATGTCCATCACTTAAAACTGAAAGGTCCAGTTTTATTTTAGATTTATCCTCTAAATTTACTAATTTTAAAACTTTAAATGACCAATCTAAATTTGTATGGTTGATGTCAAATGAAGATCCATGTGTTAACAACATAATGATTAAATTAATAGATAGTTTAATAAAGACTAAAAGAATAAAATTAAGTATTAATACATAAGTAGCCCACAGCTCTTCTTCTAATTATAAAACGGTACTGATTGTGTTCACTCACTCATTATTTTTGAGAATATATACTGTATTTGTTGTCTTCCTTCTCTTATATAGTTTTAGTTTTATTGTCATGTATTGTAATTTAAATGAAAAAAAATCACCACAATTATTTGTACACTTTAATTTAAACTGTAATTGTACTGCTCCTCGGGGCGTCTTGATTGACAAATAAAAATTGTTGTTGTTGTTGTTGGTACCTATAGCTACGAATAAATAAATGAATAGAACAAAAAGTGAAACTTTCATTTAAAAAAAGATGCTCAGAGGTCTGAGCCTGTATTGCTCATCTGGGTACATGTCAGTATGACACCTGCCTTTTGACCTTGACCTCAATTTCATGCTCGAGTGACCTGCTATCACATTTTCGTGGTGAAGTCCATTACTCAGACACTAATACCTAGACCCACTGTATTTTGTCTATTGATAGTTCTTGGTTGGTACATGCCAATCTGACACTTGTCTCTGGACCTTGACCTCAATTTCATGGTTGAATAACTTTCATCCAAGTTTCTTGATTAAGTCCATTTTTCAACAACTGTAATACCTAGATCTACTGTATTTGGTCTATTGACAGTTCTTGGTGGGAACATGCCAAGTCTGACACTTTCTCTGGACCTTGACCTCAATTTCATGGTTGAGTGACTTTCATCAAAATTTCTTAAGTCCTTTTTTCAGCAACTGTAATGCCTAGACCCATCCGTGTTTGTCTATAGATAGTTCTTAGTGGCTACATGCAAGTCTGACACCTGTCTCTGGACTTTGACCTCAGTTGCATGCTTAAGTGACTTTGTCACATTTTCGAGATAAGGTCCATTTCTCAGCAACTTTAATAGCTAGACCCACCATATTTGGTCAAAAGATAGTTCTTAGTGGATACATGTTGGTATGACACCTGCCTTTTGACCTTGACCTAAATTTCTTTTGCAAAATGTCGGGTATTATACAATCATTATTCTGTGTCCATGTGCATACACAAGAGACATGTAGTGTGTCCACTCTTGTTATTGATGTACCTCAAGGAGAGGTCATTTCTCCTATCGTTGTGAAGTGTAGTAAGACTTTTATGGACCAAATTTTCTGTATCAAGGTCCTACTTACAGGTCAGCATATTCTAAAATTCAGCAGTCCTCCATCAGATTTTTGCATGTATTTCCCATAGGGTCTTATGTAAACCTAACGGTTTCTATTATATTCAAGAGTTATGCCCCTTGCTAAAATATGGACAGGGGCTCTGTTTTGTGAAGGTGGGAAGGAAAGACCTTATCATTTGTGATTCGCACAAATGATCTTTAAATTATTTCTAATGTTACTCTTGTTTAAACCATACAGTAAGATAATCTGATATGAAAGGTTGTTTTTTCATTTCGTTTCGCTTTTTACCAATATCCATGTGGGTATTGGTATTTCGCGAAACGAAACGAAACAAGATTTTTATCAAATTAACCAAATTTACCCTAAATATATATGTTGTACAAACTGTTCTTACAGGTATATTTACAAATACTCAGCTGATATATAAAAAAAACATTTAGAATACATGTATGTAGCATGCACGAATTATGCATTAAGAACTGTCTACTTTGAACATGTAAAAATGATTCCATTTATATATACAATCATCATTATTTCTTATGTTTTACTTGTTTAAACATACAGTAAGCTGATCTGAAATGAAAGGTCATTGTTTCGTTTCGTTTCGCTTTTTACCAATATCCGTGTGGGTATTGGTAAAAAGCGAAACGAAACGAAACATGATTTTTTTTTCACATTAAGCGAATTTACCTTAAAAATATGTATTGTGCAAATTATTGTTTTAGGTATATTAACAAATACTCAGACGCTATGTAGCATGAATTTATTATGCATTAAGAACTGTCTACTTTGAACATGTTGAAAATGATTCCATTTATACAATAATCATTATTTCTTATTTTTAACTTGTTTAAACCATACAGTAAGATAATCTGATATGAAAGGTCGTTGTTTCGTTTCGTTTCGCTTTTTACCAATATCTGTGTGGGTATTGGTATTTAGCGAAACGAAACTAAACAAGGTTTTTTTTCAAATTAAGCAAATTTACTTTAAAAATGTATATTGTGCAAAATATTCTTTTAGGTATATTAACAAATACTCAGATGCTATGAAAAACATTTAAAAATATGTAGCATGAATGAATTATGCATTAAGAACTGTCTACTTTGAACATGTTGAAAATTATTCCATTTATACAATCATCATTATTTCTAACGTTTAACCTGTTTAAACCACACAGTAAGATAATCTGAAATGAAAGGTTGTTGTTTCGTTTCGTTTCGCTTTTTACCAATATCTGTGTGGGTATTGGTATTTAGTGAAACGAAACGAAACAAATATTTTGAACAGAAATCGACGGATATCTTGATATTATTTATTACTTTGTAATAGAAACTCAGCGTGAAGTATATTTTAACCGGCATCCTTCATTCGTGAAGTATATTTTAACATCTTCATTAGTAGCTTTGACTCATTAAAACTTGTAATTAATTCAAAGTGATATTGGTATATTGTGTAATGGAACTGAATTACATAAAAATAATTTTTACTTTAATCAGACTTGGACAAAAAGTATACTTTCATTTCTTACCATTGATTTTTTAAAATATTATACATGGACATAGATAGCAATTTCAGGACATATATGGCAATTCATATACATTTCCTTTTTTTATGTAAATCACATACTTTGATGTAGAAAAAAAGCGAAGTCCTTTTTAATGCATATTTTTTTGCGCACCTTTAAGGTGCCTCCTAACTTGTTTCGTTCCGTTTTGTTTCGTTTCGTTTCGCAAATTACCAATAGCCGAAGAAAACAAGTAATTGGATTCCCCCAGCTGAATTCGAACTATGATCTGATGTACAGTAAGATGAATCAATTTAGAAACTGGGAATATTCATAACAAAGAAAAATCAAACTCTTAAGTTGAAAAATATGAAATTTTCAGAAAATCTTCATGGCGTGCTACAGAAACTTTTGACAAAAATTTTAGGTTATTTGGAGGATTGCTTTTAAAATGCCAGCATCACAAAAATCATGTATAATGTTAATTAAATGTAAGTGTTGCGTTTCTTTTGATGGTCAGTATATAAGAAAAAGGTACTTGAAAATAATCCAAAGTAGTCGTATTACTATAAATTCTGCTTTGAATCAAGCATTGATAAAATTAAGTGGAGAGGACAAATATAGTATATTTAAGGAGCAAACTAAACAATACAATCCATTAGACAGAAAAACCCGGTAAGACAAATGAACCAAAAGCACAAAAAAAAACAACTAGAATACTGACAAGAAAATAATTTCTCATAGCATGAAGCTAAATTCTCAAAATTTGCCTTTTTCCATATAAAAAAAAGTTTTCCCCCAAAAAGTGTTTTCCGATTTTCCTTAAAATCAAAAGTGACTTTCCTTTGTTCATGTCCAACACTGTGTATAAAATTTATGAAAATCTGTGAAGGCAATCTTAAGTTATCATACAACATAGTGTTAATTCTCAAAATATGCATTTTTTTATATAAAAACTAAGTTTTTCCCCAAAATTGTCCGATTTTTCCTCAAAACCAAAAGGGACCTTCCTTTGGTCAAGTCCAATATTGTGTATAAAAATCATAAAAATCCATAGATGCAATCTTAATACGACAAAGGAAATGCTGACGGACAAGACTGATTACTATAGGGCAGCCCCCTGTCCCATCGTGGGCCCTAATGAACACTAAAAAATATATGATTATAAAAACCAGGAGTGAACTCTGTTCTGGAGGGGTAAGTAGTTCCTGCTCTGTATACGGCACCCGTCGTGAGTTCAACAAAGCCGACCCGATGGTAGTTATATATTGGTGGAGGTACATGAAATGTTGTGACAGTGGAGTTATGATATCAAAGAATATGACAATATGCAAAGCTCAGCAAAATTTCCAACACCAATAACTACCGCAAGATAATAATACAAAAGTCAAAAATTGTGATAGAATAATTTAATTTCCGTGCATATATATTCATAAAATTTGCTTTTCTTAACAACAATACTCTTTTCAATTGAGCAATAACAATAAAATACTGGTTCATCTTACAATATATTGAATAATAGCATACAAGTGTACTACAAAATCTGTCTATCACTTTTTCAAAAATCTACTAATCCTCTGAATTTGTCTTCTTGTAACGGTCCATATTTCTCAAACCTGTGTTTATGGCCTTCACTGCTGCAGGTAAAAGTTCTGGCCCATAAACATCACTGACTGCATGTTCTATTGCTTGTCGTCGTCTGGGAGATATAGCAGCCTTCCCTTTCCTCCCATGGTAGTTTTTGCCTCTCAGTTTGTCTAACGTGTAGAGATCTTTTGTCAGGTTCCAGGAAAAATTACTGCAAGAGCAGGAATCTTTCTGTGTCCGCCACATTTTCTGGTTGTCAACTATCAGTTCATGATCATCAGCTAAACCAATACAATTGTGCACACCAACATCTAAGTATGAGGATAACTCTACAATTGGTCCTTTGGCACAAGGCTGAAATGTTCTGGCAATGCAACTGGAAGTAGACACTCTCGTAGGAAGTTCTGGTAATGACAGAATGGTAGGTGTGCTAGTGTCACTGTCTGGCATTGGCAGATAAGTTTGTAATAGTAGTCTTTTGTCTAAGCCTGATGAATTCCCAGGTGTGATATTTTCTGTGATAATAGGTTGGTCTAATTGTTGAACACAGTTGTCCTGTAATAAACTTGTAAGGAAGTCAACAGAATGTCTGGGACGTTTCTTTTCTTCTAGAAGTCTAATAATTTTGTCTAATTTTTCATGAACCGACAGCTCT
This sequence comes from Mytilisepta virgata, assembly GCA_028015205.1. Taxonomy (NCBI): domain Eukaryota; kingdom Metazoa; phylum Mollusca; class Bivalvia; order Mytilida; family Mytilidae; genus Mytilisepta; species Mytilisepta virgata. The sequence goes on from CM051515.1 coordinate 22,870,661, forward strand.
TTACCATTTGTTTGGGTTGCCTTTTCTTTCTTGGATATGGTGACCTGCTGATTTGTTGCTGCAAGTGTCTGTGCTTCTATATCTGTAGCAATTACCACTACTGTGTCAGTCTGAACTCCTTTACTTGTGTGCTTGTTTCCACTAGATTGGATCTGCAAAAGAATCAAATCTTGTTGGTCTTTTGATAAGCCCGTAAGATACAGCGGTTGTCGCTTAGGTTCTATTCGTACACCACTGTATTCCCCAGAGCCTTCATATAAAATTTTTAACTTTCTACTATTTGAGCCCTAAAACGAAACCATAAAAACAGTTATGATTTGTGAGGGTTTGCTTATCAAACGTTGATATATGCTATATTTATTGATGATTTGCAGAAATACTTGTTGACATTTTTCAAATATTTCTATGTGTATTTGTGGTGTCTGTTGAATTATGATGAAGACTACTATATATTATCAATATTTTTGCCATCTTCGCTAGCAAAGCTCACGATTCGCTTCTCTTTTCACCCTTGGCATATAAAGCCAGAATTTTTAAACCATGCAAGGCAACGTCTTGTGGCTGAAAGTCCTGTAGTACAATCAGCAGTTTTCAAAGCATTTTGCCATAATATTTATATGAAGTTTACATTGCCGACATGTGATCATTGTTTTCTGATTTGTGCTGCTGGTCACAGCTAGCGAAGATGTATTTTTGCAATTTGAAGTGTGTCATTGTTCAGCATCATTTTCTTTGTTTTGTTTGCATTTTTTTGGTTTAACATATAAATGTCCGATAAAACAACCATGCAGGTAAATAAGTCACCCCAAAAAATTTCCACTTCAATTTTCAGTAAAATCATGAAATTTGAAATACAGAATTTGACTCTCTTTCAGTAGAAAGCTAGAAATTTTGTCTGTAAGACACGGATGCCCCGTCTAAAATGTAGGTCACCATGTATGAATGCTCAGTACTATCCAAGGCACATCCACTGATGAAGTTTCATTGATACACTATGCTTAGTTCCTAAACGCAAAACTTAACCAGAGTTGCTCAAGCATAAAATGTAGGACATAATGACCCAATTGTTGTATGACTGCTCAGTACTACCCAAGGCACATCCACTGATGAAGTTTTATTGATACACTATGCTTAGTTCCAAAGAAATGAACATAAACTCAAAACTTAACCACATAGCTTGGACGTTTATATGAACCAGGGTAACTCTATGGCCCATCCACAATTGTGGGTGGGGCATAAAAACTGTTTATTGATGATTTAATCAATTGTGTTATTCTCTGAAGGATAAATTTCTAAAGCCTGAATAAGACAACTAGAGGCTCTCAAGAGCCTGTATCGCTCACCTGGATTTAACCTTTCACCTTGAGCAGACCTAAAAAATTAAGTGTTGCAGTCAATTTGGCTGGTTTTTCTATAGGATTCTTTGTTAAACTAATTTCAGCTGTGACAATCATCTTGGTTGACAGTCCAGGTCCAGAAGATTTTTAAATGAATTTTCCTATAGGGTCTAATATTTAACAAAGCCATCTTGGTTGACAATCCGGGTGATCAGACACAATTCTGAAAGAGGACCTCCTACGGACCAATGCTGCCAAGTCTGGCTCCAATATGTCAAGTGGTTTCAGACAAGAAGATTTTTCAATGAATTTTTCCATAGGGCCCTGTGTTAAACTAAGTTCGAGTGTGGCGGCCATCTTGGTTGACAGTCTGGGTCATCGCACAAAATTCTGAAAGAGGACCATTGCTACCATGTCTAATTTTAATTGGCTTAGTGGTTTCAGACAAGAAGATTTTTGAGTGAATTTCCCATAGGGTCCTATGTTAAACTAGGTTCTGCTGTGGCGGCCATCTTGGTTCAGAGTCCAAGAAATCAGACACATTTCTGAAAAAGGACCTCCTAAGGACCAAGTCCTGCTCCAATATGTTAACTGGTTTCAGACAAGAAGATGTTTTAATGAATTTTCCTATAGGGCCCTATTTTAAACTAAGTTCGGTTGTGGCGGCCATCTTGGTTGACAGTTCAGGTCATCGGACACCCCTCTGTAAGAGGACCATCTAAGGACCATTGCTGCTAAGTCTGGTTCCAATTGGTCAAGTGGTTTAAGACAAGGGGGCCACCCAAGGACCATTCCACCAAAGTTTGGTCTCAATTGGCCCAGTGAAAAGGGAAGTTTACGTCGGATGCCGCAAAAACTCCTATAAGGGGTCAATCAATGATTTTGGTCATGTTGACCTATTTGTAGATCTTACTTTGTTGAACATTTTTGCTGTTTACAGTTTGCCTTTATATATAATAATATTCAAGATAATAACCTAAAACAAAATTTCCTTAAAATTAACAATTCAGGGACAATAACCCAACTAAGGGTTGACAGATTCGTCTGAAAGTTTCATGGCAAGAAGATCTTGACCTGATGAACATTTTTACCCAGTCAGTTTTGCTCTAAATGCTTTAGTTTTTGAGATATAAGCCAAAAACTACAGTTTACCCCTATGTTCTATTTTTAGCCATGTCGGCCATGTTGGTTGGCAGGCGGGGTCATCGGACACATTTTTTAAACTAGATACCATAATGATGCTTTTGGCCAGGTTTGGTTCCATTTGGCCCAGTTGTTTCAGAGGAGAAGATTTTTTAAAAGTTAACGGACGACGGACGCCAAGTGATGAGAAAAGCTCACTTGACCCTTTGGGTCAGATGAGCTGAAAGGGGGAATTTTGGACTACCTGCATGGCTGCTTTTTCTTTTATATTGTATCTTAATTATAACCCAGTATTACCTGCATATCTTATGGGAAGCTCATCTCTTCTATATATGAATGACTGTGTGTTGATTGGTTGATTCTCAACAATTCTTGGTCTCTTTGTAGCTGTTTCCTTACTTGAATTTGGCTTGCTACTATTAGTTCTTTTATTTGTCACAGCTTTCTTTTTCTGTTGATGATTTAAGATCTGAAAATGGACACATCATATTAAAATTTTTCCTATTTCGAACTAATAAAAAGAAGCTGAGCAATAATTTTTTATCTGCTTTATTCCACATGTTCTCTGGTCTAATTGTCATCTAACAGTAATAAAAGGAAGCTGAGGGATAATTTTTTATCTACTTTACTCCACGCGTTCTCTGGTCTTATTGGCATCTAATAGTTTATTTCGTTTTAGTATACTAAAATTATTGAGGTAAATACTTGGGCTGGAATTTTGTATATTTGAACATTTACACATGTACTAAAGGATTATAATAAGATATCCAATTATCCATTTCAGAAAAAGTGAAACCTTATGATATATGAAACATAAGTCTGTGACTAAAGTCATATTATTGCATGTTTCTGTAAAATGAACCTAGCATAAAACCCAAAGCTACTATGCTACATTGATGACTATAGATGAGGAGACACTACACTCATGAAATTTCACGGGCTTCTAGACAACTTACAAAAAAAACAGACCTGATTTTGACAACTGTTTAAAAATAGCTGAAATGATACTGCAGTTTACTATGTATAATAAATGAACAGTAATGGAAAAGTTTGTTAGGTTTCACGTGTTTTCACTGTTGTCTATATTTTTAGTATAATAGTTGTATGTACATAATTATTCTCCACATGTTATTTATTGATCATGAACAAGCTTCTATCAAAGTTTGGTAATAATCCAGGATGGTTTAAGAAAGTTATTAATTGAGCGGAATGTAGGATTGCTTTGTCTTCCGTGACAAAAATTTTTTACCTCATTTTCAGGCCAAATGTCAAGTTAACCACCGTCACTGTTTAAAGGAGCCTTCTGTCTTCTTGATATTTCTTTATCAATAGCAATTCCACAATGAGTACTTGTCCACTTCTCTTCTGTGTTTTTCAGTACTGATGTATCGTCTATAAAGAATCATTCTGAAATTAAACTGACTGCACAAAAAGTGAATGTAAACTAGAGACCTAACAGTGTATCTTAGTTTATGAATTTTATAGGACAAATGAAAATTCATTGGGACCCTGATCATCAGCATATTCTATAACTTTTTCTGCTGTTAAACTTTAGCATCAAAATTCATTGATAGCAATAAGCTCATCTATCAATTTTTGAGAGATTCGAATTTTAGCTATTTAAATTTCTAAATCTTAAAGTCAAACTAAAAATATTTGTTTGTTGTAACTTATTGTAATTTTTTTGTTTGAAATTTAGTAAGACCCTTCTTGTTATGACAAATAAAATTCTCTGCCCCGTTCTAGATTATTTTTTATATTTATATGTCTAACCATTTCTTAGCAACAAATACAAAAACACAATTTCATTTAATAATACTGACACCATTTAAATTGATTCGAAATCATTTTGACAGCTGTTCTATGTTTACATGTACAAAAGTTAAGATAGTAATATGAAGTGACATCCCAAACACCTCAAGCGCACGTAATAACAGTCAGGGGATTTACATATTTAAGTCAGAATGTTTTTTACTCTTAACAGTCAGAAAAAAAAATCCGGGAAGTGTTATCTCTCTTTAGTTAATGGTATATTATTCTGACTTGTACAAGTAAGTTTGTTCAAGTTAAGATTTTTCTTCTTGATCCAATTCAAGACATTTTTTGAGTAAGAGTAACTTCCCTTCTCGTTGCTCTTAACTTACTTGTTACAGTAAGAAAATGATGTACGCATAAACTTGCTAAATAAAAAAAACTAAAGGAGCCTGGTAATAATAAAATACATCTTTTTTTCTTTGGAAAGTTCCGATTTTTTTTTAAATTTCTTATTGTTCATTCTCGAAAACTGCCTTTAGCCTTTTCCGAAAATTGTAATTATATACAATTTCAGGAATAATATTGTAAAATACAGGTCAAAAAGTGTAATTTATGATTGAAAGATCCCCTGTTATGTATACATTCGCTGATCCATTTGGGAGTTCATTGAAACAATTCGGTCACCTTTTAACAAATTAAACAAAGGAAATCTTACAATAAATGATGATAACAGATTTACAATAAAAATGGTATAAAAATGTATTCTGCTGTGAATATTAATATAATTTTAAAAGGATTGTGTGATAAAAATAGCATTCTCTAACAAAAAATTAGTCTCAAAATCCTACTTACATACCCCAACGTTAACTGACAAGGAACAACAGGTATATGAATTGGTCACGGAGGAGATACATTTTGCGAAAAAGGTAAGATGAAAAATTTCTGCAGAAGGACCACAGTAATCTCCACAAAAGGGATGCTCCGAACGGTATTTAAATACGATAGCTTCATATTGACAGCTGAGCACTATTATGCTTGGCTCAATAAAGCATAGTAATATATAATATCTAGACCGTTTAATCTACAGAACAATAGGTTATATAAATTATGTTAAAATTCTACTCAATTAAAAGATGAAAAATATTTCATGACTTCTTTCTTACCACTGTAGTGATGACAAAAACTGTGAAAGATAGGGTAATTTGCATAAAAAAAGCACTCAACTCAAGTTCATTTACAAGAAATAAAATCCCTATATAAAACTGATTAACAATATCAGGACAGAATCGACAAATTTCCCAGTTTTGTATATAGAGTGATCTCTGATGCTAGTCAATTGAGAAACGGGGTCATCTGACGTCAGAGGAAACTCTGAATAGTATACTTTATGAAGGATAACTTTACATGTGAATATGAGAAAGTAACAAACTGACATCGCTGCAAAATTGAGAGTCTACCCCCGGTTTTTTGGTGGGGTCCATGTTGTTCATATGTTTTTAGGTTTAAAGTGTAGTGTTTGTATTGTTTTGGTCTTGTCTTCGGTGTTCTCTGGAGTTTGTCAGTTGTTTTCGATTTTCCCCTTCTTCCAATATCACTTTGGTATTTCTTGACTTTACTTTCAATCTGATTTAAAATAAAATAAATGAGAAAATCAGTGCGCACAATTTAAATTAGACCGAATAAACTGACTTAATCCATTAAGAATCTACAAGTGTATGACTTTCATCTGGGTATTTTCGAATCTGATTCAAATAGATAAGAAATGAAACTGACTTGAGATGAGTAACTGGAACCCAACAAACTGACTTCGTGAAATAAGAATCTTCATTTGTTTTTTTGCGAGACGGATATATATTCGAACCTGGCTAATACAAATCAGAAATGCAACTGACTTGATCAAATAAGAATCTACATGAGTATGAATGTGAGATGAATAGTTCCGAATCTGATTTCAACAAATACAAAATGAAACTGACCTGAGAAAATCAGTGGCGTCAATTTAAAGAGTAACTAAAACGCTTATAGAAAGTTATTTTCATTTTATAGTACCAAAAAAAACGTATAAAAACGCAAAAAACCGATGAAATTTGGTAACCTAGTTTTCGAGATATTAGCAAAATACTGGCCGATCGTCATTTGCACACCTGAACGATTTGTTAAAAAACTCGCCACTTATTCTTATATTACTACTCGCCGGAAGTGACGTACTGTGCGGTTCAGATCTTGTACATAAATAGGTACAGGTCATTTGCAAAGTGAAAGCAGATTCAGTTGATTGTTTATACGTTATTGGTGACAATTATCGATTGACAGTGCTTCTTATATATTCACCGACACTTGTTTGATGAAACATTTTACTTAATTTAAATCTACAATTCAACAATGGGAAGGAATTGTGCAGTTGCGGGATGCAGCTACTCTGCAAAAATGGGAAATACTCAACACGCTTTTTTTATCCACCCCTTTTCAATAAATAAGCACATTACTTAAACGCATCTCCATTGCATCTGTAGTACACTATGACTTATTATACATATAAAGTATATTAAATTTATAAAAAATAGTTGTGATATTATACAATGTATGCAAATCCACCAGAGACTTAGCAATGTATATGAATAAGTTTGACTTGGCATTACTATCATGAGTTTGAATACCTAGAGACTTCAGAAATAATATAAAGCGTCATAATTCTTTGCGCTAAACAGCTGATGTGCATTTGGTGCCATAATAGAATTATAAAAGTTTTAATTGAATAAAGACTTAACCAATGTTTGCTCACTTTTATTACATTGTGTCTTGGATGGAGGGTTGTGATTTATATTTTGCCTAAATTTGTTCATATATGTATAAGAGGACTTTAACTTACTATTTTAATATATATAATTTTATATACTTCTACTTGTGTGAAAAATGGGCAACCAGCATGACCAGTATACATATCCTGATAATGCAGAAAATAATTTGGGTAAAATTGTAGCTTTTTTTCAAAGACATTCTATTTCATTAGGAAATGTAAAGCTAAAGCAAAGTTTGAATGTCTAATTATTTATTAAAAGAATATGTATTTATTTATTCATTATTTAATTATTTATAAAAAAAAATAAATATATGACACTTCCAATCGTGCAAGAAATTTTATTTTCCCCCTAAATAGTATTAAAAACCTGTGAAATTAAAACTAGTTCATGATATAAAACAAATTAGTAAACATGTGGATGGATATTTATCACCTTTAATCCTGGTAATTAAAACAGTTAAAGTTTTAGCACTTATTAATTAACATCCTGTTATCTAGTAGTAAAGATCAAACAAAAGTTTTAATCCCTCCAATCAGGTAAATAACAACTTGGCCATGCACCTACCACCTGTGGAGCAAATCAATATAACAAAGTCATTATAAAGGTGTTATGAAAACCAGTTTTGACTGATATTATAATTCAAATTACACAAAGAGCATAAAGTCCCATAACCAATATTAACCAAATTACAACTGTACAAATGTGGAAATTATTTTATAAGTTGAATAATTTTTTTTTATTAAAATCCATCAAAATCTTTTATTAAAGTTTTAGGTGTGCAGTGCAGTTTCTCCAATGATTCTCTACATATATTTATTATTACAACTTGGATTGTAAGAAATTACTTATCCCTCTCTACATATATGTCTCTGATTAAACTAAAAAATTTATTATATTTTTATAAGAAAATTCTGAAATTTTATGAATCTGTCAATTCAATAAAAAATACACATTACAATTCTACATCAAAATCTATATTACTATTCAGTAACTTATATCACTATTTGTAAAACATCTGTTTTAAAACTATCAATTAATATTGTCTTATATTTGCTTGTTTAAAAAAATAGTGTTTGCTTTTTATTCCTATAAGATGGTCTTCCATTTGTATTTATGTTATACACACCTTAAAAAATATCTATAATTTCATTTTCATTCTTTTTATATATATGTATATGGGGGCATTTATTGAAATTTATTAGCTATACTATTATATTTATTACCAGAATTCCCCATTTCTAGAATTAAATTATTATTTCAAATTGGTAATTCTGGCCGGTCAACTTCTTCAATGCTTTCAAATGATGAGCTTTGAAATGACAGCGATAAATCACTAGCATTGCTGTTTCTATCCATAATATATTCCTACTGGTCAATGTAAACAAGTTCAAGAGTAGCCCACACTGTACGTCATTTCCGGTCAATCGGGGTCACTCAGCGAGGAAACCCTGTTTCCGGAAATAGCGCTGATTGGATTTCCCACAGGTAAAAATAATCCAACTTCACTCGCTATTTTCTCCGTTATTACTTGACCAAATTTCATTGGATTTTTTGCGTTTTTATACGTTTATTTAGTACTATAAAATGAAAATAACTTGATATAAGCGTTTTAGTTACTCTTTAACAGAAACAGTAACAGACTTACTTCATGAAATCAGAATGTCTTTGAGTCTGATTTCAACAAAAAAAGAGGTAAAACGTATAAGTCAAAGCAATACAATACTGACATCAGAAACCGGGAAAGATATTTTTTTCAAACTGAGTAGACAAAGTTTTTTGAGAAACTAGATTACTTGCAATCTGAGTTTAAAAAAGAAACGAAACTGATAGGGTGCGCACCGGTGCCAAATTGACGAAATCAAATCAAAATTATGAAAATACATGTAGTTTTAAACTTAATACATTTACGCTTTTCTTTTTAATGACTGGGGCTCTCATACGTCAGATTCCAGTCCACTAGAATATGAGATTTCGGAATGAATTTGTAGATATTAATTGAGGGTTTCAAATTAATTTTCTACTGCAAAAACGTTTTGCTTCGGTCACCTTTGAATAATAGTTTTAAAAATGTTGCTTGTCATTTCTGGTCAGGCAAGATAAAAATAGACATCATAAAGATTTGTTAACTGTCAGTTTTTTTATTAGAGGGCATTTCATCAAAATATAAACTGTTTCGAAGATATAGAATTAAACTAAAGAAGAATTTCTTGGTTCATGATATATGTAAATGTAAGAGTCGATTTCGAACAGAATATGCAAATTTCCACGTGTTTTTATAGAGTGAGCTCTGATAACCCAGCCAAATGTATTACCGGCCATTTTTTGTACTTTTTATAACTTAACTTTTCAACTTAATTACATCTATACATTATATAAAAGTATGAAAAGTTGAGAAAGATCACTCAGTGGCGGATTTACGGAGCACAGGGAGCACGTGTCCACCCCCCCCCCCCCCAAGTTAAGGTCAACAAAAAATGTTATATGTAAAATCAATAAAAACACAAATCGACTTCCTTGATTGTGTTTATAATTATCAAATCTTAAGAAAGTGATCATTACAAATGATCTCTTGTAGTACATGTAATTGATAATAAATGACAAACAGTTGTGAAAACTAACACGCGTGTAACTTTTTACAACGGGATAATACAGGTAAGAAGAAGGCGATGGAAAGGTATTAAAGTAAAATTAATTTTCCATCAACGTGCATTGAAGATTTTCCTTTAATTACTTCACAGACGATGGCTTAAAATTTGAAATATGGTTTCATTTTTATTTAAATATTTGAATCAGTATATGTGAAATTCATATAGGTACAATGTATAAATTAATCATACAAGTATAGCTAGGTTGTTTTTTTTATTTTTAGGTTAGTGTTAGTGCAAAGGGGCATTTAAAATATTTTAAACAAAATGTTAACTTTCATTCCTTTTTCATTTAATATTTCTTCTTTTTTTTTTAATCTGTTCCGAATTATGAGACGCACAGACGGACGCAGATCATTACTAAATTCATCCGTCGCGTTGCAGCGAAGGGCAATAATTATTCGAATGTGGGGTGGATGCCACCCCCTCCCCAAATTCTAGATTCGCCCTTGTAACATCAAAATGTGAGACTACAAAATAAGAAATGAATCTTACATTAAGAAGTGAGTATTATAAGTTTAACTACGAAGTTACCAAGTGAAACCTTTGAATATGACATGTATGAGCTGGATATGAATCTATGACAATATTTTACTATCTAAAATCCGGGCCTCTGATAAGGCAACTCCAAGTTAATATTTTCTGTTGGTCAGATTAAGGCATTCAAACACTTGTGGGTGAAAAAAAAAATCTAAAACTGCATCCGTATCGTAATCGTTCGCATATCGGAATTACAAACTGTAACATACGTACATGTACGTAGTATGCATAAATAAAGTCCATTTCCGTTCTTACGCTTTTATTTCATTTAAAAATGATCATGATGATAACGATAATATTCTTTGATACCAATTTCGATGCACAAGAACGACTTTTTACGCATACAATGTCATTTTCCTTTACTATATATATATCAAAGCCAAACTTTGATTCACTATGTTTGGCTTTCTTCAACTAAAGAGTAATCATAATTTCTTACTATGTAAGCATCGTCTTAAATTCCCCGGTAAGGAAAGTGTTGGGGAGGGAACTTGCAGCAGTTTTGATTGTAGAGAATACCACAATACATATTCCTATTTCCATGATCTTTTTTTTCAAGAAGTTCATATCATGTCTATTCGTAAACTTTTGCTCACTCGTGGACGATCGAGGCATATTTTATTCTTTTTTATAATTTTATATTTTCTTTATTTAATTGTTGTTGTTTTTTGTTATTGTCTTTTGTGAACAGGCTTATTTTTTCGCGGCAATCAGCCAAGATACGCCGTACATCAAGAAGAGGGCTTCGTAGAAATACCTCGGAGCACCTTAATATCGCTGGTTGGAAGAAAAAATATAAAGACATTATGGTGAGAGAAATGAAGAAAAAGGTCATAAAATGAAAATCAAAATGCAAAAAAAACCATGATTATTAGATTCATACATAAATATTTTTTATCGGCACGTGTCAGAGTGATCCATAAGTCCCGTGTTAATTACCTGATCACATGTTTATTGTGTTTAATCATCCAGAACAAATTCTGAATTGACAATCTGGTATAAACGGCGCGGGATTGCTAGTTAGGATGATATCAAGATTGTATGTATTTTATCTAAAATTATGTAGTCCTGGTAATCTTTATTGAAGAAAACAAGACGGATAAAGAATTATATATAATTTTAAATATGAATTAAAATTTAGTAAATGTAAATTTTATTAGTAACTCCGTGTTTATGTAATTTTCGTTTATCTCCATTTCATTACATTTATTCATTTGTTTTTTTTTGTTTTTGTTTTTGTTTTTGTTTTTTGTTTTCATTTTTATTTTATTTAAGTTTTTTTATGGGGAGGGGGGGAGGGGAGTAGATTCGACCGAGATGAATTGGTTTAAATTTCCGCAATTTTTTGTGAAATAACAGTTTTACTTTTCCGCAGAAAAGAATATGTTGTGTCTGCAAAAAATACATACTACTTTTCTGCAATTTAACCGGTCATCAAAAGTATGTAGCAATATAATATTACTTTTTCACGAAACTGGAGCATTTACGTAATGCTTTTTATGGACTTTTACATCGAAAAATCAAACAACTGTAGGATACTTTCAATTAGTTCGATTTGACCTTAACATAGATTCTTCCAAAAATGAATGTAGAATCTTCAATCATAGAACTCGTTATCACTCAGAAACATCTCACACATTAAAGACTTCAATGTCTGAACACTTTAATTCAATGGACCAAGACGGCATTATAATCCCCTACTGGGATTTAACAGTCCATTCTCGATTGATCTGTTCAGTAATAAATGGATTGTGTCCGTTATTTGGTAAAAAGGACATCTATCTCTAAAACCGTTTAAATTGCAAATTGTACCACAGATGAAATCATTTCACAATCCTAAAGTGTCCCGAGTGCACTAATAAGTCCTGAATTTGACATTAGCTGTTTGCTTATTAACACGTATTTTTTTTTAAATTCGATTGTAAGAAAATTTGGAACTGAGAAAACCTATTCTAAAATATTTTTACAAGAAAATCCCATTATTTACTACATGGAAACAGAGGAAAGATTAAAACGTATTTTAAACCCATCAACGATAAAGAAATTTTGATTTCTTTTGTATTTCAGTCATTAGAACTGAGGAAGGGAGGATGTAAAGCTATTTTCATATCATTTATTTGTTCGTTTAATTTGTCATAAGATGAATTTGTATTGATATAACCCGTTTAGTTTTATATGTTTGCAAAAGTTTTAGCTGAATTGAATTTAAATCAAAATAAATTACACCATACTTATTGTAATTAAAAAAAATATTTATCTAAAATTCTAAAAATAGTGGCAGATCATGGAAGTGAACTATTTTAAAATCTTTTATTTTTTAGTATAAAAACGAACAATAAAACATTTTTGTGTCGCCTGCGGACGCATGGTCGACTTATAGGGATCACTATCTGTCGTCTTGTGTCTTGCGTCGTCACACTTTTCTTCTATCCCTAACTACTCCATAACCGCTCAAAGGAATTTAATTAAACTTTCTCTGTGCATTAACCTTAATGCACAGGTGTGCATATATATTTAAATTTTAGATAAGTTTAATTTTTTTTGGTAAAAATTGTCCTTTTTGAAAAAGGGGGGGCAAAACTTCTATCCTCAACTACTCCATAACCCCTCAAAGGAATTTGATGAAACTTTCTCTGTGCATTAACCTTAATGTAAAGGTGTGCATATATATTTCATTTTTAGAAAATTTTAATATCTTTTGTAAAAATTTACGTCCGCAGGCGACACATATCTTCCTTGGAAAATCAAGAACATTATGAAATATGAAAATATGTGTTAATTTGAAGAAGAAAAATAACTAAAAAATATATAAACATGATGTACAGTACGTCACTTTTTATCCTGAAATGCAAAATAGGCATTAAGTCCCCTTGAATCATGATGGACGCGAAAATTTTTGTCGCGTAAAAATGAAGGATATTTTGTTAAATTACAGTGTTTTTTTAGTGAAGACAGAACTTTTAATTTGTTGTCAAAAGGAACATTTACAGTCGTTTGGATTAATGGAATGCAATTTGGATTTGGATTGGGATTTTGTAGACAATTTAATGTGTCAACAGTGAAAGGTAAACAAAGACAATCACATGAGCGTTACTCAAGAAATATATACATACACATATAAACAAATCAACATATACATTTAGTACCAGCTTTCTGAAATACTTTTTCGTAATGACAAAGAAAAATAATGCTGGAAAAAGCAAGACTGTAAATGCAAGTGCAAGTGCAAGTGCAAGTGCAAATACAGACAGCGAAGTGAACAAAGACAAAGACAAAAAAACTGATGCTAATAAAACTTTTACAAAACCACAAAAACCACAAAAAAAGCGAAAGAAGGGCGAACTGTCCGACAGCAGTGCATCACAGTCAACAATTAGTTTAAACAATAGTGAAAACAGTAAGCCAGAGACCTTTACAAGTGTCATGTCTTACGCATTATCTAGTTTGAACAATATGGGTGAAAATCCTTATGGATCGCCAGTTAAAACTGTTGGGTATATTCAGCAACCTGGTACAAGTACTCCAATATACCAACCTCAGTACGTACCGCCTCCTCAGCCCCCTATGCCGCATATGTCGTCGGTGCTTCCGTTGCCAAGTCATAACGTTATGCAGCAACAGCCTATTGCACATCAGTCGAGCGAGGTAAATAGAATACTTACAGAAGTTTTGACTCGATTAAACGGACTCGATACGAAATTGTCGCGACTAGATGATATTGACAAAAAACTACTTAAACTTGATACTGTGTCTACGAATGTAGGGAAACTATCAAATCAAGTTGAATGCTTGAATTCGGAGGTGCAGTCTGTAAAGAAGCGGCTCGACGATGTTGAAAAAAGTTCCGATTTTGTAAGCGGTAAAATAGATGATGTAATGTCCGATACTACTAGACTAAATTCGGAGTTTAAAAGCTTTGTTGCCGCATCAAAAAATCAAACTAAAGTTCTTCATGAAAGAATTGTGAGTGTCGAGGCTCAAAATACCGCTCTGAAAACGGAAATTGCAAAATTATCTATTGAACCAAAAAAACAAGCCGAGAATATTGATATGAACTATATAAGCGCAATCAAGAGAGAAAATGATCGTCTAAAGTCGTCAGTATTTGATTTACAGTGTCAGAATCTGAGTGACAATCTGGTTTTTACTGGTATAGGTGAAAATACGGACGAAAGTACAAATGATCTCATTAAAAACTTTATAAAAGTCGAATTAAACATTGAACGCGAAATATCTATTTTAAAAACGTACAGACTTGGTAAAGAATCTGAAGGAAAAATTCGACCGATTGTAGCCCAGTTCGAAAATCAGAAGGATCGTCAAGACATTCGTGCAGCCGCACCGGTGAAATTAAAAGGGAAGGCTTATGGTGTAAATGAACACTTCCCCCCAGAGGTAGTTAAAATCCGACGGGGTTTGATCCCTATATATAAAGAAGCACGAAAACAAAAACTTAAAGCATCACTGAGACGCGATAAACTTTACATCGAAGGAGAGCTTTTTGACGAAGTAAAACACAAAAATTTGATTGTAATACCAGATTCGGTTGAAATGGGAGCTGAGGGTGGCGGTAATACTGACTAGGTAGGACAAGAAGTAAAAGTGTCGAGTAATATAAAAATTCTTGCATGGAACATAAATGGTGGACTGGAAAGCAAACTTAATTCTGAATCATTTTTAAACTATTTACGGACCTATGATGTCATTTTTCTGTCTGAGTGCTGGATCAGTAATGATTTCGATTACACAGCAGATGGTTTTGTTTGTAAGGTGATTCCAAGAAGTAAATCCAAAAGTACTCAAGGCGGAGGCCTACTTGTAATGATAAAAGAAGTTTATAGCCGTTATATATCAGTTTGTGAAATTGTAGCCGATACTTTTGTCTGGATAAAGTTTAATGAGGAGTTATTCAGTTTTAATGGAGATTTATATATGTGTGGAGCTTACCTACCTCCAGGAAACTCAAAATATCACGCATTGTACGAATGTGAAATTTTTCGAATACTTGAAGAAAATATAACTTGTTATTCACGGAAAGGAAAAGTTTGTCTCGTTGGCGACCTTAATTGTAGAACGGCTAATATCCCGGATTTTATAGAAAACGACTCAATTCATAATACATTACAGAATCAGTTATCCGATATCTTTGACTATGCTGTTGATGAAAATATGACCGCACGGAATAACCCAGATACAGTGTTAAATGATTACGGGTCAAAGCTTCTAAAATTATGTAAATCTACAGGACTACGAATATTGAACGGTCGTCATAGTGATGGATATTCTAATGATTTTACATACTGTGGGCCGAAATCATTATCAGTATTGGATTATTTCCTCACAACTTTTGACCTTTTCAGTTTAATTGACAAATTTATTGTAACGAGCTTCAATCAATATTCTGATCATGCTGGTTTACATATAGAAATGAAGGTTAAAACTGTAAATACCACAGATACTGTAATTGTAGCAGAAGCACCATGTGATCAGAGAAAGAGACCTTTTATTAAGTGGAATGAAGATCGAAAACTTGAGTGTCGGGAGTCTTTGCTAAACTGTGCCGAGAGTTTAAATAGACTTTGTGAAAATTTTAATTTCGATAGCCAGGATGGTTTAGACGGAACTGTTATAAGTTTTTGTGAATTTCTGAATGGAGTGATGGCACCTTTTTTCGAATTTCAGTCTAAAGACGGAATGGGTATAAAAAACAACAGAAACTGTCAACGTGGTGACGACAAACCATGGTTCAATGAGGAATGTCGGCAGCTTTATTTCGAGTATATGAGATGTCTGAATATATTTAACCATGATAAAAACTATGTTAGCCATGCAAATTTAAATATTGCAAAAAACAATTACAAATCAGTAGAAAGAAAACTGAAACGAATCTATAAGAGAGAAGAAGGCAATATGGTAGAAGGACTCAAACGTACTAACCCGAAGCTGTTTTACCGAAGGTTTGCTCATAAGAGACGTGTTAATCCTAAAGTTTCAGTAAAGGACTTTTTTGAACATTTTAAGAAAGTTGCATCAGAAATAAATGGAAATGTTGACTCTGCGGACATAACTGTTAATAGGGATGATGACCATATGCCAGTTTTTGATGAACTTGACCGTGAATTTACCAATGAAGAAATACTTTGTGCAATCAGAAAATTAAAACGATCTAAAAGTTATGGTATTGATGGTTTATTGAACGAATATTTTATTGAATACAAAGATATATTGTTACCAATTTTCAAAATACTTTTTAATGGTATTTTAAATTCAGGGTATTTCCCAGAATCATGGTCTGTAGCTGTTATGGTTCCAGTATACAAACGTGGTGATCCATGTGATCCTAATAACTATCGTGGAATAAGTTTAGTTAGTTGTCTGTCAAAATTATTTACACATATTATCAATAATAGACTTGTAGAATGGGCTAACGCAAATGATGTGATTACTGATGCTCAATTTGGTTTTAGGCAAGGTTTAAGTACAGTAGATGCAATTTTTGCGTTACATACTATTATTTCAAAATCATTATCTGAAAAGAAGAAACTTTATTGTTGTTTTATCGACTATACTAAAGCTTTCGATACTATAGACCGATTGAAATTATGGTTTAAATTATCAAAATTGGGTATCCGAGGAAAACTTTTATCAATTATTAAGGCTTTATATTTAAATGTTAAGTCCTGTATTATGGTAAATGGTTATTACTCTGAATTTTTTGAAAACAGAGTTGGGCTCATGCAAGGTGAAGTGTTATCGCCTATTCTTTTTGCAATGTATGTAAATGACTGTGAGGTTGATTTTATCACTAATTGTTATCAGTCAACTGAAATGAAAGAACTTAGTTTATTCCTTCTTATGTATGCAGATGATATGGTGATTTTTTCAGAATCTGTAGAAGGTTTACAAGATATGTTAAATGTATTGTATAATTATACACATAAATGGAACTTGTCAGTCAACATTGATAAAACCAAAATTGTAATTTTTCGAAATGGTGGAAATATAAAAGAGAATGAGAAGTGGTATTACAATGGTACAAAAATAGATGTTGTTAGTAGTTTTACATACTTAGGAATTGTTTTGAATTATAATGGTAAATTCACATTGACTCAAAAACATGTGGCAGATCAAGGTAGAAAGGCTTCTTTTGCATTATTTAAACATGTCAAACCATATTATTTTAATTATGTAACACTTTTATCATTATTTGATACTTATATTAGTAGTGTATTGTGCTATGGTTCAGAAATATGGGGCTTCCATAAAGCACCGGATGTTGAAAAGGTTCATATTGATTTTTGTAAACGCATTTTAAACGTTAAGGTGTCAACACCAAACGTTATGGTTTATTATGAACTTGGTAGATACCCCATGATAGTAACTAGAAAAATACGAATGCTCAAATATTGGATTAAAATAATGAATAGTGAAAATTGTATTTTGCGAAAATGTTATGAACATCTTTATGATATGTGTTTAAAAAATCCAAATGATAGAAATAATTGGGTTTGTTGTTTGCGTAATGAGCTTTTTAATCTTGGCCTAAATGATATGTGGTATAATCAAAGTTCTTTATGTCCAGAACATGTGTTCTTATTTAAGCAAAGACTTCAAGATATAACTAAACAAGATTTTGATTCAAAGTTGAATGCTTCGGCGAAATGTATTTTATATAAATATTTGGTTTCCAATGTTTGTATACAACCATACTTGTGTAAATCAATTCCTGATTTATATAAAAAATGTATTGTAAAATTACGATTGTCATCACATAACCTCGGAATTGAAGAAGGTAGATATGCCAATATTGAACGAAGTTATAGATTTTGTAAATTATGTTTTGAAGAAATGGAAGATGAGATGCATTTTATCCTGGTATGCCCATTGTACTTAAATTTACGAAAAGAACTTATAAAACTATATTATTGGCGTAAACCTTCAACATATAAGCTGTTACAGTTATTTAATAGTAATAATGTAAAAGATTTGTGTAATTTAGGGAAATATATATTTCGTGCTTTAAAACTAAGAAATGACTGTTTTTACTGATTTACTTGGCATTTAAATAATGTATTTAAATATACTTAAGTTTGAACTTCTGTCTGTCATGATTATTGTATGATTAGAAATGTATATTTATTGTACCTATACGTTGTATAACGTTTGGTTAATAAAGAATTGAAATTCATTTATGTTTGGTGGCAAACATTTAATACATTTACTGTACGCAAGTTAATTGAAAGCCACGTGTCACATGGGTCGTAAATTACGCGTCGATGAGAGTAAGGCATCGAGTGTTTAGCTGAAACTTCACGATGTGTGTACAGAGTAGATCTAGAGGGACGTTGTTAACTTATAATATCCAATGGATTTTCTAATAAAAATTCAATCCTTATAATATTTTGCTAGATTATTTCAACTAAAGATTAATCAATACTTCATGCTGCATAAAATTAATAAAAAAAACTCTATTCACGGAAAAAAAACTGCTTTGTTAGAATATGAAAAAAGAAAAATTGATTTTTCCAGACCTACAAAAAAATATATTATCAAGCACAGAAATCTCAGCCCCCCCCCCCCCCAAAAAAAAAAAAAAAAAAAAAAAAACAACAACAACAACTTACAAACCTATTGACAAATCTTTGAAACAAAATATCAATACGTATTCTCTTGTTACATGTCTTACGTATTTTATATTGTTGAAAAAAATATTTGCAGCCAAATTTTCCTTTATTTTGAATAATCTTATGCAACTATCTTGTACATCTGATCTTTCAAAGGGTGCATCTTGCAGGTAACAAACGTTTTAAATAATTTTAAAATTGGTAGTAATATCGACTAATGTCACCAAAGATTGCAGTATAAAGATAATAAGTGCACTGACTAGACACGAATTGTATGAACACAATCGTGTAAAATTTGTATTTCTGTCAAATTTGAATATTTTGACATGTTCAGATAGTGATCGATCCATGTATCTATGGGATTTGTGTAATCTCTAAAAATATGTTCCCCTCTAATGGATCATACGGTAACAATAAAGGTAGACACTGATGAGTAACAATTGTCATTCATTAAATTGTTACGGCCGAAATCACCTTTAAATTGTAGCCAACAAAAGACACAAATCAATAACAAAATTTAACAAGATTTATTATATACAAGTTTACAAAAAGTATTACACAAAAATAAAATGTCAACTTAACTGTTCAAAATCCTGTTTTTTCTTGATCCGGAATTCTGGTCACTGTTGCCTGAATCCAAACGGAATATTATATCCAATCAGTCACAATCTAGTATGATGCAACGCAAATAAAAGTATGTCGAGGATGATGTGTGAAACGTAAATAAATCCAACAGCTGAGAACACAAGAATATCTATCTCTGGTCCGATAAATGATGTTCTGAAAGTCTAACTTTCTTGTCCGTATATATACTGTAGAACGGAAACTTCTGGAATACGGTAGAAGTTCGAATCACACCATAATTATTACGTAAGTCAAATAGAAAGTTCTAGTCATTTCACCAGTATCTGTTATTGTTCCAGTGATTTCTAAACTGCGCAGTTATAACATTATTTGGTAAACAACTATAAGTATTATGTAAACATAGTATACATGTTATAAGGCTACGCAAAACAAATCAGGCCAAGATAAATAAATATAATAATTACAATATCATAACACCTCCCCCCTTAAAAGAAGTTTGAGTGTAACGAGAACTTCATGAACAATATATACAAAAATATATAGTATATATACAATGTTTTAATAAGATCTAGATAAAGCATCTGCTATTACGTTATCTTTACCTTTAATATGTTTTACAATAATATCATATTCCTGTAACAATAAACTCCACCTAGTCAACCTCTGGTTCTTGTTTCTCATTTTATGTATGAAGGTGAGAGGATTATGATCAGTATAAACCAGAATAGGATGCATAGTTGGATTTAAATATACATCAAAATGTTGAAGTGCAGACAACAGTGCAAAACATTCTTTTTCAATAGTGGAATAATTTTTCTGATGTTAATCTAATTTCTTGGAAAAATATGATATAGGTTTCTCAACATTATCATCTGTTTCTTGATATAAAACTGCTCCAACTCCTACATCACTTGCATCAACGGCAAGTTTGAATTGCTTTTTAAAGTCTGGAGTGATAAGAACGGGACTGTTAATTAAAAGTGATTTGCTTTTTTCAAAAGAGTTTTGACAATTATCACTCCAGATGAATTTAGAATCTTTTTGTAAAAGATGTGTCAATGGTTGAACAACAGTAGCAAAATTTGAACAAAATTTTCTGTAAAATCCAATCATGCCTAAATATCTCATAAGTTGTTTTTTATTTGTAGGAGGAGGAAAATTGGTAATTGCATCCACTTTAGCCATAATAGGTTTCACTTGACCTTGGCCAACTGTGTGCCCTAAATAATCAACAGTGGCCTTACAAAATTCACTTTTAGCAAGATTAACAGTCAAATTTGATTGGGACAATCTATCAAAAGTATCATATAAATGTGTTAAATGCTGTTCCCAGCTATCACTACATACAATAAGATCATCAATATAAGCATAACAACAGTCTAAATCTTTTATAACATTATTGATCATTCTTTGAAATGTAGCTGGAGCATTTTTCATACCAAACGGCATGACAGTATATTGAAATAAGCCGTCTGGTGTGACAAAAGCTGATATTTCACGAGCTCTCGGTGTCAGGGGGACCTGCCAGTAACCTTTTAATAAATCAAATTTGCTTACGAATTTTGATTGTCCAATGTTATCAATGCAATCGTCTATCCTTGGAATCGGATAGGAGTCAGATTTTGAGACTGAGTTTACTTTTCTGAAATCGGTAACGAAACGAAAGGTTTTATCTGGTTTGGGTACAAGAAGACAAGGAGAGCTCCATTCACTGTTACTCGGCTCAATAATATCATTGTCAAGCATATATCTAATTTCTTGTCTCATAACATCAAGTTTAAGTGGATTGAGCCGGTAAGGATGTTGCTTAATTGGAGAAGCATCGCCTACATCAACATCATGACAAACAGCAGTGGTTTTGTTTGGCACATCTGGAAAAAGATTTTTAAAAGAAAATACCAAAGTTTTCAATTTTTCTCTGCGATCGAAAGTCAGATGTGCAAGTTTTGAGTCTAAATCTGATAAAATTTCAGAATTTTTCAGTCTAACAGTTTGTTCCATAGTCTTGGAATCAAAAGATGGTTCAGTTATATCTGGTTTGTCATGATCGTTCTCCAATTTAACCATGGCTAAAGTGGCAACTGGTTTACTCTCACCTTCATTAGTACGCTCAAAATATGGTTTTAACATATTAATGTGACACACTCTATTTTGTTTTCGCCGACCTGGAGTTTTTACAATATAATTCAACTCATTGATTTTACTGTCAATGGTATAAGGACCACAGTATTTAGCCTGTAAAGGATGCCCAGGGATTGGCAAAAATACAAGTACCTTATCACCAGGCTCAAAAACTGTGTCCCTGGCATCTTTATCATACCATATTTTCATCTTATTCTGTACAGTTATTAGGTTTTTCTGAGCAATTTGACAAGCAGTATACAATTTTTCTTTAAATCTAGATACATAGTCTAGAAGATTCAAGTCAGTGTGTTCAGTAAGCCATTTTTCCTTAACCAATTTCAAAGGTCCCCTTACAGTATGACCAAACACTAACTCAAAGGGGCTAAAACCAAGGGATTCTTGAACAGCCTCTCGGACCGCAAAAAGTAGAAAGTGAACACCATCATCCCAGTCCCTATCAAATTGAAGACAAAAAGTCCTAATCATGTTCTTCAATGTTTGATGAAAACGTTCTAAGGCACCTTGAGATTCTGGATGATAAGCACTTGATCTATACAGAGCAATCCCTAACTGGTAAACAACCTGCTGAAATAAACCTGACATAAAATTTGAACCCTGGTCGGACTGTATAGACTTAGGAAGTCCTACTAATGTGAAAAATTTGATAAGAGCTTTGACAATAGTTGGTGTCTTGATATTCCTTAAGGGAATGGCCTCAGGAAAGCGAGTGGATATACACATGATCGTTAATAAATAAGCATTTCCAGTCTTGGTCTTTGGTAAAGGTCCAACACAATCAATAAGTACTCGACTGAACGGTTCTTCAAAGGCTGGAATTGGCAGAAGTGGTGCTGGTGGTATTTTCTGGTTAGGCTTGCCAACAACCTGGCATATATGGCATGATTTGCAGTATTCTGTGACATCATTTCTAAGTCTGGGCCAGTAGAAATGTTGTAATATCTTACGGCAAGTCTTCCTTATACCTAAATGTCCAGCCAAGGGGGTGTCGTGGGCAAGACCAATAATTTCTTGCCTATAGACTTTAGGCACCACCACTTGGTATACCACTCTCCATTCCTCCTCTGGGATAGCATCAGGGGGCCTCAACTTCCTCATCAAAATGCCGTCTTGATGGTAGTAACATTCGGCCACTTTGTCCGCTTCTTCTTGGGGTAGAGCCCTCTTGCAGAGCTTAAGGACCTCAGGGTCTTTATTCTGTTCTTCCCTAAATGTTCTTTTGTCTAATGAATGGCTGTTCACGTCTGGCCATGGCATAATTACATGCTTGTTAGTACCAGGTGATCTTATGGCCTTTTCTGTGCTACCGGGACCTTCAATGTCGGCAAAGAAAGTGTCAGAAAGGTCCATATAATCATACTGGCCTTCTTGTAAATCCTCATCTTGTTGTTTTCTTGCCATTGCCCTAGTAACGACACAAGCTGGATACAGTTCAGCATCATCTTCAGGTGATTTAACATCCACCACCGGTTCACTTGTAACAATTGGTTCAGCGACCACTTTGTTCCTAGCTAGATCATTTCCTAGCAATAATGAAACACCCTCAACAGGGAGTGTAGGACGAACACCCACAACAACTGGTCCAGTAATTAAATCTGACTTCAAATAAATACGATGGAGAAGAACATCTATACAACCTAACTCCACACCTCGTAACAAAACGGAGGCACCAACGGACGTCTCTTCGGACAAAGGCAACACACCTTCTAACAACAAAGACTCAGAAGCTCCGGTGTCCCGTAAAATCTTTATAGGCTGAGGAGTAGTATTATTAACAATAGAAACAAACCCATCAGACATAAAAGGTTTATAATCCTCCATGTAATCACAAAAACTGGACTTAAAAGCCTGACTCGCAGGACATTCCAACTTATTGGTAACAACGGGTGTCGTACAAGCACTGGACTTGGGCTTATGATCTCTTTCATTCTTCTTCTGGAGTCTAAAACAATCAGCCATCAGGTGACCATTTTTCTTACAATAAGCACAAGTTAGTGACTTCTTCTCAAAAGTATCAAACTTTGGACCAGACATATTATAACTAGACGGACTCTTATTCTGTGCAACAGGCTTACAATCAGTACGCTCAGTGCTTTGATTTTTGTAATTTCCGCTAGAAGTATTAAAATTTTGACCTTTGAAAGTTCTTTTATGTGAAATGGTATAATTATCGGAAACAACAGCTGCATCTTGCAATGTCTCAACAGTTTTGTCATCTAAATGTGTTTTTAAGTCTAAATTAACACACTGCTTGAACTCTTCTAATAATATTAATTGTCTTAATTTATCAAAATTTTTATCTATTTTCTTTGACGTAAGCCATTTATCAAATAGATCTTCTTTTTCCCTAGCAAATTCAACATATGTTTGTGATTCAAACTTTTTATAAGACCTAAATTTCTGTCTATATGCTTCTGGCACTAGCTCATAAGCTTTCAAAACTTCCTGTTTAACAGTGTCATAATCAGAACTTTTTTCTGAAGAAAGAGCTGAGTAAATTTCAGCGGCCTTGCCCACAAAAACACTTTGCAGCATTGTAGTCCAATAAGGCTTTGGCCATTTCAAATTTTGAGCAATTTTCTCAAATTGTGGAAAAAATTTATCAACCGTTTTTTCACAAAATTTTGGAACCAAACGGATATTTTTTGCTGCCTCAAAATGTTCTGATTTTGACTTAGTGTTGCTTTCTACTTTAGCCATTTCTATTTTTATTTTCTCCATCTCTAACCTTTCCCTCATTTCAAGTTCTGCCTGTAATTGTTTTAATTTAAATTCATCTTCTTTTTCTAATTGTTTTAATTTAAGTTCATGTTCTAATTCAAGCTGTTTTAATTTGAAAGCATCAACTTTTTCGACCTTGAGGTCAAGAGCTTCTTCACCAAAAATTTCTAAATCAACTAAATTGTCTATTACCAAATTTTTTTAATTTGTTTTCTCATAGATGTTCTAAAATCTATTTTTAGATGTTTAGCAAGCAACACTAATTCTTCTTTCTTTAATTTATCAAACCCTTCCAGGTCTGGCGTTTTCAAAAATTTACCAGCATCAAATTCCATTTTGTAGAATTTTGTTGGCTAATTCTAATAAAAATACTGAAAAAAATTAATAAGATATTAACGTTCTCCCGAGACGAGCCCCCAATTTCTGTTACGGCCGAAATCACCTTTAAATTGTAGCCAACAAAAGACACAAATCAATAATAAAATTTAACAAGATTTATTATATACAAGTTTACAAAAAGTATTACACAAAAATAAAATGTCAACTTAACTGTTCAAAATCCTGTTTTTTCTTGATCCGGAATTCTGGTCACTGTTGCCTGAATCCAAACGGAATATTATATCCAATCAGTCACAATCTAGTATGATGCAACGCAAATAAAAGTATGTCGAGGATGATGTGTGAAACGTAAATAAATCCAACAGCTGAGAACACAAGAATGTCTATCTCTGGTCCGATAAATGACGTTCTGAAAGTCTAACTTTCTTGGGTTACACTCCACTAATTATCTTAGTTTCGGAGAAATGCACCCCCAGAATTTTATTAATTATTAGAGTTGGTAAAGTTTGACTACATGATAGATAAATAATAAATGTATTAACCTCAAAATTGTAATATTGACTGAAAGAGGATAGATTTTAGTTTAAAAAAATACGAAAACATTAACTGATTTTGCTTCTGACAAGTAATGGGAGGTCATAAACTGGGACTTGTGAATTGACATGTGGTGTGTAAAACTTTGACAGTGATAATCGGCACCTGCACTGGTAAGTTAAATTGCGAAAAAAAGAGCCGGAAAAGTAAACCTTTTTTTCCCACATATGTAATGGAATTTTATGCAGAATCTGAAAAATTAAGTCTCAATTGGATTGAAACGCTGCATCAGACCTCAATTTTAAGCCGAAGTGGAGTGAAATTTAACATTTTTAAAGCTTTTTTTATGACAATTTTTGAAATGTTGCTATGCCAACTAGGTTTCCATGGATATTTTTTATTTATTTTATCATGATTGATACAATGCTAACATAATGACCTTTCAGAATATATATATATGTATATGGGTATTATTTACTCTGAAGATGGCACAAAACCATGACATTTGTTAGCTCACTTCACATAGAAAATGATACTATTAATTTGTGGAGTGCAACCTTTAAGGCTATCAGTAGCAACCTAGAGGGCAATATATACCCATGAAATACTTTAAATTGTTCATTTATTTAATGATTTTATTTTTGACTGTTGAAAATTTAAATATAAAGGCTATCTTTTGTCATGTAATTGTTCTCATATGTCCTTAGCAACCACATTATGTATTTTTAACAATCCACAATGATACAACATAAGGGCAGGACTATAGTTTATATGCAGTATTGTGAGAAAAAAAACTTTCCACCACCCATTTTATATGCAAGGAGACAAGTATTTATATTGAAAAATATTTTGATTTGATTATCTTACAATTCATAGGTTTGCAAATTTTATCCAAAGATTTCTAATACCATTAATATGGTTACAATGAAAAAAAAAGGGGGGGGGGGGGGGTGCTATCTCCTTTCATGTCATTTAGTGAAAAGCTGAATATATGTAAAAAGCTGGTGGATTGTGCATTCAAAAGCTGAATCGAACAAATTATTTCTGTAAAAATTCTTTTCAAGTGATGAAATGCTCAAAATAGTCACCATAGAACAAGAATTTTTACATTTTGAATTTCTTGTAAATTTTAGTGAATTACTTCCCATTTACCGAGTCACTATGAATATTTGAAATAGGTATTATTTACTTATTATAAGTCATATTTTGATAAATGAGACAGTTTTGAATTCGTAAAGACCTGAAGAATAATAAAATTGGCCATTCTTTGAAAAAAAAAGTTATAAAAGTACTCTTTAAGGTTACACTCCACTAATTATCTTAGTTTCGGAGAAATGCACCCCCAGAATTTTATTAATTATTAGAGTTGGTAAAGTTTGACTACATGATAGATAAATAATAAATGTATTAACCTCAAAATTGTAATATTGACTGAAAGAGGATAGATTTTAGTTTAAAAAAATACGAAAACATTAACTGATTTTGCTTCTGACAAGTAATGGGAGGTCATAAACTGGGACTTGTGAATTGACATGTGGTGTGTAAAACTTTGACAGTGATAATCGGCACCTGCACTGGTAAGTTAAATTGCGAAAAAAAGAGCCGGAAAAGTAAATCTTTTTTTCCCACATATGTAATGGAATTTTATGCAGAATCTGA
The DNA here is from genome assembly GCA_028015205.1 of Mytilisepta virgata. Taxonomy (NCBI): domain Eukaryota; kingdom Metazoa; phylum Mollusca; class Bivalvia; order Mytilida; family Mytilidae; genus Mytilisepta; species Mytilisepta virgata. Next base: position 22,897,486 of record CM051515.1, read on the forward strand.
AAAATTAAGTCTCAATTGGATTGAAACGCTGCATCAGACCTCAATTTTAAGCCGAAGTGGAGTGAAATTTAACATTTTTAAAGCTTTTTTTATGACAATTTTTGAAATGTTGCTATGCCAACTAGGTTTCCATGGATATTTTTTATTTATTTTATCATGATTGATACAATGCTAACATAATGACCTTTCAGAATATATATATATGTATATGGGTATTATTTACTCTGAAGATGGCACAAAACCATGACATTTGTTAGCTCACTTCACATAGAAAATGATACTATTAATTTGTGGAGTGCAACCTTTAAGGCTATCAGTAGCAACCTAGAGGGCAATATATACCCATGAAATACTTTAAATTGTTCATTTATTTAATGATTTTATTTTTGACTGTTGAAAATTTAAATATAAAGGCTATCTTTTGTCATGTAATTGTTCTCATATGTCCTTAGCAACCACATTATGTATTTTTAACAATCCACAATGATACAACATAAGGGCAGGACTATAGTTTATATGCAGTATTGTGAGAAAAAAAACTTTCCACCACCCATTTTATATGCAAGGAGACAAGTATTTATATTGAAAAATATTTTGATTTGATTATCTTACAATTCATAGGTTTGCAAATTTTATCCAAAGATTTCTAATACCATTAATATGGTTACAATGAAAAAAAAAGGGGGGGGGGGGGGGTGCTATCTCCTTTCATGTCATTTAGTGAAAAGCTGAATATATGTAAAAAGCTGGTGGATTGTGCATTCAAAAGCTGAATCGAACAAATTATTTCTGTAAAAATTCTTTTCAAGTGATGAAATGCTCAAAATAGTCACCATAGAACAAGAATTTTTACATTTTGAATTTCTTGTAAATTTTAGTGAATTACTTCCCATTTACCGAGTCACTATGAATATTTGAAATAGGTATTATTTACTTATTATAAGTCATATTTTGATAAATGAGACAGTTTTGAATTCGTAAAGACCTGAAGAATAATAAAATTGGCCATTCTTTGAAAAAAAAAGTTATAAAAGTACTCTTTAAGGTTACACTCCACTAATTATCTTAGTTTCGGAGAAATGCACCCCCAGAATTTTATTAATTATTAGAGTTGGTAAAGTTTGACTACATGATAGATAAATAATAAATGTATTAACCTCAAAATTGTAATATTGACTGAAAGAGGATAGATTTTAGTTTAAAAAAATACGAAAACATTAACTGATTTTGCTTCTGACAAGTAATGGGAGGTCATAAACTGGGACTTGTGAATTGACATGTGGTGTGTAAAACTTTGACAGTGATAATCGGCACCTGCACTGGTAAGTTAAATTGCGAAAAAAAGAGCCGGAAAAGTAAATCTTTTTTTCCCACATATGTAATGGAATTTTATGCAGAATCTGAAAAATTAAGTCTCAATTGGATTGAAACGCTGCATCAGACCTCAATTTTAAGCCGAAGTGGAGTGAAATTTAACATTTTTAAAGCTTTTTTTATGACAATTTTTGAAATGTTGCTATGCCAACTAGGTTTCCATGGATATTTTTTATTTATTTTATCATGATTGATACAATGCTAACATAATGACCTTTCAGAATATATATATATGTATATGGGTATTATTTACTCTGAAGATGGCACAAAACCATGACATTTGTTAGCTCACTTCACATAGAAAATGATACTATTAATTTGTGGAGTGCAACCTTTAAGGCTATCAGTAGCAACCTAGAGGGCAATATATACCCATGAAATACTTTAAATTGTTCATTTATTTAATGATTTTATTTTTGACTGTTGAAAATTTAAATATAAAGGCTATCTTTTGTCATGTAATTGTTCTCATATGTCCTTAGCAACCACATTATGTATTTTTAACAATCCACAATGATACAACATAAGGGCAGGACTATAGTTTATATGCAGTATTGTGAGAAAAAAAACTTTCCACCACCCATTTTATATGCAAGGAGACAAGTATTTATATTGAAAAATATTTTGATTTGATTATCTTACAATTCATAGGTTTGCAAATTTTATCCAAAGATTTCTAATACCATTAATATGGTTACAATGAAAAAAAAAGGGGGGGGGGTGCTATCTCCTTTCATGTCATTTAGTGAAAAGCTGAATATATGTAAAAAGCTGGTGGATTGTGCATTCAAAAGCTGAATCGAACAAATTATTTCTGTAAAAATTCTTTTCAAGTGATGAAATGCTCAAAATAGTCACCATAGAACAAGAATTTTTACATTTTGAATTTCTTGTAAATTTTAGTGAATTACTTCCCATTTACCGAGTCACTATGAATATTTGAAATAGGTATTATTTACTTATTATAAGTCATATTTTGATAAATGAGACAGTTTTGAATTCGTAAAGACCTGAAGAATAATAAAATTGGCCATTCTTTGAAAAAAAAAGTTATAAAAGTACTCTTTAAGGTTACACTCCACTAATTATCTTAGTTTCGGAGAAATGCACCCCCAGAATTTTATTAATTATTAGAGTTGGTAAAGTTTGACTACATGATAGATAAATAATAAATGTATTAACCTCAAAATTGTAATATTGACTGAAAGAGGATAGATTTTAGTTTAAAAAAATACGAAAACATTAACTGATTTTGCTTCTGACAAGTAATGGGAGGTCATAAACTGGGACTTGTGAATTGACATGTGGTGTGTAAAACTTTGACAGTGATAATCGGCACCTGCACTGGTAAGTTAAATTGCGAAAAAAAGAGCCGGAAAAGTAAATCTTTTTTTCCCACATATGTAATGGAATTTTATGCAGAATCTGAAAAATTAAGTCTCAATTGGATTGAAACGCTGCATCAGACCTCAATTTTAAGCCGAAGTGGAGTGAAATTTAACATTTTTAAAGCTTTTTTTATGACAATTTTTGAAATGTTGCTATGCCAACTAGGTTTCCATGGATATTTTTTATTTATTTTATCATGATTGATACAATGCTAACATAATGACCTTTCAGAATATATATATATGTATATGGGTATTATTTACTCTGAAGATGGCACAAAACCATGACATTTGTTAGCTCACTTCACATAGAAAATGATACTATTAATTTGTGGAGTGCAACCTTTAAGGCTATCAGTAGCAACCTAGAGGGCAATATATACCCATGAAATACTTTAAATTGTTCATTTATTTAATGATTTTATTTTTGACTGTTGAAAATTTAAATATAAAGGCTATCTTTTGTCATGTAATTGTTCTCATATGTCCTTAGCAACCACATTATGTATTTTTAACAATCCACAATGATACAACATAAGGGCAGGACTATAGTTTATATGCAGTATTGTGAGAAAAAAAACTTTCCACCACCCATTTTATATGCAAGGAGACAAGTATTTATATTGAAAAATATTTTGATTTGATTATCTTACAATTCATAGGTTTGCAAATTTTATCCAAAGATTTCTAATACCATTAATATGGTTACAATGAAAAAAAAAGGGGGGGGGGGTGCTATCTCCTTTCATGTCATTTAGTGAAAAGCTGAATATATGTAAAAAGCTGGTGGATTGTGCATTCAAAAGCTGAATCGAACAAATTATTTCTGTAAAAATTCTTTTCAAGTGATGAAATGCTCAAAATAGTCACCATAGAACAAGAATTTTTACATTTTGAATTTCTTGTAAATTTTAGTGAATTACTTCCCATTTACCGAGTCACTATGAATATTTGAAATAGGTATTATTTACTTATTATAAGTCATATTTTGATAAATGAGACAGTTTTGAATTCGTAAAGACCTGAAGAATAATAAAATTGGCCATTCTTTGAAAAAAAAAGTTATAAAAGTACTCTTTAAGGTTACACTCCACTAATTATCTTAGTTTCGGAGAAATGCACCCCCAGAATTTTATTAATTATTAGAGTTGGTAAAGTTTGACTACATGATAGATAAATAATAAATGTATTAACCTCAAAATTGTAATATTGACTGAAAGAGGATAGATTTTAGTTTAAAAAAATACGAAAACATTAACTGATTTTGCTTCTGACAAGTAATGGGAGGTCATAAACTGGGACTTGTGAATTGACATGTGGTGTGTAAAACTTTGACAGTGATAATCGGCACCTGCACTGGTAAGTTAAATTGCGAAAAAAAGAGCCGGAAAAGTAAATCTTTTTTTCCCACATATGTAATGGAATTTTATGCAGAATCTGAAAAATTAAGTCTCAATTGGATTGAAACGCTGCATCAGACCTCAATTTTAAGCCGAAGTGGAGTGAAATTTAACATTTTTAAAGCTTTTTTTATGACAATTTTTGAAATGTTGCTATGCCAACTAGGTTTCCATGGATATTTTTTATTTATTTTATCATGATTGATACAATGCTAACATAATGACCTTTCAGAATATATATATATGTATATGGGTATTATTTACTCTGAAGATGGCACAAAACCATGACATTTGTTAGCTCACTTCACATAGAAAATGATACTATTAATTTGTGGAGTGCAACCTTTAAGGCTATCAGTAGCAACCTAGAGGGCAATATATACCCATGAAATACTTTAAATTGTTCATTTATTTAATGATTTTATTTTTGACTGTTGAAAATTTAAATATAAAGGCTATCTTTTGTCATGTAATTGTTCTCATATGTCCTTAGCAACCACATTATGTATTTTTAACAATCCACAATGATACAACATAAGGGCAGGACTATAGTTTATATGCAGTATTGTGAGAAAAAAAACTTTCCACCACCCATTTTATATGCAAGGAGACAAGTATTTATATTGAAAAATATTTTGATTTGATTATCTTACAATTCATAGGTTTGCAAATTTTATCCAAAGATTTCTAATACCATTAATATGGATACAATGAAAAAAAAAGGGGGGGGGGTGCTATCTCCTTTCATGTCATTTAGTGAAAAGCTGAATATATGTAAAAAGCTGGTGGATTGTGCATTCAAAAGCTGAATCGAACAAATTATTTCTGTAAAAATTCTTTTCAAGTGATGAAATGCTCAAAATAGTCACCATAGAACAAGAATTTTTACATTTTGAATTTCTTGTAAATTTTAGTGAATTACTTCCCATTTACCGAGTCACTATGAATATTTGAAATAGGTATTATTTACTTATTATAAGTCATATTTTGATAAATGAGACAGTTTTGAATTCGTAAAGACCTGAAGAATAATAAAATTGGCCATTCTTTGAAAAAAAAAGTTATAAAAGTACTCTTTAAGGTTACACTCCACTAATTATCTTAGTTTCGGAGAAATGCACCCCCAGAATTTTATTAATTATTAGAGTTGGTAAAGTTTGACTACATGATAGATAAATAATAAATGTATTAACCTCAAAATTGTAATATTGACTGAAAGAGGATAGATTTTAGTTTAAAAAAATACGAAAACATTAACTGATTTTGCTTCTGACAAGTAATGGGAGGTCATAAACTGGGACTTGTGAATTGACATGTGGTGTGTAAAACTTTGACAGTGATAATCGGCACCTGCACTGGTAAGTTAAATTGCGAAAAAAAGAGCCGGAAAAGTAAACCTTTTTTTCCCCACATATGTAATGGAATTTTATGCAGAATCTGAAAAATTAAGTCTCAATTGGATTGAAACGCTGCATCAGACCTCAATTTTAAGCCGAAGTGGAGTGAAATTTAACATTTTTAAAGCTTTTTTTATGACAACTTTTGAAATGTTGCTATGCCAACTAGGTTTCCATGGATATTTTTTATTTATTTTATCATGATTGATACAATGCTAACATAATGACCTTTCAGAATATATATATATGTATATGGGTATTATTTACTCTGAAGATGGCACAAAACCATGACATTTGTTAGCTCACTTCACATAGAAAATGATACTATTAATTTGTGGAGTGCAACCTTTAAGGCTATCAGTAGCAACCTAGAGGGCAATATATACCCATGAAATACTTTAAATTGTTCATTTATTTAATGATTTTATTTTTGACTGTTGAAAATTTAAATATAAAGGCTATCTTTTGTCATGTAATTGTTCTCATATGTCCTTAGCAACCACATTATGTATTTTTAACAATCCACAATGATACAACATAAGGGCAGGACTATAGTTTATATGCAGTATTGTGAGAAAAAAAACTTTCCACCACCCATTTTATATGCAAGGAGACAAGTATTTATATTGAAAAATATTTTGATTTGATTATCTTACAATTCATAGGTTTGCAAATTTTATCCAAAGATTTCTAATACCATTAATATGGTTACAATGAAAAAAAAAGGGGGGGGGGGGGTGCTATCTCCTTTCATGTCATTTAGTGAAAAGCTGAATATATGTAAAAAGCTGGTGGATTGTGCATTCAAAAGCTGAATCGAACAAATTATTTCTGTAAAAATTCTTTTCAAGTGATGAAATGCTCAAAATAGTCACCATAGAACAAGAATTTTTACATTTTGAATTTCTTGTAAATTTTAGTGAATTACTTCCCATTTACCGAGTCACTATGAATATTTGAAATAGGTATTATTTACTTATTATAAGTCATATTTTGATAAATGAGACAGTTTTGAATTCGTAAAGACCTGAAGAATAATAAAATTGGCCATTCTTTGAAAAAAAAAGTTATAAAAGTACTCTTTAAGGTTACACTCCACTAATTATCTTAGTTTCGGAGAAATGCACCCCCAGAATTTTATTAATTATTAGAGTTGGTAAAGTTTGACTACATGATAGATAAATAATAAATGTATTAACCTCAAAATTGTAATATTGACTGAAAGAGGATAGATTTTAGTTTAAAAAAATACGAAAACATTAACTGATTTTGCTTCTGACAAGTAATGGGAGGTCATAAACTGGGACTTGTGAATTGACATGTGGTGTGTAAAACTTTGACAGTGATAATCGGCACCTGCACTGGTAAGTTAAATTGCGAAAAAAAGAGCCGGAAAAGTAAATCTTTTTTTCCCACATATGTAATGGAATTTTATGCAGAATCTGAAAAATTAAGTCTCAATTGGATTGAAACGCTGCATCAGACCTCAATTTTAAGCCGAAGTGGAGTGAAATTTAACATTTTTAAAGCTTTTTTTATGACAATTTTTGAAATGTTGCTATGCCAACTAGGTTTCCATGGATATTTTTTATTTATTTTATCATGATTGATACAATGCTAACATAATGACCTTTCAGAATATATATATATGTATATGGGTATTATTTACTCTGAAGATGGCACAAAACCATGACATTTGTTAGCTCACTTCACATAGAAAATGATACTATTAATTTGTGGAGTGCAACCTTTAAGGCTATCAGTAGCAACCTAGAGGGCAATATATACCCATGAAATACTTTAAATTGTTCATTTATTTAATGATTTTATTTTTGACTGTTGAAAATTTAAATATAAAGGCTATCTTTTGTCATGTAATTGTTCTCATATGTCCTTAGCAACCACATTATGTATTTTTAACAATCCACAATGATACAACATAAGGGCAGGACTATAGTTTATATGCAGTATTGTGAGAAAAAAAACTTTCCACCACCCATTTTATATGCAAGGAGACAAGTATTTATATTGAAAAATATTTTGATTTGATTATCTTACAATTCATAGGTTTGCAAATTTTATCCAAAGATTTCTAATACCATTAATATGGTTACAATGAAAAAAAAAGGGGGGGGGGGGGGGGGGGGGTGCTATCTCCTTTCATGTCATTTAGTGAAAAGCTGAATATATGTAAAAAGCTGGTGGATTGTGCATTCAAAAGCTGAATCGAACAAATTATTTCTGTAAAAATTCTTTTCAAGTGATGAAATGCTCAAAATAGTCACCATAGAACAAGAATTTTTACATTTTGAATTTCTTGTAAATTTTAGTGAATTACTTCCCATTTACCGAGTCACTATGAATATTTGAAATAGGTATTATTTACTTATTATAAGTCATATTTTGATAAATGAGACAGTTTTGAATTCGTAAAGACCTGAAGAATAATAAAATTGGCCATTCTTTGAAAAAAAAAGTTATAAAAGTACTCTTTAAGGTTACACTCCACTAATTATCTTAGTTTCGGAGAAATGCACCCCCAGAATTTTATTAATTATTAGAGTTGGTAAAGTTTGACTACATGATAGATAAATAATAAATGTATTAACCTCAAAATTGTAATATTGACTGAAAGAGGATAGATTTTAGTTTAAAAAAATACGAAAACATTAACTGATTTTGCTTCTGACAAGTAATGGGAGGTCATAAACTGGGACTTGTGAATTGACATGTGGTGTGTAAAACTTTGACAGTGATAATCGGCACCTGCACTGGTAAGTTAAATTGCGAAAAAAAGAGCCGGAAAAGTAAATCTTTTTTTCCCACATATGTAATGGAATTTTATGCAGAATCTGAAAAATTAAGTCTCAATTGGATTGAAACGCTGCATCAGACCTCAATTTTAAGCCGAAGTGGAGTGAAATTTAACATTTTTAAAGCTTTTTTTATGACAATTTTTGAAATGTTGCTATGCCAACTAGGTTTCCATGGATATTTTTTATTTATTTTATCATGATTGATACAATGCTAACATAATGACCTTTCAGAATATATATATATGTATATGGGTATTATTTACTCTGAAGATGGCACAAAACCATGACATTTGTTAGCTCACTTCACATAGAAAATGATACTATTAATTTGTGGAGTGCAACCTTTAAGGCTATCAGTAGCAACCTAGAGGGCAATATATACCCATGAAATACTTTAAATTGTTCATTTATTTAATGATTTTATTTTTGACTGTTGAAAATTTAAATATAAAGGCTATCTTTTGTCATGTAATTGTTCTCATATGTCCTTAGCAACCACATTATGTATTTTTAACAATCCACAATGATACAACATAAGGGCAGGACTATAGTTTATATGCAGTATTGTGAGAAAAAAAACTTTCCACCACCCATTTTATATGCAAGGAGACAAGTATTTATATTGAAAAATATTTTGATTTGATTATCTTACAATTCATAGGTTTGCAAATTTTATCCAAAGATTTCTAATACCATTAATATGGATACAATGAAAAAAAAAGGGGGGGGGGGTGCTATCTCCTTTCATGTCATTTAGTGAAAAGCTGAATATATGTAAAAAGCTGGTGGATTGTGCATTCAAAAGCTGAATCGAACAAATTATTTCTGTAAAAATTCTTTTCAAGTGATGAAATGCTCAAAATAGTCACCATAGAACAAGAATTTTTACATTTTGAATTTCTTGTAAATTTTAGTGAATTACTTCCCATTTACCGAGTCACTATGAATATTTGAAATAGGTATTATTTACTTATTATAAGTCATATTTTGATAAATGAGACAGTTTTGAATTCGTAAAGACCTGAAGAATAATAAAATTGGCCATTCTTTGAAAAAAAAAGTTATAAAAGTACTCTTTAAGGTTACACTCCACTAATTATCTTAGTTTCGGAGAAATGCACCCCCAGAATTTTATTAATTATTAGAGTTGGTAAAGTTTGACTACATGATAGATAAATAATAAATGTATTAACCTCAAAATTGTAATATTGACTGAAAGAGGATAGATTTTAGTTTAAAAAAATACGAAAACATTAACTGATTTTGCTTCTGACAAGTAATGGGAGGTCATAAACTGGGACTTGTGAATTGACATGTGGTGTGTAAAACTTTGACAGTGATAATCGGCACCTGCACTGGTAAGTTAAATTGCGAAAAAAAGAGCCGGAAAAGTAAACCTTTTTTTCCCCACATATGTAATGGAATTTTATGCAGAATCTGAAAAATTAAGTCTCAATTGGATTGAAACGCTGCATCAGACCTCAATTTTAAGCCGAAGTGGAGTGAAATTTAACATTTTTAAAGCTTTTTTTATGACAACTTTTGAAATGTTGCTATGCCAACTAGGTTTCCATGGATATTTTTTATTTATTTTATCATGATTGATACAATGCTAACATAATGACCTTTCAGAATATATATATATGTATATGGGTATTATTTACTCTGAAGATGGCACAAAACCATGACATTTGTTAGCTCACTTCACATAGAAAATGATACTATTAATTTGTGGAGTGCAACCTTTAAGGCTATCAGTAGCAACCTAGAGGGCAATATATACCCATGAAATACTTTAAATTGTTCATTTATTTAATGATTTTATTTTTGACTGTTGAAAATTTAAATATAAAGGCTATCTTTTGTCATGTAATTGTTCTCATATGTCCTTAGCAACCACATTATGTATTTTTAACAATCCACAATGATACAACATAAGGGCAGGACTATAGTTTATATGCAGTATTGTGAGAAAAAAAACTTTCCACCACCCATTTTATATGCAAGGAGACAAGTATTTATATTGAAAAATATTTTGATTTGATTATCTTACAATTCATAGGTTTGCAAATTTTATCCAAAGATTTCTAATACCATTAATATGGTTACAATGAAAAAAAAAGGGGGGGGGGGTGCTATCTCCTTTCATGTCATTTAGTGAAAAGCTGAATATATGTAAAAAGCTGGTGGATTGTGCATTCAAAAGCTGAATCGAACAAATTATTTCTGTAAAAATTCTTTTCAAGTGATGAAATGCTCAAAATAGTCACCATAGAACAAGAATTTTTACATTTTGAATTTCTTGTAAATTTTAGTGAATTACTTCCCATTTACCGAGTCACTATGAATATTTGAAATAGGTATTATTTACTTATTATAAGTCATATTTTGATAAATGAGACAGTTTTGAATTCGTAAAGACCTGAAGAATAATAAAATTGGCCATTCTTTGAAAAAAAAAGTTATAAAAGTACTCTTTAAGGTTACACTCCACTAATTATCTTAGTTTCGGAGAAATGCACCCCCAGAATTTTATTAATTATTAGAGTTGGTAAAGTTTGACTACATGATAGATAAATAATAAATGTATTAACCTCAAAATTGTAATATTGACTGAAAGAGGATAGATTTTAGTTTAAAAAAATACGAAAACATTAACTGATTTTGCTTCTGACAAGTAATGGGAGGTCATAAACTGGGACTTGTGAATTGACATGTGGTGTGTAAAACTTTGACAGTGATAATCGGCACCTGCACTGGTAAGTTAAATTGCGAAAAAAAGAGCCGGAAAAGTAAATCTTTTTTTCCCACATATGTAATGGAATTTTATGCAGAATCTGAAAAATTAAGTCTCAATTGGATTGAAACGCTGCATCAGACCTCAATTTTAAGCCGAAGTGGAGTGAAATTTAACATTTTTAAAGCTTTTTTTATGACAATTTTTGAAATGTTGCTATGCCAACTAGGTTTCCATGGATATTTTTTATTTATTTTATCATGATTGATACAATGCTAACATAATGACCTTTCAGAATATATATATATGTATATGGGTATTATTTACTCTGAAGATGGCACAAAACCATGACATTTGTTAGCTCACTTCACATAGAAAATGATACTATTAATTTGTGGAGTGCAACCTTTAAGGCTATCAGTAGCAACCTAGAGGGCAATATATACCCATGAAATACTTTAAATTGTTCATTTATTTAATGATTTTATTTTTGACTGTTGAAAATTTAAATATAAAGGCTATCTTTTGTCATGTAATTGTTCTCATATGTCCTTAGCAACCACATTATGTATTTTTAACAATCCACAATGATACAACATAAGGGCAGGACTATAGTTTATATGCAGTATTGTGAGAAAAAAAACTTTCCACCACCCATTTTATATGCAAGGAGACAAGTATTTATATTGAAAAATATTTTGATTTGATTATCTTACAATTCATAGGTTTGCAAATTTTATCCAAAGATTTCTAATACCATTAATATGGTTACAATGAAAAAAAAAGGGGGGGGGGGGTGCTATCTCCTTTCATGTCATTTAGTGAAAAGCTGAATATATGTAAAAAGCTGGTGGATTGTGCATTCAAAAGCTGAATCGAACAAATTATTTCTGTAAAAATTCTTTTCAAGTGATGAAATGCTCAAAATAGTCACCATAGAACAAGAATTTTTACATTTTGAATTTCTTGTAAATTTTAGTGAATTACTTCCCATTTACCGAGTCACTATGAATATTTGAAATAGGTATTATTTACTTATTATAAGTCATATTTTGATAAATGAGACAGTTTTGAATTCGTAAAGACCTGAAGAATAATAAAATTGGCCATTCTTTGAAAAAAAAAGTTATAAAAGTACTCTTTAAGGTTACACTCCACTAATTATCTTAGTTTCGGAGAAATGCACCCCCAGAATTTTATTAATTATTAGAGTTGGTAAAGTTTGACTACATGATAGATAAATAATAAATGTATTAACCTCAAAATTGTAATATTGACTGAAAGAGGATAGATTTTAGTTTAAAAAAATACGAAAACATTAACTGATTTTGCTTCTGACAAGTAATGGGAGGTCATAAACTGGGACTTGTGAATTGACATGTGGTGTGTAAAACTTTGACAGTGATAATCGGCACCTGCACTGGTAAGTTAAATTGCGAAAAAAAGAGCCGGAAAAGTAAACCTTTTTTTCCCCACATATGTAATGGAATTTTATGCAGAATCTGAAAAATTAAGTCTCAATTGGATTGAAACGCTGCATCAGACCTCAATTTTAAGCCGAAGTGGAGTGAAATTTAACATTTTTAAAGCTTTTTTTATGACAATTTTTGAAATGTTGCTATGCCAACTAGGTTTCCATGGATATTTTTTATTTATTTTATCATGATTGATACAATGCTAACATAATGACCTTTCAGAATATATATATATGTATATGGGTATTATTTACTCTGAAGATGGCACAAAACCATGACATTTGTTAGCTCACTTCACATAGAAAATGATACTATTAATTTGTGGAGTGCAACCTTTAAGGCTATCAGTAGCAACCTAGAGGGCAATATATACCCATGAAATACTTTAAATTGTTCATTTATTTAATGATTTTATTTTTGACTGTTGAAAATTTAAATATAAAGGCTATCTTTTGTCATGTAATTGTTCTCATATGTCCTTAGCAACCACATTATGTATTTTTAACAATCCACAATGATACAACATAAGGGCAGGACTATAGTTTATATGCAGTATTGTGAGAAAAAAAACTTTCCACCACCCATTTTATATGCAAGGAGACAAGTATTTATATTGAAAAATATTTTGATTTGATTATCTTACAATTCATAGGTTTGCAAATTTTATCCAAAGATTTCTAATACCATTAATATGGTTACAATGAAAAAAAAAGGGGGGGGGGGGTGCTATCTCCTTTCATGTCATTTAGTGAAAAGCTGAATATATGTAAAAAGCTGGTGGATTGTGCATTCAAAAGCTGAATCGAACAAATTATTTCTGTAAAAATTCTTTTCAAGTGATGAAATGCTCAAAATAGTCACCATAGAACAAGAATTTTTACATTTTGAATTTCTTGTAAATTTTAGTGAATTACTTCCCATTTACCGAGTCACTATGAATATTTGAAATAGGTATTATTTACTTATTATAAGTCATATTTTGATAAATGAGACAGTTTTGAATTCGTAAAGACCTGAAGAATAATAAAATTGGCCATTCTTTGAAAAAAAAAGTTATAAAAGTACTCTTTAAGGTTACACTCCACTAATTATCTTAGTTTCGGAGAAATGCACCCCCAGAATTTTATTAATTATTAGAGTTGGTAAAGTTTGACTACATGATAGATAAATAATAAATGTATTAACCTCAAAATTGTAATATTGACTGAAAGAGGATAGATTTTAGTTTAAAAAAATACGAAAACATTAACTGATTTTGCTTCTGACAAGTAATGGGAGGTCATAAACTGGGACTTGTGAATTGACATGTGGTGTGTAAAACTTTGACAGTGATAATCGGCACCTGCACTGGTAAGTTAAATTGCGAAAAAAAGAGCCGGAAAAGTAAACCTTTTTTTCCCCACATATGTAATGGAATTTTATGCAGAATCTGAAAAATTAAGTCTCAATTGGATTGAAACGCTGCATCAGACCTCAATTTTAAGCCGAAGTGGAGTGAAATTTAACATTTTTAAAGCTTTTTTTATGACAACTTTTGAAATGTTGCTATGCCAACTAGGTTTCCATGGATATTTTTTATTTATTTTATCATGATTGATACAATGCTAACATAATGACCTTTCAGAATATATATATATGTATATGGGTATTATTTACTCTGAAGATGGCACAAAACCATGACATTTGTTAGCTCACTTCACATAGAAAATGATACTATTAATTTGTGGAGTGCAACCTTTAAGGCTATCAGTAGCAACCTAGAGGGCAATATATACCCATGAAATACTTTAAATTGTTCATTTATTTAATGATTTTATTTTTGACTGTTGAAAATTTAAATATAAAGGCTATCTTTTGTCATGTAATTGTTCTCATATGTCCTTAGCAACCACATTATGTATTTTTAACAATCCACAATGATACAACATAAGGGCAGGACTATAGTTTATATGCAGTATTGTGAGAAAAAAAACTTTCCACCACCCATTTTATATGCAAGGAGACAAGTATTTATATTGAAAAATATTTTGATTTGATTATCTTACAATTCATAGGTTTGCAAATTTTATCCAAAGATTTCTAATACCATTAATATGGTTACAATGAAAAAAAAAGGGGGGGGGGGGTGCTATCTCCTTTCATGTCATTTAGTGAAAAGCTGAATATATGTAAAAAGCTGGTGGATTGTGCATTCAAAAGCTGAATCGAACAAATTATTTCTGTAAAAATTCTTTTCAAGTGATGAAATGCTCAAAATAGTCACCATAGAACAAGAATTTTTACATTTTGAATTTCTTGTAAATTTTAGTGAATTACTTCCCATTTACCGAGTCACTATGAATATTTGAAATAGGTATTATTTACTTATTATAAGTCATATTTTGATAAATGAGACAGTTTTGAATTCGTAAAGACCTGAAGAATAATAAAATTGGCCATTCTTTGAAAAAAAAAGTTATAAAAGTACTCTTTAAGGTTACACTCCACTAATTATCTTAGTTTCGGAGAAATGCACCCCCAGAATTTTATTAATTATTAGAGTTGGTAAAGTTTGACTACATGATAGATAAATAATAAATGTATTAACCTCAAAATTGTAATATTGACTGAAAGAGGATAGATTTTAGTTTAAAAAAATACGAAAACATTAACTGATTTTGCTTCTGACAAGTAATGGGAGGTCATAAACTGGGACTTGTGAATTGACATGTGGTGTGTAAAACTTTGACAGTGATAATCGGCACCTGCACTGGTAAGTTAAATTGCGAAAAAAAGAGCCGGAAAAGTAAATCTTTTTTTCCCACATATGTAATGGAATTTTATGCAGAATCTGAAAAATTAAGTCTCAATTGGATTGAAACGCTGCATCAGACCTCAATTTTAAGCCGAAGTGGAGTGAAATTTAACATTTTTAAAGCTTTTTTTATGACAATTTTTGAAATGTTGCTATGCCAACTAGGTTTCCATGGATATTTTTTATTTATTTTATCATGATTGATACAATGCTAACATAATGACCTTTCAGAATATATATATATGTATATGGGTATTATTTACTCTGAAGATGGCACAAAACCATGACATTTGTTAGCTCACTTCACATAGAAAATGATACTATTAATTTGTGGAGTGCAACCTTTAAGGCTATCAGTAGCAACCTAGAGGGCAATATATACCCATGAAATACTTTAAATTGTTCATTTATTTAATGATTTTATTTTTGACTGTTGAAAATTTAAATATAAAGGCTATCTTTTGTCATGTAATTGTTCTCATATGTCCTTAGCAACCACATTATGTATTTTTAACAATCCACAATGATACAACATAAGGGCAGGACTATAGTTTATATGCAGTATTGTGAGAAAAAAAACTTTCCACCACCCATTTTATATGCAAGGAGACAAGTATTTATATTGAAAAATATTTTGATTTGATTATCTTACAATTCATAGGTTTGCAAATTTTATCCAAAGATTTCTAATACCATTAATATGGTTACAATGAAAAAAAAAGGGGGGGGGGGGGGTGCTATCTCCTTTCATGTCATTTAGTGAAAAGCTGAATATATGTAAAAAGCTGGTGGATTGTGCATTCAAAAGCTGAATCGAACAAATTATTTCTGTAAAAATTCTTTTCAAGTGATGAAATGCTCAAAATAGTCACCATAGAACAAGAATTTTTACATTTTGAATTTCTTGTAAATTTTAGTGAATTACTTCCCATTTACCGAGTCACTATGAATATTTGAAATAGGTATTATTTACTTATTATAAGTCATATTTTGATAAATGAGACAGTTTTGAATTCGTAAAGACCTGAAGAATAATAAAATTGGCCATTCTTTGAAAAAAAAAGTTATAAAAGTACTCTTTAAGGTTACACTCCACTAATTATCTTAGTTTCGGAGAAATGCACCCCCAGAATTTTATTAATTATTAGAGTTGGTAAAGTTTGACTACATGATAGATAAATAATAAATGTATTAACCTCAAAATTGTAATATTGACTGAAAGAGGATAGATTTTAGTTTAAAAAAATACGAAAACATTAACTGATTTTGCTTCTGACAAGTAATGGGAGGTCATAAACTGGGACTTGTGAATTGACATGTGGTGTGTAAAACTTTGACAGTGATAATCGGCACCTGCACTGGTAAGTTAAATTGCGAAAAAAAGAGCCGGAAAAGTAAACCTTTTTTTCCCCACATATGTAATGGAATTTTATGCAGAATCTGAAAAATTAAGTCTCAATTGGATTGAAACGCTGCATCAGACCTCAATTTTAAGCCGAAGTGGAGTGAAATTTAACATTTTTAAAGCTTTTTTTATGACAACTTTTGAAATGTTGCTATGCCAACTAGGTTTCCATGGATATTTTTTATTTATTTTATCATGATTGATACAATGCTAACATAATGACCTTTCAGAATATATATATATGTATATGGGTATTATTTACTCTGAAGATGGCACAAAACCATGACATTTGTTAGCTCACTTCACATAGAAAATGATACTATTAATTTGTGGAGTGCAACCTTTAAGGCTATCAGTAGCAACCTAGAGGGCAATATATACCCATGAAATACTTTAAATTGTTCATTTATTTAATGATTTTATTTTTGACTGTTGAAAATTTAAATATAAAGGCTATCTTTTGTCATGTAATTGTTCTCATATGTCCTTAGCAACCACATTATGTATTTTTAACAATCCACAATGATACAACATAAGGGCAGGACTATAGTTTATATGCAGTATTGTGAGAAAAAAAACTTTCCACCACCCATTTTATATGCAAGGAGACAAGTATTTATATTGAAAAATATTTTGATTTGATTATCTTACAATTCATAGGTTTGCAAATTTTATCCAAAGATTTCTAATACCATTAATATGGTTACAATGAAAAAAAAAGGGGGGGGGGGGTGCTATCTCCTTTCATGTCATTTAGTGAAAAGCTGAATATATGTAAAAAGCTGGTGGATTGTGCATTCAAAAGCTGAATCGAACAAATTATTTCTGTAAAAATTCTTTTCAAGTGATGAAATGCTCAAAATAGTCACCATAGAACAAGAATTTTTACATTTTGAATTTCTTGTAAATTTTAGTGAATTACTTCCCATTTACCGAGTCACTATGAATATTTGAAATAGGTATTATTTACTTATTATAAGTCATATTTTGATAAATGAGACAGTTTTGAATTCGTAAAGACCTGAAGAATAATAAAATTGGCCATTCTTTGAAAAAAAAAGTTATAAAAGTACTCTTTAAGGTTACACTCCACTAATTATCTTAGTTTCGGAGAAATGCACCCCCAGAATTTTATTAATTATTAGAGTTGGTAAAGTTTGACTACATGATAGATAAATAATAAATGTATTAACCTCAAAATTGTAATATTGACTGAAAGAGGATAGATTTTAGTTTAAAAAAATACGAAAACATTAACTGATTTTGCTTCTGACAAGTAATGGGAGGTCATAAACTGGGACTTGTGAATTGACATGTGGTGTGTAAAACTTTGACAGTGATAATCGGCACCTGCACTGGTAAGTTAAATTGCGAAAAAAAGAGCCGGAAAAGTAAATCTTTTTTTCCCACATATGTAATGGAATTTTATGCAGAATCTGAAAAATTAAGTCTCAATTGGATTGAAACGCTGCATCAGACCTCAATTTTAAGCCGAAGTGGAGTGAAATTTAACATTTTTAAAGCTTTTTTTATGACAATTTTTGAAATGTTGCTATGCCAACTAGGTTTCCATGGATATTTTTTATTTATTTTATCATGATTGATACAATGCTAACATAATGACCTTTCAGAATATATATATATGTATATGGGTATTATTTACTCTGAAGATGGCACAAAACCATGACATTTGTTAGCTCACTTCACATAGAAAATGATACTATTAATTTGTGGAGTGCAACCTTTAAGGCTATCAGTAGCAACCTAGAGGGCAATATATACCCATGAAATACTTTAAATTGTTCATTTATTTAATGATTTTATTTTTGACTGTTGAAAATTTAAATATAAAGGCTATCTTTTGTCATGTAATTGTTCTCATATGTCCTTAGCAACCACATTATGTATTTTTAACAATCCACAATGATACAACATAAGGGCAGGACTATAGTTTATATGCAGTATTGTGAGAAAAAAAACTTTCCACCACCCATTTTATATGCAAGGAGACAAGTATTTATATTGAAAAATATTTTGATTTGATTATCTTACAATTCATAGGTTTGCAAATTTTATCCAAAGATTTCTAATACCATTAATATGGTTACAATGAAAAAAAAAGGGGGGGGGGGGGTGCTATCTCCTTTCATGTCATTTAGTGAAAAGCTGAATATATGTAAAAAGCTGGTGGATTGTGCATTCAAAAGCTGAATCGAACAAATTATTTCTGTAAAAATTCTTTTCAAGTGATGAAATGCTCAAAATAGTCACCATAGAACAAGAATTTTTACATTTTGAATTTCTTGTAAATTTTAGTGAATTACTTCCCATTTACCGAGTCACTATGAATATTTGAAATAGGTATTATTTACTTATTATAAGTCATATTTTGATAAATGAGACAGTTTTGAATTCGTAAAGACCTGAAGAATAATAAAATTGGCCATTCTTTGAAAAAAAAAGTTATAAAAGTACTCTTTAAGGTTACACTCCACTAATTATCTTAGTTTCGGAGAAATGCACCCCCAGAATTTTATTAATTATTAGAGTTGGTAAAGTTTGACTACATGATAGATAAATAATAAATGTATTAACCTCAAAATTGTAATATTGACTGAAAGAGGATAGATTTTAGTTTAAAAAAATACGAAAACATTAACTGATTTTGCTTCTGACAAGTAATGGGAGGTCATAAACTGGGACTTGTGAATTGACATGTGGTGTGTAAAACTTTGACAGTGATAATCGGCACCTGCACTGGTAAGTTAAATTGCGAAAAAAAGAGCCGGAAAAGTAAACCTTTTTTTCCCCACATATGTAATGGAATTTTATGCAGAATCTGAAAAATTAAGTCTCAATTGGATTGAAACGCTGCATCAGACCTCAATTTTAAGCCGAAGTGGAGTGAAATTTAACATTTTTAAAGCTTTTTTTATGACAACTTTTGAAATGTTGCTATGCCAACTAGGTTTCCATGGATATTTTTTATTTATTTTATCATGATTGATACAATGCTAACATAATGACCTTTCAGAATATATATATATGTATATGGGTATTATTTACTCTGAAGATGGCACAAAACCATGACATTTGTTAGCTCACTTCACATAGAAAATGATACTATTAATTTGTGGAGTGCAACCTTGTCCGTATATATACTGTAGAACGGAAACTTCTGGAATACGGTAGAAGTTCGAATCACACCATAATTATTACGCAAGTCAAATAGAAAATGCTAGTCATTCCACCAGTATCTGCTATTGTTCCAGTGATTTCTATAACATTATTTGGTAAACAACTATAAGTATTATGTAAACATAGTATACATGTTATAAGGCTACGCAAAACAAATCAGGCCAAGATAAATAAATATAATAATTACAATATCATAACAAAATGCATTAATTTCATGAGTGTCGTAGTAAATATTTGGAAATCTATATATACTAAGGAGATAAATTTACGATAGCCTATTGTTACAAATTTATCTTATTTTATAAGTTTTAAACACTACCACATATTAAATGTGCCTATACGCCTAAACCTAAAGTATGAATAAGCTAAGATACAAAGTTTTAATATAAATCAAATATTCACAGAGAATATAAAAGGGGGTAATTGGATATTTTGTTCAAAATGCATGCCCTTTTGTATGAATGAAGTTTTATTATTTAATTGAAGTCACCCACTATTTATTTTAGAGTTACCCCTATTTATTTTAGAGTTAAGTCAAATCTTAAGCATTTTTTAACATAAGTTTTTTTTATGCATGACTTAAATGGAGCGGGCAGGGTTTCAATAAAGTAAGATTTTGCTAAGCAAATTCTTAACTTGACTCGTTTTATGCATACCACTCAGGTAATGTTGGCGGAGTTTACTTAACTAAGTGATTTCTTAGCAAAACCACACCCTTTACTTATATTTTGCCATACTCATACTACCAAGTAATAATAGGGAGTAGACACCCCCTTTCCACCAGCGGCCAGTTACGCACTCGATAAATTATGCGAGACGTTAACTTACTGCATTACTGCATCCGTGAAAAAAATCTTTAAATGAAAGCAAATTTTGACATGCAATAAGGAAGTTTTCTAAATGTATATTTTTTAAAGTAGCAGTCATTATTTACCAGTTGAAATATTTTGTAAATCCATGAGAAGGAGCAAAACTAGGACTTCATCCTAACATGCCTACGGAACTACTTTTTAAGCTGATCACTGCATTAAGATATTTTTACCCCCTCCAATGCATATCTGCAAAGAAACTCCTAGGAAATATTACTTCATTTACCACAAAACAGTATTTAAAGCATGAGATTCGAACTCACAACATCAGTGTTGACAGGCTAATGATTATTAGTGGTCATGACGAACTACCTAGACCACTCGGCCACCGAGGCTACCGAGGCCTGCGAGGACCACCCCCAACCCCCCACTTGATTAATAGAGAATCTTAGATAAAATAACTCGATCGAAAAATTTAAAAAAGCAGAATGGAGTACAAAATGTTATATGAACTGAACTTTTAAATTAATGAATTTATGATAGTTTACACTTTAATATATAGAACAAGATGC
The DNA here is from genome assembly GCA_028015205.1 of Mytilisepta virgata. Taxonomy (NCBI): domain Eukaryota; kingdom Metazoa; phylum Mollusca; class Bivalvia; order Mytilida; family Mytilidae; genus Mytilisepta; species Mytilisepta virgata. The sequence continues at coordinate 22,918,851 of CM051515.1, forward strand.
CTACAATTGCTTTTACCGTTTCCCTTACAGGATCGATTTCCTCCACCCTCAAAATGTGACCTTCTTGCGGATTGTAGTTTTTAAAAATGACAAAAAAGATAAATAATAAGATGAAAACCAGTTTGTCTGGAAATTTTCAAAGTGAAAACAAAAATGTATTGTGTCATTACTAAATTAAACAAAATGATGATATGACATATCATGAAAAATATTTGAGCATTTAAAAAAATAATAATAAAATCGTACAAACAATATAAAAATAAGGATATTATGAAATGGATAGAAATTATTTTTTTTAATCTTTTTCTAGGAATTTAGAATTTTTATAATCTTTGAAAATAGATTTAAGCTTATGTAACTAAAAATAAAATATTACAAAGGAGCTTTTTAAATTTTTTTTGTACAAAGAAATACAACCTTCAAAGATATTTTTGCCCAATTTTCAGAAAAAAAATTAGGTTTCAGTAATTGTTTTGGAATTTTTGGGTTGTCAAACCAAATAAATTTCCAGGCTTTGTCGAGGTCGACGATCAACTTACGGTCTTCAGTGGAAAAATATGTATAAGGAAGACGGAGTTATCCTCCTTCTTTCCGATTTTCCTGTTAAGCTACTTGCATACGTCAGAATGCAATTAAATGTACACGACAGTTACCATCTCCAGACACCGTGAACCCTCTCTTATAGGTCGTGAATCTACACCAAAATTTTCTGATTAACGCCAAAATGTGTAAAGATTGCGTAAAAATTATGAGAGAGATTGAAAAAAACCGATTTAAGACAGTGCAAAGAATTAAAGTCAGACTAGAAAATGTTGATTTTTCGTCAAAAACATGGAATAAAATCTATAAACCACTCACTCATGGTGTAAGTCTAAGAATTTGTAATAGCGCAATTGACCTCCGAAGTCTTGACTATCAATATTTCTTATTGGAGGCAATAGTTACGCGACAATTTTGAAATATCTTTACATCGGCGAAAATCGACGATTTTTTTTCTGACGTATATAGGTGAGTTCTGTTTTTTTGCATCAGAACAATTCTGACTCAAACAAGTCGATCCCGTGACTGAATAAAGTAAAAGAGTAATCCGAAAATATGTCACAGCGATACATTTACCACTAAGAAACCTTAAAAGAATAGTCTTTTTTTAATAACTACATAGTCTTCTATTTGCTTCTGACATAAAATAGAACTGTTTTGATAAATTGATCTGGCTTATGGCTGCATAAGTATAAGGAGAAATAAAAAACATTTCAGTAATTTTGGTAATGCAAAATATTTTGCCAAGCCAATTATACATGTACATTATGTATATTCTGAGCATAAAAGTTATATATACAGCTGTATAGCGAGCAGTCATTTAGAAGTCTTCATTTAATGGAGGAAGCCATCATGCAATCTAGAGTCAATTTAGGTGCGAAAGTGAAAATCGCCATATTGTGCGACATACTAAGGCCTGAAAATGTTCCGTTCACTTGAGCCAGAAGAAAATATTTGCCTTCATAAAAATTAAAATACAAATAAATCCATTACATGCTTGCGCAAGTTTTTTATAAATTATTATTCTTGTCAGATATTTGGACATTTTATCATTTATAACATTCTTCACAATTATTCTGAATGCAAGATTTGCTATATTAGAATTGTAATATATCTGCCAACACTCTATCAATTTGGCATGTTTTGGAATAAATTTCATGGCACAATTCTAGGATAACCTTCTTTCATTCATATCCTTAAAGATAATTTAACCTCTTTATAATTCAATAATCGCAACAGAAGTGCGGCTGTCACAGAAAATTTATTGAAATTGTTTTTGATAGAATCGTTTATAACTTTGATAAAATTGGAATTTACAAACTGAATTTTAAGCTGGTAATAGAAATTTTATGTCCAAGCAGTAATCTAAATTATTGTATTTCAAGATAATCCAGGTAGAAAATGGCAAAACCTCTTCAATCTGAAGACGAAACAGGCCAAAGTTGCCGTTTTACATGAGTATTCACCTTTGCTTAGAATCTAAGTTTGGAACACTTGGTGTTTTCATTTTTTACATCTTTTTTTGAACAAATATATATTTTGTCTAACGTAAAAATAAGTAAGAAATAGTAGGTTGTACAACAAATGTAGGTCTATTAGATCTGAGACTTTATACACTGAACTGCAAAAGAAACGTCGCACAAAATGACATGTTCACATACATTTATTTCAAAGTGACATTTATATATTTTAAATTAATTTTTACAAAATTTAATGAATGATTTACAGTCTTTTGGTTCACAAAAACGTCACAATTGTCGCAACGTCACATGTTTTCAATGCTGTGCTCCCACGTCCGTTAATAACGTGTATGTCCTCCACCGGCACCAATTACTGCGGCACATCTTCGGTACATGGAGTTGATGAGCCGATTAATAAACGCCATCGGAATACGTGCCCATACTCTCTGAAACGCTTGTGAAAGTTCAGCTGCAGTTGTCGGACTTGGCTGCTCATTATTCAACCGTCTTTGAACTTCGTCCCATAAATGTTCAATAGGGTTTAAATCTGGACTCAAAGCCGGCCAATCCATAACATTAATGTTATTCTGCTGTAGGAAGTCTCTTGTGGCTCTTGCGGTGCATTGTCCTGTTGGAAAGTCTTGTTTTGATGACGTGCGAAATGGGGCTGAACATGGGGTGTCAAGACTTGGTCGATGTAACGGGCAGCTGTTACGCCATTTCCTCTGCCTGGGCCAAGGTTCTGAAAGATGACTGGACCAAGTTTAACGTTAAGGCCGATTCCAACCCATACCATAATGCTAGGTCCTCCCCACGCATCTGTTTCCAGAATACTTTTTGGAAAAGTGTACAAAGTGAAAATACCATCCTCATGTTAATATTTATTTCAATTAAAAGCCTCTTTTACCAAAGAATTTAATTAATGAAGTGTTATTACCCTCTACCCTGGTGAACCGTAGAACTGCTTCAGGGTACCTGCTAGCGGGAATATACAGACCAATATTCCCTGCGTATGGGCAGAGCGGGAATCGCTCTCTTCCTGATGTTCCAAACCTGCGAGACGGACGTTAATCTACGAAGAGTACAGACAAAGAGAAGCTTAGAGGTAAGCAACAAGTGTGGCATTGTCCATATATTATACCGCTGATCTCAGATCCCACAGTGAGCGGAAGATAAGGGTTTTTCGACCTAATAAGGTCCATTAAAAACACATCAGTGGCGACGAGGATCAAAGCGAGGGAGGGTGAGGTCATCCATTTTGGCATCCTGTCCGGTAGTGCGTTCAAGCGAAGCGTGACGGAATTGTCACACATTTATATTTGTGACATTTATCCACAAAGAGATCCTTGGAGGTGAGTGAAACTTTCTCCCGAGATTAGGGCAAACTTTTAATAACTTTTTCTAAAGTTTTCAAAGATTTCAAAAGTTTGAAGCGGTGACACACTTCCAATCAAATTGGGTCACGTGACGTCAAGATTTCCCAGAAATTTGATTTTGTTTTGTAAACAAACGGTGACACACATTTTACAGTGTTTGTTTACATTCTTGATTGACTCACGATTTCAGTGTTTACACTTGATAATCATAGTAAATTGTTTAGATTTGAGTCGAGATACAATTTAATAATGATGTCCCAGGCTGGGAATAATAAAATTCCAATAAATTATTGTGAGGAGTCACATTTATTGTCACTCCCGGATATTGGGATTCAAACTGCCAGGAAGATAATGGAGATTAGGAAGGATGGTTATAATATTGACCCACATACCCTGGCACAGGTCCCATATATTAGAATGTCGCAAGAATTAATTGACAGAATTGATTTTGCCCCATTACCCCCTACTTCTCACAGAGAGTTGATTGATTTTACCTCAGTACCCCCTACCTCTCACCATGAGTCATGGTTAGGCCCCACCTAACTGACCCAACCCCAAGGACGGTCATCACCCTGGCCTGGTCAGTCATGTAGCCCAGAATTAGAGCTACGTCCAGGTACTGTGTGTGTTACTAATTTTCCAACAAATAGTCCGCATGAAAACTCGTTTACACCCATACCACAAAGTAATTTCAATGGAAGTCAAATTCTCTCTTCGGAATCGGACAATTTTTCAGAACAGAGCAGTGGTATCACGACTATTTGTCGTTCAGATTTCCCCCCAACGGGGGCAGAGCCAGAACAAAAGTTTTTTGCCAGTTTTAGTAATATGGGGTTCATACCTACCTACCGACATACACAACCCCCCCCCCCCCCCCCATATCGGTTGGTGCGTTACATGAGTTCAACATGCCTCAACAAATTAAATCCGAACCAAATGAAACATCGAATAGCTATTATGGGCTAGGCGACCACTTTCAACAAGGTCAGCCCGTTCAAGGCAGCACTGTTGGTCCACAACAAGAACAACAACAGCACCTTTGTACAGGTATCTCAGGTAATCAACAGCAGACACAACAGGTTGATAATCCAACCCCAGGCTATGGGCCGACCCCCCCCCCCCCCCCCCCCCAAGGCCTGCCTCACTTTGAGCAAACACAACAACAAAACTTGCACATTAATCCTCCTCAGGGTTACAAATTTATTCCTGAAAGTCATAACACGCAACAACAAATCCAATGTTGTCCACAAAATAATATCAACCCACAGCAAGGTGTTCACGTGCCCCAGCAGGGTATCAACACTCCTCACCAAGGTGTAAATACTACACAACACCAGCCTCAAGGCCTGAGTACCCCCCACCAATATTGTCATCAACCGCCTGTTGTTCAAAATGACCCACAGATGACAGCTAATACACATCAGTGGCAAAATAAGCAACAGTTATATCCAGGTGTTCACACCATCCCACCCTAGGTGTCAACGCCTATGGGCCATAATGAGAAAACAATCCATTATTCCCAAAACTCGCCGTACCAACAAGACCGACCGTATGTACAGGTAGCGCCGCGTGTACCACAACCTGTCACCGGGAGTTATCCCACTGATCCCTCTGGTTATCAACGAGCGCCGTTTCAATTGTATGTTCCACGTCGTGAAACTCGTGCACCAGGGAATTTTCCCAGACACGCCTCTGGCTATCCGGAACCACGGTATGATAGATACTCGCACGAGTCTGATTCTTCGGAATTTTCGGATGTTTCCCGAGAAAGTCGGCGCCAAAAGACAAATCGACGAAAGGCGCGAAACCGCATGAGCACAGAATCTCATGGTCATCGACAGGCTCCGGTTCGACCAGACTGCTCAACTGTTGAGGAGGAAGATGACCACTCATATATTCCGGCAACCCGCCAGCAAAGTAGGCGCAGGTCACAAGCGTCCGATAGTGACCCGAGGCTGGTCGAGGGCAGATATCACGTAGATGATCACCGTGACGGTGCTGCTACACAGAGACACCCCCCGGACAGCAATTTTTTGCATCAGTGCCCAAAGCCCTAAAGTACACGGGGAAGGGTAACTGGAAAGCTTTTTACATTAAATTTTCTGGTTACGCCGATGCAGCTGGCTGGACTGATAAGCAGAAACGAGATCAGCTCTGCTGGTGTTTGAAGGACAAGGCCAGCGATTTCTATACACTGTTGCTGGAGCAAGACAAAGACATGTCTTTCAAGACTATTATCTCCAGAATGGAGAAACGTTTAGGTTTCCAAGAACTCCCGGAAACACCACAGGTGCAATTCCAAACTAGCACTCAAGGTATCAAGGAGACCCTTGAGGATTGGGCAGATAGGGTTTTATCCCTAGCTAGCACGGCATTTAGAGACCTTCCCGAGGACCATATGACTAAGCAAGCCATAATGAAGTTTTGCCAAGGCTGTAGCGACTCACAGGCCGGGCAGCATGCTTGCAATGTAAAGCCAACTTCAATGGAGAGCGCTATGGACACCATAAAATGGTACCAACACTCGCGTAAGGCTGTTCAGAGTAAAAGGAAGAAAGATACCTCCAAGAGTAAAGACTCTGACCTTATAATGGTAACCACAGAGCCGATTGTCCACGGTATTGGTGGCCACAGACCTAACGCCACCGACAGTCGTCTTTCCAAGATGGACGAGCAGATACAGGCTTTAATGTTGAGCAGAACAGCTTTAGTCGAGGAGCTAAAGAGGTCAAACCAAGGTCAAGCTAGGCCGAATACCACTGGGACACGTTCGCAAGGTTTTAACCAAAACCAAGGTCAGTCTAGGTCTACTAGTGGGACACGTTCCCAGGGCACTACCCCACCTAGACAGGGCAGACGTCAATTTAATCGACGACGTCGGAGTAACTCCAACGATAAACAATTTCCCAACAACGCATGTTTTAAATGTGGGAAAGAAGGTCATCGCATAAGAAACTGCCCAAAGTGGAAAACGAGTAGTACAAATACTACTTCCAGGCAAAGCACCACAAAAAAGCAGAGATCACCTGCAAAAGGTGTGTACAATGAGTATCACTCAGAATCGAGCCAGGAAGAAGGCATTTCAGGCAGTGCCTCAGTCCGCACCCTGGGCAGCGCCCAATTATTGCGCGTCCCAGTTGAGATACAAGACAAAAAGGTTGTCGCTTTGGTGGACACGGGCTCAGAAGTCACAATTTTGAGTGACAAAATTTTTGATAAACTCAAGCATAAGCCATATGTCACACGTGAGACGGTTATGCATGGCGCTGGGCGTGGCATGGAGATGACATGCAGGATTACTAACCCGACGAGGTTCAAGATCAAGGACCTGAAGTTCACACATAGCCTATATGTAGCACCACTTGACTGTGAGATGATTCTCGGATACGATTTCCTGGAGAGTAATGGTGCAGTTTTAGACCTAAAAAGGAAACAGATTACAGTAAAGGGCAGTATGGTCCCATTACTAGTAGGCAGTGAAACTTCACACCAACCCAGAGTGAACCGGGTGACAGTTCCTGCGAGGACAACAGTACCTCCACGTTCAGTATTGAGAATGAAGTGTGAGTCCACGACATTGGACACTGATTTCATTATAGAGCCAACTATTAAGCAAAAGTTGCTTGTTCCAAGGACTTTGTGCGCTAAGGGCCAGACACCCCAAGTTTGTTTTTTGAACTTAGGTGACAGCCCAGTAAAGCTGATTAAGGGGCAACCAGTCGCCGAAGCTGAAGAAGTGACTATAGTTAATTCTATGTCTACACCCAGTGTCGGGGTGCTCTCTGAGCCAAAGTCACAAAATACAACTGTCAAAGATGAACAGTTACCTGCTCACCTGCAGGAGTTATTTTTGAGTTCATCTCACGAACTCAACAAGTCTCAAAAGAGACAACTAAAGGACCTACTGCTAGAGTACAGTGATGTGTTCGCCAAGGACGATTTTGACTTGGGCGATTTCACAGCCATCGAACACAGCATTGACACAGGTACTGCAAAGCCTGTTAAACAGCGCATGAGACGAACGCCTGCATGCTTTGTCAATGAAGAGGAAGAACACCTCAAGAAAATGCTAGATGCGGGTGTAATTAAACCCTCAATCTCTGATTGGTGTTCCGCGCCAGTTCTTATCCGTAAGCGCGACGGTGGTGTTCGCTGGTGAATAGACTATAGAGCACTCAATGCTGTGACTGCTAAGGATGTCTATCCGCTTCCTTTGATTGAGGAATGTCTGGATACACTCTCCGATAATGTCTGGTACTCATAGCTCGACGCAAATAGTGCGTACTGGCAGGTCCGCGTCCGGAATGAGGACCGGAAGAAGACCGCGTTTATTACAAAGTATGGACTCTTTGAATGTGTAAAAATGAGTTTTGGACTTTGTAACGCCCCTGGCACATATGCACGTGTCATGAACTTACTGCTAAGAGGACTCACTTGGAAAAGCTTTCCTGGACGATATTTTAGTCCTAGGGACTGATTTTGAGTCCCACTTAAAGAATCTGAGGGATGTCTTTGCCAGATTCAGGCAGTATAAGATCAAGCTGAAACCTAGAAAATGTCAGCTATTTCGACGATCTATAAAGTTTTTAGGTAGAAAGGTCAGTGTTAACGGCCTTGAAATAAGCAAAGAACACCTGGGACCAGTCCCGGATTGGCCAATTCCCACTAACACGAGGGAAGTAGAGCAATTTCTTGGCTTCGCCAATTACCACCGCTCCTTCATAAGGAATTATGCCAAGATAGCCAGCCCCCTGTATGAGATAACAGGGAAGAAACCATTTCAATGGAGCCATGAGAGACAACTGGCAGTTATGGAGTTAAAGGAGAGACTGAAGAGGGCCCGAGTGTTGACTTTGCCCAACAACAAGGATTATTTTATCCTTGATACGGATGCGTCCGATAAGGCCATCGGAGCTGAACTGATCCAAGTTCAGAAGGGAGTAGAACGGACAATAGCGTATGGTAGTTTTTCTTTAACACCAGAACAGAAGAAATACTGCACAACCCGCAAGAAGCTGTTGGCAGTCATCCGTTTTACGAGACAGTTCAGACACTACCTGCTAGGTAAACAGTTTACTGTGAGAACTGACCACAGTAGCTTAACGTGGCTCCTGAACTTTAAGGAACCACAGTGCCACAGAGGAACTCAGCCAATATGACATGGTGATTAAGCATCGCCCGGGTAGGCATCATATTAATGCGGACGGTTTGTCCCGTATCCCGTCTAGGGAGACTGAATGTCCAAATTACAGATTGGAAATTGACGTAACAGTCTTACCCTGTGTCGGTTGCCCTTACTGTACCAGAGTACATACGAATTGGGCCAGATTCTTAAGTGATGTAGATGAGGCAGTACCACTGAGTAAGAAAGTGCACACCAGGACTCCACCACTTAGAAACATGGCTTGCGCCATGATACTGTTGTTTCAGAGCGAGAACTTGTCAAATCAGGGGAACAAGTCCCCGGAAACTGTAACTACCAGCTCTCACCTTGAGAAAAAGTCCCGGAGTTTAGGGGCTGCAGAGTTAAGCAGTCAAGATACAGTCCCTGGATGGGTGCCAACATAATTGGTTTACTACCTCAATCGACTTGACAACTAGGTTCGATGGTTCCACCATTACAGTTCGAGGACAAAACAACTGTTATGTCGCAGCAATTTCCAGTGCAGATGGAATAAGTCTTTCTGGATTTTCTGCTGAGGAGGTCAAGTCCAAGCAATCAGAGGACCCAAATTTCAAATTCGTATTAGATTGGCTGAAGGACAAAGTAGAGCCAAAGGAAAATGAACTTTTTCTTGCCTCTCCAGCTGCAAAGAGCCACAGCTGGATAAACAGGACGTTATTCCTCCTAGATGAGGAAGGCATTTTGAGAAGTTTGCCTAAGAAGGAAGGCAAGAACACTAGGCTTATGATACCTAGTAGTCTGCAAGACTCAGTTATGACAATGTGTCATGAACTCCCTAGTTCAAGACACCAGGGTGTGCAGCGCACTATGGCCAAGGTGAAAGACGGGTACCACTGGTAACTTTGTACTTAGCTGTGACACTTGTAACAAGTACAAAAAGCCTACAAGGTATGGCAGATGCCAGATGACTCCATATCACGCAGGAGCACCTATGTATAGGGTACATCTCGATTTTATGGGACCACTCCCCAAGACTAAATCTGGGAATGAGCATATTCTCATGATGGTGGATCAATTCACCAAGTGGACAGAGTGCATCCCACTACCTTCTCAGACTGCAGAGGTTACTGCTCAGGCTGCAGTAAATGAATTTCTCGCAAGGTTCGACTATCCATTCCAAATTTTTCGGATCAGGGCCGTAACTTTGAACAGCTTTTCAAAGCTGTATGCGAGCTTTTACAGATCCACAAAGCTCGGACGACTCCCTACAGACCTTCTGCTAATGGACAGGTCGGAGACAAAATGGGAGTCTAATGGATGCAGTCAGATGCTTTGTTGATACCCAACAAGACAACTGGGATGTTCATTTGCCCCAGTTGGCCAGAGCTCTGCGTTCTAGTGTGAACAGAAGTACTGGGTTCACACCCAACAAACTTATGTTGGGCCGAGAGACCAATCAGCCCGCAGACCTGATGTTTAGTGATGTAAAAGAGACAACCTATTCAGGGGCGGAGGAGTATGTTATGGGTTTGGAGAAGGCTATTAGACAGTCGCACCAGATAGCCCGGAAGACACTGAAAACCACCCAAGCTAGGCTGAAGAAGGACTACGATCTCAAGGTCCTAGAGAAACAGTACCAGCCTGGAGATTTGGTGTATGTGCTAGACTCAGCCCAGGTTAAAGGCAAGAGCAAAAAGCTAAGTCCTCCTTGGAAAGAACCAGGTATGGTTATTGCTAAGATCATCCCATATGTGTACAAAATCAAACTACAACTGGTCGTGTTCAACACAAACCATGATAGACTTAAATTATGTAGGGACCGTAAAATCCCGGCATGGCTGAACGATTGCCAAGGGAAGTTTAAACAGGGTGATGACGTCCTTTCCTAAAAAAACCCCAAAAAAACCCAGTGATGAAAGGTATTGCATCTGCAAGGGCCCGGACACCGGTGAAATGATGGTGCAGTGTGACCACTGCAAAGACTGGTTTCACCTTACTTGTGTTTCCCTAAGCCCCCAAGAAGCAGAAGATTTAACTGCTTACAAATGTCCTAACTGTCAGTTAGTGGTCACAACTTAAGTAATTTTCTTTATGCTTTCAGATGGCAAACCTTAGAAGTAGCTCAGACGATGAGAGGGGAACTCGCTCGTGGAAGCCCTCTGGGCTACCCAGTATATATCCCCCTCCAGGGATTGGACGTGGCAGTCCACTGCGGCCTGGTAGGAGTATGACCGTAGAAGGCCAGGAGCCCGAAGAGGAGGTGCCAGCGGCGGAGGCTAGCAGCCCCATCGAAGGGGAGGTCCCTGACCAATTTAAAGACGTTGAAGACGATGTAGAGTCGGAACCTGAAGAGACAGAGGCGGAGCCTGCAGAAGACACACGGGTGACGGTAAAGACCGACCGACCTAAGGCAGGTGGTCCCTCTAGAGATGTAGAGGACCCTCCCTTGCATCTTTGCCCACGGAGTGGGAGGAGGGAGAGAACGTGGAGACTCTCCCAGAAGGATTCACGGTGCCCAGTGAGAGGCTGCCCAGTCTACACAAAGAGACTCAAATTCCATGTGTTCGACGAGCATCTCAGCCCGATGTTTGAGGTGCCGGCGTCAGTGCATGGCCAGAGAGACCCCCAGTTTCATCTCTACAGGGGGAACATGGTGATGGTTTTGGCTAGATGGCTATGCAGGTCACCACAAGCCACAGCTGCAGACCTGGTTAGATTCCTGAGAAGAAATTTCAGAATCCCACGGAGCTGTAGCATACCCGTGAGATATATGGGTGCATTCCGGCAACCTTGCATCTTGTTGGGTTGGGAAACCCAACGGGTCTATAGTCTGCAGGACATAACTAGTCCTGTTTTTATTCTACACTGGAGAGTGATGACCTCCATCCTGCACTACCTTACGCCATCTCAGCAGGAGATGGTGGCTACAGAGGTCTACAACCCATTGACGCCAGTTTCGCCTTCCCTGGTCAGGGAAATGAACCAAGTATTCTGGCCAAAAAAGGCAGCTGGGAACGTGATCACTGCCGGAAGTGAGAGTGGTTCCTGTGGCCCACAGCAAGAATCATCATTCGTTCTCTCTGACACAGTGCCAATGCCAGGGCCCAGCAGAGAATTAGAACCCGTGACAGGGCCAGGCAAGGATGAAGAGGACAAGACGGATCCAGAAACAAAGGAAAGGCCGGAGGAAAGTCCTACAACCCACAGGAGTGTGGAAGCCCAGACAGAGCTGGGAACGATGACGGACGGGGAACATTCCCCCAGTGGGGAAACAGATCTTCCCTCGTCTACTGAGATGGAGGACCTGAAGGTCCAACCCAAAGACAGGGAACCGGAACCAAGGGTTCCAGGAAGGCGGTCCGTCGTGTTGGCCCACGAGGACCGGAAACTGTTGATGTCTGTTGGCAGCGTGGAAGAGCTGCGGGATATTGCGGCCGAACGGTTCTGCCTGGGAGCTGTCGTCCTGTATTTGGGGGAGCTGGAACTGGACACCTCCTTTGACATGGAGGATTTGCCCCCATGAGCCACATTAGGGCCGAGCCAAGACACTAGACTGTAACGCCATAAATTCACGAGGATTAGTGAAAAAAAATATCTATTAACCCGCTTCTGGGAATGACGCCTAGAGCGTTAATCTGTGTATAGACTTTAAGGAAGACCAGGCAGGAAATCTCGGTATAATCACTGTAAATACTGATTGATTGGAAAACTATAGAGTAGTAATGATTTCAGGTAAATCTAAAAGTTGTATTTTTTTTATTTCTAAGATGATTTTACTGTTAGAGACAGGACTAATTTAGTTTATATACTCTGGAGTATTAGGAGTTTTTTCCCAGTGTTGGATATGTGCAGTGTACCTAGTTGGGAGGTTACCATCTCGGGTGAGATGTTATTAAGGTATTTTTTAACCGAAGGGCCGCAGTTGTGCATGCCTAAGGTCGGCATGGGTTCTTTTCACGAGTTTTGAGTTGACATAGGCCCCAGTTGGAGTAGTCGCTAGGTCTGCAGGAGACAGTTATTTGTCCATGCTCCAGAGTGGATTTGTAATTTAGTGTTTGTGATTTTGACCCTAAATTTTTTTTTCTTTGGGAACGGTGAACTTTATTGTTTTACCCCTAGCAGGGACTGGGGGTAGTTTTAAGTTTCCAATTGTTCCTGAGTAATGATGATGTGCAGTTATACCGGATATGACTTACGGTTCAGAGTGACCCAGCCCTGGGAGATAAAGTTTTGTCCTTTGTCGGAACGGTAGTTCCTCCTTTTCAAAACGGAGGGGGGTGAAGTGTTATTACCCTCTACCCGGGTGAACCGTAGAACTGCTTCAGGGAACCTGCTAGCGGGAATATACATTCCAATATTCCCTGCGCATGAGCAGAGCGGGAATCGCTCTCTTCCTGATGTTCCAAACCTGCGAGGCGGACGATAATCTACGAAGAGTACAGACAAAGAGAAGCTTAGAGGTAAGCAACAAGTGTGACATTGTCCATATATTATACCGCTGATCTCAGATCCCACAGTGAGCGGAAGATAAGGGTTTTTCGACCTAATAAGGTCCATTAAAAACACATCATTAAAAATTCAATTGTTCTCATAAATGAGGTCACGCGGAGCAGAAAATTGGGGTTAAGTGGAGCTGAATTTCTACTATCAATAGGTCTATATAAGTATATTAATCATACATAGAATGTTTTTTCTGGTGTTGAATACATCCACTTATGGTACATTTTTCAATAGAGCCCTTAATTACAAAACAAACACGATTTTACATGTTACAGTAGCTCTTCAAAATGACAATGGATATATGAATAGCATTGTACATCACTTACATACACGGAAAGGAAAGGAATATATTCCGGAAATAGGCAGTGTAATTCTACATTTGTGTACTTGTGCAGGTTTGGATTTTTAAAAAAGTAATTGGCTTAAACTAATCAGTAGAGAAGAACAAACGTTTTTCGGAATAAAGACATTTAGTTTTAAAAAGTCTATCACATCAAGGATGTATAACTAACATATGCAAACGTAAATATTATCTAAAACTTGTAATCAAATACTTTTATACAAGTAAATGCAATAAAATTTTAAAAAATCAATGCAACATGACGGGTCATGCCATCTCGGTCCCAACATCATGGGCAGCATCTGGAATCCTTACTTATGATCTTTTATTGTGATGTTTATAAGTGTTTGATGTTGTTTTTATAGTGAAAAATCATTTAATACCATAAAATAACTTCTACTAAATGTGTTTTTAATTATTCATATAATGTTTTTATACTTAAAAATTGATGTAGAATTCTCGAAACGGCGATTCCCGCTGAAGCTTTCTGCAGATCTCGTGTTTTCTCGCGATTCGCGGTATTTCTCGGATATTGTCAAGGCGATATCGGGAGTTTCCTATCCTTCTAATATACGTCCTTGATCACATGTAATTTCAACAATACTTTTGTAAAGACACATATTCATTTACGATTGAACGCATATTTAAATGGTCCATCTATCAAAGTTTCATAACTGAACTTAGCTGTTTATTTTTTAGAAGAAATATTTAAAAATGAAAAGAACTGAGATCGCCTAACATTTAAGATGTCTTTATTGAGGACCGATTAGTATTACATAAATTTGTATTTAATGAGACTCATTAGATTATTATTAATCATCACTGTGATTTGAGAATTGAAATGATTAAAATCTTGTTTTGTCTTATTTGCATAATTAAATTATAGTAAAGATGATGAAATGTATTGTTATTTTAAATTGAGTGGGATGTATTGAAATTGTGATGTACATTTAGAATTAAAATGCTATAATAATTTAATAATATACATGTTTTATGTTCTTATAAATGAAGTTTTCATACTGTCTTTCTTTCATTGTCATTTATTTGATTTTTAAATTTTCAGATTTACATGGTCCATGCATCAAGAAAATAGCAGCCCTTCGTATCTAAAATGAACTACTTCATGAAGAGCTTGGCAGGTTACAAGCAGCAAATATTACGCGAAGAAAAGAAGTAAATGACACAAGGTTTGGTGACCAAGCAATATCAAGTGACCGTAAAACACTTTTTTACACAGGTGTGCCAAATAAAGCCATTTTCATGTGGTTAGTTTCATTTTGCCTGACAATATTACCATCTAGCAAATTAATGTCTCCGTCAAATATTTTATTGTGTATTTTAATGAAGCTGAGACTCAACATTCAACACCAAGATATAGCTTATCGGTTCAACGTGTCGGTTGCTACTATATCAGATATATTCAATAAAGGCATTCCAAAGCTAGCTGAAAAACTGTCGTTTCTAGTGCAGTGGCCAGATAAAGGCAATCTCATAAAGAACATGCCAGTTGTATTCAAAATTTCTTATCCAAGGTGTATCAGCATAATAGACTGTTTTGAGGTATTCATTCAAAGACCAGCAAATTTAACTGCAAGGGCACAAACCTGGTCCAATTACAAGCATCATAACACCATCAAGTTTTTAGTGTCAATAACACCTACTGGTGCGATATCATTTGTGTCAAAAGCCTTTGGAGGTAGAACGTCAGACAAAGTTATTACTCAGCGTAGTGGTTTTTTTGGATAAATTAGGGCATGGAGACCAAGTACTAGCTGATCAAGGTTTTTTAATTGCGGAGGAGCCAGTCGCCATGTATCATTAGTAATTCCTGCTTTCACCAAAGGTAAATCGCAACTTTGTGCAAAAGAAGTTGAACAGACAAGAAAAATTGCCCATGTGCGCATTCATGTGGAGAGGGCAATTGAACAGTTAAAAAACTTTAACATTTTAAGTAGCAATATGAGTATTTATTTGGTGCCTCATTCAGACAGTATTAATACTGTTACATTATGTTCAGCAGTGTGTAATTTACATCCTAAACTTGTCTCTTAATTTACTGTTTGTATTTTTGATTTATAAATGAAGAAGTAAAATATATATTATATACTTTATGTAAACATTTCACAAAAGTTACTATTCCATTATTGTTATGGAATAACCTAGTACAAATGTAGTATGAAATTAAAAATAATTGGTAAAATAAAACAATAATTTTGATTTATGTACATTGAAAAAAGTTTACTTATTGCAACGAATGATACATGTATACCATGTTGCCATTACACTAGAACTGTTTTTTTATGAAAATATCATACAATGTGAACTCTATTACAAATGTACATGTATTATGATAAAATAAATGACATTTATTTATTATTGGACTTCATCTTTCTTGATGAGTTTAACACAATAAAACATGCAAGCAGTAATGATACTATGTATGTACTTAAAGAAAAACACAAAATGTATCGGTTACAACAGTTAGCATTAATCTTTACATTACAAAGTCATAATAACACAATGTTCAGTAAAAGTCTATTCACTGCAGCTCAAACAATACCACTTTCCCTTTGGCTTTCGTCTGATATTTACACATTTGTAGTGAAACCACTGATACGAACACTCTGATTTGTCGCACTTGATCATTCTACCGTATTCTGGTTCCGCACATAAACACCATGTCTCCTTTTCATTGTTGTTTTCTTCTGGCGGTTGTGTTGTGACTTGTTGGTTTTCCAGCTGCATGGTGACTAACTCCCTTATTACATAGGTTTTCACAAAGAGTTCACGTTTGCTGATTAAGGCATGACAAAAGTTCACATCAATGGGCACTCTTACTATGACCATACTGGGTCATATGATGAATACCCAACAATGCGCTTTACTAAAACGTCAGGTGATATTGTGTCTTTGCGTGTCCAAACGTCATGGGCCTTAGATGCTGTAACACGCCCCATCCAGTGTTGAAACCACAGTGGGCTAATTGCTTGGTTCCTTGTTGCGGCCTCCAAATTTGTAGCTTGGTAGTTGGAACACAAGTAGCCGGAGAAAATGTCTTTGCAGTGACTGTCAATGTTGTTCTCTGAAATGTCTGGATCTTGTAGTGATTGGGATACTTTTCTGTGCTGGTTGCTACTGGTTGACTCTCTACAATCTGTGAGGGTGCTGTCACCGATGTAAAAAATACAGCATTTGGTACCAGAGCATATAGTTCATCAAGTACTTCAGCTTGTGGAAGGAAAGATGATCCATCTGCTTGAATAGAGACAACCTCTTTGGTTCTTTTGCCTTTAATTTTGTCACAAATCTCTGTCACTGTAGCAGGTATCACCTGAAAGATTAAAATAAATGAGAAGTATTTAAGATCAAATACAATTTAGAAAAGAGAAATATTTTTCCCTATTTACATCATACATTGTAACTGACTAAGCACTTTAGCAGTGTGCACAAACACTGTTTAGACTGATAAATATATAATTGTTAAGGAACATATGGTCTTGGATGGAGGGCTGTATCTCATCACACCTTATTTTTTTGTATACAACTTATTTTTATTCATAATGACAGAATGCTTTTAAATATATAATCATGATTTCTAGTAAAAAAAAACATTGTTTGGATTCGTTATTTCATCCATCTCAATTGATTTAATACAAATTATTGTAAAAATATAATCATGTAAATGTATTAATAGTCTCATTGGCAATCATACCAAATCCTGGTTTTTATATATAAATTGATATAAATATAATTCCTTTAATAGTAATAACACCATATTAAAAGATAAATAAAATTACCTCTTTTCTAAATGTACTATTCCACTGGCATGCCTTGCTTGTCGAGCTTGACAGAGTAAGCCCCATCTTTACTCCCATTTCAATCTTGAAAAGAAGTGCACCAACATGGCTGCATACTTCACCCAACCTACAAAGCAAACACAAATTTAAATTACTCTGTATTTCAATTAACTTATATCTTACAAATAACGCAGATATGTAAACATTATTCCCATAATATGGCTGTAAACTGCCTATTTTGCTGTACATACCCTTAAATGGTACATGTTATAAAAGTTGGAATAAAGTAGTTTGCCCATATGGATCCTTTTTATTATACAGTTCTTATTTGCTCTTTATTCCTTTATCTAAAGAATAATAATGCTATATGCCTTATAGCATGAATCTTTTAATGTTTACTTTCTATTAGTAATTCTAGATTAATTAAGCACAATTGTGCATACATATATATATTATATTTAATAAAAAAAATAAAAAAAATACTCTTAATCAAACTTACCCAGCATGCATGTACAGTGTGTACAATACACTGACGCACTGGCTTTATCTAAGTAGACCCAGGGTTGATGTGGCTTTTCCCTGGCACGTTTGGCTTTAAGGGCAATAAAAGGTGAGTCATCAGATACTTGATGTGTTAGCACAACCTGCACATGTCCACTAACAACATAACTGAAAAAAAATAATAGCATATTAAATAATTTATTTTTTTCCAACAAAAAAAAACTAAAATATTGTTGCAAAATTATAATAATTTTGGTAGGACTGCCTCCTCAAAGTAAGAACAAATTAAATTATTTTAAATGTGATTTTTTATTCAATAAAGGGTCAATGTACATTTTTTGACTGTTGATATATAAATGTACCTGTAATATGTGTATTGTAAATGAATGGAATAATTAAACCTAAAATTATAATGTTTGAAGTAAATTTCATATGTTTTGTCTTAATCCCATTTTAGCTTTGTCTTGTCAGAAATATTCTCATTCATCATTATTAAATTGATTAACTTGTATTTCACGTGGGGTAAACAATGTCATTTGAAATATGCAAATGGCTACCTGTGAACCATGAACTTTGAAGGGGTTATTACAAATTTACATGTAAACATTGTCGATAAAAGTCTTTTTAAATGATAATTAAAATTATTCATGAGCAAACAATACTTACTTGTATGCCTCTAATGACTTGTAGGCTTTCATTGAGTCTTTTGTGAAGATGGAAGGTGTGTCAATCAAATACACATAAATATCGCCGAAGGTCAAATCAGGCCAGGTGCATGGGTTTGTGCTCCATTTATCGGTCAAAACATAAGGATCTGGTAATGATTTTGTGCCGTTACCGTGTAAAAGCTTAGTCTGGTATCTCTGTTTAGCGTCTGGTGATAAGGAGTTGACATAAGACGAGTATAATTGCTCAGGTGAGATAGAATTACTATTGTCTGCGATTTACGATTTTTATGAATGGTTCTTGCCAACCAATTTCGTGCGCATGACAAAAATTGCGTCACTTCCTGTTTTGTTGAAAATTCCTATTGCGGATTTATATTTAAGAAATGCAATCGTCATACTTACATGAATGCAAAACTTGAGACATACGATAGAGTAGCAACGTGAGGTTTTCCAGTACTGATTCAAAGTTACTGAAATTCGCAGTTAGTTTATGTAATTTTTAAAATGTAAGGATAATCCACACTTAGATTTATGTATAGCTCATATGAATGAATTATTAAATTGCACATACAATGAGAAATCATTTACAAAAATGGTAAGTAAAATGTTATTTCCATGAAACCTCTCGAATATGCAAAAAAGTGCGGTTTCGGGTCAAAAACATAAAATTCAACTCGAAAAGGTACTTTTTTTCGTTTGATATTTCGAAAGCACATAGAATGAACATGTCATAGGGAGATATTTACTGTAACTTATCCCCTTACTTGACACTCAGCTAAGAATGAAAAAAATATATACATATCTTTCTACTGTCACTGTTGTATCCTATTCTTCTCATTTCTTACTACAGGTATATATAACAAATCTTTAGATGATGATCAGAGTTGCGGGCTATTTGTTTTATAGATACACATGTACAGTCAATGAAACCATAACTCTCAAATTTCTTCTGATTGGATATTATTGAGTAGCATATAGGCATGCCCACAGGACCAAATTCCGAAAAGAAAGCCACCGTTTTTTACTTTGCCGCGACTTCTTGTTAATTAAAAAAAAAGATTAAACATTAGCAGATTTTCCCGCTCATTAACCAAGTTAAAAAAACACTTGAAATAAAAACAAATAACCTCCTCTAACATATAAACTGTTAAATTCCTGGGTGTGTGCTTATATGTGTGCCAATATTCGTTTCTAGCACAATATATATCATGTGAATCATTTGTATCATAGCAAAATTTTGTCCACTCAAATTTGGTAACTTGAGATTATAATATTGTTACGTATTTATACGTGTACGTCTGTTGGGAGTATGATACGTTAATTACATGTAGAAATGAATAAACTACAAGATTTTTGTATTTATCAATGAAATTGATATACTATTAATTATTATAACATGTTAAATGTTTAGAAGTGTTCATATTAAAGTTCTATTTTTTTTCATTTATTGACCATAATTTGCATTGGTTAAGAATGAATATATGAAATTAAATTTGCAAAAACATAGATTTGAACTTAAGTTTTGGTGTTTTTATTCTTAAAATAAAAAAACCTGTTTTAAATTTCTTGAACAAATGTCATTTAAAATTTTATAATATATGGCTTCATAGTAAATCTTTTACATAACAGGTGGGTATAAGTTTTATTATCTACCCAAGACAGGGTGTCTTTTTGTTTTAAAGAAGCCATAAAACATTGTGGTGTAATGTTTGTTTTACTGCCAACTTTATTATTATCATATCATTTTTTATTAGTCAGGGTAATGAGTATTACGCGGTAATGAAAATTTCATAAAAGTCGCGGTAATGTATTATGTCTGCTGTAGGTACATGTTATTAGGTAAAAACAACACGAAAAGATCTATTGATTTTAAATAAAGTTAAAACATATTTCACAATTTTGTCATTAAGGTTTAATAATTTCCCATTAATAAAATAACATAATTAAAAAACAATCGCTTATGCAAATAATTAGTACATTGTATTTATAATTTAAAATTCAATGCCGACCATATTATAAATTATTCATTTGAAATTAAATTCAATATCACATATTTCACTGCAATTTATATCCCTTTAAAATACAATTCTTAAACTTTATATCAATTCGTTTCGTAGCATTCCGTTCGCATTTTACAAACACAATTTTTAGAAATCACACGATAGGAAATCGTGTAATGTGCAACGTGGAACGTGTGGTTTGCGTGTAACGTGCGAATCGTGTGCGTGTATCGTGCGAATCGTGTGCGTGTATCGTGCGAATCGTGTGCGTGTAACGTGTGAGTCGTGTGAGTGTGGTTTTGTGCATTACACGTTCAACCATCTGTACCATGTATGGATATTCATCTCAACCTGAATAACAAAAATTAGTAATCATAAACAAAGTGTACTGTGACAAATCTTTATGATCACAGTATTCACACAAAAATATTAAAATCAGGATTATGAATAAAATCATTACTTTTTAAATATTTAAGACTGTTGAAATCTTAGATTATCATGCTATTTATTTTCATGACTATTTCAGAAGATTCATACATTCCCATATTTGTAATCTGTATTTATTAACCATTATTTATAGTATTATTATTTTAATCTTGTTAACGATTTTATTTGTTTTAGATCTGTTTAACAACTCTTGCACAGAATAAATTCATACATCTCTCACTTATTCATTCATTCATTCATTCACCCATCTCATTCTTACTAAAATATTAAGGATATGACTATTAATAAAGTTAGTTATAAGATAACACATAGAAAACTGACCTTCTAGAAGAAAATGACATTTCAGGTACCAATTTCAATTTAGTTAGAATACAAACATCTTGTCAAGAAGGAAATTTTTCATGGAGTGATTAAAGAACAATGAAATTCCCTCCAAAAGAACATATGACCTAAACAGACCAATCATAAGAGAATTTGAGATTAAGGTTTAAAGTACAAAACCTTGGGTCATTAACTTAATATATAAAATATAAGTATGTAATTAAAATATACTAATTTATTACTAATTATTATCATTATCAAATATAACTGACATAAATTATCAAATATCATTTAATGAATATTCAGTTACATATTTTTATTTTTAATTCAAACTGAAAAAAAACACATTATAAATAGTTATAAGAAATCAATCCATATTCTGCAAAAATATTTAGAAAATTCACTCTACCACACTACCAACAAATATCATTGTGGTATTACGGAGGGCCCAATGTGCCAGTTTGATATTCAAAATACGATAAAACAAAGACAAATAGTCAATAAGTACCAAAGAACTGAATAGACGGACCCCTTGAACGCTTTCAGTGTTCTTCAAATTTGGCCTAACCTTAGGCAAGGTCTATATACAGCAGCTATCAAATGGACTTTACGGCAACTTATTATCTTCGATATGTACGTAGGGCCCGAAGTGCCAATTGATATTCAAAAAAAGCCTGTAAAAGTACTGAACGGACCTCTTGAACACTTTCAATGTTCTTTAAATGTGGCCTAAACATAGGAAATGCATATATACAGAACCCATCAAACGGATTTTACGGCAACTTAATATCTTCGATATGTAAGGGGGGCCCAAAGTGCCAGTTTGATATTCAAAATACGAAAAAACAAAGAAAATTAGTCAAAAAGTACCAAAGAACTGAATAGACGGAGCCCTTGAACGCTTTCAATGTTCTTCAAATTTGGCCTAACTTTAGGCAATGTCTATATACAGAATCTATTAAATGGATTTGACGGTAAAGTAAAGCAAAATAGCCAATAAGCACCTATAAACTGAACAGATGCCCCCTCTAACGCCTTCAATGTTCTCCAAGTTTGGTCTAAATATAGACAAGGCCTGTATAAAAAAGGGGTGCGTCTAGTACTTTTTGGGTCCCATGAAGCTTTTTTAGCTAATGCCATCACTTGGACCAATCTTTGGTGGAATAGTCCTTGGGTGGCCCCCTTCCAAAATTATCTCCAACTTCCAACCGAGATGGCTGCTGTTACTAAAAATAGGAAAAATGGGGGGGGGGTGAATTAAAAAAAATCTTTCATGAAACAACAAGGCCAATTGGAACTGAACTTGTCAGTAATGGTCCTTAGGAGATCCTCTTTCAGAAATGTCCGATTTTGTGGACTATGAACCAAGATGGCCGCCACAGCCGAACTTAGTTTAACATAGCACCCTATGGGAAATTCGCTCAAAAATCCTCTTGACTGAAACCACTAAGCCAATTAGAACTAGACTTGGTAGCAATGGTCCTTAGATGGTCCTCTTTAAGAATTTCGTCCGATGATCCGGACTGTCAACCAAGGTGGCTGCCACAGCCGAACTTAGTTTAACATAACGACTTATGGGAAAATTAATTAAAAAATCTTCTTGTCTGAAACCACTTAGCCAGTTGGAACAAAACTTAGCAGTAATGATCCTTAGATGGTTCTCTTTTAGAAATGTTTCCATTGACCTGAAAGGTCAACCAAGATGACTGTCACAGCTGAACTTAGTTTAACATATATAGAATCCTGTAGAAAAATCAACCAAATTGAGTGCAACACTTAAATTTTTAGTCCTGCTCAAGGTGAAAAATTAAATCTAGTTGAGCGATACAGGTTCTTGAGAGCCTCTTGTTGAATATCAAATTGGCACTTCGGGCACTCCGTAAAATCCGTTTGGCATCTTTTTTTATATAGGCCTTGCTATGTTAAGGCCGAATTTAAAGAATATTGAAAGCGTTCAAGGGGTCCGTTCAGTAATTTTCCAGGCCACATGTAGTTTTTTTGAATATCAAATTGGCACTTCGGGCCCTCCGTACATATCAAAGATAATAAGTTGCAGTAAAATAGATTCTGTATATAGACCTTGCCTAAAGTAAGGCCAAATTTGAAGAACATTGAAAGCGTCCAAGTGGTCCGCCTATTCGGTTCTTTGGTACTTATTGACTATTATTCTTTGTTTTATCGTATTTTGATATCAATCTGGCACATTGGGCCCTCTGTACATATCGAAGATATTCAGTTGCCGTAAAAACCGTTTGATAGGTTCTGTATATAGGTCTTGCCTATGTTTAGGCCAAATTTAAAGAACACTGAAAGCATTCAAGGGGTCCGTTCAGTACTTTTCCAGGTCCCATGCAGCTTTTTGGAATATTAAATTTGCATTTCGGGCCCTCCGTAGATGTTGAAGCAGGTATGTTTTCAGCTTTTGTTGATTTGTTTGGCAAAACATTTTAAAAAGAACATGTTTGTATTTTCTTTTTGGATAAATCTATCCTCATTGCATCATATCAAATAATAAAATTACTGCGAAACACCCGACATTTTGTTTTTATTTAAAATGTACTATATTCGTCCACAACGAAAAATTTACGGAGATCTAATTTATCAAGTACATTGTAGTTACTAGATAATATATATTTTAACTTCAATGATTAATTTTCTTTGGGTTTCTTTCTTAGACAATACAACTATTGATTCAATTAGGAATAAAAGTCAGTCACCATTAATAGTTTCTTATCTAAACTTGATATATACACTTTCAGAGCTTTTTCATTAAATAAATGTGACTTAAACAACAAAAGCTATTAAAGAAGTCTGTTGTGAAATGGTATAAACCTTTTTAAACCTTTCTCAACAAAAAATTGAAAAATATTTTTTTTGAAATGGACTATAGCAATTTTGAATATTGAATCCACTGCTAGCAGCCGATTCTATACTAGTATTGAATATCGAATAACGAAAAACGAATCACGTACATGCCGACGACGCCGACGAGGACGACAAGACAAAAGTCGCAGGCTTGACAAAAATCAAATGAATTCGTCATTTAAATTTTCTCCTTTCTTATGTACCCTATTTACTCATTGATGCGAACATTCAATTGCGTAAAGGAGGAAGTTAATCACATTGGTAAGTCTTTATAACCATAATAATAGACTAAAAAGATAACAGGAACTAATTCTTCCGATTCCATAACAGATTTTGAAACTTTGGATACAGAATTATCTAATTTGGAATTTGAATTCCGAATTAACGAGTCGATGTAAGTAATTGAGACTGCAAAGAAATGCGTATAGGTCACAATTTAAACATTGAATATAAAAGGTCGACATCCTACAAATATAGGGACTTAACACTTCGCCGAGTTTTAGTAACTTGCAATATAACGGATGCGTATAACAGAGCTAAACATACGTACCCTTTCAATGACTTGATGTCACTCTCGGTTTTTTGTAGGAGTTTAGTAATACTTTGCTAGGCGCTTTAAAATTAGTGTCGTCGGGTTCTAGTTCTTTTTGATTTGCTTTCTCCTTTTGTTTGTTATTGTTCTTATGGATTCGCCATCATGGTTTTTCTCTTAGCTTCGATATTAGTTTGCCAGTATTTTTAAATTGTAAAATCTTAATAGGTTGGCTATTTTGATAATACTGAGCTCCCTCTTATTTGGTATGTTTACAAAAAATCTACCCGGAAATATGTTTTTAATTATAGCGAGTTGTGTAAAGATATTTATATCAGTGATAATACACCTACGTCATGAAATTGCAGTAATTCCAAATACATTTATGGCCCCAGTTCCCATATTATAGCAGGAGGCCTTAACACCGTCCAGGACCGAGAGTTGAAATCATTCCTTAGAAAAGGAACTAAATATCGTTCCCGTCAATTATTAAGTGGAATGAGTGTCGTAACATCATCTATGACTCACTCTACACTTACTGCAATCCTTAGACTCCTTTTTCAATTCAGTAATGAAAATAGTTGATATTCGTATTAAACATTTTAGAGAACATTTTACTCCTAACAACAACGATAATAGCCATATTTCTCGTATCAAACATAAGCTAAAAGAACTCGGAAAGGAATTTGTTTTTGTCCCACCTGATAAGGCTGCCAAAAATATCGTTATTGTTTGACGTAAATTTTATATTGAGGTTCTGCAAAAGAAAATCACAAATTCACCTAAATTCCACCTGACTCAATTTTCGGAAAATGACATTGTTAACACACATACACTTATTGCTACCTCTTTACAAGCAGAACCGAATAACATGAAAGTTCCAACTATACTGTCGTCCGAAGCTGCACAAAACACCTTACAAATATAGATTTATTTCGTCTTCAAGCCGTTGTTCCATCACTTAACTGTCTATTCTACTTACTAGTACACTTGGTACAATCAAAAACCTGGTAATAAATTTTTCAAATAAGGCATGTTGTAAGGTATATGAAAATAGTGGTATTAATTACTTTTGGAGTGTGAAAAATTCGTTGGAAGTACTTGATAAATTACATGCTCATATTGGTGATTTCGAATCTGTTCAACATTTTGATTTTTCTACCCTAAATACGACTTTCCCTCATAATCTCATTAAGAAAAAATTCACATACCTAATTAAATGGGCATTTAAAAAGTCAGAATGTGAATACATTATGGATATATGTTCAAACACTTTTAGGTCATTTTTCAGTAATGACAAACAAAAGAACTATGTTAATTGGACCTGCTTTGATATGATAACTGCTCTTGAATTTTTACTAGATAACATTTTTGTTCGCTATGGAGATTTTGTGTATCGCCAAGTTATAGGAATTTTAATGGGGACTAACTGTGCACCACATTTGATACAAAAATTTAATAACACTTTTAGATATTTGGATGATATTTTGGCTGTCAATAATGACGACTTCAGTGTCTACACTAAAGAGATTTATCCTGTTGAACGTACTTTAAATAAAGCTAATACTAACAAAGAACACTGCCCTGTCCTGGATCTTGATATCTATATCTCTAACGGGAAGCTTAATATTGAAAATTACGATAAAAGAGATGATTTTCATTTCCTATTGTTAATTATCCGTTTTTAGATGGGGACCCACCCTTGGCACCATCGTATGGTGTTTATATTTTATTTGATTTTAACGAAAGAAATCTCTATATTAATGAATAATTTATTACGCCAGGGATTTAGACATCACAAACTTGTCAAAACGTTTACTTAATTTTATCATCGGTACAAGGACCTCATTCGTAAATATAAATCAACGTGCAAACTTCTTATATGTTCAGGTATTTCACAGCCCATCTTTTATGGTAAAATTCTATACAAAGCACACAAATGTCGTCAATCACCTGAAAAGCTAATCAAACCTTTAAACAGACTTTTCAACAAGGGATATAGTTACGATACTGTTGTCAATTCATTAAAGATGGCATTTTTTAAAATTAATATTGATTCACTCATAGGGTCTTTGCATGGGAAATAAACACATTTATTCTCAAACCAGTTGTTGGCATGATATGGGTTATGTTCTTTTCGTGTAATTTATGATGGCATGATACTAAACCCTAACGGGAGGGATTGTGGCTGATTTTCTATATGATATAGACATAATCTTTCGATCAGTTTAACTGAGGTCTGGAGCTGGCATGTCAGTAACTGCTAGTAGACCTTTGTTAATATATGTTGATCATTTTCATTTTGTTTAGTTTCTTCTGTTACCTTTTTTAACATCTTTTGAACTGAGTTTTACTGTGTGTATCGCTGTGTGTTTGTTTATTCCACATTGACTAGAGGTATGGGAGGGGGGGTTGAGATCTCACAAACCATGTTTAACCCCGCCTCATTTTGCGCTTGTCCCAAGTCAAGAATCTCTAGCCTTTGTTATTCTTGTGTGTTTTTTTAATTTTGGTTCATTTTTATGTTTCGGAGTTTAGTGTAACGGGGAATATTTCGGATGTTCGTGTATTGGTGATTCTTGGGGAGTAAATAGCTCATAGTTGAAGTTAGTAAGACGCAAATAATGTAAAATCGATAATATATTATAAATCCAAAGTCAGTGATAAATACATGTACATAAAATATATAAAGTCAACACGGAAAGTCCATGAAGGTGAAAACTACGGTATCCGTAAATAGTCCTTAATTTTGTATAACTTGTGTGGCGTCCACACCCTTCACATGGTATCCAAGAACTGTCTAGCCGTCTTAAAAATGTCCCTCACAATTAAACATATGGCATGTTTATAACACCAGATTAAATATATGTACACAATGGTCACTTAATTAGAAAAAGAGATAAAAGTAAAATATATAAAGTAAAGATAATTAAACTGTCTATTAATCTGTCCTCAGGCCAAATTTGTAAAGATAATTGAATTAAATCCGATAATCAATCAATAAAATTGTACACTTATCTGCTTTCTAAAATTCATTAAAATATAAAATTTATCTATTTGAATTTCTAATTAAATTGATAAAAATGTCAAAATTTGGTAGGTTAATTTCCAAAGTTAATTTTATCGGTGTCACATTAGTGTGCCGTTCATTTTGCTGGACTAGTATACATTATTGTTTAGGTGCCAGCTAAAGCCCGCCTCCTAGTGCGGGATTTCTCGCTGCGCTGAAGACCCATTGGTAGCCTTGAGCTGTTTTCTGGTCTTTTGGTCGGGTTGTTGTCTCTTTGACACATTCCCCGTTTCCATTCTCTATTCTATTAACTTATAAAGTGTGCTAACCTTTCAGGAAGGCCCATATTTGGTCCTGTCTGTAAATGACATTCCTATGAAAGTAAAACGGAAAATTAATAGTCAGAAATTTTACTATAATTCTGACAAAATAAACAAATTGAACTTCAACTTTTTTGTGTGTAAGGATCAATACATTAAATTGGAGCTTTATCCCACGTAATCAAAATCAATAAATTTCAAAGAGGAAATAATGTTTTGATTTTAACCTATTTTTCTCTTCTTTCCTTAGGAAGTCACATGACGAGTTAAAAATATGTTTGGAGTGACATGGTTGGTGTAAAAGTTTCGATTTTGGGCGATGGTGGCCGCGGAAAATCAGCCCTATTATTCGCCTGTACAAAAAAAGATTTCAAATGTTGTTGGGATGAGTTTCATGCTACTATTGAATACAACCTATTATGGACATGTCAAACGACTTGCACAGTTAAAGGAATACCTTTCAACGTACAATTTTGTGACACACCCGGTCAGGTATGGTATTAAAAGACTTGTATATATACACGATTAGGGAGAAACCCTTTTATTTTTATTGGGGGGGGGGGGGGGGCTAGGATGAAATATTTGATCCTTCCTATTTCTGGTCCTGGATTTGTTTCGGCCATTTAAAACAAAAGTATTCCTGATTGACACAGGTCCTGCATTTTTTTTTCACACTCAAATTATCCTGGCTTTTTATTTCGCATTTTCCTCTTATATAAATAAAAGGATATGAAATTAGCTACTTATTATGGAAGGGGATAATAATTACACATGTGTAAATGCAATTTCTTAATTTGTTAACGTATTTTCTTCTTTCGTAACATGCAATTCTATATTTCCTTAAATTGTGAAATGATATTTCTTTATTTGTTCAATTAAATTTCTTCATTCTAAATCGTAACTATGAAATTATAAACTTCTTAATTTGTAAAATGGAATTTCTAGGTTTGTTTGGACGTATTTATTTTTCAATCGATATATTAAAACTCTTTACCTGTGAAATGTAATTTCCTTGTTTGAATCGCGTTTTCATATCCAGCTATCTCGGTCATCACGTGACCTCTAGACCTCACAGCTGTCAAATAATGGCTGTTGATTTATCAATACAAATCAATGGGACTTGTTAATTAAATGTCCATAACTTATTTGTTATCGTGTGTTTGACACCATCCAACCCCTCATTGAATAGCTTCACTCGGTTGTTTTCTATATGCAAGGAAATCTGTCCAGGGCATAAAATTTTTGCTTCAAGTCGCATTTGAATTTTTCGTGTTTAACGCCTGACAAATACATATCACATACGTGAATTTTGCATAAGGGCTCATTTTCGAAAAAAAAAATTCCATGATTTCTTCTTGATATATAATACCGTCCAACCCCACAAAATAAAGTTAATATACAGTAATATATGTATAAACCGTATAAGTAACTCGCTTTGGATAAAAATTCCGGCTTGATTGTAATATCCATGTGAATTCCAAGAGAAAAATATCATAAAAATCGCAACAAAAACAAAATTGCATAGGGGTACCATATGGGGTCCTGTCCCCGAGTACCTGTTGCTCGTTCAAAAATTTCTTCTGCAGGCACATAAACTTGATCAAAACAAAAATAGCAATTTATGATTTTAATATATTTTAAAAATGAAGAAATCATGTAACATGGTAACACAACAATTTTATAACTTTGAGCAACCAACAACAATATTTTGTTTTTTTACTCAACATGTGAAAAGAACAGATGTATGTACAATGTATGTTCTTTATTTCTGACTCCATATTGAAAGGCACTTTTACTAATAATGTTGGGTTGGAGGTAGGAGGGGGGGGGAGTGGAGAAAAAAGTTAAAATGTACTTCATTGTATATTGTATATATATATATATATATATATATATATATATATATATATATATATATATATATATATATATATAAGTCTATAAAAAAGACCAACCAGCAAATTTAATATGTACCGGATGGTCTAGAATAGACGATACTGCGCAGATAAGGAAAAAATTATATAAGTCTAAAGATTTGCACAACGGTACTAATATAAGATGGTAATATACGAAGATGATGTTATAAAATCGTGTTGACAAATATTTCGGCTTACCAACTAGCCTTCGTTAGTGTCGATAGTTTTGTACATTGTAAAAACTATCGACACTAACGAAGGCTAGTTGGTAAGCCGAAATATTTGTCAACACGATTTTATAACATCATCTTCGTATATTACCATCTTATATTAGTACCGTTGTGCAAATCTTTAGACTTTTATATATATATATATATATATATATATATATATATATATATATATATATATATATATATATATATATATATATATATATATATATATATATATATATATATAGTTGCTATCCTTATTTATATATATTCATATTTGAATTTACAATGATAGTAAAATACATTATTCTGTATATATATGAATTTAACAAATACATTTTGTATTCTGTATTATTTCAAAATACTATTCTGTGATTTCTAGACATAAACATGCAAAATTTATAATACCTTCAAATAGAAAAAGAAGCTAATCATTATTGAATATCTTTTAGTAATAGCAGAGCAACCACTTATTTACAGAAATCTGGAGATAGGCAAACACTTTTTTGCACAATTTTAAAAGGATGGGCAACGATTTTTTTTTATGAAACAAAATTATCGAACGGTCCTAAGCTTACTGACCAGAAATCTTCGACGAATACAGATCTGATATTTTTCGCTGGTTATAATGTTTTCTTTTTGGAAATTTTTGATTGTACTGCATAAAATACCAGATTAAACTATATAAGTTCAAACTGCAAATATATATGACCTGGTGTATTGTTCCTCATTATAAATTATTCATTTAAATTTAATACATGTGAAAATATGGTATATTTTTAATGTTGTCAGTATATAAAAGCATTTCCCCAGGAAACTACTTCATGAATTGTTTTCAAAGGGAATCATGCTGTGCTGCTTCTTACTGATGAGAACTGATATTTTTCGTTAGGTATAATGTTTCCTTTGTGGAACTATTTGATTGAGCTGCATATAAGCCCAAACTGCAGATATAAGGGACATGTTGTATTGTTTTCACAATAAATTATTCATTTAATGAATTTTAAAATATTGTATGTTTTTGCATTTTTAAGTCAGTCTTTTGTTATTCTATTATAAAAGCGGGGCATATAGGGTTACCCATGTTCGTGAATCTAACCTTATCAATATGTTTTCCCACTCTTTTTAACAATGCCTCGAGGAATTGAAGGGATATTAAGTACGTTGGATTATATTGATATAACAGCAAATCAAAGCAAAACATTTTTATTTGCTGGATCTACCTACATTTAAATCCATAGTAGGGCATTATTTGGGGACTGAAATGGTAAAGTTGAAGATGGCCCGAGTCCCTTGTTCCAGTTTCAGTTTGATTATTTGCTGGGTGACACTATTGTTGTATCATTTCTATGATGAACGCATTTTTATCGTACTAGAACTTGAATCAATAAATTTATCTGATATAGGTGAGCTGTCAAAAGAATGGGCTGTTGGAACCTAAGATCAGATTAGGACCCTCGTGAAATTGCTGACCGCGCTTCATATACAATCCATCACCCTGGTTAATTCGGACGGCAGTTGGTTTCAGGTAGAGACCATTGCCGCTTGGTTTCACTGTACAAACGCACCCGCCGCGTTTTAAGTAGAACTCTGAACCGACGGCTTTGGAAACGGCGGCACTACTCAAAATACTCAAGGCTCCAATACCCAGGGCAGGGAGAACAGTTTTTGCCATCATGGGAAGACCCCTCATCGCAAGCCCTGCCAACAATGGTAGGAAGCCGCCCACAATTTGCATATTTTCCTTCAACTGGGTGGCGCTTATTTCCAGATTCAGACCGCCTTTACATTCCTGCAGGAGCTTGATTATCTTTTGAACTCCCCGGGTGGTGAGCAGCAACTCTCAGGTTTGTGTGGGACAAACGAATAATGACCGGGCAACCTTTCTTGGCCGACCGCTGCAGTTTATCAGCTTGACCTTTCGTCAAGTGGAAACCGTATTCTTGATAATTCATTTATTTTACTTCGCGAAGATGAAAGCGTATGGTTAGGTGTTCACCTCTGAGATCAATGGGGGTCCCGTCCTGATCGGTGAGATGAGTTTGCATGCGATTGATGGTTCTCAGGGTCGCGGGCAAGTATATCCGATTCTTTGGGGCCTGAATGATCTTCATGCCCGAATCGACCGCGGGAAAGAAACGGTAGATAGTGGACTGTTGGGTTCCATTTACGTAACTACCATGGATGATGTCGCTGTATATCAGGATGCTGTTGATGCTGATGACGTTCACGATGTTGTTCAGCCTCTGTGTAACCGTTCATGGTTCTGTCGAAAGTGTAGATCTGACGCTCAAATCCCAACACGGTATTGATGCTGTTTTCGACATTGAAGTCCACTTGATAGTTTCTGGTCAGGGTCAGCGTTGCTCACAGCGATGATGATCTTAGCTTTGTGTTTGTTGAGCCGCAACTGTCGCTGGATCTCATCGTTGATATATTCGATGCCATACGAGCCGGTGCTCACCGCGACGGGAAACCAGTTGACACCGTCATCGGGAGAGTAGCGAAAAGAATTGTTGCCCACGTGAATGTTGGGGATAGAGTAGTAGGTCTCCAGGTTCACCAATGTCATCTCGTAGGTCTTCTCCTCTCGTAGGTCTTCTCCTCTCGTAGTTGCAGTAGTGGATTGAACCGGGTAAGGATTCGGCTAACGTCCCCGGATACTATGAATGAAAACCCCTGCTTAGGTCTGTGCTGTCGGCGATTCGCTGCAACAGTATATTGTTCATTTATTTAGATTAGAACACAACGTTCATCTTCTGGCCGTCAGACTCGACTTGGAGAATTCTGTCGGAGATCACAAGCGCAAACGCAAACGATTTCCGTTGGTTCCACCCATGCAATGTCTCCTGTGGGTAGGGATTGTGCCATGAACCATCCATACAGGTTGTTGGCGTCCAGATAGGTCAGGTACTTAGTGGGCTTCGCTGCATCGTAGTCGCTCATGTATGGGTTCTTGGCCTTGCCAAGTCGCTGGGAGATCATGGCCACACCTCCCCTAGTCGCATCTTCAAACATCATCAGCATGTCTGGATCTGAAAGGAGTTCCAGTTGGACCCTATTGAATTTTAGCGCTGCGTCGTAGGCTAGCCCGGGGGCTGTGAAGTAGTGTTCGAGGTCGGGCTCATAGTTTAACATACATGTATCCCTAAAATCCTCTATGACATCCTCCAGTATGGCCACATCACTTTCTAGGTAGAGATGTGGTAGCCCCGCATAGTCTGGCAACTGCATCCCTTGAATACCCGCTGGGCGTGTGCGTAGTCTTCATCGCAAGCTCTGAAGATTTTGCCGAAGAACTCCTCTGGATAGTACTACCCCTCATGATCATCAGTTCGCAGCGGTCGCCGAAGTACTTCTGTGTCGCCTTGAACTTATCGTTGGTAACATTCCAAGCCAATGTTTCGAGAGAGTTGGGTATAAATCATAGGGAGTCGATGAACCTCATCTCCAGGACCCATCCACCTTCTTTAAAAAGCTGATGTACGTTTCGTCCGTGTTTGGGATGCAGTTGATCTTCCCTTCCCAGAATCCTTATTCCTCCACGAACAGGTGGGCGTAATGGTTCCTGAGATTGTGAAATACGATGGCTACGTATCTGGGGAGTAACTCTAGGTTGCATTCGTTGTGTGCTGCACCGCAATACTTGCCTGTGAGGTGGTCGTGGTCGCGCACCTTGTCCTCACCCAATGCGTTGCCGCAGATGTGGCAGTGTGTGCTCGCTGCAAAGCTCTTCTTTTCTGCGTCGGTCATCACCATTGCAATCTTGTTATAGATTTTGGTGATCCCACGCACTTCCTTCTCCATGTTCTCCACGAAGTGCTTGGCCATATCCTCTTCGCAGTAGTCGACTGATTTTTGTAGTCGCCGTGGACGTACTTCACACGACAGCAGAAACCTAATGGTCGGTGTTGCTGGTACGCCTTCGTGTAGGCGCGAGATGGATTGGGCTGGCAGGTGCCAATCTTTTCCGTGAAGCAGTCGAAGTCCGCGTAGATTGTGATTGGAACCCTCATCAGACGTTTGTGGTTTTGGAAGCTGATGAAGATTCCCTCTGAGTCTTGACCGCCTTCTGCTGGCTTCACCATTCCATATGGTCGTCTAGTTTGTCCTGCCTGGAGAAGTGTCACAGACACCTCCGGCAGAAGTATACTGACTCTTTGTGACTTGTCACTTGAGACGTTAAAAGGCGTGATATGCTTTTGATCCAGCAGTAATGCTGTTTATCGTTGCTGGTTAGGAACAGGAGGTCCACGTGTCTCGCGCCAGTGTTCTTCGATATAGTTGAAGATCTTCTTCTTCATCCTCACCTTTCTACAAGCCGTCGTAGCCGAAGAGGTTGATGTTGAGGTCCATATTCTGCCTCTCGAATTTGTCAATCGCCTTGAGGGAAACCGGGAACTCAATGGCGTCGAACCTGAGCTCACCTCTCCATTTCTTGTACTGGTAGGCATGATACTTATCCACCTCGTCCTCATTCAGGGCCGCCAGCACCGCCCACTCGAAACAGCGATCATCCTCGTTTCTCACTTTAACGGTCGCTTTCTTCTTGGCAAGCTCCGGTGAGGTTGGTATGTATTAGCTCCCGGCGAGCGGTTTAAATTGTTTAGTTGGATTTCAAGTTGCTGTATGTGGCCAAATGTCCATCCGCTGCCCTTGCGCATGTACTTTGCCATATTCTCCTTAACATTCCCTTCCATGACTGCAATCTCGAATTCAAGGTCCGTTGATGGGGTGATCGTTGCAACCGCTGATCTGAAGAAAGGGGTGACGTAAAGGTTCTCACCGTTCGCGGGGTTCGTTTTGACCAACTTCACTTTCAGCACTATCTGCATCTTCAACCCTCTTCGCGGGCAAATTTCCGGTTGGTTTTCTCCTCGAGCTTCACCAACTTCTTGCAGATCCTGCTGTACCCTTTCAGACCCGCTTTCTTCGCGATTTGTCGGAGTTCCTTCATGGTCTCTTTCACCACGATCTTCCCTCCGATTGGGGTGTCCCCTCATCCTCCTGCTGGCGTGGTTGTTTGCTGTACCTCCAGCAGAGTCCATCCTTTCCCGGCTTACTCCTACAGAACTGGGTCAAGCCGCGCAATTGTTTTCCTGTTACAGAAGTCATGAAATAATAGGCTGCCATTAAGTCTGTACGTTTCGTTGAAACATGGGAGATGGCTCAAAACGATCGCCATACAATGGCACATATCCAGTTAAAATCTCGGGGTGTGAAGTCAGTCTACTTTTTCCGTAATTTTAGAAATCACGAGCCATGGTAAAAAAGTCTCCTTCCGCAAAGTAAAATGTACCTCTTTCATGCTCTCCATGTAGAATAAAAATTTTCTTGGTTTTATTCATTTAATCCTTTCAATATTTCTATGTCAAATGTCTCAGGTAAATACACCTTTAAAACAACACTAGTTATTCTGTTATCATGGTTGGTTTTCTTACAGTAGGTCCATATATCATGGTGCAATTATAAATTTTTTAATGGACTTCTTTTGTATCCCTCAGGTCAAAGTTCATTGCAGGTCTTGAGCCATATTGAAATATGACATATAAATTTTCTCTACATTATGGTATTTGGTTGGTGCGGAAGCTTTTCCTGAACATAACTGTGCAATATTTTTCAGATCTGAAAGAAAATAAGAAAGATTCAGCATAAATTTGGGCGTAAAGCAAACATGTTTATTTCATGAATAAAAACCAAAAATCAGTGAAAAAACCAAGATTCATTACTGATATATTTAGAGCCTCATTTTACTCTTTGGAACTCACTAATGCCTTCTAACATTATCATTAATATTTATACTTTTAAAAAAATCATATAACAGACAAATAAAGGTAACTTTTTATATTTTTTTAGGCTGAAATATTGCAAATTTTGAAAATTATTATCCGTCATTTTAAAAGTTTCAGCTTGAAATTTTCACATGCTCACAAAAAAGTTCAATATTTTTTAACTAATAGCTAGATTATGTAAAGACAAATCTAAAATGGGGTCAAATGTCAAAATCTGCCCAGTATTAACAATTTTACAGCTATTTAAAAATTTGCAGTTTCTATGTCTGAGAAATGTAAACATCTTGAAGGCGAACAAATTATGATGTTATATGAATTATGATGTCATAACTTTATGACGTCACCAAGTATTGTAAAACCCAATTAGTCCTATCCTTAACATTTCAACGATAAATGATTAAAGAAAAAAATATTAATCTACAAGTAGTAACCAAGGATTTGCATTGAGGAAAAAATGCATAGCAACCAAGGAGAATGATTTTTTTCCATTACACAATCACATGTGCACTTATAAATAATTCATCAGTATGTGTATAAATGTATAAGCTTATAAATTTACAGGAACAATAGGACAGTCCATTTTGCTGCCTGATATTAAAAGTTTAAAAACCAAATAAATTCAGTAATACATGTACATTTAAGTTACATGCTGTCATAATGAGTTACTCCCCTTTACAATTGACAAACTGCAAATTCTAAATCACAAGAATTTATTCAACCTGTTCTTGGTAAATGTTGGTTTAAAATTCTTGTTGAAAGGGATTTGTGGATGATATAGGTCTCTTTGCACCTATTTCCATTAAATACATTCATCTAATGTTACAATTATTTAGCTGTGGTTTTCAATGCAACCACCTGTTCGTGTTAACAATTGTCCTTGTTACATGACATGTATGTAGTCTCGCCAAAATTGATACATCTAAATAAAAACCATGTGTTTCCTGCTTATAGTGAGAATTTTTCATCATACAATAACTGACCTGTAATATATTATTAATAGCAATGCAAAATCCCTGTGTATTTATTCACACAAACACATGTGTTTCAATGTTTACATCATACATATTACAACTTCCGGTGGGGGGGGGGGTATTTGGGTTTCTAGAATTTTAAGGAATGACAATTTTTTTAAAGATTTTAGTAAAAAAAAAACCATAATTTTTTCATTTTACTTTATAATATATGTAAAAAAAATTATTGCACAAGATTTACATTACATATGGACTGTTCAAATTTAGAAAACCCCATTTTCACCTCTTTTGCATTCTTTTTTTAAGCATCACATTAAAGTTTTGGACCGTATGCAAATATTTTATACTTTTTGTGTTAAATACATACTTAAGGAATTATACTGACCCTAGTTTCTCCATCAGTTGTTTACAGGATGGATCAGCATCACAAAATATTCCTTTACACACGTTTGAGATCATGACGTCAAGTTGGGTCAAGCCGCGCAATTGTTTTCCTGTTACAGAAGTCATGAAATAATAGGCTGCCATTAAGTCTGTACGTTTCGTTGAAACATGGGAGATGGCTCAAAACGATCGCCATACAATGGCACATATCCAGTTAAAATCTCGGGGTGTGAAGTCAGTCTACTTTTTCCGTAATTTTAGAAATCACGAGCCATGGTAAAAAAGTCTCCTTCCGCAAAGTAAAATGTACCTCTTTCATGCTCTCCATGTAGAATAAAAATTTTCTTGGTTTTATTCATTTAATCCTTTCAATATTTCTATGTCAAATGTCTCAGGTAAATACACCTTTAAAACAACACTAGTTATTCTGTTATCATGGTTGGTTTTCTTACAGTAGGTCCATATATCATGGTGCAATTATAAATTTTTTAATGGACTTCTTTTGTATCCCTCAGGTCAAAGTTCATTGCAGGTCTTGAGCCAACTGTCTCTTCTTCCTCTTCAGTGGAGTGTTGCGGGTTGTGGGTCCAGGGGTAGTATCATGTATCATGTGCTGATACACCTCATGTGGACCACAATACTGACACATACGCGTCCTGTCATCCAAAGGTGCCATCATTGGGTTGCTGCAGCACTGCTGATTTTAAGGGGTTGGGGTCGGGGCTTGGGTGCTATCCGCCATGTCCTCCTCATTCTCCAGGAAGACATCCGTGAAACGATCCATGATATTGTTACCCGTTGCCATCCTTTTATTAAGATCAATTTGTGCATTCCCCCTTTAAGGTGTCCCCACCATCCTCTGGGGAAACATTGCTACCATTGTATACGTAAGCCATGCTTGTATTTACCCTTTGGTCAATTGGGACACAGTCCGTTTGCATTCCACGTCTGGGGTTCGGTCCTATGCAGGATTTGCCTTGAAATGGGAGGGGGTGGTGTAGAATCCCCCTTTTCCCACTACTTGTGATCCTAAGGAAATACATACAAAAATTGTTCTAGAGAACCACTGAATGGATTAAAACCAAACATGAGATGCTGACCAAGTGCTGTTACTTTGTTGCCGATCCATGGTCCAAGATGGCCTCCAGCGGGGACTTAGTTTAACATAGAACTCTATGGGAAATACATATACAAATCTTCTTCTAGAGAACCGCTGAATGCATTGAAATCAAACATGACATGAATGTTCCTTATGAGGTGCTGACCTTACTTTGTTGCGGATCCGTTATCATCCCTGTTCTAATAAACATAAAAATACCCTGGCAAAAGTGAACATACATAATGAACCTTACCATAACAATTCTGACTCGCTCCACTCGGGAAAGACGTGAATTTTAAAAACTCGTTGAAGACTTTTCAGTCTTCACTTTGAACTCATGTAAGAACCTATTAGTCTCTCTTGGTGAGGAATATTAGGATAACGGCCTATTATAAAAGACCAAAAAAATGATGATCACTGACCCTTAATTTTGACAAATATTGTCGTTTTTTAAATTTTATTTCATATTTAGGTAGTTTTTAACATAAAAATCAGTATAAATTGGCTATATATAAATATAAGAACAATTTGGAATCTGAAAACTTTGAAATTTTTGAAATAATTCGATCTTTATACCAGGGGCATTTGAAAAGTCCTTAGGGGTAATTAAGTTTGGATCAGATCGAGAAAACGGCGAAAGGCCACAAGTTGCACATCGCAGTCGAATAGTAAGAGAATTATGTAGGCACTTGTTCTTTGATGATACAGCTCTGTTGCTCAGATTCCTATGGCGGAATCTGCTAGCGTCACTGGACAATTCTATGCCATAACTTTTCTTCCATTAAACATTTAGGCCGTGAAACATTACAATAATGCCAACATTATGTGTGTTGTTAATACCAGTAATTACGTTCCGAGTAACAGTTTTTTTTTTGGCATTTCAACATTTAAAAAAATGACATGTGCACAGCGTGTGCAGCAAAATTGGTATCATAGAATTCATTATTACCACTTAGTCGACACGTTGCTTTGTTGTTGGACTCCAAGTCCCCGAGGATATCACCTGCTCAGTTTTTCCATCTTAATACAAAATTGATACTTTTTTACTTTTACAAATATGGTAAATTTTGATAAAATTAAGGAATATCTTTTTCGTTTATAGCTCTTTCCTTAGATGGTTTTGGCTTAACCATTTTGACACTTTGATATGTTTTGAATTTGCTCCCCGACTCTTTAGACGATTGTTTTTACTTTTCCACATTTTAGGCTTTGAGTACAAAATCGACGCAATGTCCATATTGTTAGAGGTAGGGCCCTAAAGCCCAATTTTTTTTTATTTCCAATGTTTCCAAATTATTTTTATAATGTTAAAATATTTCAAGTTAAATTAATTCTCTTTAAACTCTTTAAAGTTAATAGTGTTTTTATTAATAATTATTCAATAAAAGTTGTTAATTAATTCTGTCACAGTGTGACAATGGAAGTTAGGATTTTTACAATATTGAGAATTGTTGTCAGTTACAATGTTGAAATAATTGTTTCCAAAATTTCACACGGCTCAAATTTCGTGTGCTTAACGTATTTTATAATGAATTCATATTTTATAATGATAATTGATCACTTTATTCAAGAAAAAGGCACATATTTCACGTTTTTCCAAGTTTCAAAATGTAAACAAACGTCGACTACAAAGTTTTATCGTTTCCGACAAAAGTCGTCTGCTATAATTATTAGGGCATGTAAAAATACCTAATGTCTATTTTCAAAGCATTGCAACGCCAATAATCTTATTGGTTATACTTATTCATGTGAAGTTTATTGATATAATGTACGTTTTGTGGGAATTATTTGCAGACAGCCAAATTACAGTCTGCTACGCCATTTTTGTATTATACCGCCACTGCCTGGCAAATGGTTTTACGCTTGCCCGGTTACGTTTTTAATATTTTCTCATGTTCATACCTACTTACCTAATTTCTATATAGCCATGGCTAATAATTGGTAAGAAGCTGGCAAGCTGACATGTAATAATTAGTTCAGTAAACACGAAAGTTCGTCCCAAATCCTGGCACTGCTCCTCGAGATATTTTTATAACGATTACCGCGATTGGTCAATCGGCGTCATGTGACCCGGAATTTTCCTATATAAGCGGGGGCAACTGTCAAAAATGGCGAATAGCTGCCAAGAGCGGTAAATACAAAACTACAG
Source organism: Mytilisepta virgata (assembly GCA_028015205.1). NCBI lineage: Eukaryota > Metazoa > Mollusca > Bivalvia > Mytilida > Mytilidae > Mytilisepta > Mytilisepta virgata. The sequence goes on from CM051515.1 coordinate 22,959,179, forward strand.
CCATATCTCCAGAATTGAATTTCGCAGAGTATTATTTATTTACAGTTAACAGAACAGTAACCAGGAAAGGTACATAAATATTTCATAATAATGAAATCCTATACTCAGCAAATGGTTTCAATAAATAGTCCTTTTCCAGGGAGACCTCCAGAATAATGTATGAAAATTAAAAGTAGAAACAGCTAGCAGCTATTCCCCATCACATCGACCTATAACATATTTTTCCATAAATAAGGGACCATAGTTCCAGTTTAGTGTTATAATATTCTGGATGTGCCAATTGTAATTTGGATGTGCCAGCACAATATTTTGCCAAGTAGTGGATCATAGTATTTAAGAATATATTATACTTTGTTCACAACAGAAAAGAATATGTCAAAACAGATTAATAAAATATACTGCCCTGTGATTTATCTTTGTTTTACTACAAGATGGAAATGAAATTATCTAGTTGATAATTATACATACATGAAAACTTACCAAGGTTGAACAAATGGTTACTCCAATCATGTGCAGTCAAGTGTGCATGTATTGGCGATTTTGGTCTGGTAAAATTACCGTATTGGAATTCCTCCTCCCTGGATTTTATATAGTAAAATAAATACAGGCTGGATCAAATCAGAGACTTTAGAATTGGCACCCTGGCTAGTGTAAACAGAAGATGATGTCTATCCTGACAAGACCCCTGGTCCCCTTACAATATCTATTCCAGCAAAATTGCTATGATCATAGAATTTATTTCATTAGTAGTACCGAAAGAATAGTAAGGCAGTTAGATGTAGATATCTCCATCGACTTGAGTTATTTGAAACCATTTTTCTCTAATTATTTTGCTATTTTTATGGTATCCGATCTGTTTGAGAAACATTGATAATCCACGTGTAATTTGTTATTTTCGATTGCTGATTGGTCGATGAAATTCCGATGTTTGTTCGAAAATTACGTCGGAACGTTAACAAAATAACGCTATCGTCTGCAGTAACATATGTAAAATAAGTATGTCTCTTATTGAGAACTTACGGCTGAGACAAACAGTTAGAATTCTTGAAAGATGATCGGGAATATTCAAAGAGTTCAATTAAAATTTCTGTTTAAAAATGTGGCGTCAAATAAAAGAAGGGCCAATACGGGATTCATATATAATATTTTTCTTTTATGCAATTGATTTTAATGAGTAATTATGTTAGTACATGTGTATCTACTAATGTCTTCTCTTCTACGGGTTTCAAGATATTCAGGATTCTCTCTCGGACAATTAGGGAATTTTTCGTATCACATGGAGTACAGTATGATATGAACATGAAATGGGCTACAGAAGAAAAATAAATGTTTTCATATTATGCAACGCTTTTGAAAGCATTTCATTTCATTCAAATCTCGTTAACATTGTTTGTTTGTTAAGTTGGAGTTTATATTGGCGGAGGAAGCCTAAGTAGCCGGAGAGAACCATTGACCTTCGGTAGGAAAATTGGCAATCCTTATCAATTAAGATCGGAGTCGAACACACCCCCGAAACAGGAGAGATTCGAATCAATCAAATGTTTGATCCTGCCTATTTTGTTCGTTCGTCGACATTTTGGTCCTGGGTTTTTTTCGGCCGCCCCCTATAAAAATTAAATGGTTAAACTGCTCCCTTAGTAGTCATGACGAACTACTAAGTACCTAGACCACTCTGCCACCGAAGCCTGTAGAGTAAAAAGTAGGACACAAATATGTCATTTTACCTAAACATTTTCATCTGCATATTTGAGGTAAAGAAATTTTATACAATATTGCAGAAACAAAATAATCTTGGAAAAAAGTTTTTTTTCAGTTCAATCATCTATCGCTTTTTACAGGAAGGTTACGACAGGGTGAGGCCTTTGAGCTATCCTGGAAGTGACGTTCTAATGATTGTGTTTGAAATTACCTCTCCAGATTCCTTTGAAAATATAGAGACAAAATGGATTCCTGAAGGTCTACATTTTCTCCCAGATGTACCATGTTTTCTAGTCGGAACAAAAAACGGTACATTTAACTTAAAAGATAAATGGAAAAAAAATGAAAGAACATCATTTATTACAGTTCCCGTAAACAAATATTTATAGTCCTTTCCGTTTTATTCATTTAAATGCATACTTTCTATGTGTATGACTTTCTTTGAACAGTATTCACTTTCAACTGTTAACCACAATTTAGGACATTCTTACATATATTTCAGTACTTCAAATATTTCAAGCATCAAAATAAAAAATGCTTCAATACTACATGTCCTAGTAAAAAGTCTTGTGTGAGATTCCCGTACGGTATGAATATTTCATGGATCAAATTTACAAAGCCCTATCGAAACCATGTGAGATAATGGTCTCAATAAAAGATGCTATTTCATCGGATGATTATGTAAAATGACAGTTATGAGAAAGCAACTCCCATAGCACCCCCTGTAGATATTGAAAAATTGTAGGATAAACTGTCGCTCCGTAGTCCTCTCTCCCTCGCACCCGCAAAGAGTAAAGGGATAAGCATAAGTTGGTATAACTTATTTCATAATCCAATATATATAATTAAATTTTAACTAAGTAAAAAAAATTGGGTTTTCATTTGTTACAACGATGAAATTAACTTTAATGAACTTAGCCGAGAAAGTATGTTCCTTTGGCCGACGACTTATAGCCTCGTAAAATATTTTTAAATGAAGATCAGGTAGAAGTATTATTTTTTGGGCCTCAAACATTTTGGTCCTGAGCGATTCTGGTAAACAAAGTGATTAGTAAATAAACTACAAAATCTATAACAGGAAAGGCATATTTGGTTCTATTGCTTACAAGAATCTGGTGATCATATTTCCCTTTCCGAGTTTTGGAGGGTCAGTTTTGTGTATAATCTAATATATGCAATGTTTTTATATATATGATTGACATGTTCACCTCAGAAAAACTTTAAAAAACAAGTTAAATTACTAGTGAATAATTTTGTATTATAATTTTTGTTCATAAACATATGTAGCAATCTTTTCATGTGATTATTGCACTTCTATGAGATCAATATGAGGTTTTACGGAACAAAAAAAAAGTAATATTGAACGAAGCGTAGCTGAGTCTAATATAACCTTTTGCGCTCCGTAAAATCTAAAATTGGTCGAATAAAGTGCCATAATTGTTTATTACATTGTGACGTCAAAAAACCTGATTTATGGGTACAGAACATAATAGGCGTGTCAAACTGATGTCAACGTGCAATATCACGTTTTATCATGATTAGCCGTGCAATTTCATTTCTTGCGAACTAGATGAAGCTCTTTGCTACAATGTTTATACAGAGAATTAAAAGTATAAATGTAATAATTCTAATAACCATGTACAAACACTGAACTCAATATTCTTTTTGTGTTTTTGGTCTTGAAATATTTTGTTGTCTATTTTTACAGTATTTACCATTTTCGTAACTTCACTTCACTTTAGAGTATTGTTCTAGTGAACCGCGAAATTTCACTCCATAAAATACATATTGGTTTGCATTGCTTTCTACTGTTGAGTTCCAAGTCAAAGCGATCAAAATACTGAAATGCCTTCCATAAAATTCTAATTGTCTGTTTCAAAGTAAAAGACGTCTAATGTTTATGTGTTTAGATTTACTTTCGGACTATGAAACCTTACGTTACCTTACCAAAAGGAAACAATCACCAGTGAAAAGGACCAACATCGATGCATTGTGTAATAAATATGGTTTAGTTTACATTGAGACCTCTGCTAAAACTGGTTATGGAGTCGAAGAATGTTTAAATTCTGTAGTAAGTATATGTATTTCAAATTCAGTAAGTGGATCGAAAACATATATTTCTTTGGGCGAGTATATCTTTGTTCTTATTAAATACTCGATAAACAGTAGATTTTATTAATTTAGGTTGATGGTAAAAAAAAGTTTCAGATAAACATCTTATACTAATATCACAACAGAAACTAAGTTTTAGATGTAGGACAAAATGAACTGTTTCACACAATGTTTAGTATTGAGCTAGCAATCTATGACAAAACATATGTTGGAAGGAAACCTGATTTATCGGCAATTCGTACATATTTCCTTTGATCTTTTTGCCTAATATCTTCGAGTATCAAATACAGGCTGAATCACTGAAAATATTTATAGGCAATACATTGTGTGACGTAATGCGGAAGGATCTTATTATCTGATCGTCCAATGAAAATGAATTATGGAAATTATCGATGAAAAGTCGTCAATTCACGCAAGTAGTCAATATTTTCCTTTCCCGTTCACTGTCAAGAATGTGTTTCAAAATGATGCCACGCGCCAATGATTGCTCAACCGCATTACAAACTCCTTCCGCTATGAAAAATAGTGCACATTAAAATTAGTTGAAAAGTGATATTTTTGAGAAATAGAATAATAGGTAGTTCCGGCTCGTCTAGATATTCCACACGATATAGTCAGTATCAAAAACGAAACTACCTATTATTCTATATAGATTATAGTTAAAGTCCAAGATTTCTCTGATATCACTTAAAGTTTTATAATTTTACGAAGAGGAGGTTTATTGTTAATCTGATTTAAAAGAGTCTCGGTCATATAATTTATGCAACATCTTCAGAACTCGGCCTGATTTTTTTCAATACCTCTGTATATATTTTATTTTAAATTAGATAGATTCTGGGCTAAGATACAAATATGGACCTAACTGCGAAGTTCCACTTAGAATTCACCACTGTTGTAAGAATATTTTTTCTATTTTCATCATATCACCTTTACAGATTTTTTTACTTTAATATGTTTGAACATCTAAACAATACACGTCAATTTGTTCTCGCATGGAATTTGCTATTAACACTAACTATTACACTTAATCAAATTCTAATCAATAAATCGGCATTCTGTGAATGCAAACATGCAAAATATATTAAAAGTGAAGAAAACGGGGAATATATATATAGAGTGGCGTTACAAAGAAAGCACAAAATCACAAGTATATAACTACAAGAAACATCTAGAGGTGTCAAAAACAACTGAAATCTATAGGAAAAAAACTCATCAAAATGGAACATACTAGGAATAAAATTCCACAAGGATACACGTATTACTAAAAGAATAAAACAACATATAGTAATCTAAGCATTATTAGAAAAAGCCTGCACAGAAACTAAAGCACTATCAGTGTGAAATCCCACTAAAAACCTCGTGTTACATCAGAACTTCATAAGGGTAAGCATGTCCTAAAACAGTATCTAAAAAGTAATACATCATCTTATGTTCTGTGCTTTATATTCCTGCTTTTTTTAAATTTTATTGTAATTACAGCAAAGCGTATTCTTCGAAAATTTGTGGCTGAAAAAGTCTCACATGTCACTGTGAAAGAACGTTTGGCACTATCTGTTTACCTTGGATACGACAAGGAGAAGATACCTTTGGTCAAGGCTAAATCTGTGAGAAATAATTTTTTGGAGCTTCTAAGATATTGGACTCAAGCGACAGAACAATTGTCAATAAATCCATTCCAAATTTTATACCAAGGACTAAAGAAAGTAAAACGCATTGATTTGGCACATGATTTGTTAGAATTGATTATAAAAGACGTCAGAACCATTGACAGACAAGGTCAGTCATCTATTAATTTACTACAACACTTAACATTTTTTCAAGAAGTTATCTTGCTTCGAAAAAAATATTAGAGTTTTCGAAACTTCAATTTCAAGTTGTAAGCCAAATTGACACAGTAATAGAAGAATAAGAAAGCAACCAGAATCTAAATTAGAGTGTAGAAAAGCATTTAAAACCTGCAAGAAACCTAAATAAAGCTATAAAAAGAAACATATTTAGATATTATAGTATAATTGCGGCCCAAAGATGTGTGTGAGCCACTGTCACCACTTTTCGTCTGTAGTCGTAAACATTGCTAAAGAAACTCTTCTCTGATACGCCAGGGTCGATCTCCATTAAATAAGGCGGTCGTTACAAAAATATAAACATATCAGCAAAAAAGCAAAAATTTTCTCTGTAACTGGTCCTGAGGGGGTTTTGTACCTCTAATAAATATGGCAGCCGTTACTAAAAATATGAAAATCAGCAGAAAATTAAGCCAAATTTATTTAATAAATATCTTTTCTTAAGCTTCTACAATCGGAAATTCAGACAGCAAAGAATATGGTCCGGACAGTCAACCAATATGGTTGACAATACTACAAATAGAGAAACCACCGAACAAATATTCAAATCTCTTCTTAAGTGATCCACTTTTAAATTGTGTCCCTGGATCGTTGACCTTGTTCGCTACAGAAAACAGCTTTTTGTTAGAATATTTTGGAACGCCAAAACTGTCTTATAGTGTATAAATTTAATGTGTTTTGTCACTTTGTCTTTATGTCTTGCATTTCTACTTATGTTATGTGCAAGTGCCTTTATTTCCTGACACTGCGTCTCCGTGTTATGTCAAATTTACTATTTGTTTTGTTAAACAGTTGTATGTCATATCATTGCTACTCTATATATGCATTACATTATGTTGTAATCACTGTACATTCTGTGAATCCCTATAAAATTTATGATCAAATACCTTTACATTTTGTCATATTTCCTTTATGTTTTGTCTATTCTTCCTTACGTTATCTCAGTTAATAATTGCGTCCTGTCTCAAATAGGTTTGCTATGCCGAATGTTCTGAACGGTTGATCTGATTACCTTTTTTGTTCTATGAGAAGCTCATGATGTCATATTTCAATGGCTTTATGTTGTGTTCATACATATGTATCTTCTGTGGCAAATGTTTTTTGTCATGGTATAACCCATATTTTTTGGGTCAATTAATTGGTACTTTCAGTTTACATTCAATACATTTTGTCAATCCACCAATACATTATGTGCAAACACCTATTACGTTATGATAAACGCCTATGTGACACAGATTAAAACAATACGCTGTCGTGACATAGAATAAAATTCTTTGATACCAATTTTGATGACATTTCGAGTAACCGGGTAACACACTTGTTCCAAAATATGGGTTTTGAAGCTTTATCTTCAAATTTTGCAGAACAGAAAATAGACAATGTCAAGATGTAGGATTTCCCCACTGGTAATGAACTTAATTCGCCTAGGTTAAAAATAATTCGAGATCGGGTGACATTTAGAAGCAACCGGGCAGAAAAGAAATTGCCAAGTCAATAATCATGATAGAGGTGATACATATTCTTACACATTTTAATATACATATATGCAGGGAAATGTGGTTTTTATATCGTTTGAAAGATTAGCGTGTCTAATAAGAAACACAAAAAAAAAATTCAAGCTCTCATTTTGCAAAGCAAATTGACTAAACGGTCTTTCCCTTTCGCCTTTATCTTAGTCTTATTTTCCGTTTAGGTCATTTTCAGCACAGTTTTTGACAATATTTTGACTAAATTAATATATGTTCATTTTTCTGAAAGAATTTTCAGGGAAAAAATGCTATTTCGTCCATTTCAAGACGATCATGTTTCATTATTTTTAGAAAATGACGACCTTTTGCATGGTAATTTTTGATTGAATAGTGCTTCAAAGGCTTCGCTAGCTATTCATTTAAGTTTTAGGTCGTTTGGACATGTTTTAAAGCTTTGACAGCTACCGAGAGAATGGGGACCGGGATTTCTAACATTTGCAATATTTTACGAAAACCGTCAAAACAATGTACATTTTTGGAACCATGACGTCCAATAGAATATATTTGTGTGAAAATCTACAAAAGTGTAGGGGTTTTAGAATTTATTCTTATTAGTCAAGACGATAACTCCCAGATATGCAGTAAATGTCTAAATTCTAAAAAAAAAAAAACAATCGATGTGATCAATCAGTCACTGATTAGTCACCAATCAGTCTTCGATCCGTCACCAAGCCGTCATCAATCAGTCATCTTGAGTGATATTAATCGGTAAAAGTACTGTGTTATAGCTCTGTATTTTGGCTTTATTTCACATTATATTCTTGATATTTTGGCATTGTGTTGTGTATTTGTGTACTTAATTTTAATCAGGGCCATCCAAGACTCGTTACTTGATGTTAATTCCAATCATATTGAAGACTGGGCGTTGAGTGACATGCATATTTTACTTTTCGCATTCCTGTATCTGTTCTTCTTAGGTCTTTCCTTTTCCAATTTAGGTGTAGGAGAGGGTCATTGGTCATCGAATATCTAAACCCAAACAATATTTTTGTTCGACATCAACAGACATGGAAAGCAGCATACATGTATTTGCATAGATAAAAAACCCCTTTCAAGTAACATTGTCGTTACCATTAAACTATCTTGGAGAATAATTGTAAGAATTTTTAATTTGAAATTAACCACTGTACTTTTACACAGGACTTACATATATATACAAACTATAGCAACATAAATAATGGCCCAGTTGGCCGACGTGCAAGAAAGCATCCATCTTTTCCCCAGTCAATTATCAGTAAAGAAATGTGGTTCAATTTTGTATTTAAACGTATGACATTCTTTTTATTTCCTTAATTTTACGATAACTGTAAATTTATATATCATTAATATTTTGCTGGATTAGCAGTTGATAAAATGGGGTGGTCATTGTCATTGTTCCTCTGAAATGCACAGTAGACACAATATAATATCCACATTTCCATGCATATATTTATATAAACATGTATAAGAATTTGTATTACCTGTAACACATATATTTGCTAAGCCTGATGACTCTTCAATTTCTTTTCTGACGTTGTTTCTTTATGCCGCCCAATCTCCAATTGTTTTAAGCAACAAAGAATGAAGTCATTGGCTCATTCGAGCGAGCAAATTTGAATTAAAAATTTTTTTCTTGATTCCTAGTTTTTTTCGGGGCGAAGAATAGATTAATGTGCGGTACAAATTTTCTTAACTAAAATATTGCAAAAATTTGACAAAATCGCGGGAGTACTATTTTTATTTTCTTGAAAAATGAAAAACTTGGGGGTGAAATTGTTTTTTTTTATATTTTCATCGTCAAAAAGTCGGAGCGGCGAAATCCAAAGATCAATTTGGTGTGGCCTTATCGATCAGAGAATCCAACATCTAAATATTATCTATTTTGAGTTTTGTAAAATTTGGAGCTTAGGCTCCAAAACCCATATTTTGGATTTAAATTTAGTGTTACCCTGTTACTCGCCATGTTTATAACGTTATTTCTATGTCACAATAGCGTTTTGTTTTAATTTGCGTCACACGTGCGTTTATCATAATGTAATAGGTGTTCCCACATAACATACTGGTCAATTGACCAAACATATTGAATGTAAACTGAAAGTATGATTGATTGGCATAACAAATATAGGTTATACCATGACATATAACATTTATCACAGAAGATACATATGTATAAACACAACATAAAGCCATTGAAATATAACACCATGAGCTTTTCATGGAACAAAAAGGTAAAAAGACCTTTTAGAACATTCAAAATAACAAACCTATTTGAGACAGGACGCAATTATTAACTGACATAACGTAAGGAAAAATAGACAAAACATAAATGAAAGGTGTTTGGTCATAAAGATTTTAGGTATTCACAGAATTTACAATAATGACAACATAATGTAACATAACAAAGAATAGCAGTGGCATATTTTACATACAGATGTTTGATAAAACAAATAGTAATTTGACATAACACAGAGATGCAGTGTCAGGAAAAAAGGCACTTGTGTAACAGCCAGTTTGTTCCGCCAGTTACTTTGTTCCGGTGGAAAATTTTGACTAGCTACTTTGTTCCTCTGGAACTTTTGGACTATTTAGTTTGTTCCATGGCCAGTTGAAAAGTTCCAGCAAGTCTGAAATTTTCAACTAGCCAACTTGTTCCAGATGTTCAGTGTAGATGCAAATCTTGAACTCTTTTCATTTTCATGATCTCCATCAAAATATTTATTTTTACTTTTATATAGTACAATTTTGTGGTATTCCCAAGGATCCATATTTTAAAGGAGCATTCTTTAACTCATTATTTATACAGTTTTGCTACTCCAGTTACACAGGAGTTATTTTTGGGAAATTTATCAGTTGACATAGGGAATATTATCAATGGAATGTTAATTTTCTTAATATAATTTCTAAAAATTACAAATCTATAAATTATGAAAAAGGAAAAATACCAATACAGAAATTTATATTATCTTTTCATTTAGATGTAATTTTCTGATAATTTTTTTTATAGTTTATCTATCATTCTTAATTTCCTATTCAATTATAATTTTAGTAAATATATTTCTTAATCAAAGTCCAAAAATTACAGGTATACCGTATAAAAACTATGATTCCACTCACTCTGATAATAAGTTAGTTTGTTAAATATATGTGTAAAAAATAACTCTTAAGTTGTTGAAAAATTCTGGAACATTAAAGTATTTAAAAAATGCCTTAATGTTTTACCAGTTAAAATAATTGGAAATTATTGGCTAGTTCAAAATGACAGGAACTTTTTGACTAGTTGAAAATTACTGGAACTTTTGGACTATTTGAAAACTACTGGAACTTCTGGACTAGTAATAAAATTCCTAACCCTAAAATTTTCCAAAATTTCCATCAATTTATGAAAATTATTATTTCAGTAGAATTTAAACCGTAAGTATCGGTGAAGCGAGCGCTATAGTAGCATATGCATTTTCTACATATGGGTCATTTAGAAAAGTATTTGTTTAATAGGGCAGCCATATTGTGCTACATACTAAGGCTAGAAAAAGTTTTGTTCGCCGGAATCGGAATTAAGGGAAATAACTTGCTTCAAGTTATAATTTAAGAATCCGGAAATGCTTTTCTGGAAAGAGCTATTGCTGTGCTCGCATCATTGGCCACGCCAACAGCATGTTATTATTTTTATTTAATATGATTCATGTTGATCTGCACACATACGCATAAGTTTTAAAACTTTACCTTTCACCGGAACTTTATGACTAGTTTATATATTCCGTGTCCCTGGAACTTTTCAACTATGTCTGGAACAAACTTACTAGTTGAAAAGTTCTGGAGGAAATTTTAGGCTAGTTACTTTTTTTTGCCTGGAACAAATCAGCGCTTACACTTGCACATAGCATAAAGAAATGACAGGACGTAAAGACAAAGTGACAAAACACATTAAATATCTACACTATAAGACAGTTTACGGCGTTCCATATCCGTATACCTTTATCATGTTTATATTTGTAACTTATATGATTTTTTGTTCAGATGTGCTGCAGTTTCTTAAAGGAATACCATCGCCAAAATACCGGTCAATTAAGGGAATACTATCGGAATTTGAATATGTGGAAGGTAGGCTTCGTTATTTTCATTTTGTATAACTCTTTTCCGGATTTTTGTAATTGTCTGGATTATGATCATTACAAATCTTCATTTCAGATTGATATGTTAATGATTTAAATGAGAATTTGTAACATTTGGACTGTACAGTCATGACAGTGGTTTTCATATTTCGCTGGTAAGATTGGTCAGATAGTCAGAAGCTGTGTGATGTTAGTGAACATAGACTGATCTTTTTTTTTGTCTTCAATTTAATTCAAAATGTTGATGTTAGATTTAGAATATTATGTGTCCACAAAAATTGAATTGTCTTGAAATCTAACACTAAAACAAACCCATGTCACTTCAGTAAACGGCTTTATAAAAAGAAATTAGTGATGCTAGTCTAGAACAAAAATAATTCAACTCAAATTTAATTCTACTTTGCTGAACAATATATTTCACAAATGTTCTTATTAGTCTGAGATCACCATATAATATGTGGAGTTTCTGTTTTATTTTCTTTATAGTCTGAGATTACCTTTTAATTTGTGGAGTTTCTGTTTCATTTTTAATTCATTTTTGTTGGTTATTTTTGTTTTGTTTTGTTTTATGTTGTTGATTATTTAGCAACACTTATTAGTTGGTGTTACAACCAATCCATATTAAAATTAAACTAGACTAATAATGATGATTTACCTGTGCGTTTTTCTGATCTTCTTCAAATATTGAAATTTCATATGTTTTATGTAGTTTTTATACTGTGGATTTCCAAATATGTAAAATTCCAAGGACATTGCGCTTAACATCTTTATTTTGATGTTGGGGTTAATCTTTGATGACTTCATATATTTCTCAGTGTTGCAAATGCCCCCTTTACCTTGTTAATTCTATTTTTTACCTCATTGTCTGAGTCTCCATCAACTGTTATTTTGCTGCCAAGGTAGGTAAATTCCTGATCTTCTTCAATATTATTGCTGTGTATAGTAATATTCTGGTTGGATTTTGCATTTAGTTTCACGAGTTGGTCTTGTCGGCATTGATGTTTCAGATTGTTCAGTTAGAATGTTAATATAAGCCTACATATTCTGGAGACGATGGGCTAGCAGTGAAATGTCTTCTGCAAAATCTAAGTCTTTTACTTGTGTAAATACTATATGTAAATGTCCATGTTATTCCTCTCTCATTGTACCGCCTCAGTGGTCTCATGGTAGCGTGCTCGCCTCGAGTGTGGAAGGTCGCGGGTTCGATTACCGGCCGGGTCAAACCAAAGACATTAAAATATGTATTTGCTGCATCCGCCAAGCACGCGGCATCTAGCAGTAAGAGCAAAAATCCACTGGTCGGCTCGGAGTCAGTATAATGTGTCCGAGTGAGGTGATGTCTTCCTGCGGACAGTTACCTCGTGGATTAGCACATTAAAAATCCAGCTCAGCGTGTCGGTCTAGTACAAAGCACGGATCATATTCCTTATCATATCAACATGTTCTCGTCCTGATATGCACCTGGCTGCCGCTGAACGTTAAACAACAATTTATCCATCCATCCTTTCTCCTTGTTATTGATTGTTTTTTCATGACCCAGTCTACGCAGATGGAGACAAATAGAGGATGAAGAACACATCCTTGTTTCACTCCAGTTCGTATAGAAAATTCCTCTGTGAGGTTGGATTCACAGATTACTTTGGCGCTGAAATCCCTCTACGATGTATTTTGTAACCAGTTATGTATTACAGACGAGAGAATTTGGTCTTAGAGTTAAAAAAAAGTTTGCATCTCAGCAGTAAAATTAAATTTTTGTACATGTTTATTTTTAATGTTGTTAACACCATTTACCATGTATGTCTGGCTGACTTTTTGCAGAAGAAATACCTGATGTCATATGGAAAATGGGAAAAGACGCTGGTATTTTTTACGAAAGTATACTAGAGGCTGGTATTGAAAAGAAATATGCGCTTAAAATTCCAATTGTTGGACAATTTGGGGTTGGTAAGACATGCCTGATGAGACGATTGTTGCTAAGGGGGATAGAAGATGTAGAGAGTACAAACGGAATCAACATTATGGGACTCAGGTGTAAAATTCGGGTAAAGGATGGTACATGGATTTTTTCAAAAGGTACTTATTTGTAATGAAATATTTGACTAATTTCAAAGAAGTCTAACACGACTGGAAATATATACAAGAAAATATCACGAATATCGAGAATCAAAAGAACTTTGTTAAATGGAAAACAATCATGAATGTCCATTTACAAATTTGGAATCTGGAATGAAAATATGAGTATAAAATATCTTTTTCAAGTAAAAGGAAACAAGGATATCTATTTACAGTAACTACTACAAATGAGATACATGACGTATGTAGTAACTTACAGATAAGTCGTTTTGACGTTCAATAATGACAGATTCCAATGTTTCAAAGCGCAAACTCGTTGATTTTTTCACAACCGATTTTTTTTTGTATTAAAAAGGTATATATAATTGTCCATTATATATTAACTCCTGTAAACCATAGGCTACAGGTCAGGTTTCGAAATAGCATGAATTGTAATTCAAGTAAGCAGAGTCTAAATAACTTGCAATCACTCTCACAGGTTGAAAATGTAATAACGGATAAATTGCCGTCTGCTCAAATCTGACAAAACTGAACATTACATGTACGGAAAAACAAATAAAAGATAATTATTATGTCTACAGAATACATTCTCAATCCCAGATAGTTTGAATGTAGTAGAAGTACGATTTCGTAAAAAAAACATACTCCTTCTTAGAAAATTCTGATACAGAAAAAATAGAAAAAGAGCTTTATATTTTGAGTATTAACTGACATGTTCCTACAAAAAAATTTGTAAATGTGTATTACCATAAGTTTTTAACTGGTCTGTATGTGATCTAGAATAAAACTTCTTATTACATTCATTTTTCTTTTATTTAACTCACTTTGCGTCTGTCGTCGTCGCCCGAGTGCAGATGTTTCTTTGAAATTTTTTCTGCTCTGAAAACACTGGGCAAATTTGGACCAAACTTTGGTGAAATGGTCCTTCGGATGTCCACTTCCCCTTCATAACTTTTATTTAACAATCTTATCTAAAACCACTTGGTCAGTTGGAAACAGACTTGGCACAAATGATCCTCTTTTATAATTTTGTTTGATGATTCGTACTGTCAGCCAAGATGGCCACCAAAGCTAAACTTATTTAAACATGTTTAACCTAATACCCTACGAGTAGGTAAAACATGAATGCTAACTTCGAAACTTCTGAACAAAAGGGAGCTGAACGTGGCAACAATGATATTTATCCTATGACTAAGACTGTCAACTGAGATGACCAAAAATGCCTAATATAGGACCAGAACTGCTTTTATGGCAATTGATTGGCAATATGAATCCGGATAAGCGATAAAGGCTCATGGGAGTCTCTATTTTGTCTATGTTTATATTATTTTGTTCGTTACTACCGCATCATGATAAAGTGTTTGATATGGTCAATCATATAGACGAATTAATATAAGCTTTCACTGTCTTGTTGCCAAATCCAAGTATTGTTGTTAAATACTTGTGAATATTTATTTATCAAAGATGAATATTCATTTATCAGAATAAAATATGTATAACCTATATGAATAGTCCACCCGTGACACTTTGTAAGCACTCTCACGTTTTATTATTATTATCGGTGTATTTTATTATGAAGAATGATCTGACTTGCACAGAAAATAGTTTCACAAAACATAAAAAATGTTCGTCTTGTAAATTGAAGTTGAATTTTAAATCGCGTATGATATGTATAGTAGTGTATGGTGTAACATGTGTGGTGTATGATACAATTATGTTTGGTGTATAATGTAACTGAGTGCGTAACAATTCAAAGGGGTATGATCGTATGTTGCCTTTCATTAAAGATTCTGGATTTGATGATGACAAAGAAAGGAAGACAAAGTTGATGAAGACTATTTTAGCTACCAAAAAGGAATCTGATGCAAAACAAATGTCCAACAGAAAAACAACCACTGATCTACATTTCAAGGAAGCATGCGTAGAAGAAATAACCGAATCAACATCTTCAGCATCGTCAGATGATGAGGAGGAAAGATATGTACGAAAGGAAAGTGTGATGATCAAGTCGACAGACTCTCAATGTATCGAGACCAGTAGATCTGAAACAAATCGTTGCGATGTTAGTGCAGCAAAATATGAATTTCAAGTTTCAAAACCTGCAAAAATACGGTATCCAGGTGACTATTTGTTAAACGATTTCAAGGGCTTAGATGCATCAGAAATATGTCTGGATGATTTTGGGGAAGTTGTGTTGTTAGATTTTGCAGGTCAGTTTGAGTTTTATGCCACACATCAGACCTTTTTGAACAAGCATGCTCTATACCTCTTAGTTCTGGACATTAGCAAAGATCTCAAAGGTGCAGTAATACCGGAATGTGTTGATGAAAACTTTATGGATTTATCCGAAGTTCAATTTGAGGACATTGGAGGTAGGATTTCTTGTACTGCTTAGTAGTATAGACTTGGTTCCTATCATTGCAAGTTGTTGAAGGCAATGTGTACTTTTGCAAGACACTTCTGACAAAAATCCTCGTCTTAAATAAAATCACGTGCCAAAAATATTTATTTAACTAATCAAAACTATAATACAATAAAAACTATATGATTCATAAACAAGCAAAGCTGCTTTTATAATTGTGTCTCCTAATCATTTAAAAAAGAACAAAAAAATCATATGACATGCTCTGTAACAATTGTAGATGGAAAAAATAAATAGTATTTACAATAGAAAAAAAAAATGCATAGAACTAACGTGTAGATAAGTAAGCAGATATTGCACTTGAAGGGGGTAAATATGATTAGTATATATTTTACTTAATTTTAGGGTGGAATGATTAATTTTATGGTGTAAATCTTTTTCTGTACAGAATTCATTATTATAGAGTTTTCTTCGTCAGACGTAGTGTTGGAACCGAACAACAAAATTTCAGAAGTAATTTCGACATAAATCTCCAAGCGATGAGAACAGTTCACGTCTAATAGTAGTATATAAAGGGTAGTAAATCAAAAAATGCGAAATAGTTTCTAAATGTCCACCTGTGCAATTTGGACTTGCAACTAAATTACTGTGGAAAAGATCAGAATTTAATGCTATTCATGCGTAAACGAGCTTGACGAATTTGACCAATATGATTACTAAGTAATAATAGAACGGCGATTTTTCATTTTGGGATTGAATATGTTTCTTAAATAACGACAAAGAATTTCAGTTTCTTCTGTTTAAAGGTTAACTATTCCAAATTTTGATAGTAGAAGGACTGAATTATTGCGAATATGAATTGGTTCGCGTGTTTATTTCTTATATATTTTGACCTTGTCTGGTATTATTTTGTTTCAAAGTGCGATGTTATCCAACCAGCAGCTATAAATATCTGAGATATTTCACAACAACGAGTAAACTTTTACGCTTTGCTATTAAAATTAATTAACGTTTCAAACTTTGTTCTAGCCAGATGTCATATTACTGTCAAATTGCATATTTGATTTTATTGTATTTTATATAATGTATCCCCTTATAAAGCTTTGTTTACAACACGACTGCATTTGACCTATAGTTAAGAATAATTTATAAATTTGTGCAATTATCATATTTGTCCTGTTTGATGTTTTTTTCAGATTATGTCAGCTTTTGGTTTGACACAATTCATTGTTATGGTAATGCTGAACCTGACACAGAATATGCCAAGCCCGTTATCCCCGCTATTATTGTTGTAGGCACATGTAGTGACAAGTTAAAGGTGTGCGTTTAATTTTTAGTTGATTTTATCATTACTCTCAGTAACTTTTTTTCTGAGTATTTCTAATATTTTTTTCATTTTAAATGTGATTTATACCAAGTGCAAAAATGACAAATGCATGTATTGTATTTAATCAGCAAAAGTATATCCTTTGTTGAAGTGTTCAATAAACTATTACGTGGGGGGGATGATTCCTATATAATGGTAACTACATGTGTGCGACCCAAAAGGGTTTGGGTTTTTTTTATTAAAATATTGGAAAGATATACAATTTTATACATATATATATATATATGATAAGGTCATATTTCCAGATTTATAAAATTTTCTGTTCTATCTCCTTCCTCTGCATGCAAAAATCTTTAGTTCAGATTGACCACATGTATTTTTAGAAAATATATGAAAGGGTCAGAAATAAAGTGATTTACAAGGATGAGGTTGGACCTTCTTGGTATCTCAAAGGTATGAATAGAGTGGGATTCGAAAATGCTGGCCGCACACCTGTACCATAATAAAGGACTAGTTACCCCCCCCCCCTCCCTTTGTAAACTATGCACTGAGTTACAGTTATGAGCATTATATTACTTAACAATACATCGTCAAAAACCACCAAAGAGTAACATGATAATATTAAACAACATATACATTGATCCATGAAATAATCTGTTCTGTCTTCAAAGGTCAGCGAAGAGAAAAGACGGAAAGAAATTCAAGAACAGTTGGATGCTATTTTAGGAGACCATCCGAAAAGAAAACATATCAGAGATATTATTATTCTCTCTAATGTCAACTCAAAAGAGTCAGATTTTGAGGAACTTAGGAAACGCATTTTCCAGCTAGCAACTGAAGTTGAAACTTGGGGTCAGCCACTTCCGGTGCGGTGGATCAAACTTGAGCAGTATCTTGCGGAATTAAAATACCAAAACAAAATTATCATATCACATGACGAACTACTAACACTTGGAGAAGATAAAGAACTGGAAATACAAAATCGCAGTGAAATGGAGCTTTTCCTCAAATTTCAACATGAAATTGGAAATGTCATATACTTTGAAGACATTCCAGAAATGATCATTTTGGAACCACAGTGGTTAGTTGATGTTTTGAAATGTCTCGTGTCTGCCCGAAAATTTCAAGAACGACGAAATTTGATATATAGCGAGGCTTGGAAAGACTTGGAAACAACGGGGCGACTTTGTGATGAGTTGGTCAATGAAATTTATAGTGGCGAGGATCTGAAGGTTGATTTCCTTACGCATAAAGTGCATATTCTGATGATAATGGAGAAGTTTGATATAATTGTTAAACTAAACGTTGAGAGTGATATTGCCCATCAAGATTCATCACAGCTTGAAAGCAGTACCTTTAGTCACAGACAAACCTCCAAAGAAGAAGGTAACCATGACAGTGAGGGGAATAACGCAACCACGGAAGACAAAAGTGAGGAGACAAGTATGAAGGAAGCAGATACATCAAATTTAGCAGATTCAAGTGGTACATCCACTCATTATTATGTTCCCTGCTTAATCAAATCGAAACCAATTTCTAACATCGTGCAGCATTTCAACGTAGGGAGTCCAAACTGTTGTAGGACCGCTTGGATGTGCATGGATTTTGAGTTCCTTCCTCCTGCATTTTTCAACCATATTTTAGTTAGCTATCTGCGACGCTATCAGGTAAGCCGTGAACCTTCAAAGCAAGGGAATAAACTAGCTTTGTATCGTGGTATGGGTGTATTTAATCTAGATACAAAAGAATGCACAAAGCTAGCGGTGTGTGTCTACCAAAGGCGTATACTATTTCAAATTTGGAGATGGGGTTCACTTTCCTCCTTTGCAAACAGACGTGTTTGGAGTGATGCTGAGAAGACAGTACAAGCAATTCAGAGTCGTTACAGAATGAAAGTGTCATATGTCGTCAAAATGAAGTGTCCCACCGGAAGCCATGATAATCCAGATGGAATGGTAGAATTGACAAGACTGCAAGAAGAGACTGAATACTTTTGTTATGAGCATTCAACCTCACATAGGTCCACAGAGCTTATACAGTCATGGTTTAAGGTCAGTGTCTTATTCTTTTTAACAAGAATTCTGAAACGTCAGAGCATAATTAATTCAGTATTTATTGGAAAAAAATTTCAGTTTTATATGGTTGGAGGTTAAATTTAGACTTTATTTATAATTTCGTAAGTTTTTAAGGAAAAATTTCTTTTCAAAACTGCATTTTTATTCTACGTTATATTGTAAACTAGAATTATTTCTCATCCCCATTTTAATTGATCATGTAGACAATACTTCATCAACAAATTTCTCATGCCCTATTAGGCAAGAAAATCATATAAATGAGTCCCGATAATATGACTTGGTACAGACATTAACGACAGGACATAAAACATCCTCACATTCCTGAAATCCTCTCAAATTACATGTATATCAATATGTTTTATGACAATAATGGTCTACACTATAAAATTGTGTCATTTTCACAAATTCCGAGAAGTTAGAAAGTACTGCTGGTTTGACTTTAGGCAGATCCATAGTTTAGTATAGTCCCAAAATTCTAATTAAATTCCTGTATTATCTTCCCAAGTTGTCTTCAAAACGTATTTTTCTAATGATCAAATGGACGATTTTTTTAGATGAAAGGAATATTGTTTTTCCAAAGTAGAAAAAATAAGGTTACAATAATGTCTTTATTTGCAAATATTTTCAAAGGGAACAATAGTTTTTATATACATTGATGAATACAGTCAACCCTGTCTATAGAGGGAAGCTAAGGGAACAGAAAAAAATGCCCTTTATGAGCAAGTGCCTTTTATACAGAGGTTAATTTTACATACTTTGTTCATGAATGGGACTTTTTCACTTTGCCCTTTATATACAGTGATTTGCAATAAAAGCAGGTTTGACTGTATCAAATGAAAAACATTTATTGATTATTTTTTTTTGAAAATTAATACTACTAAAAGAATGAGACAAATTTTTGTTAGCCGGGTTGCCGTTTCAACAACAAATGCGACGTGCGATCTTTATATATCAGAAGTATGAGAACATTGTGCAGTTTAAAACTTGTATCAGTACATACGCAATTGTTTCCGCGTTTTGCTAATTACCCCTAATTAATTAATGCGGATCACGAAAACCGATACCGTTCCGGAAGTATACATCACAAGAAGTTTCCGGTATCGACCGAGGAAAAGTTTGTCTAAAGACAGCTCGACAGAAAACGGTTTAAGATTTCGTTGCGTAAGTGTAAAGAAAAATGCACAAAAGAAAATGAACAATCGTCTTTCTATTCAATCATCTGCACTGGGAATTTAAAAAGCGACCACATGCCCAAAATGAATGAAAATTAAAAAAAAGGCAAATATGCTTGCTTCCCCGTCTTATAAAGAACACTTCACCCAAGGCTCCAGGGATTAAATATCCAAAAAGAGAAGATTCACATCGCGTCTTTATATTTGTAAAAACAAACATTTTGTCGGCAACTGGAAATTTTAAAAACAGAAAGTGACCACATGCCCAACTTGACATGCATGAAAATAAAAAAGGCAAATCTGCTTCCCCGTCTAAAAACACTTCACAGGTTACTACCCAAGACAACAGAAGATGCACATCACGTCTTATCTATAATACTAAATCTAAAGACCGTTTTTTTGTTCACCTAATAAACGTATAACCGAAGAAAGCTTCAAGTCAAACTTATATAAGGGTATATATACTTGATAGGGTATACTGAAAATTTTACCCTTTTACATCGATTACTGTTTGAAACAATAAGCAATTAGACAAATTAATAAGTTCCGGAACCATCCGATGCGATTTCCTTTTAGTCATGTTATTATATTTCCGGTCTAATGTAAGCAGTTTAACATGTTAAAGAACAAGTAGTATAGATATCATCATTCATGATGAAACAAAGTACTTTCCCCATTTATACACTAATCATGCTGTACCGAACTTGAAACAAACTACTCCCGGCCCCGATATTTATACACTGTTCATGTACTCCCTGTCATGTAAAAACGATCCCACGATTAGAATTTTTTGAAATTGTGAATGAAGGTCAATTTCAATGTACACGTTTGGAATATGCAGAGAAATTTATTCCTTCATGATTTACTTTTCGAGATATTTCCGGTTGAAATTTTAACATTTCGTGTAAAAAGATAAAATTTCATATTTTAATACTTTTCGAAAAATTCACATAACTTTCAAACGGCAAGAGATATTTTCATACAGTTTTTTGCAATTTGTTCTTAAGTATGCCATTTCGAAAACAACTCGCACATTTTGGATGAACTATTTGACACTTATTGGCATGCAGGGGTTAAAGCTAACTATACACGTGACTGACAATTTTCCACGGGTTTTTTCCTAGTTGTATAAAATAAAACAAGTCCTCCGAAAAATAGGTTCCTAAAAGGAAATGGCAAAGGAGGTTGTAGAGCCCGGATTATTGATTAGAATTCAAATAATTAGAATGGATTCCATGACGTACCCTTTAATTTTTACGGTTCAATATTATAATTCATTCTTTTTGGGTGCCTAGATTTTATACCATGTCCTCAGTCCTTTATCCTACTTTATCCCAGTTTACCCTCTAAAGCACCAACCGTTATTTAGACATAGAAAAGAGGGATTATGAGGTAGTCCGAAAACTCTGACACTGACATGCTTACATCTAAATATAATTTCACATTTCATATAAAAAATATGGAATAATTTGTGAACTGATAGAAATAAATTTTAGTCCGGAAAAGGGGTGGGATCTTTTTATATTTTTCCCCCGAAGATAGGTCTGATTTTTGCAGTTTCTCATGTAACCTAAATAGAAGATCAATGTTTAAAACCATTGGCAGGTATAAATGTCCTTGTCCTAACGTTAATGCTTTAAAGTCAAGTTTTCTTGATTAGCTCGGTTTCCCAGTTAATATTGATGGCGAGTCAAAATAGTTGTATATCATTTAATTCGTGAATTACATAGTTAAAAGTATTTTTTAAAGTTTGAATAGGACTAATTCAAGATTTGTCGTTCATAGGATGAGCTACATATCGAAAAATTAAACTATGTAAGAATAGCAAAGCCAATAATAGAACTGGTACCAGACGCTATGATTAAACTATTGACAACTAGTGGAAAGGACTTAAAACCAATTGATAAATTAACTCTCACTGCTGTATACGACCTTTTCAAAACACAGTGTACTCATCTCCCAACTTCTGGCAAATGGGGATGCAGCTCGTTTCCGTTGGTGGACAGTATATCTCTTGGTGATGACTTAGAAAGATGTCGTCTGATTATGAAAGAATTACAGGTCTGCTCAGGGTTGGAAAGCGAAAGATTCGGAGACCTCAGCAAATTATTGGTAGGGATATTTGAAAGGCTTGGAAAATTAATCCAAGATGGTCATTTGGTGCGGAAGTTGGAGGATATTCTGTCTGGATATTATGAAGAAGAAATGTATGAAACCTGCGTAAGATTTGTAGCAACAGGTACTAAAACTAAAACCGGTCTAGTTAAAGATCAACATTTTATTTGGGAATGCATTTCATTACGCTATGGAAACTTATGTTTTGAAAGTGGTTAATGTCTGGACAACTAAAATCTTCAGCTTTTATGACTTGGACTTTTCAATTTTTGACTATTTTGTTTAGTTTTGTTTGTTTGTTTGTTTTTCTTTTTGGAGGTTGGGTCCCTGAGCAGAAATAAAAAAATATATATTTATCATTTATATTGTTAACATTGCGTTATCCTTTGCCATGTAAGCTTTCGAACAAAACTGAAAGCTGGCCATAATCATCAACAAATTGTTAGACACAAAACTACACCTCCCATAACAAGAACTTTATTAAACACTTTTAAGGATGCTCGCTGGTCATGTTTTGGTCTTTTTGTCAGATTTTCGGAATCCTCGGGTTTTATCCATTTCTTAAACATGAAATATTTTGCCCATGAACCCCCACTTTTTCTTTTATGATTCTATCATATATACCTTAAAATGGTATTTGACAATTTTTTTTAAATCCTTTTTATTTTTTCATACATTTTTGAGAGATTGAAGTAGTCAATGCAAAGACAATGAAAAATCCAGAGAAAACCCATTTCCTTCAAATTTTCAAGGCCTTATAGCTCTAAAACGAGCACATGAACCTATATTTCTTTCCTGCTTATTTGTTTACTATGCATATGTTCTCTCAAACTTAAACTCCTATTTCAAATCCTATTTATTTCCTATTAGACCAGCGATCATCCTCAATGAGTTTAACGGAGTATTAAAAACTATCGTAATTACATTGTACATCTGTCGTCATAATTCTTTCAGCAATTGTCTTATGCATTCTACCATCCATTTACAGAGTTTAGTGAGAATGAAATAGAAACACGTATAAAACGCCACTACGGGCGTCTGATACAAGAGATACAGGTTGCCAGTTTACTAGACCATATGATGACAAAATGTGTCATTACAATAGATGACCGCCGCCATATTGATCATTGTGTAAAGCAGTCAGACCAAAACAGAGCGCTACTTGATTTAGTGGTTAAGAGAGGTAGACCGGTATACGAAGCATTCTTGGATGAATTACGAAACCAAGGGAATTTCGACTTAGTTGCCTGTTTAGAAGAGGAATCCAACACACTGCCACCCGTTTTAGATATGGAAGTGGACCAAAATGGTAAATAAGTGTATAAATACCTTTTAACTATTATGATCTAGTAAGTACAAATAATAATTTGGTGGATTTAGATTCCTTTGTCGTCACATGTAATAAGTTGAGCCATGTGAGCTAGATTGATATACATAATATGCTAATGAATATGGGGGAGATTTCATAGATAAAAAAGAGAACTATTCAAGAACCTTTATCAAAGTTTGTTTTTAATTAAACAAAAACTTGTATGAATAACTCCTGTAACCGCCTTCTTAAAATTTTTGTGTTTTTAATACTACCGTAGATACATGTAACACAATAAACCATCTTAAGTTTTTTTCTTGGTTCTTTACCAAAATTCGCAAGTCTGTTTATTATTCTTTTCCTTTTTAGTGCAAAGGCGTCTCAAAATTTTTTCAAAGTATAATTTTTTTGCTTCATGGTGATTTTCATTCACCACTTTTTAGCTCACCTGACCCAAAGGGTCAAGTGAGCTATTCTCATCACTTGGCGTCCGTCGTCCGTCGTCGTCCGTCGTCGTCCGTCGTCCGTCGTCGTCCGTCGTCGTCCGTCGTCGTCGTCCGTCGTCTGTCGTCCGTCGTCCGTCGTCGTCCGTTAACTTTTACAAAAATCTTCTCCTCTGAAACTGCTGGGCCAAATTGAACCAAACTTGGCCACAAGCATCATTAGGGTATCTATTTTAAAAATTGTGTCCGATGACCCCGCCTGCCAACAAACATGGCCGACATGGCTAAAAATAGAACATCGGGGTAAACTGCAGTTTTTGTCTTATATCTCAAAAACTAAAGCATTTAGAGCATAACTAACATGGGGTAAAAATGTTCATCAGGTCAAGATCTACCTGCCATGAAATTTTCAGACGAATCGGTCAACCCTTTGTTGGGTTATTGCCCCTGAATTGTTAATTTTAAAGAAATTTAGCAGTTTTGGCTTATTATCTTGAATATTATTATAGATAAAGACAAACTGTAAACAGCAAAAATGTTCAACAAAGTAAGATCTACAAATAAGTCAACATGACCAAAATCATTGATTGACCCCTTATAGGAGTTTTTGCCCTTTAAAGACGGCATCCAGCGTAAACTTTCCTTTAAAGATCTTTTCCTCTCAAACCACTGGGCCAATTGAGACCAAACTTTGGTGGAATGGTCCTTGGGTGGCCCCCTTCCAAAATTATGTCTGGCATCCCCGACTTCCAACCGACATGGATGCTGTTACTAAAAATAGAAAAAGGGGGGGTGAATTTAAAAAATCTTATTATATGAAACTACAAGGCCAGTTGGAACCAAAGTTGGCAGTAATGGTTCTTAGGAGGTTCTCTTTCAGAAATATGTCCAATGACCTGGACTGTTAACCAAGATGGCCGTCACAGCCGAACTTAGTTTAACATAGGGCCCTATGGGAAAATTCATTGAAAAATATTCTTGCTTAAACCACTTGACCAATTGGAACCAGACTTGGCAGCATTGGTCCTTAGATGGTCCTCTTACAGAGGTGTGTCCCATGACCTGGACTGTCAACCAAGATGGCTGCCACAACTGAACTTACTTTAACATAGGGCCCTATAGGAAAATTCATTGAAAAATATTCTTGTCTGAAACCAGTTGACATATTGGAGCAGGACTTGGCAGCATTGGTCCTTAGGAGGTCCTTTTTCAGAAATGTGTCTGATTTCGTGGACTGTGAACCAAGATGGCTGCCACAGCAGAACTTAGCTTAACATAGGACCCTATGGGAAATTCACTTAAAAATCTTCTCGTCTGAAACCACTAAGTCAATTAGAATTGGACTTGGTAGCAATGGTCCTTAGATGGTCCTCTTTCAGAATTTTGTGCGATGACCCAGACTGTCAACCAAGATGGCCGCCACACCCGAACTTAGTTTAACATAGGGCCCTATGGAAAAATTCATTGAAAAATCTTCTTGTCTGAAACTACTTGACATATTGGAGCCAGACTTGGCAACATTGGTCCTTAGGAGGTCCTCTTTCAGAAATATGTCCAATCACCGGATTGTCAACAAGATGGCTGCCACTCCAAACCTTGTTAAATATGGACCCTATAGGAAAATTCATTTAAAATTCTTCTTGTCTGAAACCGCTTAGCCAGTTGGAACAAGACTTAGCAGAAATGGTCCTTAGATGGTTCTCTTTTAGAAATGTATCCGTTGACCTGGACTGTCAACCAAGATGACTCCCACAGCTGAATTTAGTTTAACATAGAATCCTATAGAAAAACCAGCCAAATTGACTGCAACACTTAAATTTTTAGGTCTGCTCAAGGTGAAAAGTTAAATCCAGATGAGCGATACAGGCTCTTGAGAGCCTCTAGTTTTATTTGCCATTTTTCAATTTTTTCTCTGCATCCGTGTAAAATAAAATGCTTCATTAACCAGGTCTCCTACTTTCTGTTTTCATTGCAGACCAACCTTCTTGGACAATTCCTCACCATAAAGTACGTCTTCAGAAAAATTATGTGGACATAATTACAAATATCAAACACGAAAACATAGTCGACCATCTTATATCAGAAGACATACTTACATTGGATGATCAACAATTTATTGAAGCTAGTCTATCTCAAACACAAAAAAATCGAAAGTTAATGGAATGTTTGTTGAATTGTGGCGAAAATGGTTTCAAAGAATTCCTTGTAGCACTACATTCTGATGCCACTTACAGCGATTTAGCTGACAGGATAGAGAAGACAGATGTTACAGATTTGAATACAACTGTTTTTCGAAATTAAAATCAGAAATTTACAGACGTGTAAACCCGATATATACTTAAACTTTTCAATGGTTTTACACAGAATTTTAGCAGGAACATTCATAAATTTTACAGCTAGTGAAATTATTTAACAGATTTGAAACGTATTGATTCATACAACAAAAATGGTATTGTTTTCTCAGTAGCAGAGATTTGTTCAAAAATATCGAAAGAATTGGCACTGTAAATTTTGCATGATACCAATTTTCGAAGTTTCATAGGTGGCATTGAACTACAAATTTAAATATTCAGTGAAGTGAATATAGAGTTTCGGCCTAGGACATTTTGAACTAGGAAATTTCGAATAAATAGTTACAAGCAATTTCTTTTTAAATCCTGCGATCATCGCTAAAGATGAGCGTAAAAAAAAGAATTATAAATATGTTCCATAATGAGGTAGAAAAAAATTTTGGGTTTTCTAATTCTTCTTTGTTAAATCCATCTTCAGTATTTCAAAAATTGATAATTAGATAACCCAATTTGATTTCTTACAAAAAGTTAAAAGCAGTCAAAAAATATCAAAAGTTTAATCATCCTCATCACATCGGTGATATACCATACATATCTCCTCCATTTTAGCTCATCTGGACTTTTTAGCCATGTCAGCTATTACCACCACTTGGCGTCCGTCGTCCGGTGTAAACTTTCCTTTAATTAAGATATTCTCCTCTGAAACTACTGGGCCAATAGGGACCAAATTTTGGTGGAATGGTCCTTGGGTGGTTCCTACTGAAAGTGTGTCCAACATCTCCGACTTCAAAATGACATGGCTGCTGTTACTAAAAATGGAAAAAGGGGTGGTGAATTTTAAAAATCTTATTCTGTGAAACTACAAGGCCAGATTTAACTAAATTTGGCCACAATGGTCCTTTTGAGGTCCTCTTTCCGGGCTGTTATCCAAGATGGCCACCACAGCAAAACTTAGTTAACATAAGACCCTATGGGAAAATTCGTTTGAACATCTTGTCTGAAAGCACTTGGCCAAATGAAACCAGACTTGGCACAAATGGTCCATGACCCGGACTTTCAACCAAGACGGCCACCACAACTTAGTTTAACATATGATCCTATGATATAGTTCATTTTAAAATCTTCTTGTCTGAAACCACTAGGCCAATTGGAACCAGACTTGGCATTAATGGTCGTATGATGGTTCTCTTTCAGGATTGTGTCCAATGACTCGGACTGTCAAACAAAATGACCGCCACAGCCGAACTAATTTAACAAAGGACCCTATGGGAAAATTAATTTACAAATCTTCTTGTCTGAAAGCACTTGACCAATAGCAACCAGACTTGGCAGCAATGGTTCTTACATGGTTCTCTTTAGAGTTTTGTCCGATTACCGGAACTGTGAACCAGGATGGCTGCCACAGGCATACCTGATTTGTCTCTCAGAAGTCCAATGACCTGAATCAACAGATGTCCACCACAGCCGAAATTAGTTTAATAAAGAACCCTTTGCCAAATTTAATTTAAAATTTTCTTGTGTGAAACCACTTGGCCAATTGGAACCAGACTAGGCAGCAACCGTCCTTAGATATTTCTCTTTCAGAAATGTGTCTGATGAACTTGACTGTCAACAAGGGTGGCCACCCCAGCTGAACTTAGTTTAACATATGACCCCATGGAAAACCAGCCAAAGTTGACTGCTACACTTAATTTTTTAGTCCTGCTAAATGTGGACATGGTGGACAAGTTCAATCTATGAGCGATACAGGCTCTTGAGAAATCTAGTTTATTCATATGGCACTTGTAGATGTCATGCTTTTGTATACCCTGTCAAATTGCTTGCACAATCGTTTTGGGGGAAACGGGAAGAGTATAACCAGTATATTTGGTATATTATTCAAATTAAGAAAATGTAAAACTATTGTTGTTTATTCTGAAATATTAGTTATTTTAAGTAATGACATATATTCATCTGGGACATTATATTCAGTTTGTTATAATTGTGTAATGTTATAACTAACACATATGATTGTATTACAAAGACTACAGATTTGGCCTTATGTCACAGTAAATTTTGTTTTTGTCAACTGATATGTCATAAATACTTAAAAAAATATTATCAAAATGGTATGTAAATGCATGTTTTAAAAAAATTGCTTGTGTACTGAATATTTACATAATATTAGGGTCTTTTTACGGTTATATGCGTAATATTTGCCAGGTCTGAGTGACATATTTCCCTCTGCGGAGGGTAATATGTCACTCAGACCTGGGAAATATTTCGCATATAACCGTCACAAGACCCTAATATTGTGATTATTATACTTCATGCTAGGATTCATCTAACTTGAAATTAATTCACTTTTCTCATATAAATAAGCGCATCGCTGACCACGCTCTTTTCTTGTAACCGTAAATGTACACAAAAACTCGGGTGACATATTAAGCCACACGTGGACATATTACTGTAGTTCATATACCGTATTTGCCGAATAAATTTACACAAAAATTCACACGACATATTAAGCCGCACGTGTACATATTACTGTAGTTCATATGCCGTATTTGCCACATAAATGTACACAACTCACACGACATATAAAGCCGCACGTGGATATATTACTGTTGTTCATATGCCGTATTTGCCGGATAGGTTGGAATTTATATGCGAATTATTAATGTACCAAATATCACAGTAGTTTCTGGAATGAAGTATAATATAGAACATAATCACCTCTCCTCAACCAACCAAAAGCCTTTATTTAGAGCATTAAATCTAACAGTACATGGTTTTCTGAAATAATGTGCATGACCAGTTATCTTTGCCGGGTGGCTAAAAAGAAAAGACAGAATTCAAGAATTTCACATGATGAGTGTTTGCATACATACAAGAAAAAAATCTGATGTTACACGCAATTTAAGGGAATATTTTTTTAACAAAAAAGCTATCATTATCATCCTTCCCTCTGATTCTATCAGCTTGTTGAGCAGCTCCGAAAAATTCGTATCAAGAAGCGCGTGCGCTGAGCAGGAGTTATCAGCAGTCAGGAGGACTTATCAGCAAATTCTCCCAACGTTTGGCAGCTCAGAACTTATTAAGTAGCTTTCAAAATTGCAAAATATTAATAAAAATATAAAGATTTGGTGTTCCTTTTTTATATTATGGCGTTTTATTTAAACGAATGATGAAGAAATTTCTAAAAGTGACATCAACAAAATGTGTCTTTCCTCGATGCTGATAATGTCTGCTGGGACTTCTTTCTGCTCTTTCCATTGCACTTCATTATTTGCGATTAAATCAAATTTTTAAACGTACGCTTTGTTTTTATGTGTCTATATTTTCGCCTGAATTAGTACAAAAACGACTAAATGTTGTTTAAATATGTCGTCTCCTTGCTTAAATTTGAGTGATTATTTTACGTTGCGCATATTATAGTCAGAAGTTGTTTCGCGAATGGAGACGGACTATGACGTCAACGAGGTTGCAAGTTTGAAAGCGGGTGCTTTAGTTTCCCGGAAAATCATGAACAAAGATTTCCAGACTGATTTTGTTTTTTAAAACATGAAAATACACCTTAATGTTGGTTTTTATATCGTTTATAAGATTTTTTACATGAACATTCAGGAAATATATACTTATTGGTATGGTAAATAACGTAACGGAACACCTGTCGTTGCGATGAAGAATCCATACTTTTCCCGCGAAAATTTGGGAGAATTCAGAACGTTTACAAATATTTACGTTTCAGATAAGTAATTAAGATGATAAAAATATTATCTGCATTTTGACAGCTAGATATCGTAAAATATCACCCCGCTCGACAGAATATGAAGATTTGGGACGAGTGAGCGTAGCGAACGAGTCCCAAATCTTCATATGCTGTCGAGCGGGGTGATATTTTACGATATCTAGCTGTCAACATGCAGATAATATGTACTTATTTTCAATATTTTGATTATTATTATTATTAATATTTTAATTATTATTATTAATATTTTAATTATTATTTTATTAAATAGTAACCCGGATTTCCGTCCATTTACTTGTAATAGCATTTTACAGATTTTTGAACATGGAGTTTCTGTGAACAGTATTTTGCCAACGGAATGTTTTTCCTATTTACTGAGTTTATTATACCCCACGCAACGAAGTTGCGGAGGGTATAATGTTTTTGACCCGTCCGTCCGTCTGTCCGTCAGTCCGTCCGTCAGTCCGTCCGTCAGTCCTGTTCTTGTCACTGCAACTCCTCTGTAACCGCTTGACGGATTGCTTTCATATTTAGTAGGATTGTTGGTTATGATGTGTATATGTGCATACTATACCACCATATTGATTGGATAATTTTTGTGGGAGTTGTGGGACTTAGACTATTTTCAGTTAAAATACCAAAGTATCATCTTGTCACTGCAACTCCTCTAAAACCGCTTAATGGATTGCTTTCATATTTGGTAGGATTGTTGGTCATGATGTGTAGATGTGCATACTTTACTGCCTTATTGATCCGATTAATTTTATTTCAGTTATTGGACTTAGACTATTTTCAGCTAAAAAAGCAAGTATCATCTTGTCACTGCAACTCCTCTGAAATCCCTTAATGGATTGCTTTCATATTTGGTAGGATGGTTGGTCATGATGTTTAGATGTGCATACTTTACTGCCTTATTGATCCAATTAATTTTATGGGAGTTATTGAAAACACCAAAGTATCATCTTGTCACTGCAACTCCTCTGAAACCCCTTCAATTATCTTGTTGACTTTAATGTACTACTGCAACAGTTTGTCATCGCAACTCCTCTCAAACCACACAACAGAATTTCATGAAACCTTTTCAGATAATAAGGACATACTACGTAGATGTGCATATCGACAGGAAATCGCGATTCAATTTTTTTTCTAGGAGTTACGCCCCTTTCAACTTATTTACTTTAATGTACTACTGCAACAGTTTGTCATCGCAACTCCTCTCAAACCACACAACAGAATTTCATGAAACCTTTTCAGATAATAAGGACATACTACGTAGATGTGCATATCGACAGGAAATTACGATTCAATTTTTTTTCTAGGAGTTACACCCCTTTGAACTTATTTGCCTCACTATACTATTACTGTTGACTCCTCTCGCTTGGAATTTAAATTTCCCAACATGCTGCAATTTACATTAGGATAAATATGTGAAGGTAAGCATTTGATTGTGTTCATTTTACTTGTGAAGTGAGATTTTGTTTCTCCAGTGACAATATGAAGACGTGGGGTATGTGAGCGTGCTCACAAAGGTTCTTTAATTTTATTTGTTATTACTTTGTAGTATGATTGGAGTACAAACAATATTGTCTTTATTAAATGGTTCTTGGAGAGGTGAATTACAGTATGTTCTAAATTAATCAAAGAATGGTTTTCCGTGTATAATGAATATAATTCCCGCGGCTTTGCCTTGGACATTAAAGTTCATAATACATAGAAATCCATCCTATAACATAATTTAAGATAATATATACAATACTGATACATGTATATAAGAAAAACATTTTTTAATGTAAAACACGCTTCTCATACTTGGAATTTGAATGTACATGTTAATATGTTTAATCTGACTTTGAAAATTTGTTGTACATATTGAATCGTTGAAAGTGCTGTTATATAGTGGACATTAGAATTTAAATTGTGCATGAAAAGGGACAATAATGTTGACAATAGTTATCATTTAGACTCCCCAACCTTACAATTAACAAGACAATGAAGAACCTTGCGTTTTTGTCGAGCCTGCGGCTTAAGTCGCAGAAAGCTCGACATAGGGATAGTGATCCGGCGGTAGTAGCGGCGGCGGCGGCGTTAACTAACTTCTTAAAAGCTTTATATTTTAGAAGGTGGAAGACCTGGATGCTTTATACTTTGTATATAGATACCTTATGTTACGAAGTTTCCGTTTGTCATATGTACATTGTCCTTGACCTCATTTTCATGGTTCAGTGACTACTTAAAAAAAGTTAAGATTTTTTGTAATGTTCATTTCTCTCTTATTATGAGTAATATGATAACTATATTTGGTACCTTACAAGGTCCTCATCCCCATCAGACAGTTTTCAATTGACCTCGACCCAATTTCAAGGATCAGTGAACAAGGTTAAGTTTTAGGGTTCAAGTCCTTATCTCAGATACTATAAGCAATAGGTCTAGTATATTTGGTGTATGGAAGGATTGTAAGATGTAGATGTCCAACTGGCAGGTGTCATCTGACTTTGACATCATTTTTATGGTTCAGTGGTTATAGTTAAGTTTTTGTTTTTTGGCCTGTTTTTCTAATACTGTATGCAATATGTCTGATAGCATTTACTTTCATTAGAAATACACGACAGGCGAGACATTTTTGTTTGTCCACTCTTGTGTCTTATAAGGCTGAAGAGTTATGTACCGATTTCGTCGTGTAATTAATTCTTCACTGAGAAAGAAGAACATCATTGTGAGGATATAAAATACATGTAGTTAATTCCCAAAATCGATTAGTATTAACGGGAATATTCATTTAAAAATCTTGTCAAAACCACTTTGCCAATTGGAAACAATTACATGGTAGTAATGGTCCTTAGATGGTCTTCTTTCAGAATTATGTCCGTTGACTCGGAATGTCAACCATGATGCCCAGCACAGCCGGATTTAGTTCAAAACAGGACACTATGGGTATAAATTCATTAACAAAAATATTGAATGAAACCACTTGTCCAATTGGAGCCAGAGTTTACAGCAGTACCTGTTCGTTGCCCCCGACTGTTCTTAGATGGGCCTCTTTAGAATTTTGTCTGATTAATATGAAATGCTAAATCTGAAATTACTGAGCAAAAGGGAGTCGAATTTTGCAGCAATGATATTAATCCTGTGACAAAAACCATGATTGCAACTAATGCCTAACAAAGTATCATATGGGGAAATTTACTATATAAAGTCTTCTTCCGTGGAACTTGATCCATTTTAAATAAATATAAGCAGCAATGCTATTTACATGTGAATGATCTAATATTTAAAAAATTCCCATTGACCCCAATCACCAATCAAATTGCCTTTCAGTTACTGTTTATATGGCGGAGGATTTGCATATTGGATCCAGGTGAGCAATACTGAACTGAAACTGAAACTGATAATAAATAAATATATATTGTTTCTTCTCTTGATAGTATGATGACTATTTATGTTGATTTATTTAACTTGATTTTCGATACAGGTATTTTGCCGGAAGCCTGGCTCATCGGTAATATTATACCTATTTACAAAAACAAGGGAGACAAATTAGAGGCTAAAAATTATAGACCAATAACTCTTTTGTCATGTCTTGGAAAAAATTTTACATCAATTCTCAATGACAGACTTGGTAATTACTTGGAAAATTTTGATATTCTTAATGAAAATCAGGCAGGCTTTGGAAAGGGTTATTCGACAACAGATCATATTTTTGCAATATATACTCTTTTTGAACTATTGTCAGTTAAGAAGAAAAAATTACGCTGCGCCTTTATAGATTTTGAGAAGGCATTTGACTTCGTCCACAGAAATTCTTTACTATTTAAACTTTTAGCAAATAATATAAATGGAAAATTTTTACGAGTTATACAAAATATGTATGATGATGCAAAATCAAGAGTTATACATAATAATCAGATTTCAGATTTATTTGTTTGTGAGATAGGAATGAGACAAGGAGAAAACCTTTCTCCTTTGCTATTCGCTCTGTTCCTAAACGATTTGCATTTATATCTAGAAAATTCAAATATTTCAGGATTACAATCAATTAATGGAGATATAGAAACTGAATTGGATATTTTTTTCAAATTTTTCATTCTTTTATATGCTGATGACACAGTATTATTGGCAGAGAGTAAAGAGGATCTGCAAATTTTATTAGATCGATTTTCTGAATATTGTAGAGAATGGAAGCTCAGAATAAATACAAACAAGACTAAAATTCTCATTTTTTCAAAGGGGAGATTGCCAAACAATTTCAAATTTTATATTGAAAATGAAGAGGTAGAAATTGTTAAGAACTATAAATATCTAGGTGTATATTTTGCAAGAAGTGGTTCTTTTTTCACCACCAGGCAATATTTGCAAAAACAAGCTACAAAATCTATGTATGGTATAATAAAGAAGTGCAGAATAAATAATTTATCAATTAAGTGTCAATTAGAAATGTTTGACAAAATTGTAGTTCCAATACTCACCTACGGATCTGAAGTTTGGGGTTTCGAAAATCTCGACCTTTTAGAACGATTTTGTAAACATATTTTACGCTTGAAAAAGTCAACACCAAACTTCATTGTTTACGGAGAATTGGGTCGCTACCCCTTGTCCATAACAATTAAATTAAAGATGGTTAAATATTGGTGTCGTCTAATTTATGAAAAAGATGAAAAGATTTCATCTATACTATATAAACTATTATTTACCAATTTTAACAATTATGGGTTTGACAATAAATGGATGTCATTTCTTAAGAACATTTTTTATCATTCGGGAATGTCAAATATTTGGCAAAACCAAGATGTTGAAATGGAGAAATGGCTAGTTGATAGTATTGAATTAAGATTAAAAGACCAATTCTTACAAGAATGGTCCGCTGAATTATACAACTCCTCAAAGGGCATTTGTTATCGCACTTTCAAAACTGACTTAAAATTCGAACCTTATTTTCTATTGTTGAACTACAGTTTTGCACTTACATTATGTAAATTTAGATCAGGAAACCACAGACTACCAGTAGAAACCGGAAGATGGCAGAATACCCCGAGAAATGAAAGGCACTGCCATCTTTGCGGCTGTCTTGACATAGCTGATGAATATCATTATATTATGACATGTACCTTTTTTAACACAGAGAGAAAGAAATATTTACCACAATATTGCAATGGAAATTGTAGTACATTAAAATTTCAAAATTTATTCTGTTCGGAAAATGTCATTGTTTTAGATTATTAAATTCATTAATGTGAAAGTCTATCCCCCTGGTTAAAGTAATAATTCATGTATTTCAGTCATCAATGCTCACACATATATGCGCTATTTGTATCTATCTATATTATATGTATTTATTTTCTCTGTAACTATGTAATATGGTTTATGAGAATAAAATTTCAGTTTCAGTTTCAGTTTCCAAATTCATCTCCATAGCACATGTTTTCGGTTTAGTAAACTCTTCTTTTCTAAAATTAAGAAATTATTATTTCAGCTGTATTTTGACTAATTGAAACTTGTATAAAAGCAATTCACTGTGAATAAGTTTCATTTGATGAAATTTGTGAAATACATGACACGAAAGGTATTTCACATTATCAGTTAGAAAAAGGCAATAAAAAATAAAACAAAGGTTTCTATGTCTAATTGTGTTACATATACGGTAAATGTATCCGTGTTTTGTATGCCAGTTAGGATTTCATACCCATCCCGCAACTAGAGGTTCTCTCCATAATGTACAACCAGGTCGTCAAAACTAGCCAATAAGTGATTTATAGGTTTTAATAGTCTTAGTAACCCAATGTCAAAATTTGAATTAAATCTATTTAATAATAATTGTAATTGTAGGTACAAATTTTAGCTCGATGGGCTAGTGTTTGTCATTTGAACTTAAATGTGACCTCGATTGTGTGTTATGAAGATCAATACACTTTATTTTCCTCATTTTATTAAAGTATCAATCTGTTGATTTGAATCAGAAACTTAGGCAATGGTGAAATAGCAAAATTGCACGATTTAACACATAGTACATTGAACTAAGAGAGCTTGTTTCTACCAGAGGTGATAGACATGTCCTTAAAGGTAAATACAATATAAAAGGATATCGGATGCTTTGGGGGATGCTGGAAACTAAATGGTGTGAAATCTATTGACATAATGACAAGATAAATGACACAATGTATGACAGTAAGTAAATCTCCAACACGAAATTTCAGTACTTACTTTCAATCTTGGCAACCTTGAACTTTTGCGGACCATAACTCCTTGAAACTTTAATTGAGCTGCCCTCTTGAAATATATGTCATTGTTGACCTTTCTTGTTACCTATTTTGTTGTTTATTGTCTTTGTAACTTTGAAACCTTTGAGATCTCCTCGCATGCATTGATGTAATTGGATACGTGGTCCCTAGGAGATATGCCCCGCCCCCTCAAAATATATAAACATGTATATTCTTAATCCTGATTATTTTTATTGTGGCCCCTATATGGTATTCCCTGGCCCTCAAAATAGATTTGTCTTCACAATTTTGAAAATCTTGAGATCCCCATCATATAAACATTCATTCTTACTCTTTGTTTGATACGCATTCAATGATGTATATTGTGGCTCCTTTGGAGTCTATGCCTCGACCCCTCAAAATAGGTTTGTCTTCATAATTTGGAAACCATATTGACCCATAAATATTCTTAATCCTTATCTTTGATGTATATGGGGGTCCGTACATTCTTTTCCTTGCCCCTCAAAATAGATTTGTTTTAAAAAATGTTTAAACCATTGAGGTCCGCAACCTATAGCCATATATTTTCTTATTCATCAATTGAAGACGCATTAATTTATGCTGTAAACTTGGGGGGGGGTCCCTTGAGGCGTATGTGCCAACAGCTGAAACTATACGGCCCATGTCAATATATTGCATATAATAGGAATTTAATGTCCCATAGAAAACGCGTATGAAGTGCTCAAGCAAAGCACAAGAATAACACAAATAACAGACTCATGTGGGTACAACTGAGAAGATTGATAATACCTAAACTTAAAACTAATGCGAACTTCCATCAGGTTAGACATATCACGATATTACATAGTAGCTGATCTGAGCTCAAGAATACCACACAACATTTTAAACCATATTTTAAGCTGGTATCCCCTGTAAATTTATGTTACCGTTAAAATATCGTAGGAAAATCAATGTCATCTCATTTACCTGTGCTTGTATCCAGCTGACCTCTGTAATTGTCCCCCGCCGCAACGCGATGCGGGGGATATGGTAATGCCGGGCGTCCGTCCGTCCGTGCTTCTGTCCGTCCGTCCACCTTGTAAGCGCTCTAGCAAATTTATTTCTTGACCGATTTGGATAATATTTATACAGTAGCTTTAACTCAATGATACCTCAAGGGAGTTCGAAGATGAGTCATGTCGAAATATTTTTGTAGGAGTTATGCCCCTTAATAACTTAGAAAATTGACAAAATTTTCATGTAAGCACTCTAGCAAATTTATTTCTTGACCGATTTGGATAATATTTATACAGTAGCTTTAACTCAATGATACCTCAAGGGAGTTCGAAGATGAGTCATGTCGAAATATTTTTGTAGGAGTTATGCCCCTTAATAACTTAGAAAATTGACAAAATTTTCATGTAAGCGCTCTAGCAAATTTATTTCTTGACCGATTTGGATAATATTTATACAGTAGCTTTAACTCAATGATACCTCAAGGGAGTTCGAAGATGAGTCATGTCGAAATATTTTTGTAGGAGTTATGCCCCTTAATAACTTTGAAAATTGACAAAATGTTCATCTAAGTGTTCTAGAAAATTTATATTCTCCTTGCATTGGAATAATATTTATACACTTGGACCTAAAGGGAGGTTTTATACATAAACTCCTATCGAAACTTATAAAATTGAAAAATACTGTCTTTAAGAGTTTGTTAGGCGGAATACTTTTGATCAAAGCATTTCTGTTTATTGAAAAGGAGTAAATGTACATTTGTATAAATTCTCAATACATATGGTAAAATAAGATTTCAACACTATACCCATATTGTATAAATGTCTTCATACCACTCATTAACTTGTAAAAAACTTTAGCAATAACCACAAATTGTTTGTCCTTCTATTCTCTCTCTTTGAGAAAATTTTGTTATGTTTCACTTGTCCAAGGGTTTCTGATGCTCTAGCGGCGGGGGACTTCGGAACTCTGTTCGATTTTTGGTGTCATGAAATGATCAAATATTTCAACACGACAAAATGGACAGTTCATTCGATCTGATCAATATTTCTACAAATATCATTGTGGTTTAAAGGTAATGCCTTATAGGGGGTGAATGATGAATGGACCAAGAAACTGATATTAAAGTATAAACTAAACGAACTCAGTTGTTGTTTGACCCATTGATCAAATACTGAAAAATCAACAAGAACAGTGCGGAGTATATATATATATATTCTCATAAACCAATAAACATGGTACAGAGAAGTATTAACAATATATAGCATATGTACAATTCATACATACAAATGTAAGACAGAGGATTATGTAAACACACAAAAAAGAAAAGAATAACAATACAATTCAAAAATATACTAGGAAATATATTAAGTTAATATTACCCTGGAGAGTTTAACCTATTATTTCTAATTCTTATAAACATGCAAAGATTGGTCATCTCAGATACATTCTTACAATTCATTATTTTTTTTAAATTTAATAACATTTGGTCTATGAATGTAACGATTTTTGACATACTGCTTTCTATAATCTTCAAAATAATGACAAGTCATAATATAATGAAATTCATCCTCTATATCCCCTGTATTGCAAACTGTGGAAATCCTGTTTTCTCTATTAATATTTTGCCATCTCCCAGTTTCGATTGGTATTTTAGTATTCAAAGTTCTTAACGGACATATGGTCCTGATATTTTTGATCTAATACTTGAAAGAAATTTTCAAACTCAAGATTTTCTTTATACAATCTATAGTTGAGTGCTTTTTTTTAGTTTGCCCTTCCGAATAATATCATACATGGCAGCTGTTGCTTTGTTTGCTTGCGCCTATTTTGCCTTCGAAAAATGTCATGTTCTTCAAAAAATTACACATAAATATGAGAATCCATTTACTATCTCTAATTCTGTTCCGTTATAGTAAAGGTTTACATTCTCATGTATTCTTCCACGACCAAAAATTACAATTTTAATTTTTGAACATTTACCTTTAGTTTCCACAGAGTACAATGATCAAGCAATAAATCAAGCTGTTTTGGGAGATCTTCCTTTGAATAAGATAACAACACCGTGTCATCTGCATATAAAATTACAAATAAGTTTATATACTTGTCACGTTCTATTTCAGTTTCTTCGGATAAATTTTTCAAACCGACAACATTTTTACTTGTCATAAAAGATTCTAAATCATTTATATACATTGCAAAAAGCATAGGTTACAAATCTTCTCCCTGTCTGACACCCGTTTGACGGGGGAAATACTCAGAGTACACAAAACCATCGAATATACGTGAAGTTATATTACTATATACATATTAACAATTGTATTATACATCTTCCCATTTATAGAATTCAGTAATAATTTTGACCATAAGTCTGATCGCCACAATGTATCGAAGGCTTTAGCAAAATCTATAAAAGCACAAAACAGCCTTTTCTTTCTCAGTTTAAATAACATATGTAATAAGTAATAAGAACTGTTCTAAACACGCCCTTAACCTTAAATTAAGGACAGCTGTAAATAGTTTTCCTAAACAACTAAGTATCGTGATTGGCCTATAATTTTGTGGATCTTTGGTGTAACTCTTATTTTTATAAAAGGGAATAATATTACCAATTAACCACTGTTCTGGAATAATTCCGGAGTCGAATATAATATTGAACAATTTAACATATACTGGCATAAATACGTTACATGTACTTTTAATATACTCATTAACAATCATATTATCCCCACAAGATTTTCCATTCTTCAAGGTATTAATACACTTACAAATCTGATCAATATTTCTACCGACAAATATCATTGTGGTTTAAAGCTAATGCCATATGGGGATGAATGATAAATGGACCAAGAAACTTATATTAAAGTATAAACTAAACGAACCCAGTGGTTGTTTGACCCATTGATCAAATACTGAAAAATCAACAAGAACAGTACGAATTATTGAATTGGAAATCTGAAACTCCTCTTCTACCGATGTCGAACTGTGTGATAATTTTGCTATTGACTGCTTAATTAGTGAATTAAACATATTCCATTACTACCGTAAGAGACAGAACTGCAAATGTTTAAATATAATATTAGTTTAATCGATTATACTTTATTACTTTTATTCGAAACTGACTAAATACTCAAATTAATTTCGGTTTCAAATCCAAACTAGTAGCAGGGAGTAATCATGTATTGTAAGTACGACTTATGTCTTAGTGCCTTCTGTTATTATTATTTTTATTATTATTATTATTATTATTATTATTATTATTATTATTAGTTGCAGTAGCTGTTACTATTACAAATTCATTATTATTTTTATTAATAGTATTTTTTGTAGCAGTGGTTGTGGTAGCAGTTATAGTATTTTTTATTAATATTATTAATTAATTTAATTTATTAATAATAGTACTAGTGGTATTTGTTGTAGCTGTTGTTGTACTAATAGTACTAGTATTACTGATAACTACTTTTATTAGTAGCGGTATTTCATCACTATTATTATTAACATTATTTTTTGTTATTCATTATTAATATCATTTTACACACACACATTTATTAAAATGCTGCATTATTTAAAAAAAAATATAGGTTAAAAATGAAATCACGCTGTTTTTGGTCAGCAAACGGTTTACCTGTGTGCATACAATGTACCTGTGTACCTTAATTAAGGGTTGGAACAATAAACATCCGGACAGTCAAGGTCCAATATACATGTCAAATCGTTAATTAGTTATAATTACCTGAAACACAGAGCATGTTAATTGCGGAAACCAAATTTACTGCAGATAAAACTCAAATAAATTTTACAAAAACAATATCGCTTTTTTGTGGCTTAAAAAAATGGAAAAAAAAACTTGCATGGTAACCCTATATTATGTGTAATTATGTACTTTTGCCAGATTGTATAAATTGGTGATAAATTTCA
This sequence comes from Mytilisepta virgata, assembly GCA_028015205.1. Lineage (NCBI taxonomy): Eukaryota > Metazoa > Mollusca > Bivalvia > Mytilida > Mytilidae > Mytilisepta > Mytilisepta virgata. The sequence goes on from CM051515.1 coordinate 23,000,470, forward strand.
TATTATTAATTATTGTCACAATTTCATATACTGGAATTATAATCCATGTGAAATGTTACTACATATTTCAAATTTTTAAAATAAAGACGAGGAGTACGTGCTATAATCAATACAGAGTTACCGAAGTATGATAAATGCCTGGCATGAACGGTACCAGTAGACAATAATTGGGTAACCAGTTGATTGATAAGTCTAAACAGAGTTACCTAACTTAATTATAGTTGTATATGTTATATTTTTTTATTTATTCTGTCTATGTATTAGTGACCTAAATAAACTAAAACAAAAACAAACTTAAAAAATCAATTTCGCTCAGCTTTCTAGTTTTGAAATGTGTGAAGAATAAATGATATAATGAGGTGTCATATTGTCATTGTTTTCGTTTACACGAAGATGCTATCTACATCTTGAACATAGTCCATGTTTTCTTCATCAGAAGTACAATAAATTTGCTAATTTGGACTAATGTATAGAAGACTTATCAATCTTTCATAATTTCCTTCTATTTTTGAATTTATAGCCAATGCACGACTAGAATATATGTTTATTACGCTACGCTACATAAAATCATTTATGGACATTGGTTAAATTCTCTATAAATGTAAATGTATCCACAACCTCTTACAATGTATTGAATAGTGTTGTCCCCTTTGGATTCGTCTGCAAAAGCAAACACAATGTCCAATAACCAAAAAGTAAGATTAAAGTAATGTTTTAGGAAGGGAAATATTCCACTCCTATTTTATAAACGATACGTCAGTTCAGTTTAGAAGGACGTAAATGAGTTCTGTTAATGCAAGAGAAAGCTGTTATAGTGGAAATTTGGGGGAAAAAAAACAACGGAAATGGGGTTCATAAAGGAAAGTTAACTCAAATTTTTCTCAGACCTGAATAGACATCTGCGATCGCCACATGATTGTCAATGTACTGATCCCTAAAATATCCAGATGTTTAAATCAATGGAAATAACATCACACACAAACATTAAATAAGGTGACAATGACCTAAACTTGTACTGCATTCTTACGAATAAATACCAATTTCAATTGAAGTATATGATGATATGCATGTACTATTTAAACCTTTTATGGGAGTGGTATTTGTGACTATCTCGTTAAATACATTGAGTACCGACCGGAAGCTACATTATTACAGTGAAAAAGAGCTCAGCTTTTTGGTAATCATACTAGTTTGTTTTTTACATTAGAGAGTCGGGATAGATAAGGGGTTGGTGGTCTGTTTGGATGTCCATAAAACCGGTTTAATCCCACTGTTTGAGCGCATTTGACTTGCATGTGTCCTTTAAAAAGGCTAACGCCTAGGTATTTATGGCTTTGTATCCACAGATTTTGTATCTATGTCCTACAGGATAACTAAAACTGATTTCGCAAGAGATGGCTCCTCTACTGTTACCTTATAAAAGTCAGATGTTGTTCTGGAGTTAAGTCGCCTTGTCCATAAAAAAATCAAATATGCACGAAAAACCACAAAATTAGCAATTTTCGGGTAAATTAAAAAAACGTGTCGACTTAGATGGGCTCAATATATATTGTTAAAATTTGAAACATACTTTGTTAAGATAAGTATCTTTCAATGGTCAACTGCTAATCAATGCTAAACATATAGCTTCAACTCCTGTTTTGTGTTTTAATTTAATATGGTTTATCGAAATAAAAGATAAACCGATTTAATATAGAGAAATTTGTTATTTTATTGCTTGTGTAAATATTACTCTATGACCTGAATATTTGATGATGTCATGTAACCGATTTAACATAGAGAAATTTGTTATTATATTGCTTGTGTAAATATTACGCTATGACCTGTAAATTTGATGATGTCATGAAATTCTATAAGCTACTCCCGGCCGGCATTCTTTGATTAGTCATGTGACGCACCTTCATTGTCAGACTGAAGCCATTCTTGAAGTCGCAAACCTTGCAAACTGTTGAGAGTTACAATTCTCTACTAGAAGTGGATATGCCTCAAACAAAAAGGAAACGTAATTTGCATAAAAAGACAGTTAACCAACAAGGGACAGCTAAAAAGTCTAAAAAGGGACGGAGTACTAGGGACAATGACAACGCCAATGTCATTAGTGTGAATAAAAACATAAATTCCAAACATTTAGAAAGTGCAGACCATGAAGTGACAGCTCGGCTCAATCCTACAGACGTGAACATTTCTGAAGTGCAACATACAAATTCGGACAATAGTTCAAATGCAGGAAGTACGGTGATTTATTCACGAAGTGGGGTAACGGAGAAGAACCAGGCTTCAACCTACCAGACTGCCGGTCAAGACGCCCTCCAAAGTCCAAGAGGCCAGATGTCTAATGATCAGTTGACGGAAGGAATCTGGACGGGACCTCAAAATAATCCCAGTATGACATTAGAGCCTTATAATGCATGTTCTTTTGGGTTGGGACCTTCAAGCAATCTAAGTTTGGGTAATCGTTTACAAGTGGACCACTCTATAGATCAAATTAATAGTGTTTTTGATCCGATTTCAGCTCATATCCCAATGAAATTAAAAGAAAAAGCTTGGAATGGGGAATTTATTGATTTACAGTTGTTACTAAAATCAGCTAGGGACCTTGTAAACGAACCGAATTTAGACGGTGAAATCACAGTGAAAGGCGGTGTATTGTCCCTAACAAATCAAAGAAAACCTCCAATCACAAACATTCATACGTGGACTTCGGCCTTCATGATTTATGCCAGTATTATTCTAGAAAAATGGCCAAGCAAGGGTAATGAGCTCCTCAAATATATGCACACAGTTAGATTAGCCAATTTTAGGGGTTTTCATGGCGGGTGGGTCAAATACGATGAACAATATCGTTTAAGGAAATCTCGGGCCCCATCTTCCTCTTGGGGAGTTGTCGATATGGAGCTATGGTTGATGTGCGTTTCAACACCGGATTCAAACACAATGCAAACCCCCCGAAATTTCAATCAAACGAACCCAGTAACAAATAAATATCCCAGATTACTCCCAACCACGGGTCAGCAAATGAAAGTTAATTCCAAACTGCCTATATGCCGTGCATTCAGTACTGGGAACTGCTCGTATGGAATAAAATGCAAATTTGCTCACAGATGTTCCAAATGCAATGGTCCACACCATTTCAGTGCATGTACAAAATTTTAATCTTTTACCAGAATGTAGTCACTTATGTTTCATGCAAACAAATTGGATTTAATATGAAATCGAGTTGTCTCTCCTCCGTCTGATGTTTATGCTAATTCATGTCGTTTGATTTTCAGGTACCTATTCAGAGCTATATAAATTAGGCTATTCCCCAATTAATGTATACGAGATCAGCAAAGCCCTGGAAAATTACCCAGCCTCGAATGAAGCCGATGAATTAATTCAAGGGTTAAAATATGGTTTCTCTTTGAAATATTCCGGTCCTCGGCGGTCTGTAGAAACACAAAACACAAGAATTGTGGGGGAGAAGGCATTGATCGCCAGAGAAAAAATTCGAAAAGAAATTAGTTTGGGACGAATAGCTGGTCCTTTTCAAAAACCCCCTTTCCCTGCATTTAGAGTATCCCCAATCCATGTTATACCCAAAAAATCGAGTACAGAATATCGATTGATTCATAACTTGTCATTTCCGCCAAATGAGTCAGTAAACGATTTTATAGATAAAGACTATTGTTCCGTTACTTATTCTTCGATTGACGACGCAGTTTCCATGATTCAAAATTTAGGGGAAAAATCTCTCCTAGCAAAGTGTGACGTCAAATCTGCTTTCCGTTTATTAAGATTATCTCCAGGGGACTTTGATTTAATGGGTTTCAAATTCGACAATAATTACTTTTTTGATAAAAATTTGCCCATGGGAGCTTCTATCAGTTGTGCCGTCTGGAATTCTTTTGCAAATGCACTGCATTGGTATGTCCAAGAGCGTTCCAAAAATGACAATATTATACACTATTTAGATGATTTTTTGTTTGGAGGTTCTGAAGGAACTTCTCAGTGTAAGGACACTTTAGAAATTTTTCAAGAAACCTGTAAGCTTTGGGGGGTACCATTGGCTGAGGACAAGACCGTAGAACCCACAGAGGTTCTTACTTTCCTTGGAATACAATTTAATACCCTTGATTTGTTGATGAAACTACCAAACGAAAAAATAGTTGAGCTCAAGGAAAAAATTCAGTCTTGTATTGCATCTAGGAAAATCAAACTCGTTAAATTGCAATCTTTGATAGGTTGTCTCAATTTTGCATGTCAAGTAGTGGTCCCTGGACGTGCTTTCTGTAGGCGCTTAATTGATGCTACCTGTAACATTAAAAAACCTCATCACAGAGTCCGGGTTACAAAGGGGATGAAAGAAGATTTGAAAATATGGCTAACGTTTTTGTCGTCTTACAATGGCGTTACAGTTATGCTAGATCGATTTTGGTCTTCCAACTATGACTTAGAACTGTTTAGCGACAGCGCAGGGGGTACGGGAAAAGATAAAGGATTTGGAGTTTATTTCAACGGGTCGTGGGCTCAATCTTACTGGCCATCTCACTGGGAGGCATTGGGGATTTTGACTGACATAACCTTCTTAGAATTATTCCCGGTAGTTGTTGCTCTGCATATTTGGGGTCATCGCTTAAGTAACAAAAAGATTTTGTTCCACATCGACAATTCTAGTGTCGTTACAATAATCAATAAGAAAACATCAAGGTCGATTAGGTGCATGGCGCTTGTGAGAAAATTGGTTCTAGTTTGTTTACGCCATAATATATTAATTAAGGCGTTGCATTTGCCCGGTTACTTAAATGACATCTGTGACAGTCTCTCACGCTCTAAATTTCAGAAATTCCGGAAATTGTGTCCAACCGCAGATGCCGAGCCTTGCAACATTCCAACCCACCTCTGGGAATTTTAAATGATGAAGTTCAGCGTCTGATGACCTGTTCACTCGCAACAAATACCTGGAAAACTTATAAAACAGCGGTAGACGTTTTTAATTCATTCATAGTGACCTACAATTTTGATAACATTTGGCCGGTACCTGTCGACATCATAGCAAAGTTTATAGCATACTTGTCTTTCAATGGCCTGTCAGCGTCTACAGTTACCACCTACATATCCGGTCTGAGCTATTTTCATAAAATTAACGACCATTTTGACACAACCAAATCATTTGTAATATCTAAATTACTTGAAGGTTTACGCAGAGCGAATCCCCAGAGACCTGACGTTCGACTCCCAATTACGCTTGACTTATTAAAACTTTTGTTAAGCTCTTTGAAAAGGGTGTGTAGATCTAATTTTGATTCAAGTTTGTTTGCATCGGCTTTTTCGTTATCTTATTTTGCAATGTTGAGAGTAAGTGAGATAGCAATCAATAAACAAGGGGATGAATTAGGACACGCTTTAAATTTTGACAACATTTCATTTCATCGAGATAAAGGTGTAGAGGAATTGCATTTAAAACTGTCAAGTTCTAAAACCGATCAAAAGCGGTCTTCTGTAACACTTATCATTGGAGCATTTGGTGACCGAGAAATCTGTCCTATTAGTTTATTGCAATCATATTTACAATTCCGTTCTAGGTCTGCCAGCGGGTCAAGAAAATTATTTGTTCACTTAAATGGAAATGCACTTACAAAGTATCAGTTTTGCTCAATTCTCCATAAATCTTTAAAATTCTGCGATGTGCCTTTTCATATCCGGTCACATTCTTTTCGCATTGGCAGGGCGTCTGACATGGCAAAGAATAACGTCGAGGAAGAAACAATTAAAAAATGCGGGAGATGGAAATCTATTTCTTATTTGCGCTATATCAGAGTTTGATTATACTTTGGCTTTATATAATATTATTATATTCTTTCTTTTCCTTACTCAGGGCTGAAATTCGTATGGGTCATTGGGTCATCGATTGTTTACTGGGCGCAGAGAAGGGCAAGTTCTAGACCTGGGGGACCTAACTTGGGTCTACAGTACAACAATGTGCACATTCGATGGATCGGGAAACGTGGTATGTTATGGGATGAGCTGAGCGCCACAGTTTCACGCACTTTAAAAGACTTCTCTCCCCCTGCCTTCTTATTAATACACTTAGGAGCGAATGATTTGGGAAAAACTAAACTCAAAGTTTTGATGGAGGACATGGAAAGAGAAATTCTTCGTTTACGGCTTCTTCTCCCTGACACAAAAATAATTTGGAGTGATTTGTTAATGAGGAGATTTTGGTGTCATGCAAAAAGTGGGAAAGCGATGGAAAAAGCGCGCAAAAGGGTTAACTTAGCGATAGGGGGGTTCATAAAGAAAGAGGGCAGCTTTGTTATTCAACATCCTAACATTCGTTCGTCAGAGACAAACCTATATAGATTTGACGGCGTACATTTATCAGACCTCGGTTGCGATGTCTATCTAAATAATATTCAAGGGGGTTTAGAGTCCATTTTGTCCATCGTGGGAATATAGTTTTACATCTCATCAAAAGAGCCACAAGGATAAATAGGGGAGAGACGTTGAAAGGGGGGGGGGGGGCTTAGTGAGTGTGTAAAGACACCCTCATGTGGCGGGATCTGGCAAGATAAGGGGCACGATTTTTCCTACATTCTACGTCGGATCATATCATTTTACTTTCTTACGTTATACCGTTTGAAGTTGGTTTAGACGATCTTCTGGCTACCAGTTGGCGTCGGTTCTTGTTTGAAAATTACCAAACAGAATTTAACCTTTTGCGGCTTAATGCCAAAAAATTGATTTATGGATTATATGAATATCGATTTATTATCAATAATAATTTTTCTCTCTCATATGAACAACCATGAGGAGACGGGATATGGTCTGACGTATTTGGAAATCGTGCCCCTCGAACTCTCGAGACTTGTATAAACTTACGCTTTTACATGTATTTACCTCGGGGTTTTTGAGCATCCATTGCTTACCAATGGTGCACAGACTTGTCCTTCAAACATTTTCGGCATTCTGTTTATCTTGCCAGGTCCTTCAATTTAGTGAACTGTGCCATTTTTATTAGCACTCAACAATATCTTTGTTTTGATTTATGCCAAATTGATGCTTGATTAATATGGTTTATCGAAATAAAAGATAAACCGATTTAATATAGAGAAATTTGTTATTTTATTGCTTGTGTAAATATTACTCTATGACCTGAATATTTGATGATGTCATGTAACCGATTTAACATAGAGAAATTTGTTATTATATTGCTTGTGTAAATATTACGCTATGACCTGTAAATTTGATGATGTCATGAAATTCTATAAGCTACTCCCGGCCGGCATTCTTTGATTAGTCATGTGACGCACCTTCATTGTCAGACTGAAGCCATTCTTGAAGTCGCAAACCTTGCAAACCCCGCCTCCTTCCCCAATCTTTCCACCTTTTCTGCTGCTGTTTTGTAATTTTTTCAGGCCGTCCGGGTGACATCGAGGAGCTCGTTCTATGGATCAGTGTGTTTGTAGAGACAATGTTAGAGAGGCAGATTCAACGAACAACCAATCAGAACTTTGTGTATTTCATTGTGAAGCAGCACCGGGCTGTCAATCTTGTGGTAAATTATCAATGAACTGAGGCTGTTTATCAAACTGTGATTTGTACCTGACAGCACGAACATGTGTTATTTCAAACCATTACGATTGCTATTCGACACCTTGTAACCTTGTTATCTTAATGTTGATGTATGTTATAGTAATGAGCCCGTAATTTCAACAAACATTTATCAGCAGTGAAACGCATAAAGTGTTATGTACTTGATTAACTTCGACCGTTATTTACTGATTATTTACTTTATTTACTGATCCAGACTTTATAATTATCATCGAGCTCCGAGTAATAACATTTTAACATTTAAATTCATTTGATTGTTGATTATATTTTATATTTATGTATATATTTTTCTCCTTTAGTAATAAACTACCTTGTCACAGGGTAACTTTCAGCGGGATCTGGCAAGATAAGGGGCACGATTTTTCCTACATTCTACGTCGGATCATATCATTTTACTTTCTTACGTTATACCGTTTGAAGTTGGTTTAGACGATCTTCTGGCTACCAGTTGGCGTCGGTTCTTGTTTGAAAATTACCAAACAGAATTTAACCTTTTGCGGCTTAATGCCAAAAAATTGATTTATGGATTATATGAATATCGATTTATTATCAATAATAATTTTTCTCTCTCATATGAACAACCATGAGGAGACGGGATATGGTCTGACGTATTTGGAAATCGTGCCCCTCGAACTCTCGAGACTTGTATAAACTTACGCTTTTACATGTATTTACCTCGGGGTTTTTGAGCATCCATTGCTTACCAATGGTGCACAGACTTGTCCTTCAAACATTTTCGGCATTCTGTTTATCTTGCCAGGTCCTTCAATTTAGTGAACTGTGGCCATTTTTATTAGCACTCAACAATATCTTTGTTTTGATTTATGCCAAATTGATGCTTGATTAATGAAGTTTACCCTTGACTTAATGATAAACGTCAAGTAAAAAGCCTACAACAAGCTTGATTATCTGTTGCCTAAATAGATTTGTAAACGTCATCGTTTAAACATGTTTTGATGTAAAATAAAAATAAAAAAAACTTATGAAATGGATGGAAAAAAGGTCAATTATTTTGATTTTGACGATGATTTTGAAACAATGATCTATATATAATCTATATAACACACTTACAAACAATAATCATCAACTAATAGATCATTATAGCTGCATTTGTATTGTACTTTTATTTGTCCCGTATCCAAGTTAATATTTAAAGAAATGACTCAAGGGAAATAATATCTGAGAAAGAAATCGATTCAGGTAACTGGAATTACTTTAGGTTCGATGAACAAATACAATTGTTAATTTTGATAATTTAACAAATCGATATTTGTGTTGTCTGTGGTCCCTCCCATGAAATGTTGACAAACAGTCAGGTCTTTTTCATGGCATTCGTTTTGTTATTTTCTGATAAAATCAGTAATCAATTCAATATTCAATATTTTGTTCATTAACAATATAGTAGGGGCGCATTTCATTTTGCGCGTACAATTTACCTGAGATATCGATCGTATGCTCTTGTTATTGAATATATTTGTTTTATATAAATAAAGTAATACGTGATTGTATACCTATGACAAATTGTACAACCAGAGGCCCCCAGAAACCTGTATCGCTCACCTGATATTTCCATTTGTTCATTGCTAAAGGAGTTTGAGATTAACATCCATGCCATGTTTGGTTAATTCCATTCATTAATTTTCAAGAAGAAGCCATTTGTATGAAATTCTAAAATGGTCCTATGTTAAACTAAGTCTTCAACTGATGGCCATCATAGACGACAGATCGGCACTAAAGTACCAACACTTGGTCAGAACATCATAAGGAACATTCATGCCATGTTTGGTTTCAATCCAATCAGCGGTTCTCTAGAAGAAGATTTTTGTATGTATTTCCCATAGGTTTCAATGTTAAAATAAGTCCCACGTTGACAGCCATCTTGGATTGTGGATCGGCAACAAAGAAACAACACTTGGTCAGCACCTCATAAGGAACATTCCTGCTATGTTTCATTTTAATCCACTCAGCGGTTCTCTAAAAGAAGAATGTTGTATGTTTCCCATAGGGTCCTATGTTGAACTAAGTTCCCCGCTGGCGTCCATCTTGTATGACAGATCGGCAACAAAGGAACAACATTTGGCCAGCACCTCATAAGGAACATTCACGCTATGTTTAGTTTCAATCTATTCAGTGGTTCTCTAGAAGAAGATTGAACAAACTCTTGAAAAACCAATATTGGAAATATGAAAAAAGTACAATTATTGTAGAATGATTTCATAATTATACAATTTCTAAACACAAGGAAAGAAGACTTATTTACAGACATTTTTGCTTCCCGAAAATTTTAAAAGATTATCATTTTAAGATAAACCTTTTTAGATTGGATTCCTTCACTTTACATTGCAATACAATATATATGTATACGTTTCGGAGTAAAAAGGTCTCGTTTTTCGCTCTGTATGTACATGTTTTTTGTTGAGTAAAGAAATATATTACGTTTCATACACTTTTGCATAGCGAATATTTATAATGTTAGTTGTCCTTTTATTTTTAGATAGACCTATTTACGTTGGATGCCTTCACATTATATTGATATGCAGTGACGTAATGGTTGACGCGTCTGCTATATCTGACGTAAATAAACTTCATACAGACTTACTGACTGGATATAATAAGGATATCAGACCTCCAAAGGACCAATCAGTGACAGTTGTCAATACATCATTTAATTTGGTCAGTATAAAGGATTTTGACGAAGTAAGTGGAAAATTCGCATTAACTGGAGTTTTCATTGGCGTATGGCTCGACGACAGGTTGTCATGGAACCCTTTTGAATATAATATGACATTCAGTATATTAATCCCTCAAAATAAAGTATGGATTCCAACAATATTTCTTGCAAATGTCTTTGACTCACTGAAAAATATTGGACAGGATTTTGTTACAGTTCGTGTGTACTATAATGGTCATGTTGTATGGACACCACCGGACCTAATTACGACATCATGTCAGGTCGATGTGACCTATTTTCCGTTTGACGAACAAAAATGCATTTTGGAGTTTGTATCATTCGGCGCGTTGCCAACAGAAATTTACCTACACTCTGTAGAAGAGGAAGCTAGTACTCCGTACTACACTGAACACGGGACTTGGCAGTTGGAAAATGCTAAAACCAGCAGCTATCCATTCGACACGGGATCAATGTTTGAAGTTGAAATAACAATTAAAAGGCGGCCGCTCTTTTTCCTTGTGAATATTATTTTTCCCGTTATCTTCCTTACGCTTTTAAACTCTTTTGTGTTCATGCTTCCAGCTGATTCTGGAGAAAGAATATCATACGCCATTACCGTGTTGTTAGCGATCGCTGTTTTTATGACGATGATTTCCAATTACCTACCAAAGACATCACAAACAATGTCTAGGTTATGTTACTTCCTGGTTGGTGACCTAATCTTGAGTTCATTTATTTGCATTCTTACGATTGTACAACTCCGAATATATTTTAAAAGTGATTTAAGATATCCGGTTCCAAAATATCTCAGAAATGTTGTGCATATTTGCAAGAAACAAAAAAGAATAATTGATGTCCGACCAAAAGAGAAGGAAGACGTCCTAGAGCGTAAGGTGATACAAGAAGTTAAGAATTCGGAGGTTGCTTTCAGTCAAGACGTTACATGGAAGGATGTTGCTAAAATATTCGATATAATGTGTCTCTTAGGAAGTTTCATATTTCAAATTGTTATGCTCATTGCATTTTTTTGTGTTGTTGCATAGTCATGATAGTGGGAGAAAACATACAAATTGTATGATGTAGATGAATGTAGATGAATAGAATTTGAAACTAATAGTATGCATATAACGTTTTTTTATTTTATTTAATATCATTTTTATTTATTTATTTATTTATTTATTTATTTTTAGTTTTTAAATAACTTTTAACGTTTATATGTGTTCCCGAAGGTTAATTTGGCCGAGAAGCACACATGAGTTATTGGAGGTACATTGCACAAAGGAGACCATTTCTGGTCACTCAGTTCCTTTGAGTAATGATTATACATGAATCTGTTATCCTATATCCTGATTCTTTTTCCCAAGTGCAACTGAGAAGGAGGATAACAATAGAAACATAGATACTGAGCGGCTCACTGTGTTTTACAGATTGCGAACTACTTTTATATCCCCATTACCCTCTCTTTGCCTTTGTTTAATCCCCAAATGCTGAATACTTTTTAGTTTTTCGTGTTTTGTTCATTTGTGTATATGTCTTACTGATCGTTAGCAGAAATGTGATGTTGAGCATATCTAGCTCTTTCTAGACTGGAAGGGGTGGTGGAATAATTTAATGAGGTGAATGAGAAATCAAAGTTCTTTACTCTTGTTATTCCATCACTTTAGGTCTCTTCGAGCGTTGTCTTAGTTTATGAGCTGTCTTATTCTAATTCTTTTTTTTCTATTATATTTTTTCTATTATCTAAATGAAGTCAAGAAATACCAAAGGGATATTCCAAGGAGGGGAAAACCGAAAACAACTGGCAACTCCGGAGAACAACGAAGACCAGACCAAAACAATACAAACACTACACTTAAAAAGTAAATACATATGAACAACATGGACCCCACCAAAAAAACCGGGGGTTCACCCAGGTTCTCCGGAAGAGTAAGCAGTCTCTGCTTCCTGTAGGACACCCGCCATGCTGCCCATGTCAAATCCGGTATGAGGAAGGGACACCATCAATGGAACAGGTCCATTTTCATTTGGGAAACGTTTTTTTTTCATACCTGTCAACCAAGTCATGACTGCAACTTAGGAGCAACATACCCCTGTTTGAGTAACTTTTCTGTCAGGATCCAGGCTCTGTCCAGGAAATCAATGTATATTTAAGTTATATACATGTACTTGTATCCTTGTGGTATTTATCGTGGCTTAGGATTTCGATGTTTTGAACGTTTCCCGTTGTTTTGACGCTTTGGTATTCTTTTGCCGATATTTCAGCATTCTTTTTAAAAATTTTGTATTTATTTATTCGTTTGTATGCTCTTCGGGATCTGCCATGAAAATTAATAGCATGGGCTCTTCATCGTGAAATTATTTTGTCCTTTTTTCTGAGCATAATTGTCCGTGATTTTTTTCTTCAATCTCGTCCATTCCATGGTTGTAAATTTATCTTTTCTTTTCAACTTTAATGTACATGTACCTCTCCTAAAAAAATATTCGAAATTAACATCCTATGAGGTATATGTGGAACCATATAATTAAGTCTTAAAGGAAAATCCTATCAAAGCCCCGTTGAAGTGGAGCAATAGTGCCATTTTCGGGCTTTTTGACATACAACATGTATTACGGGAGAATCGAAAATTTTGGATCATTTTCCAAATATATGAATATTACGAATTCCTTTTCAAATTTGATATAAAAAAAGCAAAGTTTCTGTTCACTCTCTGTTAAAATTTGTGTGGAATTCAACGCGTGTTTGTAAATTCATCTACAATTTATATGCCATAATCATTAGAAAAAAATACTGGAAAAATATCTGTTACTGAATTTAAAAATATTTCCGGGAGTCGTGTGACATCTCTGTGAGCTTTAAGACTTCCGTAATACAACAATTTAAATTTCACGTCATAAATTATTTGACATGGTCATTTTCTTTGACCAAAATTCGTAATTCACCAAGATTGGTGAACAATAATTTGATGCAATATTTCATTTGATAAAGTATATAAATACGGTTTTTTTTTTGTCGACATATTTTTGCTTTAGATTACACCAATATCATTCAGTAGAGCGTTTTCAACTTAACATCTCCAAAAATGTGTGCACCTGGCCAAATGCAGCACTGTATGGTTCTCACGATTTCTTCACACTAAAAATATGGTAAATTAAACAATAAGTGGCACGCCATGTCGTGTTAAGGTTACCCCCACTCGTAAAAAAGAATTAAAAAAAAATTTAAAATCAGTAAAGTACTACATTATAAAACAAATCATGAGAAAATTGCACACCAGTATAAAACGAGTATAAACCAGCAGTCAATTTCACAAAATTGTAAAATTGGTCGTAAGAATGACGTCACAATAGAAAACAGCATGTGTAACATTGCATTTTTACAAAGTCAAAGTCCCGTCAAACAGGAAGTTGGGGTCCGGTAGAACTGAAAATAGTTCATGTATATACACATTTGGTTACAACCGTTTGATAGTTTATTGGAAGGCAAGGAAGGAATTTGAAATAAAAATGCAGGATGCTAATTTTAGTGGAAAAAAGTCTGGTACAAAAATGTGGTGAAAGAAAAAAGCAGAATTGAATATCACCTGGAATTAAACAATGGTAACTTTTGTAAAACAAAATAGAAAAGAAAAAATGGGCTCATGGATTTCGTGTTAAAAAATTCCAAGGATCCAAGATCATCTCCTTTCCCACTACTAAAAATCAAATTGTTGCTCCTTTATATAAAATATTTTGCCATCAGGATAATTTCTGATACATACATTCTTACTGGAACTTTAACATTCTTAAACAGGTGCTTGGACCCATACAAATTGTTAAAATTTATTTAACACTGTAATTTTTGTTATGAATAGCAATTACAAGAGTCCTTATCAAGTATACGTACATGACTGGCTTACATTGAATTTCGGGGCTTTCTTCGTGTGGAGAATCTATGAAAACTGTGCATTTTAATAGTCTAAATTTTTAAACCTGTATCTCTACATGCATAATATTAGTTTTTTTCAAATGATGTTTTGCGAACGTGTAAATTTCTCTTGTTTTCATATGAAATTTCATGAACATCTGGTTAAAAGAAACAAAGCATAGAAAATAGGACACTGTTACTTTGTATTTGTCCAGCATTTGCTCTAGCATTTTTATAGTCAGTAATTTCCAGATAATTTATACATTATTCAAGTCTTAAAACGGATTAGAGTTATCCCCCTTAGTATATATTATTTTACAGCTGATAGCAAAAATGATGGATAACATTTATTTGAAAAATGTCGGACCATTATTATTGCATGAGGCTGCACCAAGACTGATTTAGCTAATATTAAAACAAACTGATGCTTATAACTATATCTAATATTATTTTTATCAGAACGGCTTTATAACATTTTGGACAATTGCTTTAAAGGGGTTCCGAAAGGACTCTATATCAACCTACAATAAATTTTTAAGCATAAAGAAACTATTAAATTACTTCATCTACCGAAAAGTATTTTGAGTTTATGGAGAAAATTGCACGGTGAGTACACCCCTAAACTGTTACCACCTGTAACCAAAAAGATGATTAACTTACTTGATCGATTGCAATATATATTAACACACCTGCCATAATAAAAATATTTTTGGTCAGTGGTGATGAGTCTGTTCCATTTTCTCAGCTAATAAGTCAAAATCTTCTCTTATTTTTTTGGTCTTGTACTAAACAATTTCAAGGCTTTATCCCGTAGACATTCTATCATTTTATCTAGTTTCTGCCTCTTACTCCAGTTGTATTTTTGTGCGATATGTTGGAACTGCATAAAGTAAGGTCTCAATTCGGCTTTCCCGTCAAATGTAGCTAGTTTTTTGGGGGGGTTTTTTTGTGTTTTTTGGGGGGGAGTGGTCCCTCAAATGTTGATTTGATATATGGTTTGTTAGTTTTTTCACCACCATTAACTTCTTCTGTAGATTTCTTGTTAATATTTGGTTTGGCTGTTTTACTTGCTTCTTTTGAGTAGGGGTTATCTGCACTTGTTGTCACTCTTCCTTTATAAACGCCATCAGATGTAAATTTCTCTGAAATTATTTTTGCTTTCTTTTGAAGTAAAAGTTGATTCTCAATTTCTTGAATTTTATGATGTAGTTCTTCCTCTTTTTTCATCCTTGCCCTTTCTTTTTCTTCTATTTCTCGTCTTTCATCTTCTCTCTCCCTTTCCTGATCAACGATATTCTAAATCAAAGTTTTTATCTCTAATTTCATCTTGTCTTCATTTTGTTCTAACTGTATTCTAAAGGTTGATCCTTCATTCAATTTAGATTTTGTTTGAGCTAATATCACTTCATATTTATATTTATACTAGCCATCGTTAGATTGAATACTGATGAAGGTAGATGCCCAATTTAAATAAGATCTGAGACTAAAATTATCAATTGTATGCGAACAATCTTACTAGATAAACCAGTAAAATATATCTGAGACTAAAATGTTCAATTGTATTTGAACAATATTACTAGATAAACCAGTAAAACATGTCTGAGACCAAAATGGTCAATTGTATGTGAACAATATTACTAGACAAACCAGTAAAGACTGTTAAGGATACAATTATTTGTAAATATTGTACCAAAAGCTTTATCCTAGTGTCCTATTGCAGCGTTATGCATTTAATTTATCTGCAATGAAAAGCTAGATATACCCGCCAAACATCAGAACAGACATGTAGGGGTAAAAAAATATAAATTGTGTATTTTATATGTTAAGTATGTGTATACATTTAGAGATATTCAAGTTAGATCAACCACCTCAGAATACCACATAAGCCTATCATTCCTATCTTAAAAAAATAAGTAAATAATAAATATTAAAGGAGGAAAAAAATAAAATGTTTTTTAATGTGTATAAGAAAAATAGAATAAAAAACAGTGTACAATATTTATCATTGTTCTGCAATCTGAACAGCAGAACGATGGAAGCAACGTCTTGAGTTGGTTGCAGTTAAATTCGAAGTGAGTTGAAATTCCCGCCGCTTGGTGTCGTTATCTTTTAATAGTTGCGTTCGGAATAACACATTTAAGCTAATTCACCACAATATAACAAATGAACAAAACAAGAAATGAGTGATTTGTAAAATCTTGTAAAAGCGAAGATTTTACAGTTTGATATTACATCTTATGTGGAAATATATTCTATAAGAATATTTTTTAGTCCCCTACCGGCGAAGCCGAATGGGGAATTAGGTTTGCACTCCGTCCGTCCGTCTGTGCGTCTATCCTTCTGTCCATCCGTCAGTCCGACAAATTAGTTTTCTGCACTTTTTTCAGTTGTGCTTGAAGATATTGACTTGATATTTGGTTTATAGTTTTACCATAAAAAGTTACAGATCAAGTTTGAATTTTGTTTCGGTCTAATGATTTTATGAGTTATGGTTCACGGACTTAAAAATTCACGCAAATAATCAGTTTTCCACACTTCTTTTCGTCATCCTTGAAGATATTGATTTGATATTTGGTTTATAGTTTAACGATGACAAGTTACAGATCAAGTTTGAATTTTGTTCTATTCGGATGATTATTTTGCAGAGTTATGGTACGTCGACGTAGAAAATTCATGCAATTAATCAGTTTTCAACACTTTTTTGTTTTTTGAAGATATTGATTTGATATTTGGTATATAGTTTTACCATGACAAATTACAGGTCAAGTTTGAATTTCGTTCCGTTCGACTGATTTTTTTTGCAGAGTTAGGGTTCGCGGACTTAGAAAATTCACGCAAATAATCAGTTTTCTGCAGTTTGTCACTACATCTTCGTCCGATTCATACACTTAAGGAGATTTTTCTCATAGCTCAAGCCGGTAGGGGATTGTATTGCCCAGCAATACTTTCAGAATGCTTGTTCTTAAATAATGTGATAAGGCCACACCGAATTGAGTTTGTTCTTTGGATTTCGCCGCTCCGATTTTCGGACTTAATAAATTTTAAGAAAACAATTTTTTACCCCTTCATTTTGCAAAAATGCTGAAAAATCTTCATTTTTCAAGAAATTAAAATTAAAAAGTGATCGCCCGCTACTAATATTTAGTTAAAAATAGCGATTGCTTTCATTTTTTTGCAATATTTTAGTTAACACAATTTGTGCCGCATGTTAAGTTGATCATCGCCTGAAAAAAAGTAGTCCTCAATAAAGAAAAAATTAAAATTAAAATTTCGCTCTCTGGCACCTATTTTTGCCATAAACAATTTAAAGAACTAAAAAATTCTCACATTTAACGTTATTTTAATGTTGAGTAACTTGGAATCTATACAAGAATTACGCTTTGAACTATAATGTAGGTACTTTGCATTAAACACAAAGTAATATGACTAGAACACCATTTGCGCATGCTCATTTGTTATTGTATAAATGTATATTGCCATTTTCATAAAATATTTAACATTTTATTTAGTTTAATTTTATTCTTTTTATTTACTTTCTGTCTTTATCATATTAAAAATCATCATATTAGCATTGGTATAACTGATATACCTATTTTTTTATCTGTAATTTCTAGGTTAAAAAAATCTCTGTATATATAAAAAATCACTGAGTTTAACCTGTGCATGGTTAAATTTAACCGAGTGGTTAAACGAGTTGAACAAAGTTTATACATGTATCTTGCAGGTTGTATGAGGCCAAAATGTTATTGGCAAAACATTTCCTGTGTATTGCCGCTATGGATTATTGATCAGAAAGCCAACTGAGATCCTTCACATAGTTATTCCTTCGAAGTAGATTATCACATGGTCGTATATCAACGTACAAACATCATAAACACAAAAACATCCAAGTATAATCGGTTTAAAATTTTTACTTCAACTCACATTATTACATGTACATGTAGTCTGTGATATTCATTTTTTTCAGATTTTATCATGATATTCACGAATTTTTTCTCCTCGCTGGTAATTTGGTGTAAGTCTCTTTGGCTTATTTGACCTAGCAATTTCTGATAATTATAGATTATTAATTAACTACTGTGTTATTTGCTTAAATAACAGCTAATCTGTCTATACAATACAGATAAGCGAACAAGGCCAATATAGAAAAAACTCGGCCAATACGAACTTCCGGTCTATATTGGCCGAGTTTTCCCGTATTGGCCGACATCCGGGAATTTTCACACATGCAAATCTATAGGGACGTCGCACCGTTGGACGATTGTGCAAAAAGCTACTTAGATTTTTTTAACTATTCATTTTTTACCCCTGGGCCACTTGTGACCATTCATTTTACTTGTCTCAAAAAGTTTAACTAGAAAATAGATGATTTTTTTTTCATTCTTTACAAAAAGTATACTTTCGTAACTTCACGTTCGTGTATAAGATTTCCTTGAGCTCTTAGAGAATTGTGGTTCAATTTCACAGACTATATTTAAAAGATAATTCTATGTAATGTTTATGAAAAGTTAATTAATAAAGATATTATTAATTGACAATTTGCGTATTGGCTGAGTTATTGGCCCTCGGCCTGCTGTATTGGCATTCGGCTTCGCCTCAGACCAATACAGCAAGTCTCGGACCAATAACTAAGCCAATACGCAAATTGTCAATTAATAATATCATATTATTACATGGCATTTTTTTATAATCTATACATGTACACAACTATATAAATAATATGGAAAATGGCAGAGAAATAAAATTTAAGCAGCTATATGAAATTTTTTAGATTATGGCAATCTAAATGAAATATTCAAACGAACACTGTACCTTTTGATAGTGTTAATGAACAAATTTTTAACAAGTCTCCAATTTTGTTTGTTTACGTTGTAGACGACTGGAAGTGGGACGCATAACAGGAGCACGCGAGGCCCGATACGGGGGATGAAAGGATTTCCGATAGAAATCCTTTATATATCCATATCAGCCCTCAGGTCCGATATGGGGGGCTGATACGAATTTTCTAAAGGAATTGTATTGGAGATTCATATACAATGTATGACCGCATATTAGACTTCGGAATTTATTCCGATATTTGAGGTCCAATTTGGTCACATCAGCTATGCAAAAAAGCACTTATCAGATCAAAATATGTGATTAAGGAATGTAAAAAAAACATTTCCCACTTTTGTTAAAATTGTATATGCTATATATTGTATTGTTTTTTATTTTTAATGTTACTGTAAATTACTTGAATTGTTTTGTAGGCGCCGCCCACTATATAGATGAAATACATATGCATTAAACATATAATTATATTGTCTATAATCTCAGTTTAATACATCAACACATATATTTTTATTATTTCCCTTTTTTATTTAAATGTAAAAAATCAATTTTATTGCAAAACATAAATTGATAAATTTTCTTAAAACTAGCCGATTTGATCAATAAATGTTTATTCCCTAGACATTGAAATTTTTGCAGTGAGAATTTTCGAGTTTTATTGCGTTTTATTTTTTATTTTTTTCAATTTTCTGTCATAATATGTTATACTTATCTTATCTTAGATATTTTATTCTAGTTTTCTTTCCGAATAAATTGATTTAACGGATATTTTAGACTTGTAGACTTAGACAAAGATTATTGTAACCATATTCGGCGGACTAGTCATGTGGCCGGAAACAAGATGGAGATATTCTGTTTCCGTTGCTTGTTAGTCAAACCCATCTCATGGACTTTTTTGTTGTGATATAATAATGTATTAAATGCAATTTAACGTAGGTGTGGGATATTCGGGTATTTATCTTACAAAATTGTTTTATCTTATCTTTAATAAGGAAAGCCATGATAAGGACACAATTCTAGCCAATTTTAAAAAGACGGGCTTTGGCGCTTAATCTAGAATGAACATGACATAATAAATATTATAAACCAGAATATGCAGGTCCATTTTAATTTTGGAAACGGTTTTTCCATACCTCTCAATCAAGTCATG
Source organism: Mytilisepta virgata (assembly GCA_028015205.1). Classification (NCBI taxonomy): domain Eukaryota; kingdom Metazoa; phylum Mollusca; class Bivalvia; order Mytilida; family Mytilidae; genus Mytilisepta; species Mytilisepta virgata. The sequence goes on from CM051515.1 coordinate 23,020,615, forward strand.
ATGACGTCCATAAAACTTTAATAAGGAAAGCCATGACAGATCGTGTATAAAGGCAATTTTGTTCAATTTGTATCACCTTTGGGAATATTTCCAAGAAGGACTTTCAAAACCCAAACCATTCTACTGTCACATGAAAGGCGATACTTAAAATTACTTTCAGGAAAAATAAAATTCTTTGATACTAATTTTGATGCACAAGATGGGCACAATCGTCGATTTACGGCTCATCAGTTGTGCTCATGGCCTAAAATGTTGAAAACCAAAACAACAATCCAAAACGTTGAAGAGCAAATTAAAAAATTCCAAACTGACCAAAAAGGGTCGGTAAAAAAATCTTTTCGTTTTTTAGTGTTTTGCCTGTTGAAAAACTCGTAAAGACGTTAATTTGGCAAATTTGTGTTCTTTCTGTCTCCCAAAAGCAATATTCAGGTATATAGAAAAAGAAGTTAGTAACTTATTTGTAAGTTATTATCAGCAGGTCTTTAGAGACCACAGAAATTTTGAAAGGCTTTGGGATACATTTTGAAAATTGCCCTAGAAGTGAAATAAATACAGGAGGAAGTGGCCCTACTTCTATAACATCAGTTCAAAACATCATAAACACTACAAGAATCTGTCCAACTTTTCATGACTATCCTTTAGGCGACCTTCATTGATAGATTGCCATATGGGAATAGCTATCGCGTTTTCAATGTTTTCATTAGGAACAATGTGAAATTACCACTATAACTAAATGTAAATTTAATAATAACTTTATCGACATGATTTATTGTGATATCGAATTTCTTTGCTTTTGAATGTTTGTTATAACTCTTTTGAGACGAACAATAGGCTAATTAATAAGGAAATAAATGAGATAAATTGTTCCAAGAAAATTCCAAATTATACTAAAATGAGCGCAATTTATGCTTATCTTCTTTAAACCGTCATAAAATCTCATAGATCTTAGACTGTCTAATTAAGCTTTTAACGTTTTCACGTCAGCTACGAAAATTACTTTTAAGGATGTTCGCTGGTCATGTTTTGCTTTTTTTGTCAGATTTTCGGAATCCTCGGGTTTTATCAATTTCTTAAACATGAAGTTTTTTGCCCATGAACCCCTACTACTCTTCTATATTATTTTGTGTCTGCAGTTTTGAAGATTTGTTGGCCTTAATTTATTGGTACTGTAATAGCAGAAATTTTCGTTGCGGATTTATTTTCGTTTATTTCATGGTTAAGAATAAAAAAACGAAAATTAATCCCCAACGAAATACTACCCCTTAGTTAATCAGTATTTGCTAAATTTGGAATCCACGAATTTTTAACTCCACGAAAATTAGTGATTTTACAGTATGTCATTGTTAACCTTTCATATTATTCGTTTTGTTTAAGTTCCTTGTTATTTTTTTTTGTTTTTTTTTTTTTTTTGTTTTTTTGTTTTTGTTTTGTTTTTGTTTTGTTTTTTGTTTTTTTTTTTGTTTTGTTTTTGTTTTTGTTTTTTGTTATTTTGCTATTTCTTTCTCGCAAGTTTTTAGTACTTCGGTTCATGACTATATATAAGCATTCTCGCGCTTTTTTCTTTTCATCGAGATTTGTTCACACCAAACTAGTTCGACAGGTTTATTTATATACATGTATATATGTACATGTATTTATTAGTATTTCAAGTTATACGTATTGTGCATTTTCTTATATTTTTCTTTTGTCTTTGCACATGTAGATTGTGTTTTTATGCTGATGTCAGCGTTAATGCTACCCGGCATTTCGCAGCATTTTTTGTTAGTAAATAAAACTGTTTGGCTTGTATCTAAACCCATTCAAGTCTTTGTTGTTTTATAAGTAAATCAGAAATGCTTTATGTTCGGATGCGCGGAGCGAAGGAGAACATCAACCAGTTTATGTTTCAAGTAAAAAATTCTGCATTGTTGTGTATATTAAAGAGGTTCTAGATATAACGATTTGGTCGTCCTTCCATAATGTAAAGTTTTGGTCTACTTTATATGAAAAACCTGCAAAAATAATCAGGTAATATATTACTCGATATTCCACTTAAAAAATCAAGAAGAACGAATAAACTGGATCCCCAATATTGCTCGTGGTTTAAGGTGTGAGCCTTTGGTTAATTGTTGACCTTTTATCATCGTTTTTGTACAATTTTTAAAAATCAAGATGCTTTATTCACACAAACAGTGCCATAAAAATTCAAAGAAATTTTAAAGTGGATAATGAATAAATAAAATAAGAAATCTAAAATTAAAAAAAAAAAAAAACGATTTTTAAATGAAAATATGTTTATTAAAATTTATTTGTTATTGTTTTCATTTCCACAAAATTTGCAGTCTGTTTTCCCATTTTCCAAATTATAAAAATCATACCCTTTTCAAAATTGCTAATTTATCAACCCTTACTCAACTGTCCATATATTTAGTATCACTTTTTTCTTCCCTTTCCATATCCTTGATCCTTCCTTGTTTTCTAACGCCTCGATGGTCTCGTGGTAGCGTGTTCGCCTCGAGTGAGACGGGTTCGGTCCCCTGCCGAGTCAAACCAAAGACATTGAAGATATTTGCTGCTTCTCTGCCAAGCACGCAGCATATAGGAGTAAGAGCAAAGATCTACTGGTCGGCTCGGAGTCAGTATAATGTGTCCGAGTGGGGTGATATGTTTTCCTGCGGAAAGTTACCTCGTAAGCTAGCACATTTAAAAATCCGGCTTATATTAACATGTTCTCGTCCTGATATGCACCTGGTTGCCACTGGACGTTAAACAATAATTCATCCATCCATCATCCTTGTTTTCTTTTCCAACGTGAACAACTTTAAGTACGTCAACTTTTCAGTATTATTATTTATTTTAATATCAATTATTAATGTTCAATCGATTCAAATTACACTTAACGTTTTCATTATCACAGGTACTAATTATAGATAGGGATCAAGTTCCGCCATTACACGGAACAGAAATTAATATGCAACACAAGAGATGACAAAATTACAATTTATAAGATCAAATGTCAAGAAATAATAATTATCGATCTGGCGATAAATATATAACAAACAAAGGAAATGAAAAGAACAAATAAATATAAATAAAATGATCGGTAACATGAAACAATCAATCAATCGCGCGTGAACTCGGGTGTTGCGGAATGGTAGGCAATGACCGACTCACCGTGTTGCTGACTGTCAAGTCCAAAACGAGTCATATTATCGTATTCCATAATAACTGACCAGTTTGTATACGTTAAGTTATAATATACATGAAATATATATACTAGTTAATTGACTGTATAAGATCAGGTATAATACACTTGTAAGACGGAATGAAAACTAAGATGAGTTTTGAGCCATATTTAATTGTTATTTAATAATTTACAGAATTATTTTTGGGAGACACAGTAGTTTGAAATACCGATGTTGAAAATATAGTTTGCCACCAAAACAATATGACAATAAAAGGATTTGAGGTTAGCGTTAACTAGACAATACTGAAGGAATATAGGCAGGATGTCGCCCAGTGATCTTCAGCTTAATTTCTGTTTGCATCTAAATAAAATTTTGCTCTTCATAATTGCAAACTAGAGGCTCAGAGGGCTGAGCCTGTATCTCTCACCTGGAATGAAAGCCGTTTTATTGATGTACCTATTGATGTACCTCAAAGATAGAAATCACTACTCACTATCATTATGCAGTATGGTAAGCCTTGTAGGGACCAAATATTTCTGCCTCACGGTGCTTCTACTCACAGGTCAGCATATTCTAAAATTCAGTGGTTCTCCAGAAGATTTTTGCATGTCTTTTCCGTAGGGCCTTATGTTGACCTAAATCTTCTGCTGGTGGCCATCTTGAATGAGGGATTGCCACCTAATGAGGAATGTCCAGGCCATGTTTGGTTTCAAGCAATTCTGCGGTTCAGTAGATTTGTGTTATAAGCCATACACGCTTTCTGTCAAGTTTGGCTCTATTTGGCCTAGCAGTTCCAATTCTTTTAAATCAACCAGTCAGAAACAATAATTGCCTATGGCGGCTGTGTTTGTGACCTGATCTGGACAAAATGAGGAAACTTAGTAAAAACACCTCCCACAGATGCTTCCTGTTAAGTTTCGGTCCATTTAGCCAAGCGGTTTCAGAGAAGAAATTTTCTTTATATCGGCCAATCAGAAACAAGAAGTGCCCATGGCAGCTATATTTGTAGTCCAATCGGGACGAAAAGAGGATATTTTGTCGTCGCAATTTCATAAAAGACGTTCCACTGTTGCCTCCTGTCAAGGTTGGCTGACAGATTTGCCCAAGCAGTTCCAGAGAAAAAAGTTTTAATCGACCAATGAGAAACAAGAATTGCCCATGATTGCCGTGCTTGTTGCCCGATCGGGACGAAATGAGGACACTTTATAAATGACCTTCCATATATGCTTCCTATCAAGTTTTGTTCTATTTGGCCAAGCGATTTCAGAGGAGGTTTTTTTATATCAGCCAATCAGAAACAAGAACTGTCCATGGCGGCCATATTTGTAATCCAATCGTGAAGAAATGAGGACATTTTGTAAAGAACCTCCCATAAATGCTTCCCGTCAAGTTTCGTTCCACTTGGCAAAGCAGTTCCGGAGAAATTCTTTTTTTAATCAACCAATGAGAAACAAGAATTGCCCATGACGGCCATGATGTTTGTTGCCCGATCGCGACGAAATGGGGAAACTTTAAAGAACCTCCCACAGATGTTTCCTGTCAAGTTTAGTTTCATTTTGCTAAGCGATTTTGGAGACGATTTTTACATCAGCCAATCAGAAACAAGAACTGCCCATGGCGGCCATATCTGTAGTACGATCGGGACGAACTAAGGAAACTTAAATGACCTCCCATATATGCTTCCTGTCAAGTTTTGTTCCATTTGGCGAAGAAGTTTCAGACAAGAAGATTTTTTAAAATCAGGAACAACAATTGCCCAGGGTGGCCATGTTTGTTGTCCAATTGGGACGAAATGAGCAAACCCTATAAAGGACCTTATATAGATGTTTCAAGCCAAATTTTATTTTATTAGTTAGAAGTTAAAATTTGTAAAATTAACGGACGGACGACGGACGCCAAGTAATGACAAAAGCTCAAATGGCATTTGGCCAGGTGAGCTAAAAACTTGCTATAATCATAAATTAAAAGAATGTTATACAACGAAATACACTCTATTGAAATGATTCATGACTAACAAATAAATAAAACATCCGCATATATTGATTGTACATCTCGAAACAAAATCTAAAAGAATTAAACATGAAATAGTTAATAAAATTTCTTATTATTTTTATCGTCTTATGTATACATTTCATTTGGGGATTAAAATTTTAAAACCTCGTTTATCTGATTCGTGTAGACGTTTTGACATTTGGCCGTTCGATCCACAAATTAATGCGTTTGCGCTCAATCAATCTGAAAAAACGTTCTGTACGTGATATAAGAGATTTCAGACACTCAAAGTTTTCTAGCATTACATGTAGGTGAATTTCGTGTTCGTACTATGAATATTCTCATAATATTTTTTTTATAAATCAATTATCACTGAAACAGACTGCATGTGTGTGTTGCTCATTTATGACATCTATCTAGATTTGGAACGTTAACCTACTTATTAATGTTTAAAAGATGCATGCATCATCATTTTTAGTCACCAATTGTAACTGTCGTTCATGTGAACTTGGATGATGCCTAAAGAGGGATTTTACCATAACCATGCAACCCCGAAGTGAATGAATTCCCCCAAAATCGGCTACGCATTTTTGGTATCTCATGATGCTATAAGTAGTAAACTGTTTTAAATCTTAAACGGCCATTTCTGTCTTATTAAATCTTACATGTCTTGATTTTCATTACCTCAGAATTTTCAGACAACATCAAGATAATAGGACCAGAACAAAATACACAGCTTTGGGGTCTATCAATGAATATACAACAATATGGATCAATCGCACGTGAACTCGCCGTGTTCATGACTGTCATGTCCAAAACAAGTCATATTATCAATCAGGAAAGGTCACCAACGACATATCGACATATCAATCAATCAAAGTCACCCAACAGACAGAAACTCGGACAAAAAAATAATACAAGAGTACAAAACACAAACATAAACACAATAGAGAGTCAGGATAGTGTGACTTGGTACAGACACTGACAGTGGCGGGGTTAAATGGGTTTTATGGGTACCCAAACCTCCCCTTTTCTATAAAGACGGGTTAAGTCCAGTTCTGAAACATTAAGTAATTCATCTGTGCTGAATTGACCATAACTAGTCTTGAGAGGTACTGAGTGAATGAATAGCCTCATGTCTTGATTTTTTTTATTTGAAAATTTAGTGGTCTAAAATTGATAATTAAGAATTATTATAGTAATAGTTATTTTGAAGGAATTTATCAATGTGTGAAATCGAGCGATTCCCTCACAAACTAAGTCCGAAAGATTTTATGCAAAGTTTTGAGTGATAAGCCCGAGTTTACACATTGATAAATTCCTCAAAAATAACCTTTATTACTTATAATTCCAAAGTAATGCAGAAATATGACGTTTTCCATTTGAAATTAACATTTTCCTCATGCACTACATTGCATGCGTACGTATTTATCAAGTTATAAACTTTTTACCGGAAGTTGCTGTTAGCCAATGAAATTACTGCATTTGATGTTTTGAAAACAACATTGGAAATAATAAACAAGGACAACATGGTCATTTTAATATTCGAAAATGACTTATATTGTGTTTTTTGTATATTTGAGAATAATATTGGGAGAAGTTATGAAATGCGGTTTTTATTTGCTCTAAAATGTAAACAAAGGTTTTTGGGATACGATAGACACCAAGAGATACACTTCGGACATTTGTCTCAACTCGGTATACATTATCTTATTCATCGGTATCGTTTTGACCAACATTTTGGTTTTGATGATATGTCACGATAGTTTTCACTGATTTCGTGTCGTGCTTCTTTAAACAGCTTAAACGGTGGTTCAGCGCAGCAGTGAATATAATCTCAATCACTATCGGATCCAGCCAAAATGAGTTATTACCCCTCGTCATTAAAAAATGAAAATAGTGCCATCATTTACAATGTATTATGATGCTTAAATAAATCAATTAATTCAGAAAAGAAACTGTTACTCATATCATTATAATTTTGTTGGTATTTTAACATTATTTTAAACTTTCACTGCGGCACTGAACCACCATGGAAGCCGGTTCAAGAATCACGACACGAGTTCATTGAAATACTGTCATGCATGAAATGAAAAAATAAGTTCTTTGATCTAATTTTGATGCACAAGATGTGCACATTTCGTCGATTTACCACTCATTAGTTGTGTTCAAGGCCTAAGAGGTTGAAAACCAAAACAACTTTGAAAAGCAAAATACTACAAGGACCTAAAGGATAAAGACAAAACCATCTAAGGACAGAGATATGCACGATTTAGAAATTCCTTAATTTTCACAAAATTTTACATTTTTGAAACAGTAAATTTAAAGTATCAATTTCGGGCTAGTATCGAAATATTAACAACTGATCGGGAGATATCCCTAGGAACTTGGATTCCACCAGCAGTGGTATCGACTAAGTGGTAATAATAAATTCTTTGAAACATGTACCAATTTTGATGCACAAGATGAAACAATGGAGTCACTACAGGACAATGCAATCGCCACTAGTTTCTTAAAGTGTGGCAAAGTATTACATAATCGTTATTAGTTTCTTAAAGTATAACAAAGTATTATGTAATATGGAATATCATTAGAATAAGTAATATTATATTCTTTTTGTAAGAAATTAAGCCTGTTTTATTTTATATTAATATATTTCAAACATATTTTTATTTAAAATAAATCATTATAGTTGTTATTTTTTACACCTCGCTAACGCTCGGTGAAAAATGTAATCAAATATAATGCCTAACCGTGTTCAAATAAACATAGGCAATAGCACCAATGAATTATTTGTTAACTAATACATTTATTTTCTATCATGAAAACATATAAGATAATATACTTATAAAGACCAATTTGACCAAGATGAATTTTCGTAATACCTTCAACATATATGTTTTGTACTGTTTTGGCTACTGATTTTACCGACTTTGTTCGCTAGCGAATTTGGGCTACCTGTTTATATTGTAATATACCGGAACTCATTTAAGCGTAATGGAAGTGGGAGGTTTAGCGCGCTGTAAAACTAGGGGTGCTTTCCATTATGCGGTACGTTCCAATTGAACCAAAGATTCGTGTTCCATTATTGGTCCGTACCACAGTGGTTCTTTAGAAATGACGAACCAGACGAACCGGAAGTAGAATTAGTGAAAGTCGGTACGTACCGGTACGAACCGCATAATGGAAAGCACCCCTGGTTTATCCCACCATTTCCATCGGAAATGCCTTTACCAAGTCAGGAACATTACGCTTATTTCCACTTTTCCGGTGCTTGCCGTGATTTTATCTGTTATATATAGACTACCCTCATTTTTTTTAACTTTACCATTCCTTTTGGCAACTGACTTGGAGTTCGGTAATTTGGTTGTTACCTTTATTTGTGTAATGTTTACTGATAATTACATATTTGGTAAAGATAAAGAATTATGTCGCCTCCGCTTTCAGTAACATGTTCAAATACGGCAATCACAAGCTGACGGAAATCTGAAGGTACATTAAATTTATAAGTTCGAATTATTAAAAACTTATCTCATTCTCAGTACAAATCACTAAACTGTAGAATATTTTGAATGAATAAAGTTATTTTTAACTCCTTTAAAGGGTTATGGATTATCTGATAAGTATAATATAACCATTATGGATATTTCCGTCGTCAGCCATATACAACAATATGTAATAAGTCAAAACATATTAATGAAATGTTACTTATAAAGACGTGGATATATAACCTTTGATTAAAATTTGTCTAGCAATAGCTTGATGTGGTAATATTAATCCCAGTAATTGTAACAAGCAAAACAAAAACAAAAATTCTTATGTAATTTCGTGACAAAATTAAATTTTCTTTTCCAATATGAATTTGTATTTTCAATAGTTCGCCAAACAAAAAATGTTTATATATGAAACGTTCATTTTCTAATTGCATATTAGATAGCAGTTACCTTTATTTTTTTGCCTATTAGATAGCAGTTACCTTTATTTTTTTTTTGCATATTCATTAAAAAGCCATTAACACCACGTTACCCTCAAACCTAAAATTTGCGTAATGGTAATTATAGAAATACCTACAAATGAGATAGTCGGTACTACATCTTACAGGGGTTAATAGGTACAATAATGTAGCTCCTGTGAAAAAAGTTGATCTCGTTGGAGCCCCTAAAGTGTTCCATTACCCAGAATGGAGCAGCCTAGTGCCATTCTGGGTGCTTTTAATCCGGTTCAAATTCAGTTAATTTTTTTTTATAAACTTCGGATAATGAGAACATATTATTGTACAAATAAACCCTCATCAATTCTATCAGCAAGGATTTTGTCGGAGAACGGTTGTCATCATAACGATCGTTTTATAGTCGCCACCATTACATAGATCATTACAGAATACCGATTCAACTTTCTTCACGTGTAGCAACACACAATTTGCGACTATTACTGGATTGATTTTGTTGGACTACTCGACGGGTTTGGTATGTGGAGCAGGAAGGGCCTACACTGTCAGGGCGCCTGGATTCACTTATGATTTTACAGTTGGTGTTGACAAAATATCAAAGTTTTCAACGTTTCTTTGGTGTTTCTTTAGGTAATTGTTTATTTAAATTCCCAGATTTTTCTACACCGTACTTATATTTAAATACACTTGATAACGGTTAAACCATCAAGAAACGAGACAAGGTACGAAATTTAACTATCAACTTATACATGAATAGAAACACGAAGTATATATAATTTTGCAAATAATAGTATACAGGTAAATTGTCAATTGTCAATAAGACAAATATGGAGTGGTATGTTTATTTATTTCTGTAAAAAAAGAAAGCGGTATTGACATCTACTTTTCTTCCGTAAATGGCTGTTTTCAGTGGGAGATGACCAATGGAAGATCGTTGTACGTACACCCATCTCCCACTGTTGTGACGTACAATCAGAATCAGAATTATTTTTGCATATCTTTTTACCAATCAGGCGTAACGTGATTTAAGTCGCTTCACTCGAAAAAGACGTGAATTTTAAAAACTCATTGAACACTTTTCAGTCTTCATTTTGAACTCTTGCAATAACCAATTATTGTTAGAAATTGGAGAAGGAAATGCTACAAGATAACCTGCAATAACTACTTGAAACTTGTATTCATTTACGGGATAAATTATTTAGATTATGCATTTTTCTCAATGCCTTAGAGTAACGATAATAAATTCAGTGTTGCAGTGGGTATGTTCAGACTTGTACTTTTCTTCTCAAGAAACGTTTGTGAAAATCCCTGGAGGCGACTTGACGACTATTATATTAGCCTGGTGTATTGTGTTGATTGTATTTCCAAAAAAATGGGCCCTGTTCACGACATGCGTTACAAAAACATACTCTGTTCAAGCCATTCAGTAACAAAAAACATAACACTCTGTACGTGACAAAATGCGGAAATGTATAACAATTGTACCCACGGATTAAATATACATTTGTACAACTAAAATTTGCAAAAATTCATAGAATATTAAAATTGAAACAATTTTCTTTATCATTTATCTTTGTATTTCAAGCATAAAATTATGCAGCTTATGAGCTTGTTCTTAACAAATGTATTGAAATTATGCCCCTATTCTGGATAGTAAGATCACGAAAACACGACCTTTACCGCGACCTTTATGTGGCAAAAACTTTCTTCACCTTTTCGAATGACGTTTTAGTGGGTATTCTTATGCTGTGGAAAAGTTGCAAATATTTATTATCCTTGGGTAGCTACAGGTCACATGATCATCATGTTGTCAACAAGCAATTATGGACGCGGTTGCAAATACATGTACGTTGAGGACGATACATACCCTTGTACTTTTTGAATTACAATGTAGCTGCCATTGCCATGGAAGGTAAAACAGGCGAAATTTTAAGATGGCCGCCAGTGTCACGGCCACTTCATTGAATATCATATTTCTTAATTTATTGACTGAATAAAATAACCACTAACCATTGGTTATACATTACCAAATTTAAAACATTAAAACTGAAATGTAAGATCGTACCTTTGTGGTCAATTTACTGTTACAAAATTGTAAAATATGTGAAAACTAACAACCATCTCCCTGATGCAAAGCTCTGTTGTTAGATGGTTTGGGTTCTATCCATTTTAGTCATTTTATAATTTTTGAATTTGCTCTTCGACTCTCTGGATTGTTGTTTTGGTTTTCAATAATTGAGGCCTTGAGCACAACGGATGAGTCGTAAATCGACAAAATGTGCACATCTTGTGGATCAAAATGAGTATCAAAGAATTTATTTAGGCTAGGCACCTGTGATGGATAATGGAATCTCATATCAACTCGCAGTTTTCTAGCGCGTCCCGGTTGGTCGATAGGGAAGACCCTCCCGTTGGAGGGTTTTCTGGTCAAAATACGGAGATCCTGTCGTAGACCATAGTGTGGGAAACGTGTTTGGAGACTGCCATGCTCCCGGCACGCTAAGGCCCAATTCTGCAGTTTTCGAAATAGATTAGGCTAATGACCACTACATAATGCTAAATTATCCTCCCTACCGACCAGTTACCCTTTTCCAGTGGAAGTCAAAACTGGTTCCCCTTTGTGTCCTGGATCTACCCACATTTCTGGATTTTGGATTTATTTTTTAATTTGTTCTCACACTGAAGATGCAAGAGATATTTGACATAGGGTATAAAACAAACAACATTTAAACAAATACAAGTCAGTGTATTTCATTGATAGAAGATATTTTAAGATCTTATCAAAACACAATTGAAATTACGTTTTTCCAGTGGCTTCTATAGAAAATGTCAGGTAATTTTCTGCCGGATAGGGGAGACCCTTTCGTTAAGGGGTTCCCACGTCATAATACGGAAACCTGATCGTAGACCATAGTTGGTAACGTGTTTTGAAAATGGCATTGTCCAACGACTCCATCTGTATGTAGGTTTTGAAACAGACGACTAAATTATCCGTCCCTAAACAACTCTCCACATTTCAAAATTTGTGTCCCGTTCCTTCGCCATATTCGGCTTCCATCCTGATCCATGCATGTAATATTGGCAAGTTGAACAACAATGAATCATTAAATCTTCCAAATTTAATTGGATATTTCTGCCAATAATTTGGGCTTTACATGAATCTTTGTACATGGAAATATTTATACGTTTAAACCGATGCAATGTCAATTTAATTTTTTAATATAAAATTCGCTATGAAATAAATGTGGTCTCAGACTTTAAATGATATATGATAACTTAGTACAGGTGGTAATCAAGACATACATGCATTGCTTATTAATTGATGTTTTTAAACGCTTACTTACTTTCCCAAGATGATACCCTAATTCAATTCAATTTTAATTCTATATTTTTGTTTTGTGTCTTTGCTGAATATCTTAAGGATGATCGCTGGTCTAATAGGAAATAAACAGGATTTGAAATAGGTGTTTTAGTTTGAGAGAACATATGAATAGTAAACAAATAAGCAAGAAAAAAATATAGGTTCATGTGCTCATTTTAGAGCTATAAGGCCTTGAAAATGTACAGGAAATGGGTTTTCTCTGGATTTTTCATTGTCTTTGCGTTGACAACTTCAGTCTCTCAGAATGTATGAAAAAATAAAAAGAGTTTCAAAAAATTTTGTCAAATACCATTTTAATGATTGAATTACAAAAGAAAAAGTGGGGCTTCATGGGCAAAATATTTCATGTTTTAGAAATGGATAAAAGCCGAGGATTCCGAAAATCTGACAAAAAGACCAAAACATGACCAGCGAGCATCCTTAATATGTAACTTACCTCAGTATTTTTACCATAAAGCTGAATTTTCATAAATGTCTTAATACACTTACAGAAAAGAAGCAAAGATTAAAGAATGTATTATCTACTTTAAAGCAGTTGATACTAATCGTGTTGGTTATTCACATTTACTATTCTATTGCACAAGAGAAATTTTCAGTGTCCATATTTATAAGGATATTTACTAGTAGTTAGTTTTCTTCCTTGCACAGCTTTCACAAATGAGCTACTTTATAGAAGTTCTTCCGTGTTTTGTCCACTTTAAAACGTTTGAAGTGTTGTTATTTTAGCATGTCAATTATGAAATTACCTCTTTAAATCCATTTGCAGTCTGGAAAGAAAACTAAAATATACGGAAGAGCAAATGTATGAAACTTAAGACTTCCAAAAATAAAATATACTGTCCTTGAAGGCTATATATTTTTCAAGTTAATTATATTCCTTGGAAAAAGAAAGGATGCATCATTGATTTTGTTTTTCCCACGGATAAAATCTTATTGTAACTTAATTATCTATGCTGACCTTCATTATATAAAATATTCACGATAATACCTTAGTGAATCTACAGGGGGTCCAAAAATAGATTTTTGCTATGCTTTAATGAAACATTACCTTTGTACACGATTTTTAAATTGTCGAAAAATCGTAAGTTCATCATACAGTCTCCCACATCTGTCTTTGACGTCACGAATAAAATTCTATGTTACCAATTTTGGATGCACAAGATGTGCGCAATTCGTCGATTTACGACTCATCAGTTGTGATCAAGGCCTACAATGTTGAAAACCAAAACAATAATCCGAACAGTTGAAGAGCAAATTCAGAAATACCAAAATGACGACCAAAGGCAAGATCAAAACCATCCAAGGACAGAGCCATGCATGACGGAAATTGTACAATTTTTTAACAGTAAATATTAAGTATCAATTTCGGGCTAGTATCGAAATACTACCAACTGAGTTGGAGATACCCTCGAGGACTTGGAGTTCAACAGCAGTGGCATCGACTCAGTGGTAAACAATAACACTGGTAGTAGTAATTAGTATGTACACATGGTGCGGTTTAATGGAGTTTTACTTCACTATCACCTTGATTGCCAGAATATTCATTCCAGCATATACGAAGGAAAATCATACAAAAAGCGTTGCCTTAAAAGGAAATCTTTATCTTATAATTAAAATCTAAACCAATCAAATAACAGCCACAATATACAACAGAATTATCTAACTGCATTTGTTCAACGGGATTAATGATTATTGTTTCCGACAGAATGTAGTTTTAGGAAAACTACATCACACAAGAAATGAATGAAAACACATGTGGTCTGAAAAATATATCGTTTGACTGTATGCTTTTAAATGATATTTGCGTATTAATTCATCATTATATCTTTAACTGGTTTTCCAATATTTTGATCTCGAGCACTGCTGATGAGTTGTCAGTCAACGAAATGGCCATGCATACAGTGCATCAAATTTATTTAGGTATTTTGTGGTTACGTTTTATTAAACTCAGAAACTGAAACCATATTTCGCTGCCTATTTTCTGCTGCGAAACTATGTACATAAATCTTACGTAAATAATAATCATTATCATTGCTATTAATTGTATACAATAGATATTATTGTCTTTCAAATAGGCCTTTTCAGAAACTCATTTCCGGTATTACGATTCTGACTCTAAAATTATAATTTGAAGCAAGTTATTTCCCTTGCTGGGATGTACCGGAACGTAGTACTGGTTCGCTGCAATGAAGAGTAAATGAAAGGATTGACTGTTTTAAACCTTTTTAATAGGCGCGTAATGGTTAATATAAATTTGGAAACTACTTACCATCTTTTTGCTTCCAACATACTTGTAATCAAACTTGATTATAAAGCTGGAAATATTTGTATATCAAAGTAATAAATACTTTCTATTTACGTCCTACTGGTTGATCTGCACTGGAGCGATCCAGTACTACGTCCCAGAAAGGGAAATAACTTGCTTTACATTATAAATTTAGAGTCGAATCGTGATACCAAAAATTATCTGAAAAGGGCTATATGTAATTTCATTTGCCATACATAACTTTTTCAATTTGCAAATAGAAACAGTTTCATAATCTAAAAACCAATACGTAGGATAAAAATTTGCATTTAAACATACAATAAGTGTTAAGTTTATAGCACTTGTATTCTACTGCTGAAGACGTAATGCCATCGTTACAATATTGACAACAAAATAATCACTAAATATTCATTTTCCCGCTTTGGGGTACTAGATAAGTGTATATAACAATTGCTCACGGTCAATAATCTCGCAGTCTTTAATAAGATGTTACAAGATACGAAAAGAAATTCAGTGTTTCAAACAGCTGCTTTCCACTTCACTTTTGATGGTATATGTTGGTTTCCAATTTTATAGCAATTTGTTTAATTGCCTTTTATTTTTAGTTTGAATGATTCAAATTAAGGTTGAGAAAGTAAGGAGAATTTATTATTTTGCAGCTCTCTCTCTCTATCTCTCCTCCCTGTTTATATAAATGGTACTTCTCAGTTTTAATTTTTCCAGTTTGATGTAATCCCTAAGAATTTTCTGCGATATTCATTAATATTTATAAATATTCATTTATTATATATGTTATCGACAATCATAGAATCGAAATAACCAATAGATAAGGTGATAGTGAAATTAACAACCGTGTAAGTTGATACCTATTACACTTATAGGTAAATAGATGCGCATATCTTTATCAAGGTATTGCGATCTAAAAATTGAACAGTATCCTTTATACCACCTACGGAAAAGTAGTAAGGCGTGCGCTTTGTATTTAATACTTAATGTCCAGTTAATACATTAATGAAATGCTTTGATTGAAGAGAGGTGAATAGTTGAGAGTGAAACAGCATGCTTGAAATGAACAACTAAATAAGATATGCAAGTTCTTTAAAGAAATTTTCAACATTGATTTGACTATAAAGTTTAACAAAGAGCCAGAATTTTAACAGCAAGAGTGAAAACAATTGCATTAGCAGCGTATTAGGAGTTTGAAATTACATTTTAAAGAACAAATTTTGTGATATTGGACATGTACACAGTGACGCTATATAAGTTCATTTTATTTACAACACTATCATGTTTTATTCTTCTGTGTCACGGAAGAGGTAAGACTTTTAATTATTTATTTAAATATTTGCTGATTTAATTTATACCTATAATTTTATCTGTTTTGATTTATAAAAAAAAATATCTATATGATTTATTCAGTTAAAATGATATCGAACAAATTAGACAAAACTACCAGTTACCATAATGTATTTTTCACGCAGTAGAAATTGATGACAGAAATAAGTTACACTGAAAAACTGTTTTTGGAATTTGGCATTAAATTATAGTAAAATAAAATAACAATCCAAAGATATTATTATTAAATATAGTAAATTTATACTATGCTGTATACGACGCATTTCAAGTAGTTACCTCTCATCAGCAGCATTGAAACCGAAACATTTGGAAGACCAAAAACCAAACTTATTTAACAAGAAGTACTCATAACCAAAAATACCAAAATAGGAAGCAAAATTTCAGCTAAGGGGCTCTATCATGTGCAATACAAGGAATGAACCCTTAGTATTTCTATTATTTTGGAATTTTGCTGAATACGGGTAATTTCTGTAACAAATCAATCGTATCAGACAAGTCTGACGACTGGGTTGGCGAATACCCTCGGGGATTTAGGATCCACCATGCAGAGGCATCGTCCCAGGAGTTTCAAAATAACAATCCAAAAATACTAATATTAAATATAGTAAATTTATACTATGCTGTATACGACGCATTTCAATGAATTACCTCTCATCAGCAAAAATGATCTAGAAACCTTAGATGTTTAAACAAACTTATTTTATAATTGTCTATATTATTTGGAAAATAATAGACAACAGAGCTTCAAGGAGATGACAGAAAACGAAGCTATAACGTAAACGAACATCAACAATAACAAATGTATAACAAATCAGACTGAAGGTCAGAAAATGAATTTGAATATACCAGTAATTACACGAATGGCCAATTATTTTGGATCAAATTTTCTATTGTTTGATTACACAGAATAGTGGTAATCTTTGTCTCTCTGAAATTTAAAATTAATGATCCAATTGATCATGGAACAAAGATGGTTCAATAGTGTTAGAAAGAAGATTTAAACGGGGATTATTAAAGAATCATTCAGGTTAAGAGTAGGAAAAGTATACTACTGGGGAAATTAATAAGGTTTACTGTCTGTTTTAATGTGATTCGTGGGTATAGGAGATAGATTACTGACAAGACACGAAAACCAAGTGATGCATTTATCCAATTTGGTACACAAGTTTTTATTATATGATAAAACGGTAGTTCATATAGATGGATTTCCTTTTTTAATTTTTTGACAGTGGTTTTTATTTTTCGCTATACAAATGGATTCATGCAGTAGTTTGTAGTTTTCACAATACGAAAAAGTATAGCAATTGTATGTTTTCTATTTGTAATACAAACATTGTGAAAATTAAAGGAAATTCCAAATTCAACTTTGGGGTTTGCTCTAAGCTGAAATTTGTTTACTGGGTATTGTTTTTGGTTGGTTATGTTGCAAGATTAAATAACACATGAACAGGTATTACAACAATTTTACAGTAATTCAAGTTTCTGAAATTACACAACCTAAGCAAAAGCCCAGGTATAAGAACGAGTTTCATGTTAATTATTACGATTTTCGAAAATGTAAAATGGGATCCATATAGAAATCATTTCAAACTCACAAATAATTTCACTTTAGTTTTGACATGTTGTATATTGATGGTCACCAACTATAGGAGAGGAAGGTACATCGGAATTAACCCTAATAACAAGTACAAATGCATGACCAATGAATACGTTTGAATAAGACTAGGCCAAGCGTTTGTACTATTGAATCCCGGTTTTGACAACATACACGGACTGAGCTTACCAGTTTTACTAGTGGCAGGACAAAATACTACAGGTGAGCCGTGAAAGAGCACTAATGACCAAAGATCCATAGCAATATTATCGAATTGTCTTAAATCGAACAGCTAAAAATCAAGATAAGGTAATCTTTGCCTTTTGGAATTGTAAGCCTACTTTTTTATAAAGCTAACATTTTCAACATGTTACTGTAAATTCGGAAATTATTGTGATGTTTTTATTATTGCGAAATATTTGACAGGGTTATAATCGAAATAATTTAAACTCGCATTTTGGAATTTTTTATATGAGTGAAGCGGGATTTTTCTCCATATCGCAAAAATTAAAAACGTATTTTGGTCTAAAATGACCCAATTCATAACTTCTCAGTTGCCAATGTATTTAACATGTATCTTGATGTGTCCTGAAATTGTTTGTTTGCCCGTAATTTTTTGGATTTTCATTAAGGACTCTCTGGAAAATCAGGACTGCATTGGTTAGGTTTCTTATACTTTAAGGGTACATGTATAATGTATCTTTGGGTTAATTGAAGAGGCTCATTTAATTATGTAAAATATGTATGTTGAGAAACTGCTCGTATGAAAAAATCACACAAGGAATCTGTACATAGGATTGGTGAGCTGTTAAAAGGGCAAAGAAAGACGATGACAGTTGCGGCAAAATTTGCCCTTTTCGCGCCCCCCCCCCCCCCCCCCCCCTCCTTATCATGGTTCCATTATATTGGGCCATTCACATGATTTTTCAACGCAAACTCGACGTAATTTTGACGTCGATAAGTATGACGATACTGTGAGCTAGTATTTCAACTTTTATTTATTTCTTGAATCGATGACGTCTTTTGGAAATCTCTTATTCTAGTATCAGATTGTTTTTTAATATTCATTTGATGGTATTAATGTAAGTGCTTAAAGTTCCCATTTAATTTCTAATCTATTTTGACGCATTCTCATATTTCTAATGAATTTTACAGTTAACTATTCCCTGATGTCGTACGAAACGACCGTCCTCTTTTCCTTTAAGCATTAAATGCTCTGTCTGCCCTGAATTTATTCGCTTTGACATGTTTAATTAAAGTATATTCCTGTTAGTGGCGTATGAAACAACAAATCTTTCACTAAAGATGGCCGGGCAAAGGTTTTCTTCGTATGATATCTATATCAGTATTTTAATTACGTCATTTACTATGTTCTGGTGAATGTTTTCAGTTTTATAAAATTCGGTCACTACCGTAGTAGTCTTTTTACTTGACGTTTTTCATTAAGTCAAGGTAAACTTCATTAAATTAAAACACAAAATAGGAGTTGAAGCTATATGTTTAGCATTGATTAGCAGTTGACCATTGAAAGATACTTATCTTAACAAAGTATGTTTCAAATTTTAACAAAATATATTGAGCCCATCTAAGTCGACACGTTTTTTATTTTACCCGAAAATTACTAATTTTGTGATTTTTCGTGCATATTTGATTTTTTTATGGACAAGGTGACTTAACTCCAGAACAACATCTGACTTTCGTAAGTTAACAGCAGAGAAGCCTAAGGAAAATGTCACTAGACAAGTCTAGTGAGTCTTGTACCAGTCTTTTTAGCGCTTTTTAAATTCTGATCACAGATACAAAAAACTTGGCAATATTTTGTAACCATTTTTACCATTTTAGTAACGATGAGTTTAATTTTTTTTTAGAATAATTTTTAATATTTACACTGGGAATAATAAGAAAAAAGTTCTCATGTACTTATTAATACAGTTTCATTTTTTTTCAGTAGAAAGGCTACACTACCGTGACTGATGAATTTTAATAAAGTAATGTCTGTTGTATGTGCAACAAAGAACTTTCTCCTGAATTTATTGCACTTTTCGGGCCATTTTCAAAAAATTCGCCTGATGCCTTTTAAAAGCTCTTTGAGCATACCCTGTTATCTGGTCTCTTAAAATTTGCTAACTAATCATAACTTACAAATAGCTTGCTAAACATTTTTCTGCGTACTTGAATATCGCTTTGGGAAACGGTTTTAATATAAATGTGCCAAATTAACGTCTTTGAGAGAATTTTTCAACCTGAAGCACACTCAGAACGAAAACGAATGTTTTGCTATGACTTGTGTATCTCCTTTCACATGGTAGTTGAATGATTTTTGTTGTTAGTGTCCCTTCTTGGAAATATTCCAAAAAGTTATGTAGAAACCTTGGCAATTGACCAAAACCTCCCCTATACAAGACAAACTTGAACTTATTAATGATGAAGTATAAAATTTCTGTTTGTTAACATAAAAAGTAGGTAAATATTTAAGATGAAAAAAGTGAATGAAACAAATACAGGTGAAAGAGGTCCTACTCCTTTAATATATGAGTTTTTTACGTATACTGCAGTCGTGCAACGCATGTTCCATGTCGTCTCGTCAATTGTATTTTGTAATTATTACGAAAGATATCCTTTAATAAGATTTATAATCGACACGCTGAGCTGGATTTTTAATGTGCTAGCTCACAAGGTAGTCCGCAGGAAGACATATCATCCCACTCGGACACATTATACTGAATCCGAGCCGACCAGTCGATCATTGCTCTTACTTCTAGATGTCGCGTGCTTGGCGGAGAAGCAGCAAATACCAAAGAAATAGTGTAGCTGTGTGGCTTCTGTTAATTCTATCCAATAATTGAGATCCACTTAGTTTACTGATTGCTAGGAAATCAACGTTTACAGTCAGGCCCTCCATTAATATAGATAATAACCTTATTGACCTCATGTTCTTCATATGGCAAAATGCTGGGTACTTTATTCGCGGCATTTGCATTACGTGACTTCAGCCCTTTTAATCAAATTACCTCCCTTAGTTGTAGATCGAAAATGATAAAATTGTTTGAATTACGGATAATCGAGTCTTTTTCCGTCTCAGCTCTTCAATAATGTGTCTATGAAAACTTCCTTTGGCGGATATTTACAGCATGTGAGATACAAGTTATTTCCTAATAAAATTCATCCTCCAAAGTGGTTCTCCATATGCGGACAATTTATGTATGATCTCGCCTTGTATCTGTATTTGTAGTTTGAATTTGCATTTTTCACTAATTTTGGATAATTCATATAGAGGTTACGGTTACTCTTCCCTTTTTTGAACTCAATTGGTGGAAAGTTTTCAATGCTGACAATTTTCATTTGCACACGAAAAGAAAGCTAATATTGTGCAGAATGTACCTATATGCGGACAAATTGCTTATGGGTTATTTGCATTTTTATTTAAGTATAATGCTTTGTAATGAATGTCGTCACAGAAATCCAAAATGGCCGCTATGCAAATTAGCAAAGTACCCGCAATTTTGCCATATGTCTTTCTCACGACCAATTCCTTTCAAAAAGTTTTTTTACTAAAACATTAAGAACTTCACGTATGATTAACTATTTTATATATTAATAAAATTCAAAGGCATGACATTATAAGAAATTACACGAGAATTTATACATTTTCTGCAGAAAAGTATTTCCCCATAACATATTATTTTTATCAAACTTATTATTTGTTCATACTGCAAAAAAATCCCCCAAGTAAACTGTGATTCACCAAATTAATTTCTCATTTGTTATTTTGAATAAAATCAACCCTATATTCACCTGGCAGTTCTAAAGTTATAAATGAAGCATATTCAGAGGTCATTCATCGGAGGTAATTATCTTACAATGTTATCTTCGGATTACACCCACTTTTAATATAGTGGGTGTGGAAAAGTGAGCGGGACATGCTTACCACCTGGAACACAGGAACACCTGCTGTCACTTCACTGTGGGAGTTTACATTGCTACACAACATGTAGTGTTTTAATTTTTGTGTACTTTGTTCTAATTTTGCTATGTGTTTCTTTTTTCTTTTTTTTTTTTTTTGTTCTTTTGCTATATATATTTGTGGAATTTTTTATGGGTTACTGTTCTTGCGATTTCGCCTTTATCTGGATTTTATTATGGACTTTCCCCAGTATCGCTTTAATTTTGTCAATATTTAAGATATTTAAATTTAATGTATAGTTTGAAAATCAGGCCTGGGCGCCATGAAGAACTATTTTTGCTGAGTAAAGAAAATTTTACTCAAATTCCCATTCTCAGTCAATCACATTCGAGTATTCCGGTATTTAAGAATATTCTCAGATTTAAGAATATTCTCAACTTTTATGGTGCCAAAGCCAGTATAGTTACTGTGTGTCTCACAAAAAGTCCGGACTTTATTGTAATTCTATTCATTTTAAATAAAAATTGGGTATGTCCTAAAATTCAACATAAATCAAACTTTCGGAAACAAATTAGAATTGTAGCATGTTGTATATACAAGAGTTTCAGGATAGATAAAGGGGAGCTTTGGGTACCCATAAAACAGATCCAGAGTGGTTAGGATGTCCTGCTCCGTTAGCGACACCCTTCAAATTTTTATTGGATAAAATCGAGTGAATCAAGTCCTGTGAATTATTAGTTCTGGTAAGACGTGATGTAAAGTCTCTTTTGTGAGAGAGAAACTTTGTATCGATCAATCAATTCGCGATGACGACCGTAAAACGTTTGGAGTCATTCTAGGATATCACGCTGAAGAGCAACGCATATTTTAGGCGTAAACGAATTTTACAGGCGTTTAAGTGGGCTAGTTAATAAACTTTCCATAGAAAATACATTAATTAGGTAATGATTAGTTCCTCATTCGGTGTGATGTTTAACATGTTTTACTTGCTTATAAATGAAACAATAATTGCTAGTTCTGTGTGAGCTGTTGACCAGCACTATAGGTCGTAGTAAAGTCAAGAAATACCAAAGGGATATTCGAAGGAGACAAAAATCGTAACAACTGACAAACTCCGGATAACAACGAAGACAAGACCAAAACAATACATGCACTACAATTAAAAACTAAAAACATATGAACAACATGGACCCCACCAATAGACTCAGGTGCTCCGGAAGAGTAAGCAGAATATGCATGCCGATATTGTTAAAGCGTGAATCAAGCACTAATCATTATGCTTCCCCCCCAAAAAAAACCCCTTTTTGTTAGCGTGGAAGAAGACATCACATGTACTATCAAACTGTTGGGTGGAGCGGTTAAAAGCCATATCACTAGTAACATACGTTTGATCTAAAATTGCAATTCTGATCTTGTTTTTTCTTGTTTTGTCTTAATGTACTGCAACACTATGATTTCAAACAAAATCTAGATAATAAGATCAAATTAAGACATTTTGTCTTGCAGTCATTAAAAGATCGTTGAAGGCAATTTTGGATCAGTTCACCACAGTTAAAGTTGAACAATTCATTTTTAACTTTTATTAATTGGTCTTGACCAGTTTTGATTGACTGCAAAGCATTTTATCTTGTTTGGGTCTTGTGTACCTTATTTTGTCTGCCATCTTAGAAATTGTAAAATCCAAGACAATCAAGATTAAACAAGACATAAATGGCCGTTTAAGATCAACAGAATGTATCCTCTTTCTTAGAGGAGGCAGTAAATCAAATTAACCACGTCACGGTGCAAACCCTTGATTTAAGACATTCAAGACTCATTTACATGTAATAGGCTTCTCATTAAACAAAATCGAACTGGTTGTCTTTAGTAAGTTAACAATGACAAAATTTCTTAATCATATTTCTCGTCGGGGAGGGCTGTCTTCTGAAGCAAGACATATAGAGCTGGATTAGCGTGATTTCCATTGAGTAGCAAGAATCTACTAAATTTCTTACAAGTTATACGAATTTCATGTGACAACATACGCCGATTTGATTACATCTTTTACGTTGCTGTTGTCGTTTGAATTCAATGGAATTTACGGCCATAAAAACAAGTATAAAATCCAGGTATGGTTCTGTACAAAATGGTGATAGATTAAATGATCATTCTTCTCATCTAAATAATTAAGCTGTGTTTTATTTACAAATAATTAAAACACTCTTTGTAAGGCATCCGGACCATAAATGTCTACGTGATTCTCCAAATGTCCCGGATGTTCCAATAGTAATTGAAATGAAACACAACATACCGAACTTATTTTCATAGACGTCGTATATAAACGACGAACTGTGTTTCAACAAGAGAAAATATACCTAACGAATTTAAATTTTATGTTGAATTTATTTTTGGTTATGCCTTAAACTTTATGTTGAAGTTATTTTTGGTTATGCTTTAAACTTTATTTTGAGTTATTTTTGGTTACGCCTTAAAATTTATGTTGAAGTTATTTTTGGTTATGCTTTAAACTTTATGTTGAAGTTATTTTTGGTTATGCCTTAAACTTTATGTTGAAGTTATTTTTGGTTATGATTTAAACTTTATGTTGAAGTTATTTTTGGTTATGCCTTAAACTTTATGTTGAAGTTATTTTTGGTTACAAAGAAATAGGATTTACGGTCAAGATATATCGTGATCCGGATACCTTAATAAAGTAAACAAATATCTTTGGAGGTTGACAGAGATTTGTTTAATATTGTTGACAAACCTCCGCATAATGTAACAGAGTGCTGTGTTTATGTGTTTGAGACTGTTTACCAAATTGACATTAGCACTAAGAAAAGTTTACAAATCTCCATTCCCTGGTGTGGCTTTACGATTTATTTATGAATTCGTGATATTAGTTCTGTGGCCTTTTCTGATATTAACCGAGAAACTTTCTTTAAGAATTTCTAATATATAATATGCCAGCGTTTCATTAATTGCGATAAATGGTAACTAAAAGACAGCTAGTTTTATTTAATGTTTAACAACTCCAACAGTAACAAAATAAAATTACAAGGTTAATAGCTAAAATCTTGATGTTGAAACAACACAAGCACAAAAACTTTGAATGAAAATGCAAAAAGCCGGAATTAGCATCAAGTGATTTTTAAGGATTTAAAGACGACAAGGACACTTAAACAAGGCGAAATTATGTCGGTTAACTTGTTTCAACCTGTCTAAAAATGGAATCTAATGGTTATATTTTATTAACAGCATGTGTATTAGGGAGCATATTTTACAAGATCTGTAACATTTCAAATTGTACTATGAATTTTACGGAAAGGGAATGAAATCTACTGTAAATATATGGTTAAAATTTTATTTGGGTGAAACTGAATAATCATTTAATAAGCTTAATAAATAGAATAAATAATCATCTTTCCTGCTGATAAAAAGTATCAGAAAAAACCGCTTTTTAGATCTAGGTTCATGTTGATAGCAATAATATGAAGTTGGATGTCTGTAGGTCTTTATACGGAGTGTATTAGATAAATGGAAATATCTGTAACACTGTATATCAAAACAATAACATACCAAAACTATAAGATAAAAAGGGAATGTCAACTGGACTATTGGACTTTATACCGAAGTATAAGATAAATGGAAATATGTCTATAGGGCTTTATGCATCCTATATCAAAACAAAATAAAGGATAATGTATAGTCAAATACAAAAGAACAATATAGTTAACTAATCAACCTCTTTTATAATCATTCAGTGTTACCAGTACTTTCGGTCACTTCTTGCTTTTCAGCTTGAATGACCGGGATATTTCATACCGATGTAATTCTGATTCAGAGTTTAAACTGCTAACAATTAAAATGTACACCTTAGATATAAGAATCCCAAATTTTGATTCGTTAGATTTATTACTAGTATAGGTTTTCATGTTTTCTTTGGCCTAGGCAAATTTTTACCGATAATTGAAGGCAAAAAAGCAGAGAAAGACAAGTTTTTGGTCTTTCTTTTTTACATTTTTTGCAAAATCACCTACCAAACATGATATATATTATTATAATTCACATGCTTTCATTGTCATTAGGGAAAAGTTTTGAACAATTTATTTCCGTTGTTACTTATGTCAAAGGGTTGAATAATTTGTAACAAAGACATCCGTGACTATAAGTTCTTTGTATTATATAAATAAACTAAACCATAGGTTTTATTGTATGCCTAAACTATGTATAATGTATTCCACTGTACATGTACGTGTTTTGAAATATTCGCTATATTATGAAATTGATTACATATATACAGAATATGCAATGGTAAATTCTTGAAATTGTTTTAAACATTCTGTATTTAACCAATGCTAACAGTTTACAATTAAACACATCGTTCTCGACGGGACCACAATGGTTTAAATTGTACGGTCATAGCATGGCGTTTCTGGTATTATTATATAGAAATAAACGTTTCCCATTTAATTCAATGAAAGGCGATTGTGTAATACATTTCTGTGTTTGGACGCCTACATGTATATAGAACATTTTCGGTACGTTCTAAATTAGATTTATAACTTATTTCATCTTCATCTGTGAACGAAATTATTATAAAGGAAAATGATATGGACAAGTTGTTAATGTGATCTGCTGAAGGAAACAAAAATACGCTGACGCGACGATTTGAGTTAAAGACAAATCTTACTATTGTTTCTGCGCATATTGTTTTTGAACGTTATTGTTTCGCAATTTGTCTATGACGTTGTACGATATACCTCGAAATTCCCATTCCGGTAGCCATCATGCAAGGGTTGCCCCTATCCGCCACTAGTGATAGTGCTCTGAGCTGAACATCTTGTCAAATATGACCAAAGTTCCGACCATTGATTTATTTAGAGTTTTTTTCATAAAAGATAAGTGTGATGGAAATTAATACAATGCGAGAAAAAAGAAACTTATTATACACTTCGCCACACTAGAAAAAACGGTTAAAAGCCTAGATTCAACAGTTTATATGGCATACTTTTCTTCAAAATCAAAGTTCTAAGAAGAATAAAAACCTTCTTGTTGGTTTTGTTTTTCAAACAGATTTAGAATGAAAAGTTTCTAACAACCCTGTAGAAGCTATTTGTATAAAAAAAAACACCAAAAAAAAACGCGCATTTTTTTCCCCGCCATTTTTATATTTTTTACCCATTTTCGGTAAATATCGTTTCCCCTGAATCGGTGGCCATATTTTTTTTTATATTCTTAATCTGAAGAATAGGTAAGTCTCAATCTTCTGTAAAAATTTATGTATATATTTATTGGTCAAATTTTTGCCATTAGCGATTTTGCGTACTTTGAGTTCCCAACAAAAATGGCGGGAAGTTATTAATACCACTTTGTGCCCACAGCATGCATTTTATTAATTTCATTAGGATATATTTTTGTTACATAAGTCATACCGCTTTCAAAAAAATCTGTGTTTTCCCCCAAAACAATCTTGAAAAAAATACTATAGTATTAATAAATGGGTATTTTCATAATGGCCCTGTTATATGTACAAGGTATTTAATAATGGCCTGAGGATTGTTGTAATTACAGCATCCGAAGGCCATTATTACAGACCTAGGACATATAACAGGGCCATTATGAAAACACCCATTTCTGAATACTTTTATTAACCAATATAGCTTTTGCATTAATCCGAATAGCACCAATATAATGGTAAGTAAACAAAACTTGTGAGAACAGTTTTAAAGATTAATTTCGGACAGTTTTTTAAAAATATGTTTTAAATGTTCTAGTTTGCTCTTCCTGAAATTTCCAAGTGGAGTATTGATAAAAACAGCCATTTTGAAAAAGCCGTAATAACAAGTTATTATGAACAAAATCCTGTAATGGCCCGATTATTATGAACAAAATCCTGTAATGACCCGGTTATTATGAACAAAATGCTGTAATAGCCTTGCTGTAATGCATTCATTTTGCTCATAAAGATAAGGCATTTTTCACCTATTTTACCCTACTGGTTAATAAAACCAAATAATATATAAGCGGTAGATTCAAAATAAGGTAATAAAGATGACGTCATAACTGTAAAAACTGGTCGGTGACCCCATATTTTTATTAGCTTAATTGAAAGATGATACCATTAAGAATATATGTACTAGATATCAACAATTTATTATTGGTAAATCTGAATAGTTGGATATTTCTAACATGATCAATGTTAAAGGTAGCATAGTTTCGTTTTTATTGACAAGTAATAAAGAGAATTTTCCCACCCATGTTAAACTAATGCAAGTAGTTAAATGTGTAGACATAACTAAATCTCATTACCCTTCCGGAGCAGGTAGGTTTTATATTTATAGGACTTTTCGGTATTTTCGATTTTGCCCTTTGGCTTTTAAGACGCTTGTGTATGTTAATAACAAGGGATATGTAAAATATTTGTTATTTGAAATGATGTTATTGTTGGTGTTCAGACACTTCTTTGGGTAATGTAATGCTATAAATATTGTGCTTTATGAAAATGACAAGTTACTTGTACTTTTTTTTCATCAAAATTATCTTTTCCGATGTGTTTTAGTTGGTCGTGCATTTTATTGAAATATGTAGAATCTGAGTATTGATCTTTTTCAATTTGAATAACACTCAGTGATGCATTTTTTCATGACATTTAAAAATTCATAGTATATTCGCTAATTCATTTAGCTTTTGTAAGCTTTTCTAACGATTATATTTATGACACACAACCTTTCCTATCCTTATTAACAGAAGTCAATTCAAATAGTATAGAAAAAGCTATTATCAGATTAAAACCTCACATGTTTTAAATAATATTTCCATTTTAAACAAATGGTATTGAATTGTAATTACGTAAAAAATATATAACTTATCTGTACAATCATAAAAGATCATTAAAATTTGCACTTGAAACAAATCATTGTATACATTATTGTTTTATCTATAAACGTATCAAATGTAGGGATATTTTAGACGATATTTGGAGATTTCAAAATAAAAGAATTTATTATCATTTTACAGTAATTTGTGGGAGATCGGATGTTCGCTTATCACATCCGAATTTATTTAGTGTGGAAAAGACCTACAAAGAAAATTGCATCATTTTTTATTTTTTTTGGTTTTGTGGATTGAAGGGATGAGCTAGATGCGCCTTGAATCCAAATTGAATTGTACACGCGTAACTATGCAGTGATGGAAATGTTGGCAAGTGAATTTTAAACAGCTATCAAATCAGACCTGATCTAACAGGTATTAAACAATTTCGCTATGCAAAGGTCATTTGATAGTTGTAATTACACCAAATTGCTTTTAGTTGGTGACGGAATTCAGATACCAACAAAATGTAAAAACGTAGGTGTCAACTGATGTCAATAGCCCACATGGCCCTTTGGGTCTGGTGTAGTATTAAGAAGGAAATCAGGAAGACACTGTCATCCAAAATGTAATACTGTAATACTATTAATGCTATAAATAATATTTTCTTCTCTTTTTATTTGTGTTCATGATGTAGATGTAAAAAACATTTATCCCTGCCAGCAAACTATTATTTGTAATAGTATGTCCGACTGTTTGAAATTGTTCAGTTCTAAATATATAAAGACGAAAAGATATTGAAAACCCACATATATTATTCTTCAGTTATTTTGCCTTTTGTGAAAACTTAATTCAAGGAAAAAAGCCAAAGAATAGATAATTATCTTCAAAAAATTATAATCGATTAGAATAGTATATTCCTTGATTACAATTTTAATGGACAAGATATGCACATTTCGTCTAATTACGAGACGTTAGCTCTGCTCAAAGCCATAATAATAATAATATTGAGATACTCAATAGTTTACACACAATTTAACATTTTGTTATAGTAAATTTATACATATCCTAAGTATGTGTGATTCCAAAGAGCTGTATTGGGCGTTTCATCGTTTCTAGATTGCGGGTCCAGTGTCATAAAACTTAGCAATTTTGTATTGTATTTTGGTTATTTTTACTTTTAAACCGTTTTGCTGACAAAATCAGCTGGGGTTTCAAATTTTTATACCGCTACATTTTAAAATAATTAATGCAGCATTTGAATAAAGAGGTGAGTATAAGGTGGTCCCAAATTTCAATGTAGAGATTTTAAATGTGTCAGATAAGTAACATTTTAATTTATTTTAAATTAATAATCTATCTTGTTTACCATTTTTTATGGTAAATATTTGATATATTATATAATTAATTCTCTTTGCTCCTATGAACGATATTTATTTTGTTATGACCTTGTATAGAAGATTATTTGAGATGAGTACCGCCATTTTGAAATAAGAAGTGCATTTCACCAATTTATCGAAAAATTACATAGACATAACGTACATATATGGACATTTTACACAACACTTTCGGGACTAAATCTTGATTTAAAGTGATCTCTTGTCGAAACATATGTAGAGGAATGTTTTATCAGGGATCATATAATACTTCATATACAGTTCCTGGTTTTATGTACTAGAAAATAACACCGACTAGTTTTTAAATCATTTAGTTTGAGTAGAAAATTTATTCTGAGTGAATTATTTTTCTTTTTTTACTCTATAATATATTTCGGTATGATAAAAGTTGATTTTAAAATTATGACAACAAATAAATTATTTTATTTCTGATAATTTTGATGTTCAAAATTCATAAACTATTGCTAGGGTCATAAATGATAGAACCGTCCAGAATGGTTCTAGGTTAGAACTGTCATAAATGGTTCAAGGTCAGGACACACCCTGTCATAAACGGTTTTAAAGGTGTCAGGATAACAGTTCTAGGACTGTTCTAGAACAGTTTTTCTGACAGTTTAGGACAGTTCTAATGAGAGGTTAGAACTCAGCTCAACTGTATTTTACCTACATTGTAGGTTTATTTCCAGAATGTACTTATTCTCACCTATTTTTATCCAGATCATAAAAACCTAAGACTTTACACTACATATTTATCCTTAAATAGGCTATGTTTAAATATCATTAACTTAATGTGATGTTTCCATTAGGAATATAAAATACAATTTACAATTTTTTAATCTATCCGGCTGGGATTTTGTCATTATCAACAAATTAAAAGACAGCATATGTCTCTTTTAGTGCCATTAACTGTTTCTGTATCGCAATGTTCGTTCTAACATGAAAATTGGTATAAATATTTCAATAAGCGTCTGTATTTATATACCAGTTGAAGCTTGCATTAGGACAAAACTATCGTTGTCACTACAATTGTTAAAGTCTAGACACTAATAAATATATTTTTTATGACAAATTGTGCATTCTCTGAGAAAGAAATGTCATTAGAGTTTAATAGAAATGTTCGTAAGGTACATTTTAGCATTGTCTACTGTCCCATCCTCATAAATCCATATACAGCATACTTAATAATTACCAAAAATAAAAAAAATAAAAATTCCTTTCCATATAATGTTGCTTTGTCTGTTGAAAAAAACCAACGATAGAAAGCAACAGTATGATCGGAGTTCTGGAAATACGTGTAACAACTCCTACAAATTTAAAAAAAAACAAAGTATTATGATATTTGATTTGCAAAGACAAAGACCAATCACATCTGTATGGGTTTTTTTTCAGAATACTTGACATATTGCCCTATTCAATTGTTTGAAACTAGTTCACCAGTAGCAGTTGGAATATGGGGGTTACATTTCATAACTCTCACAGAAATCACGTACCAGTCCACATGTAAAAATACTATAGCACACATTTTATCATTTCATATTGTTATATAGCTGCATCATATACAGCCTTGAGTGTAGACTACTACAGATTTTATTAATGTTCGTTTTAAAAATTAAAAAGATATAATACAGACCCACGAGAGACAAAAACAGATAAAAAGATTTAAGATTAAATCAGTATATTTTTTCTTAAATATGCGTGGTTAAATAAAGTTATTACTGCTTTCAAAGAAGACAATAATTTAAAAGACAGCATATGTCTTTTTTTTTGTTTCATTATCGCAAAGTTGAACATATTTTTAAAGCCAAATAAAAATTCTAATTTCATCGCTTTCATTGTCATATATTTAAATGAGCTTACAGTTTCTCACGCATTATCGGATCCTATAATTAAGAAATATATAACTAGATATATTCTGTTCACATAAATGTCGGCCATTTTACCTCCTATATGGTAACAGGAAGAGCTAACCAACAGCTGTCGCTAAACCAACAAAGTGACAAATACGTACGCACACAAAATTCAGAACAGACAGCTTGAAAACAACAATGTCCCATTCCTCGCGTGCTCTGAACGTACAAGTAGTTATTGTCTTTTCTCGGACATCTGTCATAGCAAACATTCGTGTACAAGTACCCAATTCTGCTTCATCCTTCGTACGTTTTTATCAGTAGTATTTTCAAATTCACTAAAATGTTTCTTCTGTTGCCAGATTTACTTAATTAATTGATTAATTCATAAACTTACTGATAAGATATACTTTTTTACACACCCACATATCATGGAACAAACTTTTCAAAATGGTATTACATGATAGAATAATAATTTTATTGCTGTCCTTAATCTTAAACTCACAATGAGGACTTCACAATTTTGGCGGTCCTTAACAGGGATCCTTTACGTGTCGACAACGCTAACGTTGCCTTATTGACGGACACAGTTGATTGGCCAATCTACAATCTACAAATCATACACCATATAACACACACATAATTATAACAATTCCAAGAATGTGCATGACAATCTCAAAATGTAGATTCAGATTAAGTCTCACAACTTGTAGTTACAAGCATAACAATGGTAGTAAATTACAAGTGCGATTAAAAAAATGTGCTAGACTTTTAAAAACTGTTTGGAAGACAATTAAGCAATAATTAAAATGAATATTTTTTAAAACATATAAAAACAATCATATGTGCATAGCAAATATCAAGAAAGAAACGTTTAATAGATACGTAGGTAGTAGAGTACATGTACAGTTGAGCTCAGTTCTAACCTCTCTTTAGAACTGCCCTAAACTGTCAAAAGAACTCTTCCAGAACAGCTCTAGAACTGTCAACCTGATACCTTTACAACCGTTTATGACAGGGTGTGTCCTGACCTAGAACTATTTATGACAGTTCTACCCTAGAACCATTCTGGACGGTTCTACCCTAGAATCATTTATGACAGTTCTACCCTAAAACCATAATCAACACAGAGTTATCGGACATGAAAATGGACGGTTCTGCCCTAGAAACATTTATTACAGTTCTATCATCATAGAACCATTCAGAATGGTTCTACTCTAGAACCATTCTGGATGGTTCTACCCTAGAACCATTTATGACAGTTCTACCATAGAACCATACTGGATGGTTCTAACCTAGAACCATTTATGACAGTTCTACCCTAGAACCATTTATGACGGTTCTACCTTAGAACCATTTATGACAGGGTTGGTTCTACCCTAGAACCGTTCTAGAAACCGTCCTCTCTGACAGAATAGTTGAGAGGTTAGAACTCAGCTCAACTGTATGTATTAATCTAATTAAAATTAGAACTACTAATTGCTCCTTTCAGTCACTGCATGTAGATCTAACAACATTCCATTTTACTTTCTGTTTTGGTGACCTTTCCAATCAGCCAATCACATTTTGATTTTGAAGACATTAGTCTAAGGATAAAACCCGAGGATACTCTATAGGTCATTAGAACAGAAAGTAAAATGGAGGTTGGTTAGATCTTCATGCAGTGACTGAAAGGAGCAATTAGTAGATCTAATTTTATTTAGATGGGTATGTATTAATTGTGTAAATAATACATACGGGCTATATTAAGTCTCTAAATTATCATTGAGTCCAAAGGAGGTCAAATGCTATTTTACACAATAATCACAATCAATCCTAACTTATTTATTTTATAATTCTTGCTGTAGACGTATTCAGTTATACAGTTGTATATATTTGTAGATAACCATTTAATTATTCAACATAAGATATCTTTTCTAAATACATTTTCTAGGAGTGTGAACATGTTCTATTACTATTGACCAGTGGAAAATGTCTGTTTTGTCACAATATATTTAGTAAGGTTATTATAGGTTAAAATATTATTGTGTCATTTAATTTGTTTTTTTTTCTGCATTTGAAGTCACAAGTAATATTCTTCCAGGCGGAAGTTCACCTCGTACTTTCGGTATTGTTTGTTTTTTATATGACCAAGTGGTGTTTTATATTTCACGGTTTAGAATTATATAGGTACAAGTGTATTGCTCAGTAAGACGAATTAGAGGACACTTAATAAAAAAAGAAGAAAAAGAGAAATAGAGATGAAAAATATAAGGTTTCCTTGATAGAAAGTAAATTAATTAGATACATGTGGAATCGGCAAATTTTCTAGTTTTTATATGTGTAGTACGCACTGACGTCCGACTGTCTAAACCAGGTCTCGCAAAGCCATTTGGTATCTATTTCCCAGTTTTATGAGTTTTGGTGCCACATTTCACGGTTTTTATATGTGGAGTGTGCACTGACGTCTAAAGATCTAATCCACAACTCACAAAGCCATTTGTTGTCGATTTCCAAATTTTATATGTGGAGTGTGCACTGACGTCCATGGATCTAAGCCAGTTCTCACAAAGCCATTTTGGTGTCAAAATTCCCAGTGTTATATCATGTGGAGTGTGCATTGGCGTCCATTGATCTAAGCAAATCCTCACAAGGCCATTTGTTGTCGAATTTTTCAGTTTTATATATATATGGAATGTGGTCTGACCTCCAACTACCCAAGCCAAGAGACAAAAGGCCATTTTGGTCAGAAGAATGACCTTCTTTGACTATGTATAGTTTTATTTTTGTAGTATTTACTTCATCTCTAGGGTTTCAATATAATAATAAAAATAATTAATATTATTAGTATTATTATTATTATTATCATTATCGGAGTTTATTGCTTCTGTACCTTTTTGTCGATAAATAAAATAGAAAATAACACATTTCATATACATTGTACATGGGACTTAAATTAATTATCAGCTGGAAAAGATATTTGGTATGATCCGAATAAATTCAGATCGTATCCTTTTTCTTCGTTTGAGAAAAATTTTAAATTAACCGCCATGTTAAAATCGTTTAAACAACCATAACGTAGTAACTTGCTTTGTTCTAATTTTTTTTTATATTATTTATTTCTTTTATTACGTTGGTCGGACTAGAGGAAATGGTTAAAAACTGAAGTCTCTGATTACATATTTATAATATCTTTGGCAAATTGAATAAATCAAAGTCTTTAAAAACATTTACGGTAGGGGTAAAGGTGTAGGGTAAGCCTCCAGTGATAATGCTGGGATCTAAAGACTGCAGAATCAAAACACGTAATAGAAAATATTTACGACATAACGGAACAGAGGATTATTTTTGGAAAGGTTCGCTAGGAAACATGTGTACTTCACACCTATCAAAGCTTCTGCTTTTCAAGACTTTTTCATGGAGGTAATTGTTCAACTAATAATTATGTTTGTTGTGTATTCGACTGACTATTTTATGTAGTTTTTTTTTATGATTACCCCGAAAAGCCAAACTGTTGATTCTTTATCATATAACCGAATTCTATATATTAAAATATGTCTTAAAATATTTCAATTACAGTTAAACTATGGTCGTCAGTTGTAAACAAATTTATTTGTGTCGCTTAAACATTTTATTTGGTCCGCTTTCTTTTCTTTATGTATAATTTTTCCATCAACACTAATATTAGCCTTAATGAGATTTGGTGATTAATTTTAATCCTTATTGTATGCAAAACAAAGGAGTAATCCATACATTTGCTGCTAAATTATATATTGATAAATGACATTCTACGATTCCCAGTATTTGTAAACCTATATAAAGACATTAATTAGATTTAAAAGTTTTTCACCAGGAAGCTTGATACAAGATTTATTTTTTATAAAAATCAGTTAATATAATTAAGAAATTCAAAACATTAATCAAAATTCCCGATTCAGATGTAATGATAATACGAGAAAATAGCAATATCCTCTAAACAGAGAGAGCAGAAAGGTATTTTTAAATTCTTATAGAACACTATTCGTTTTGCTTGGGCGTTGATTTGTTTAAGGTCATAGATTAAGCCGCTTTAAAACTTTAATTACCCACAAACTATTGTGTAAAACGTACCTTGATACTGGTGTTTATTGCAATTTTATTTTAATTCTGTAATGTTGCTTATTTTATATAGATGTACCTAATGCATGTTATTTCGATAGAGCGAAATCTTTAGCATTTATTAATATTCTCACGATGACACTTTTATGTTCGTCATTATATACAAGGCAAAATCGAGCAAGACATACACGCACATGGTACCAATATCACTTTATAAGCTGCCAGTGTGTATTTTCCTTCCTTTTTCTCATTTTTGGGTGGGGTGTTAGGGAGCAACAATTTGATTTGTAGGGGTGGGGGAGGCCATCATCAAATTTGAAATAAAAAGGCAGGACCAGGATTTTGGCAAAATAAAAAGACAGGATCACTTTAAGCATGTAAAAAAATATGTAGGACCTGTGTCAATCAGCAAATGTTTTGGTTTAAGTGAAAAAAAATCCAGGACCAAAATTTCGACGAAAAAAATAGGCGGGATCAAACACTTAATCCTCCCCCCCCTTCCAATAAAAACCAAATGGTTGCTCCCATATTGGTCGATTGTTTAAGTCATATCGGTTCCTATTGTCATGAATTGTGCTGTGGAATGATTTTGAACCTTGATTATCTCCCATCATTTTGTTGCGTCGGTAATACTTTGTTATGGATACATCAATTGTCAAGTAGACACCAGAATATTTAGTGTATTGAAAACTTATTAGTGTTCAAAACTATAATTTTGTTCTTTATTGCGCATTGAGATACATGTCTATGGAATGTGCCAACGCAAATATACTATCGATAGTGAAGGCAATTTGGACACGTTCCCCATGTTGAAAGCTTAACTTTTATATTTTTTCGACGTAGTCGTATAAGCTCGCTTTTGACCTTTTTAACTATAGAGACGCTTTCCCATGACAACAGACCGCATGTGATAAATTTGGAGCCGTGTGATTGGATAACATTGAGGAAAATTGTGATGTTCAAATATAATTCTTCATTTGTCGCGAATATTCTAATATCGGCCAAATGTGTCCGAACCTCTGCTTTTGAAAAACTGTCACTTTTCACAATTTTATTTTATTCATTTTTTTTCTCCATTCCTACAGTCCAGCTTTCTAGTTATACGATAAGAATGGAGAAATAAATACAGTCAGGGATACTACGTCGCCTATCTTGTTTAAGTCTTTATTGTTGTTACATTCGATTGTAATGTGGCATGCACAATGGATGTATAAAAGTTTCCACTATAATATTTGTTTATATTTTCAGGTTACAGCAATAGTAATACAGCATACAGTAATAATATTTCAGGTTATCCACTACGAATATTTAAAAAAGGAGTAAGTATTTTATATAAAAAATGGTGCAATATGCAGGGGCGGATCCAGGATTTTTGAAAGGGGGCGAACAATGTTACAAAAACACTTTTTGATGATTTTATGGTAAAAAATCATATATATTGATAAAAGAAATATTTTTGGGTGATCACAGGGCGCGGGGGGGGGGGGGGGGGGGGGGCTACCGGCCCTCTCCGCCCACCTCTGGATCAGCCACTGATATGAGCTATTTCAAATTAAAATTTAACATTTCTTCAAGGTATCATTGCCATTGCATATATATATTTTGGTTTTATTCTGAGTTGAATACGAAAAATATATTTTAAACAATTAGTAGGAAGATAATTTAGTTTTTATATTTTACATTTAAGATCGGATGCAACACGTTATTTGATTGGTAAACTTTTTGTATGTCATATCATATACTTTTTTTTTCTTTTCTACTGTCACGTCGTAAGAGGAAGGGAATCCCTCTGTTTCAAAAGTTAAACCAACATTTGTAGTTAAACAGACTGCATTCTATTCTTTTACCTCGTGCACACATTGGGGTTATTTATATAATAATGTTGTGTTTAACATTGACTATGAGAAAATAGTGGCCAGTGCACTATTTCTTCCACCCCGGGCAATATTTAACATTGTCAATGTTAAACGCAACATTAATATAATTATTATACTGACTCATCTCTTTTTTTTCAGTAACGTAACAGGAACTACGAACCGCCTTCTAAAGTGAAATGTATATGGATTGATGTGAAAATCAATAGTTTTGAATACAGGATGCATACCATTTTTGTTAGGAATCTTTGCAAATTTAGGGAACTCTTACTTTAAAGGCAATTTCTTACAGGAATTATAATAATTCTTTATAGAATGAAAAAAAATCCCAGTAAATCCTTAAATAAAGGTTTATCGTACTTCCCTTGGTCTATATCACCCTGCTCAGTCGCTATCTAATCTCCGTATTAAGGCTTTGTGACGTATGAGGGGAAGTTATCAGCGACAGCACGACTTATCAGCGACGACACAATATGAGAGCAGGAATTGTTAGCGACATCACAATGTGATAGCAGACGTTATCAAGCTTACCTCCTGTAGAACAACAAAGCGTAAAAAAGATCTTACAACGACGACCAAAATGTACAGAATTTGTACGATAAACAGATTATCGGGATTTCTGCGTAACAATATTGTAAAATATCTGCCGCTCGACACAATATGAATGTTTTAGGCTCGTTCGCTGCCCTCACTCGCCAAAAAGCTTCATGTTGTGGCTCGCAGCTGATATTTTACGATATCAATGTGCAGAAAACGTTATCATCTATATACTTTTATGACTGTAGTCTCTGTTATTAAGGTCCTTGAGAGGCATGAATCAAGGATAATTTACATGCATCGTCACGACATTGGACGACATAATTGTGATTTTTGTACGAGATTTCTATCAAAATTTTACTCTCTCATTTATTTTCTCAGTGGGCTCATCATTTTGACTAGATCTTTGCGTGATTCATTTTCAGATTGTTATGTGTCTAATGACCTTTCTTTCTGTTTTCAGCGAGGACTAATGGTGAGTTTTTTCATTATTTTCATTTTAGTTGTGCCTTTTAATTGATGTTTATTTCTTTTTATCACTTTTAAACATTGTTATATTTTAATTGTAAAGTAATAACCGTGCTTTTCATGACAACAAAATTCCTAGAATAAATTTAATCGTGAAAATGAAAGTTATTATGAAGGTTCAGACAATAACGACTTTAAGATAGATAAGTCATATAATATCAAATAAGTATATTACACCTGTTATTTTCTTTTATAAAAATAAAAGCACAAATATTAAAAAAAATGACAAATATACCTAAGGAGCAATAAAAAAACGTAATCTATTGAACAAACCCGGGAAGACAAATGAACAACCACAAGCACAACAAATAACAAACACAACAACCACAAGCAAAATAGCTCTTGTACGAACTGAACATGTTCAAAAGGGTGAGAGAGCTGAAAAGGGTAAATAGAACAAAATTTAATCTAAAAACAATAGTAAAAGTAAAAGATAAAGTGTCCAATGTTTCGGCTGGTCAGCGTAAGATCTCGAGCCGAACAAATGGGTTTAAGGCCACACAAAATTAATTTTTCTTTCTTTGGATTTTTGGATGGCAAAAATACTTGCGAGCGTGCGGCATGTAAATTTTAATTTTTTTTCTTGAGGCTTTTTTTTTTTAGAGCGCTTATCAAATTTACGTGCGGCACAAATTTTTAAAAATAAAATATTGCAAAAAATGGAAAAAATCCCAATTTTAACAAATTTTAGGAGCGGGTGAACAATTTTTATTTTAATTTATTGAAAAATGAAAAATTTAGGGCGAATTTTCAGCATTTTGCAAAATGAAGCGGCAAAAAAAAAAATTTCTTAAAATTTACATAGTCCAAAAATCAGAGCGGTGAAATCCAAAGAACTAAAGATCAATTTGGTATGGCCTTAACAGTTGAAGATCATTCAGTATACCGTCACTGATGAGAGGGTGAAGCCAAAACCTTCCCAGGGCCGATATATGAAAGACTCGGCTTCTGCAAAATTTAACAATTATAACAGTAAATTTTAAAATACCGTTTTTTTGCTTGTATGGGAATACTATCTTGACAAAGTGGAGTGAATGTCAGTAAAATATTATATTTGTATTACATGTATGTAACCCTATATGCCGTATAAAAAACTAGTTCAAGGCGCAGATGTTAAAGGAAGCAGCATTTTGGAATAATTAGTTTTACAATATAAGGCAATTAGATGAGTTATAGCTATAACAATTCCTTTAGTGTGTTAGCCATACTGTCTTAGCTTTGCCAGTTCACTGACAATGATGACAAACATTGAAAGTCAAATATTGCTGCATTATCAGATAACTTACGGCCCAATTTTAGAAATTTCGATTCTAATGTGTGTTTTATCTTATTGCTGCCAGGGCTTGAGGGTAAGTTTTATATAAATTTGTTATGCCATATAATTTCATATGTTTGGTAGTAAAAATGACAATTTTGCCTGTGATTCCTTACTTTGTACTGTCGAACCCTTTATTTATATTCCATAGTATTGGTATAGTATTGGTATCATTCACTGCTGATATGAAGGTTGATATGAGATGGTAGGGTAATAACTAAAAAATATACCCCGTTTCTATTTGTCGCCATTAATTCATGAACATCACAAGCAATGACAATGGGGTTGTTTGTTAGGGAAATTAGACTAACAATTAATTGCAGAAAAAGACATCACCACAAGAGGTAGTCTCCCGTCTTTAACTCCAGATACAGCTAATAAAACGTAATCTAATTAATCTAATGATAAAGTTACGCAGAATTAGATGCACCTTTATTCTGAAGCAATAAGAACTATTTGCTATTGTCCCATCGCGATTTTCTGAACTGGAGGGTTAGTGATATCTTCTGCGTATGTAGCACCTGTCGTGGTACTCGCATATCATTAAAAAAAACTAGATGTGTAATAGATGGGGAAACAATTACAGTTATTGGGAATTGGTATCAAATATAATTATGTAATAAATGCATATTTTTTTGTTTTGTGTATAATTTATGTAGTATACACTATCGTCAGTTAAAATTGGAGATCGACAATTGTGTCATTTATACAATAGCCAACTAACTTTACCTATAACTAACGTTGTTACTGGACGAGGTTAAGAATCCCAATATAACAGTAACTTTGAACTTAACACGTTATTATCGTCTATAATAAAATTATCATACGTAAATGATAAAAAATCGCAATAATAAATTCACGCAATAATTTCTGAATTTACAGTAATATTTTTTTTTCTTTTCGTGTTAGAATTTTTAAAAAGTCATGAAAAGTATTCTACATAAAAAAACTTGTTTATTTTCTTTATCTTTTTAATGTTTGTTTTTTACCGAATTAACTTTTTACAGGATAGGTTAAACGTAATATCGATGGAATTTGATACAATATTCCTAAATGTATGTATCTATGCATCAACACTAATCAATTTTACATTTTTTTCTTGCTTCCTAAAGGTGGTAAGTACAACCGTTTATAGATGTTGATAATTTATATATCTAAAGTAATAATGTATGATGACCTTAGGCCACACAAAATTAATTTTTCGTTCTTTGTATTTTTGGATGGCAAAAATACGTGCGAGCGGGAGATTTTTTTTCTTGAGCACTTTTTTTTGAGCGCTGATCAAATTTACGTGCGGCACACATATTTAAATTATATATTGCAATAAATGGGAAAGTCCAATTTTAAACTAAATTTTAGGAGCGGGTGATAAACTTTTATTTTTAGTTTATTGAAAAATGAAGCGTAAAATTTTTTTTTTTTAATTTACATTGTTTGTTTGTTTAGTTTAGTTAAGGGTTTTACGCCTTTTTTAGCACATTTGGCTATTTCGCGGCGGCCAGTTTTTATTGGTGGAGGAAGCCGGAGTACCCGGAGAGAACCACCGGCCTTCGGTAGGAAAATTGGCAATCCTTGTCAATTAAGATCGGAGTCGAACACACCCCGCCACAGGTGAGATTCGAACTCACAACCTCAGCGTTGACAGGCTTGTGATCATTAGTAGTCACGACGAACCACCTAGACCACTCGGCCCCCAAATTTACATTGTCCAAAAATCAGAAATCCAAAGAACTAAAGATCAATTTGGTATGGCCTTATTGAAAAATGAAAAATTGGGGGCATTTTTTATGCATTTTGCAAAAAACAAAATCTTAAAATTCATATAGTCCAAAAATCAGAGCGGCGAAATCTAAAGAACTAATGATCAATTTGGTATAGCCTTAAACTGTATTTCTTGTTTATGGAAAGGACATTTTTTACGCCACGTTGGTTGTTGTCATTGGATAACGTTGAAAATTGTGCAATTGATGCACTCTGTGATGACAGCCAATGCAAAATCTTTATTCAAATCTTCGAATTTGCATTAGAATTGAGATAAAAATATTGTATTTTAATATTAGCCACATCCATTTTCATTTGTGTGTGTTTGCTTGTGTGAACTATGGGATATCGCCGATTTCATTCTTCGGGTAAATCATGCGATTTAAGGAAAATATTTGCTAACGTACGACAAAAACAATACGTTAAACTACGTTTTTAATGTAAACTGGATCACAGAATGGCGTGCTGTAAAACGCCAACCTGCCTGTGGACTCAACAATATTTTCGTTTTATAAACTGAGATTTTAATTATCATTTTTATCTTCTCTTTTGTCTCTCTGCTGACGAACAGATGTGCGCGGTAAGTATTGTATTTTTATTTTATGGGGGAGGAATTTGGTTTAAATGTTTAGTTCTGTTTTTGCTTTTGGAGTCTGAGCTGTTTCATGGGCATTTTTCTTACATTGGTATTTGCCATTTATGATTATTCGAATAATGGTTAATGGTATTGCCATACAATATCATATTAGGCGTGGCCGCAACGCTACAAAGGGACCAAGTAATGTTCTTCGCCCGTTCGTTTATGCGTCCTTCACAGTTATTTGTGGACGCAACTCCTCTGAGACCACTGATCGGATTTCGTTAAAACTGTGTAGGACTGTTAGTCACCATATGTTCTTGATCCTATCGCACCCCCATTTTGATTTAACAAATTTTACGGGAGGTGTGGGACTTTAACTTTTTGTTGCATTCGACACTATAGGAACACTTTGTGGACGCCTCTGAGATTGCTGATCAGATTTCGTTCAAATTTTGTAGGATTGTTAGTCACCAGATGTACTTGATCCTATCGCACTGAATTTTGATTCGACAG
The DNA here is from genome assembly GCA_028015205.1 of Mytilisepta virgata. Classification (NCBI taxonomy): domain Eukaryota; kingdom Metazoa; phylum Mollusca; class Bivalvia; order Mytilida; family Mytilidae; genus Mytilisepta; species Mytilisepta virgata. The sequence continues at coordinate 23,063,446 of CM051515.1, forward strand.
ATTTACGAGAGTTTTGGGACTTTAATATTTTTGTGCATGTGACACTACAGGAAGACTCTGTGGAGTCAAATTTTTATTTGTATTGTACTCCATTTTTTTTATTATGTGTTGACATCCATACTGTGCCGCCATTTCAATAATACAGATTTTGACATATTGTTACGTCTTTGTCTTCTTGTTCATCTGAAACTTCCTTGAAAATTTTTATTTCCTTAATTTGAAATTTTGAAAAGGCAATAAACGTCTAATTTTATACCATATTACAATCTTTTTATGTCAAATATATTCGAAATAAGAAACTTTAAAAGTTCTACAAATGGAATATCCTGACAAATAAGCCCCTTTCGGTGAAAAATCTGTCTTTCATAAAACAATTAATAAATAAAAAAAAATATGAATGGTGAATGCCAATAGAATCTTGAACTTTCTCTTGTAAAAGTGCAGCCTGTTAACAGTCAATGCTACTTTACAGTTCATATTTGGTTTTCGAAAGCTAAAAGTGTTAAAAAGTATTTTCTAGATATCTGTTTTCGTTTTTTTTTCAGATACATCCGCGGGTAAGTTTGCAACCTTTTTACTTTATGATAGTAAATAAAAATGATGTAATACTTATGTAATATATGTCAAATACCATTTCTTCAATATTGTTGCTTTTTATAGCTTTTTTCCTTTGATGTATCTAATAATTTTTCAAAACTGCCTGCATGATGTACTCCTCTGTTCTACTCCCTTTAACACCATCACTACATTGTACATGTAGTAGACCTTAAGGATGATCGCTGTTCTAATAGGAAATAAATAGGATTTGAAATAGGTGTTTTAGTTTGAGAGAATATATGAATAGTAAACAAATAAGCAAGAAAAAAAAAATAGGTTCATGTGCCCATTTTAGAGCTATAAGGCCTTGAAAATTTGCAGGAAATGAGTTTTCTCTGGATTTTTCATTGTCTTTGCATTGACAACTTCAGTCTCTCAAAGATGTATGAAAAAAATAAATAGGATTTCATAAAATTTTGTCAAATACCATTTTAAGGCATATATGATTGAATTATAAAATAAAAAGTGGGGGTTCATGGACAAAAAATTTCATGTTTAAGAAATGGATAAAACCCGAGGATTCCGAAAATCTGACAAAAAGACCAAAACATGACCAGCGAGCATCCTTAAAAACGACCATTCGAGGACTCTAATTTATAAACTCCTTAAATGTTCCCCAAGCTAACATTTCGCCAAGAATTTCCTTACTTAAAGGAAAAGATCTAAATAGAATTCATGAAACGTCTTAATCTTAAGTGTTACTGAGGAAAATTGAAGTATTTGATAACAAGGATTTTATCAAAATTTGTGTTACTAAAAAGAGACTATTTTTCCATGTCTAACAATTTAACACAAAATCTAACAAAATGGAATAAGAGAAAGGTATTTTATGGAGGAATGTGACTAAAAAAGATAAGAAATTACGTCATAAGACCATGCGAGTTTCGCCCAAGTTAATGAAGAGAAGAATTCGGCTTTAATCTCCTACAAGAGTTAAGGAAGTTATTTCATATCTTGGAATTTCAGTATCCATAAGCAAGGATTGTTTTTGCGCAATTATGCGCATAGTTTTTCTATGAATGTTTTTTCTATTTTGTTTCAAATGAAAAATGACTCCCGTTTTTATCACATTTTGAACCTGCCATTTAATTTTCAAAACCTTTAGCCACATCCCACTTAAACAAATATTGCGACTATACAATTAAAAATGTTTTCGTTAAAGACACGAATAATAAAAACAAAGCTGTATTGATATTAAGGATGCATGTTTTCCAATAGCACTGTACTGACGACCACATAATAATTCTAAATTCAATATATTATATTATTTCTAATATTGGCGTAAGTTTCATTAATTACTGCTATGTAATCTGACAGTAGGAGTATCAAAAGACATTTCACATATATTTTTCTACTGTTTACTATGTTGACTCATAAGTTACAAATCTTATTTCACGCATTAATATTCTACGTCGTATATTTTTCTGAATTTTAATTCAAAGAAAGAAAAAATGGCCAATTTTTTAACACAGTGTATTAGATGGAAGAGAAGTATGGATTTTGTAACAATTAATAGAATATGCGATGACTATTTTCTTCTAATACCAATCTCGATGCATTATACATATATGTGCACATCTAAATAAAGTGCATCTCTTTAACACACTTCAAGAAAAGAAATGTGTAAAAGCGAAACTTTAACCACGAATATCTTCGAGCAGATTCAAATTCGAAAATGGCCAATCCAGGTAAAGCCATAAATCAGCAAAGGAAAGACCAGAGGTGCCACGAAAATTCAGAAATATCAAAACGGTGAATTTTCAGCATACGTTTTGTACCTGTGCTCTTTCCCTTTTAATTTATTTTATATTTATTCCATTTATATAGTTGTTGAGTTATGAGAATAAATAATTTTATTCTATTAAAAAGGAAGGCAATAAGAAAAAAATATTGCAGTTTTTTATTATTGAAACGATCTCCGGACAATACAGTTTTACTCGGGCTTTCTTGCCCTCCATATCTCCAACAAAAAAATCAGACAATTGCTATCTGAAGTACAAAAATGTACTCACCGAAATAACGATCTCCGGACAATACAGTTTTACTCGGGCTTTCTTGCCCTCCATATCTCCAACAAAAAAATCAGACAATTGCTATCCGAAGTACAAAAATGTACTCACCGAAATAACGATCTACGGACAATACAGTTTTACTCGGGCTTTCTTGCCCTCCATATCTTCAACAAAAAAATCAGACAATTGCTATCTGAAGTACAAAAATGTACTCACCGAAACAACGATCTACGGACAATACAGTTTTACTCGGGCTTTCATGCCCTCCATATCTCCAGCAAAAAAAATCAGACAATTGCTATCCGAAGTACAAAAATGGACTCGCCGAAATAACGATCTACGGACAATACAGTTTTACTCGGGCTTTCATGCCCTCTATATCTCCAACAAAAAAAATCAGACAATTGCTATCCGAAGTACGAAAATGTACTCACCGAAATAACGATCTACGGACAATACAGTTTTACTCGGGCTTTCTTGCCCTTCATATCTCCAACAAAAAAATCAGACAATTGCTATCTGAAGTACAAAAATGTACTCACCGAAATAACGATCTCCGGACAATACAGTTTTACTCGGGCTTTCTTGCCCTCCATATTCTCCAACAAAAAAATCAGACAATTGCTATCTGAAGTACAAAAATGTACTCACCGAAATAACGGTCTACGGACAATACAGTTTTACTTGGGCTTTCTTGCCCTCCATATCTCCAACAAAAAAATCAGACAATTGCTATCTGAAGTACAAAAATGTACTCACCGAAATAACGATCTACGGACAATACAGTTTTACTCGGGCTTTCTTGCCCTCCATATCTCCAACAAAAAAATCAGACAATTGCCATCCGAAGTACAAAAATGTACTCACCGAAATAACGATCTACGGACAATACAGTTTTACTCGGGCTTTCTTGCCCTCCATATCTCCAACAAAAAAATCAGACAATTGCTATCTGATGTACAAAAATGTACTCACCGAAATATTTTTAGAACTGAAATAACGGCTATTCAGGATATCGGCTCATACTATGATACCAGTTGTTTCCATTTTGACCTAAGAGACACTTTACTACAGTAGCATGGCGTTATCAGTTATCTGCTCTGTGATTCAAGGAAAATGTTTTTATGTTTGATGTTCGACGAAGCGTCTTCGGTTATTATGTTGCTATGTTCAGAAGGTGAAAATTAAGATTCATTTCTAACTGAAATTTTACTTTATAACACTAAAACTATTAAAAAAAGAGGGTTTGATAAACGCTATTTCCTACAGCTAAAATTCATGTGGAGAATTATAATTTTGAACACCAAATATCATGTGAGATGCAATTTTTAAACACGTATGCACTGGTGAAACCATGCGGCGTTCAGTGAATAAACAAAGACACGAGAAAATATACATCGAAAAATGCGTCGGATATCTTTTTAGAAATAGTTATTGTTTCAAAATATGGATGGTCAGGTATGAACAAGAAATTTTTTTTTTCTATTTTTATGTTTGTCAAAGTCTCTGTGTATAGCAGATGATGCCTTTTTATTTATAATCCAAATAACTATTTTATTGGGGTTTTTGTGCTAAGTTATTAAAATGTTTTGGTTTTCCATTTCAGAATTGTCCTGGTGGTGTAAGTATATCTTTAAGTTTCTATAACATGACAGATAAGATCTATGAAAAATTACAGATGGTATCTAAAATCTATTTTTACACAATGAAAAGACGTAAATACCATGTATATTTTCAACATGTTAGGCCTTGAATCGACGTAATGTGCATATCTTGTGCATAAAAATTGGTATCAAATAATTCATTATTATTGTTATTGCATACAAAAGTCGTATTACTTCGGAGTATTGGAGATACACAAAGTTTTGTCCTTTCATTTGTATAAAAGATTTTTTTGTTTTGTTTTGTTTTTATTATTTGTATTATTTTCTGTATTTATTTTTATCCTGTGCACAGATTAAACATTTAATCAATAAAACCATCTGCAAAGTCACATGTCAGACAAAAATCAAATCTTCATTCCGATTAATGGCTTAATTTCACTTTCCTTGCATGGACAAAAAAGTTAGAAAAGAAAACCTGCTGAGTAAACAGCAGAACAGTCACAATTAAATCTCATTAGCGTCGGAGTCATACACCCAGGAGAATATCAAAAGATATGTAATGTCGTCAACAGCTATCAAAATATGCTCCATTAGCGCTAAAATGTTTTTAAACAACGTCGCTCCTATAAATTCTTCACAATAAAGTCCGGAAACGAGTCGACTGTAACATGTTTTCCCATCAAAATTCAATGTTAAAGACAGTTTTGCGGAAACAGACAGTAATTGACGATGCCGTACATTGCCATAAACCTCACTAAACACTTAACAAGTAGTATTTGAAAAAAAAGTAAGTCTAATATATCATTTATTTCTTAAGTTGGCTGTATGCGGCTGAGAAAAAAAAAAGACCATTTGCGTACTGAGTTAATTATTACGACCGATTTAACTGTTCTGGGATTTATTTTTAGCCTGATCTTTTCAGCTTTAAGACAATACGTGAATATATGTCATTTGTAAGCTAACACCCAGATAAGAATTAATTCTATTTTACGCTTATTTACTAATTTTACTTCTTGAAAAAGAAAATAATGACTATTAATTTATGTAGAAGTTTCAGATTTCGGAATAAGATTATTATCAATAATACAATGCGACAAATACCGAAACTATTAAATTCCTATTACTTGAAAATAATGTTAGAACCAAACAAAAAACAAAAAACAAAAGTAACAACACTTTGAAAAGTGAAGTCTGCATTATGTAAACTGCAATTAAAACCATCCAAAGCTTTTTATCATTTTTAATTTTTTTTAGCTATATTATAATTTAATAGCTATTTACAATTATATACTTAGTTTATTGGTATGGCAGTTTTAAACATCTAGTCGGTATGTGTACGTAAAAAAATCCCAAGCAAAAGAATATCAAACTTTATTACATCTCAAAGTAACTGTGTACTGATTGTTCTGCTCATGTCCAAATATAACCTATAAGAAATAATGACAAAAAATAGGAATTATTACTTCCAATATACAACATGTATGTGTATAATGATGGTTTCATTTTAATGGGAGACTCCCATGACATAAACTATTTCCCATCTTTTGAATTGTGTCTGGGGGATATCAGAACCAATAAATAAACAAAAGTTGTTTTTCTATCCTCATCAGAATTGGCACATGTCAATTTTTTACCACTTTTACATTTATTTTCCGAAGAAAATTATATGAATATATTCTATAAATATTTTTATCTTAAACAGGATTGTATGCAATGCCCCTTAGTGAACATGTCCCCAAATGAATTTTGTATAAAAACATTGAAATACAATTCTTTGATACCAATTGTGCACATTTCGTCGATTTACGACTCATCAGTTGTGATCAAGGACTAAAATGTTGAAAACCAAAACAACAATATAAAACGTTGAAGAGCAAATTGAAAAATACTAAATGATCAAAAGCTGTAAAGCCAAAACCACCTAATGACAGAGCTACATGTATGTACGACGGAAATACTCCTTAGTTATCTTAAATTTTACAATTTTGTAACAATAATATTTTAATTATCAATGTTGGGCTAGTATCGAAAAAGTAGTCGACTGACAGAAACCTGGGTCTCCTTCTTTTTTTAAATGAAATGAATGAAAATTTGAAGCTTATAACATTGAGTCCGAAAGTTCTTACACCAATAAGTGTCGATTCCGAATAGAATCGACAAATTCAAACTTTTCTGTATGGAATGTGTTTTGAAATTCAAATGCCCTAACTATACCGAAGTAGTCCGTTTAACGTCAACGGAATCACGGACCAGATGATAAAAACAATTACCTTGCTGAAGTCGTATTTTTTTTTATTGTAGGTACGGAAGAGAAATGATGACACATCTGTAAGTGTAAATTATTTAATACTAGACATTTGAATACGATTACTCCATTGTATGGTAAAGTAATATTCTGTTTAGAACGTTACCAAAATTTATATAAAATGATATTGCACTCTATGCAATATTGCTTATTTAAATGATATTGCTATATAAAGAAGGGTTATTGCATTCATACTGATGAATGGTGTACCGAGCAAAATAATATATTGTACTCGTGCAATATGTTATTTTGCTCAGGACATTATTACCCAATATTAATGCAAGAACCCTATATTACTATTTATACTGTATATATTGTTATGAAAACACAATAATGTAAAAGTAAGGGCTTTAATATCATATGTTTATACACATAAGTGCCAAACACAAAAACAAAAAACAAACAAAAAATGGCTGAGCTTGTTTTCTTGTTTACGATCACTTCTAAATAAAACATAGTTCTCGGGTAGTTTAGAAAATTTGATACTCGAGAACCTTAATGCACGAACTACTTTTTACCTTAATGTTTTTTTTAAATTATTACAGCTAAACTTTTATTATCAAACGACTTGATAACATATTTGCTTTTAGCCTGGCAACGCCGAACCTTATGTGTGTTCGCCTCCGAAATTCATTGACAATGGATACCATTTTTCAGTTGGTTTTTTCATCCCATAAAAATCGGCCTCTGCAGTATATAAAATAGATCTCTGAAAGTGATAAACATACATGTACATAACAAAAATATATATTGGTACAAAACCAATAGTCTTAATATTTTTATATCAATTCTTTATTTTAGGATATACAAGACACAGCAACCATCACGGAGGTGCATTTACAAAATAAAAAAATTACACTAGGATCATTATATAAATTGGTAAATAAATTTTTAAACCTTAAGGAACAAAGACCTGATGAGACATATTCGGAAGTGTTGTTAGATTCGTCGTACAATTTTGAAGACAAATGACGGTAAGTGGATAAATTCTGATTATTGCATTGAGAATGGTGAAATACGTTGATTTCTGAGTGAAAGAAAATCCAATATTTCACAGGTGAAACATCACTGTAACTCTCACACAAGGAAGTGACGTAACAATAGAAGTCTCCAATTTCGTTGCTATAGAAACGTTGACGCTTAGTCACATAAAACATAATCCACAATATATTCTTATTAAATCTTGTAATTTTGACAGTGTAATAAAAGGAATAACTAATAATGAAATTCGAATAAAAGAATGTAGAAATAGTGACTGAATAACACTAATAATTCTATGATGCGCACGCATTCGAGAATTGACATATTTTTCCGTCACTTGTCGTAGGTAAAAAAATATTCGAATTTCTAGATTGAATATACTATAAAGGATAAGGATGAAGCAAAAATGGAGACGTTCAATAATAGTAACAAACGGTACCACACAAATAGTTAAAATATTTCTACCCGAACTTTCATAAATAATAAAAACGCTGGGGGCTAAGCGTATCCTGATAAGAATGGAAAGGTTATTGGTTGTAAGACACACAAACACTTCATCAAGAAAAAATGTTTTGGGCTTTTATCTCATCGCTAATGTTATATAGACGAGGTCGACGAACAACAATTAAAAATTCATAATAAACCAAGACTCATGAAGTGACGACGTCATACAATGTTTCGGACGCAAACATGTCATATTTTGGGTAAGGCTTCGGCAATTTAAAGACGTTATCAATGGTTTTCCGTATTAGAATCGAAATAATTCATGGCCGCCCGTGGTTTGTGGTTTATTTTACCACGGGATGGCCACATCTCTGTGAATTTTACCCTCGCTACACTTAGGGTAAAATTTCGACAGAAATATTGCACAATCTTGATAAAATCTCCAACAAACCATAATAAGCTGGTTATGTCCTCAAAATTTGAATTCATGATACTTTAGCTGGTTAATGCCCCACTTGGATATAAATCAAATAAACAACAAAATGGATAGCAGGCAAGGTCAACAATGACATAACAATCAAAGTTTACTTATGTGTTTCACCACTGATTTAACATGGTTATTGGTTTAAACTTCATCAAAGGCATTCCTATATAGAGTTTGTACACGTATTTAACACGAAGTAGACATTATAATTGTAATGATGTAACCGTTACTGTACGTTTTTTTTTCTTTTTTTTTAATTACAGAAGACCTACTGTTAGAGGTTCACCAGACTGTTATGACATACAATTATGAAAAATTGATTTATTCCCTTCATTTGTTCGCCTGGGATTTAACCATAACTAATCAGTGACATGTATGTGAGTTGATGTGAATCTTCATGGAAGACAATGACAGTCAATATACTTTTGAGTTTAAGTGTAAAAGAATCTGAATAAAACAATTTTTCATAAAATTGTATTATTTCCAGATAGAGCAAATTCCCAAGAATTTTCACAATATCGATATTTTAAGTGTCTGTTTTCAGTGATGCTTTGCCGATTGACCTCAGGTAATATCACGCATTTCATTTTAAAGACAATTATATAGAAAGCTTACCTATTGTCAAAATAACAGATTGATTGATTGATTGATTGATTGTTGCTTAACATCCATTGGCAAATATTTCATGCTTCTTCAGGACGAGAACCAGTTCAGTTTATCAAGCAATTCAAATACCGGTAGGACAGGACACAAAGGGGAACCAATTTTGACTGCCACTGTAAAAGGAGGATAGTTGGGTAGGGTCAGATAATTTAGCCTTCTGTAGCGGCATTAGCCTAGTCATTTTCGAGACTAGAGTAGGGGGTCTTTAGCGTGCAGGGAGTATGACATTTTACAAACACGTTACCCACTATGGTCCGCGGTCAGGCTTTCCGTATTATGACATGATAACCCCCAACGAGAGGGTCTCCCCTATCCGCCACCTGGGGACGCGCTAGGCAGCTCTGTGGGAAAATAATAACAGAAATGGTTTACTAGACAAAAAACAATAACATCACATTCCTCCAGAGTGTAAAAACAACGGACAAAGAAAACGCAAGCTCAGTCCATCCAATAGACAGACCTGCAAAGGAAAAGGCAATAAACGACCGCAGTACGGAAAGATAAAATCCACAGACAGTCATGATTGTCTGCCTGGAAGAGAGGATTACTCCCAGTAGTATGTCAACATATTTCTTTTATCCGTTAGGTTTTCGAGATAAGAGGGTAAAGCAGATTGTATGGATTTCTTACCCAGGGTTTTATCAAGGTTAAGATGATATCATCACTTAGGAAATTTAACGGTCGTCATTACGAATTCATTGGCAGTTACAGTGTTCCAATATCTAAGATGATGTTGGACCTTTTCCCACTGTCGCATCGTTGGAAACCGACGGCCGGTCGCGCTTACGCTTTGCTTCCACTTACCGAACATAGGTCAATTCATTCATTTTTTCTCGTTCTCATGAATATATTCATGAACCATTTTGATTGGTTTCCTCACGATTCTGTAATAGAAATACAGCCAATCAAGTGACAGTTAAAAGGCGAGCTTTGGGTCAAGATATATGTCATCGCCGCTACGCAATTGCAGTGTATTGTCGATATAGTTTTCAAACAAAGTAAACAAGTTTTCATACTTTCAAAGGAGAATGCATTACTGACCGTGTAAAAAAATCACTACACAACAAAAAATTCATCAACTGCATTACACGTGGGCATCGTTTTACTTTCCAAAGAACTTTTTAATCTCCAAAGTGGAGAATTCCATTATTGTTAGCAGTAATTTCAATGGTCAATTTGAGTCATAAATATTCATGAAAACGAGAAAAAATTAACCTTATTTAGTGTAAAAAGGAAAACTCAAAGCTAAATATTAATAATAAAGATCTTCGTTCATCCTCCCAAGTCAGTGTTTTGTATCCACGTTTGTTTCTACAAACCTCTGACATCACACGTTCATATTTTGCATATCGAACATATCGCCGCCTGGTGTGTGACCTAGAAAATTCTACCTACGACGCAAATGGATTCTCTTTTGACCTTGAGAAGAACCAATGAAAATCGTTCACTTCCGACCTGCAAAATATGAATGTGTGATGTCAGGGGTTTGTAGGAACGAACGTGGATACAATTGAAGTAAATGTGGACACGACACGTGAACAGTTGAAGTAAATGTGGACACATTATTATGCTTGACCCAGCAAATTGTTGGATATTATAACATAAATTACACAGTAATATATTGGACATTCCACAAAAAAGAGATGAAAAACAAAAACAAAATAAATATACACATATCCACTCACGTTGGTTTTTGGTCCCTTTGACTCCTTTTATCTCAAAACCATTAAACATAGGTAAAATTTGTTGATATTCTACTGAAAGAAACAAAAAAAAATCATAAGAAATACACCAAAATCTTCAAATTACTGACCATCAGAAAAATATAACCGCGAGGGTCCAGATTTTCCGAAATTAATTCCAACGGGGTATCATTTTAGTAAAATATTATAAGGATACGTTCAATGGAACAACAGTAAAAGAGTGGAAACCTAACTGTTTAGGGTCGTAGACGTCGACCTTATACCATAATACGAACTCAAATATTTGATGTCGTTTAAAACCCCAGTTGTGTCCTTTAAAAAAAAGCTATTTGAAATTAAATCGTAAAACTAATATCCACAGAATCAAAAGGATGCCAGATTTACAATCGGAACACATTTTCATAACAGAATGTTTCATACAAGCTGAAAATAACACAATATTTCTAAACATAGATATTTCAATAATTTAAGACCATGTAGAGTTGACGTTGTCATCTTTAACGATGATTATACGTGTGATACTTGCCTGGCTGTTGAAATATGAAACCCCACACTTAACCTATGTTTTCTTTCTAATTCTATTCAATTATCGGGCGTTGACATTTTTTCATAAAAATTCATAAACGTTCATACGACTCATGTTGTTTTTAATCTATAATTATTTTGCAATTTCAATTTTTTATCCAGTTAAAGTTCATTCGGTAAATTACGGTACAAAAAGCAACGTTCATTCGCGATTTTGTTCCAATATATTTCTCGAGCTAGTTTTTTAATTACAGTAACCCAACATCTATCCTTTTTACTTTACACAGTATTCTGCCAAATTGAACTCGAAATCCAATATGTCAATATTATACAAATGCATGTATAGCCTTTGTTAATAATCGATGCTAGTTTAAATCGACCTTAGGGAACCATATCGACCGAGTACAACGTTCGAGGTCCATATGCTTCTCTTGGTCGAAACAACCTATATCGACTCTCAACAAAAGCTACATTTATTGTACTATTAATCGACAACTTCAAGGGTTAGCCTTCATTAAAGCATCATTAACATCTGAAATATTTAATAAATCAACACATATTTAATGAACCAGAAAAATACATGATTAATCAGTATTCAAGTAACCATTTCCTCTGGAAAATGTTGTAGCTTATGGCTGTTTTAGAAACCGTGCAATATGCCGCAAAATGTCCGGTCGATCCGCAAAAATACAGTGGATCATGTGCTGCAATTCTAACGAATCAAATTAGTAGAAATTACCCAATTAATAATATTAATAAATAGATAGCAAACAACAACTGAATTATAACAATTGCAGGCATGGAATGTCAGGATATGAAGCTGGTTAATGCAGTTTCTACGAAACATCTCTGCAATATGATATTTTAGATTACTGCATATGTGAACTGATACCATATTCTTACAATACAAAGAAGTAGGGCCATTTCTCCTGCATTTATTTCACTCCTAGGACCATTTTCAAAAGTGACCTAAAACCTTTAAAAATCTCTCGATGAATAGCCTGGTATGTCGCTCTAAAGAATTGCTTATAATACATAATAAGTAAGTTACTACTACATTTTCTACATACCTCAATATCGCTTTGGGAGACGGTTTTAATACAAAGTTGCCAAATTAACGTCTTTTGTTTTTGGCTGTTAGTGAGATTATGTATCTCCTTTCATACGACACTAGAATGGTTCTGGTTTTCAATGTCTTTCTTGGCAATATTGCAAAAAGTGATGTGAATTGACCAAAATCGTCTATATACATGTACACGACCGCTGCCGGTAGAAAACTTAAACTGTTTAATTATTGAGTATGAAACGTTTGTTTGCTAACATAAAAATGCATTGCAAACAATTGTTTACGATAAAAAGTAGGTAAATAGTTAAGATAAAAAATCAATAGTTATGAGTGAAACATACAGGGGAAAGTGGCCCTTCTCCTTTAAGCAATAGTAATATGTAATGTGCTATTACACATTGTTTTTAAAAATAAGAAAGGTAGATATCTAATATACTTTTTAAAATATATATATATTGCAAAAGAATAACGAAGCAACATTTTTTACCTTAAAGGGGAGTCTTTATTTACATGTCTATTATTGTTAAATGCTTAAAATTTGTATTGGTTTCTAAAAACAATTTGCAGGGTGTTGGAACTGAAAACACATTTCGGTAGTTAGGATATTCATACTTCATTTAAGACATAAAATCTATGAATCTTAATAAAAGTTGGTATTTTTTCAACTGAATTTCTATTAATTATTTGGTTTCAAGTCCCCGAGGTATCACCATCAGAGGAAACATGTTTGTACTCTGTTTAGGGTAAATGTTATACTTGCGTAAAACTGATACCTTCAAATTTACTGTTTAAGAATTGCTATGTTTTATAAAAGAGTACCAGATATTTATTTAGGTCCTTATATAGGTTTGGTTCTACCATTATGTTCATTTTGTCATATAAATATGCTGTTCAACATTTTAGGCTATAGCTTTGGTCTCAATATTTTCGGCCTTGAGCATAATTGAGGAGTTTTAATTCGACGAATTAAGGGAAATAGGTATGAGATCGTATTATTTCCCCTAATTGTGCATTCTCAGTAGTCGACATGTTTGGTTTGTATGTTGTTTTTGTACGTAATTCTTCCTTGTTTTTTTAAATGTTTAAGTTGCTCTAGGGGGAATCTTAATATTGGGACAGGGTGTGGGCTTTTAGCTCACTGATGAAGACCATGCAGCGATGAAAAACAGAAGAAAAAACTCTTTGTATTTTAGTCCAATATTGAGTTGGATATTTTCTCATGTACATTATCTTCACACAAATTTGTCTTTTTCTATTTACCTTTTAAATCTATGTTCGTATTACTAGGTACCTGTGAAGAATCACAGAGCTCAACCAACAGAGCTACCATGCGGGTACAAGAGGTCCTATTGTTGGGCTTTTGTAGATCATAACTTGGAAAGCGTGACACCGACACGTAATGGGTAACGTGTTCGGAAAATACCACCTCTGAACATTTCGAAAAAGAGTAGGTAAATGTTCGCCACGCAGAGCTAAATTATACGTCCCCAAATTTATCCAACTTTCCACATTTGTGTCCGGTGGAAGTCATCATTTGTTGCCCTTTGAGTCCCTTCCAACCCCATTTCGAAATAACATCGACATATTTATTAACTAGTTTTCGTCCTGGAGCAATTTTTTTCCCTGGACTTTAAGCAAACAACAATCGATTAATATTTTCTTATTTATACCCCATTTTTATAAAACTGACTATAACATAATTATAACATGATCAGTCATGACACAGGTAAGGCAATTAAGTTTTTCTTTTCATGAAATTTCTCGAACAAAATGGTTTTGAGGAAGTCCTTATTGTGTCCGAACGGATGAAACAATGACAAGCCAGTGCCCATTTTTTGTTTGCCTAAAATAGCTTGCAGGTTATTTGTGGAAACCAGTGTTTTGGTAGATATCATGGTTGGAAAACATATTGTGAACAACCGTTCAGATGCTGTTGGTCATTTACCACATATGAGCCCTTTGAATTATAAGATAATTGTTGTAGAATGGTGCAGAACATTTGCAGTGAGTCCCATATTATTTTATATTATATAGTTCATCAATGTATATCTAGTTATTTTAAATTAGTCTTGTTACAATGGCTATCAACATTTTCATTGGTTAAGAATTTGTCGTCTCCGTGGTTTCTACATGACTTTGATAGCACAAACACATTAATAGCATTAAAAATATTCTGTCTTGATAACTTTAGATATCTATCGTAATATCAAAAATAAAATATAATGAAAAAGCTGTAACAAAGCTAATCATTTGTTTCATAATTTATTACTCATATAAAAATGTATATTTTGTTCATCTAATTAGGATTTATAATTCATATTTACTTCTCTTAAAAATGTATGTCTGTCTTTCTGGGTTTATAATGTATATTATACAGATATGGAGATAGATAATTATTTTTTAAAATGTCAGCCAACAATAATTAATATATATAATATATATAATGCTATAAATTATCCTGATTATGTTACTAAATTTGTATCAATTTGTTTAATCTGTTATGGAGTAGAGATATTTGAAATTGTCAGACAAATTATGAATTTTTTATACTTCATCGACTTCGATTATTCCTCATTTTTTTTTTTTTAACATTACCCTGTATCTGTCCTCTTCCATTTATTCCGTCCTCAAATATGTAGTGATTTTCCCTGGGATTTTATTAAATTCGTTCCAACGTAGTCGATTATCTTTGACGAAAAAATCCTAAACTTATTTTAGTTTTCTTAGTGATTTAAATCAATGCAAACAAAAAAATCCCCTCGAAGCCATATAAAGATTGAAGTTATCAAGAAATTATGCTCTGTAAAGCAATTTAAAGAAAAACGACTTGCCTAATGTTTGTAGTAGGAGATTTACCTCATCAGCGAACTATTTCCAATTGTTCTACATTACAAAAGGGAATAGATTTGTCTTCATCATATACACTTAATATACACTAGTAAATCAATTGTTATCTTAAACTGCAGTTTTGTATTGGCAGTAAAAAGTTTTCTCATTCTGATCAATGGTTTTATCAAAAAACTTAAAAGTTACAATATTATAATAACATTTCAAGTGTTTAGAAAAAGGATATATCTCAACTTTTCAATAGTTTTTTATGGTGAACTGAAATTTTAGGAAATTTAGGATTATGAAATCTATAATTAACTATATCTGCGATACCGGTTATTGACCTTTTTAACGTGACGACGTTTAGTAAACCACGTGCCCCGCGTTTCCTTTCATAACAGCTGATATCGGATATATCATAACTGCATTTGGAAAGTAACTCTCCGTTATTGTATTTTGATTAGAATAACTGAAATTAGTATCAGATGCCAATTTGGATGAAAATAGTCACATCAAATTACTCTGTGCAAGTAATTTATGAAGAACTTTAAGAATCGAATTAAATGTACTTTATACTCAGCTGATTAATTTCTTATATAAAAATATTTTTTTTCATTGAGGAGTGTCCTTTTCAACAATAAAAAAAAACAAAACAGAAAAGATAAAATTATTGTATATTTTACTAAAACGTTTTCAGAATACTAGTAAATTGAAGATGGGTGCTTTCGGAGTTTATATGTAACTCTATTTTAGAAGCAGTAATCCACCCGCACTCCACCCCCTTTCATTCTTTCAACATACACGTACCAGTGTTTCTGTATTTTGAATTTATCGGTACATGTGCATTTTTATTAAATCGGAATTGGTTGTCATGTTAGTTCACATATTTGAATTGATTTTAATCAAATTCTTTTTAGTACCTAACACCGAAAGAGAATGTTGCATTACCCTCTGTATTCTCCTTTTCTCCGTCAACAATGGTCAGAGTACATAAGCAAGGCAGAACATGAAAAGCATGTGCCTTATAAAGAAATATTTTACTAGAAAAGGGTAGCAAATCGTATATAAAAAATAACCTTAGCTAGGTGCACTCGTAACCAAACTTTTAAAAAGCCAAATAAATCATGAAAAATATTCTATACAACATTATGATATGGAATTATACAAGATTTTAAGACCGGGATGTTCTCAAAACTTAAAAAGAAAGTTTCTACTGAAAATTTTAAGGCGTATATATCTTCAAATCATGGAATCATTGATAAAATATTGAGCACCTGTTTTTTGTTGCTTGCGATCAAGGTTAGTTGGCCTTTATCTTTTAATTTGTATTGTGTTTCATTTTTATCATTAGTCAATCTTACCATTGATTTATGCTTTAGCAGTTTCATAGACTAAATAGGGAATAATATCTTTAGAGGTGTATAATCTATAATCAGCGGATTTGCCTTTTCGATAGTGTAATAAACTAAACGAGACGAGTGTTATGAGTATACTGCTCGTTTTGTGGTTAATTTTCATCAATTACTTAAACTTTAATGCCAAAAAAAAAGAGAAAAAAATCAATTAGACATACACAAGATCCAAAAACTGTAAATATGTATTAACACGATCATTTCCAACTACTCCGGACCTCTGCTTTACTTTTACAGTAAATAGGAGCAGAATATGGCCGTTATATATATATACATGTATATATATATAGTTCAGTTTTTCTTCCCTTTTTTCCGATTTCGCTTTTCAAAAAATTCATGATAGTGATTATTGACTGTTATATCTTCTTATCGTCTTTTTAGAAAAAAATATGGCCCGAAAATTGATATAAAATACTACGGTTTGACTTTACTACCTTTTTTTTCTTCAAAAGAGTGATTTTCATTATTTATTGTCATCTTCTCTGATTTGGATTTACCATCTGATAATAAAATTATTTCAAATTTCAAAAACAAATATGTTTTGTTTTTACCAAGATCTAGTTACCTGCTTCGTGACGTATTAAAACTTGGTATTTCCAGCAAAATTATTTTCATTATAACACAATAAAGGAAAATATCGAAGTGACTTGAATCTTTTTTCATCATTATTAAACTTTTTTTTTGCATAAAACTGTGTTATTAACTAAGGTAAATATTTTATGGTTATATGGCATTTTAATATTGTTGTTTCAATTTCATTAACATACAATGCACTGATAATTCGTATATCCGTTTGTTTGTTTAGTTGTTGTTTTACGCCGTTTTCAGCACATTTGGCTATTTCACGGCGGTCAGTTTTTATTGGCGGAGAAAGCCGAAGTACCCGGAGAGAACCACCGACCTTCGGTAGGAAAATTGGCAATCCTTGTCAATTTAGATCGGAGTCGAACACACCCCGCCACAGGTGAGATTCGAACTCACAACCTCATTGTTGACAGGCTAGTGTTCATTAGTAGTCATGACGAACTACCTAGACCACTCGGCCACCGAGGCCCCTTCGTATGTTGAAAATAAGGATTATCTGCCTTGTGCATAGCCCCCTTTTAATATGTTATAACTATTTTGGCATTTGAATCTCCTCTTCAATGGTTTATCTTAATATTTCGGTTTTCAACTTTTTCAGTCTTGTGCACAACTAATGATTCTAATAGGACTTTACCGTAATCGGCATTTGAACAAAACCGTGGTAAAATTTTCAATCAAACCACGCTGGCGCAACCGTCTATTTCCTAATCCTTTGTTGTTGGCTATTATTCTCTTTATCTCCCCAGTAAAAGCACATTGCTCGTGCGTAATTTCCGGTTCGTCTGCATTCGAAATATTTTCGCTACGGCAAAATGTTTGGGACAAGCGTGTCCCAAATGAAAATTGCACCGAAAGTTGAGCATGCAGGGGAGATTAACAATTGAATGTTCCAAAATGCAAATATAACTGACAGGAACTTCACTGTTAACATGCTAAGCAAAAAGGACCATCCTGATACTTACCGTAGCATGGTTTATTCACGAGTTCGAGAAAAAAAATGTGTGACCTACATTAAAGAAAATCACACTTTCGTTCCTTTGTTGTCTATTGTCGGCAATCGCAGAACTGTTCAAGTTTTCAAATGAATCAAAATTCTTTCAAGATGTGTTTTCGGGGCATTTAAAAGTTCTATAAACATAAAATGGCTATTTTTCACATCATCAGAGGGAGGAGTACTTAATTGAAAGAACTACTTCAAATATTGATTTCTTTACCGTATTTTCTCTATAAGAATACAATTTTTGACCTATTAGAATATAAATAATTCATGGCATACTGTGTTTTTTTTTAAATTTTACCACGGATCCGCCTTATTTTTGTAAAAATGTTTGGCGCCTTATTTTTGTTAATTTTTACCCTTGGTAACCCGCGGTAAAATATCTCAACAAACCACAGTATGCCATGACTTATTTCTTAAGTAGTAATTCGACGTGCATTTAAATTGATATCATAGGAAGTTATTATTACCCCTTAATGGATGTCTCTGCTATGGGATCCCAAGTTCCTAAGTCTATCACCAACTCAGTTACACTAGACTTTGCACTCTGTCAGATGTTTGTCAGCCGCAATGTAACGCATGACGTTAACATGCTAACCCTTCCGGAGCAGCTGATGTCACTCCTGTTTTTTGTGGGAGTTCACATTGCTATTACTTTAGTTTCTGTGCCTTTACATATGTGCATGCTCTGCTTCGATATGATGACTTTCAGGAATGGTAATTCTCTAATTCATCAAAATGATTCAATGATTTGAATATTGTATAATCAAAAATAAAAACGTAAATGATATCCCAGAATTCAATGCATGTAATAGGATTAAATTGTATCTAAATCAGCTATGACACGTGACACTAAATATGATACTTCTCATTAGTTGTGATTAGTGGTTTTGTTTACGGCAGTATTGTGTGTCATAAAAATGTGATTTCATGAAATATATATAACAGTATCATGTATACATATAGACTTTTCTTTATGAACTTTTAGAATAGGTCATTCTGTGTTTTGCATAAGAAATTTCATTCAAGCTCAATCACTGAAGAATGACATTTAATGGCGTATATTAGAATTATATCCACGAACCTTGTGGATCAGAAAAAATTAAAATCTATTGAAAACAAAATTTAAAACTGAAAGCATAAAAAATACCTACGTTGAAACCAATAAACCTTGTATCATAAAACGTTTGACTGAATCATATCTCTGTCCTTGTATGGTATTTTGTTACTTCTTTTCGTTCATTTTGTTTTTTAAATTTGCTCTACATGATTTTGGATTTTCATATTTGCGGCCTTAAGCACTACTCTGATATGAATTGTTAAAATGATACTTGGTTATTTTGTGGGACATTTGGGGCTTCCTGGTGTGGGGTTTCCCAGTTTATACTGAAGATCGTTTGGTGACCAAAAGATGTCTACAGTCAAAACCTGCTTTAACGGGCACCTTTATATGGCAAATTACTTTCTATAAAGGGCACAGTTAAAAGTCCCATGCATGAAAAAGCATGTAAACTTTACCTCTATATAGAGTGCACTTGCTCAGAAGGGTACTTATTTCTAGTTCCTTTGGTGCCTTTTATAGGGAGGTTCCACTGTATTTTCGTCTACACGGTCTATAAAATTCGAAAATAAGATGCTGTATTCTCGACATTGTACTCTATATCTCTTCTTTCTCAATTCTTATATGACCTGCTTCAAACGCTTTCAGCCTACATCCGTGGTAAAATATTGATATTTTGATTCCAACGTCAAGGTCGTCAGACAGCTTATTTGGCAACGTCAAAGCAAAGTTTCCAACAAGCTCTAACGACGTCATACTATTACTTCCGTTGTTTAATGGCGTCTTCATGTCTGATTACCTATGTTGCGGAGTTTCAAAATGTCGTACAATTTGTCTTCTTATTAGAATAAAAATAATTCACTGTGGCTAGAAAATATCTCGTCGCTCGTGGCAAAAAAGTTGGCATAAAGGGCGTACTTGTGGTAAAATCAGAATATTTGTCAAATTTTTGTCAAACCAGGCATCAGAGAATATTATTATTTCTGAAAGCATCCCTCAAGTCCTTCGAGTCCGTTGTTGATTATTCAACAGTAGGCTAAAGAGTATGTCCTAGATGCAAAGCTTTGCCCTTCCATGCTTTGTAGGTTGTTTTAGAATTTGAATCTACTCTGCAAAGATTTGGTTTTAATTTTTTTAAATTGTTGAATATAAGCATACACTCTATCGCTCGATCAAAATTGTTTCAGAGAATAACTCTTGCTTAACGACCAGTGGTAAATATTTCAGATTATTCATAGCTAGCACAGTTTGGGTACGATTCATAAATTTTTAATATAAATAACCGCTGTACAATGTCTGTACCAAGTCAGCCTACCGTGATTCTCCGTTGTTTCGATGTTTGTGTTTTGTGCTTTTTTATGTACTTTTTGTCTTAGTTTCTGTCGATTGAGCGCTTTAATTAATTGGTTTGTCATGTTTGATATATGTTGGTATGTCCTGTTATCCAATTTGTTAATTATTTATTATCACTGATAAGAGGCGATGTTATTCGCAGAGTCATAAATTTTAAGTTTTCACCGGCACATCAAATGGACGTACATACCGGCAAAGGTTTTACTGTCGGACGAGAGAATTTCGGTTAACCCACCACGTAATAAATAGTTGCATTTATATAACCATAGTAAAATAATGAGTAATAATGGGAATTATGAAAGGGTGTGGGGAATGCTTCAATGAAACATTTGACAAACTACTATACATAAACTTAAAATCATGTTGTTGTCGTTTTAAGGGATTGTTCTCAAATTTCAGTGGTGGGTAATTAAACACACACAGGACAAATTTTTAATTAACCTCAAAGAGATCAGAATAAAGAAAAATCAGAAACTCATAAAAATCCCACGCCATCCATAAAAATATATTTAGAATAGGTTTTAAAAGAAAAGAAAACATAAAACTAGTCAACAAAACTATAATGTGATGACAGTAATCTTTCAAATTTATAAAAAATAAAAAAATATTTTTTTTTCTAAATCGCAATAAATTTATAATACTGCTTACTTTTTTACGCATTAAAAATATCAAACAAATTCTAAGCAAAATATTGTTTTTGTGTTTATGGTGATATTAATTAGGATTACTGATATAACATAGTGTGTTTTATTTAATACGATCATAACGTGTGATATATTTCACGTGTTTGCCGATTATTGATGTGTTAGTATTGTCATTTTTGCTGTCAATTTGAACAGAGGATCTTGAAATAAATGGATTTTAAAATATTTCTTAATTAACCCAAAAGTACATCAAGATACAGCTGATACAAAGACAGAGTGAGACAAAATAAGGTAATAAATCTATCAGAAAACAAGCTTGTATAAATTACTATCCTTGAAATAAGAAATCAATAAATCGATAAATATATCCGTATGCAAGTAATGGAGATTGGTTTTATTTTTATTTTTATTTATTCATTTTTTTTTTGGGGGGGGGGGGGGGGGGTAGCGCGAAATTTGAAATAAAAAGGCAAGACAAGGATTTTAGCAAAATAAAAACCCAGGATCACTATAGATGTGGGAAAAAAATGAGGATCTCTGTTAATCAGGAAATTTTTTGGTTTAACTGGAAATAAAAATTTAGGCCACGATTGCGCCCGAAAAAAAAAAATCCAGGACCATAATTGCGTGAAAAAAAAAATAGGCAAGATCAAACATTTCATCCTAGCCCCCACCCCCCTTAAAAATCAAATAGTTTCTCCATGAGTGCAGACATTACGCGGTCATAGGAGAAAAATTTTCAAGTTAGCGAAATTAGATATCAAATTGTAGTTGCTATTTGAGAATGGAGAGGGCATGTTTATAGGCAGGTGTTCTCAAGGGAAGACCATTTGTGTGTAGTTTAATACTCTTATTGCATAGCACTGTCCTTAGATAGTTTTTGCTTTACCCCTTTTGGTAATTTCGGCATTTTGAAGTAGCTCTTCAACCTGTTGGATTGTTTGTTTTGGTTTTGAACATTTTAGGCCGTGATCATAAGTGATGAGCCGTAAATATAAACTGGTATCCAAGAATTTTATTAGAATAAGTCAGATTTCATCTTTGAACACGTGAATTAATGATAAATATGTCAGCTTATCTATTTCCCCGAGGTATAATATGACACTGGACTATGAAATATGACCATCTACGCATTAAAAATTGTTAGCAGTCTTACGATATACACATATCAATTTCAGTTAATCAACGGTGTTATTACACAATGATAGGAATATCAGTGAACGTTCGATATTACCGGCATACATGGCATAGGGATGGAGCATTAATTGTTTAAAAAAATATAGATTCGGTAATCCGAACTAAATTCGTTTGACGTCAAGTAGTTTGTGTTGTAATTGGGCGGGGCATTATGACTTAAGATCAAATTCCATATTCCAAAACTGTTAAGGTCTTTCAATAATTAGCACTAATTAACGTTCTTACGTTTTCAAAACTTTGCAATGAATTATGTTATTTTTATTTGCTTAACGATTTTTTTTCCTTAAAAATGATAAACAGCTTAAAAAATTGATGTTCAAGTATTGTGACCTCAAAAAGCTATTATGATTAAATGTAATTATAGTCTCTTGATGAGGTCGATATGTTAACGGACGTCGAAGGAGACGGTCAGTATATATTTTTAGGTCTTTTAAAACTTACGTGAACCGGTACAAAAGAATTTGTACGACTTTACCCCCAACAGAGCTATTGAAAAACAGTACTTTAACGGTTGTTACACGGACACTTTTTATGAATAGAATCGCTCGTGCGTTAACATCATATAAGTGGGTCAAATGTATTTTAATACTTTGATCTACTTATAGGATGTGACTGAAGAGCGATTCTATTCATACAAAAAGTATCCGTGTAACACCCGTTTATTAAGTACTATTTTTCTACAGCTCTGTTGGCGGGTTGCCCTTTCATCTTCTTCAAATAGGAATTTGTATAAATCAAATTGGGAAAGCGCAAAATCTGTTTCAAGATCAAATAAACTGTCGCTCATTTTGTTGCTAAAACGCTCTGAAGTGGCCAACGGTTTCTAAGACGACCTTGAACCCCGTCAAGGGTCTACTCGATTCATTTATGAGTTGAATATTTAAATGAATACACAATCTATTATATTTAAAGAAATTGGAAATTGAAACAAACAAAAATATTAAATAAGTACGGAATTTTCATGACACCATGCACACGCACATTTTTATAATGAATAGATAAAAAAAAATATTTAGAAAATTAGATGTAGAAGAACATAATGAAACTATAATTCAAAACGTGAACAAGTGATTAAAAAAGTTTCTTTTTAATTTACAAATGTACTTGAAACTTAAAAATCGAGTATTTACGCTGCGCTCCACTCAGGAAAGACGTGGATTTTAAAAACTTGTTGAAGATTTTCCCGTCTTAATTTTGAACTCGTGTAAGAACCTATTATAGAGCCTTATAAAAAAATACGACAATCAAAACATTTTAGTTTGACAAGTTATAGAAATTGAAATGCGATGTAAAAAGTACTCATTTGAATTACTTTTTGCACAAATAATTTTTGCCAATGTCTAAATTAAATTAAAATATCTAATGAAAAATTTATAGATAAGCTTACTAATATCGATAAATTGTAAGATTAAAGTTTGAAATTTTAGTAAAAACTTTATTGTTTATTTTGTTTAGTTGGGGTTTAACGCCGTTTTCAGCACATTTGGCCATTTCGCGGCAGCCAGTTTTTATTGGTGGAGGAAGCCGGAGTACCCGGAGAGAACCTCCGACCTTCGGTAGGAAAATTGGCAATCCTTGTCAATTAAGATCGGAGTCGAACACACCCCGCCACATGTGAGATTCGAACTCACAACGCCAGCGTTGACAGGCTAGTGATCAGTAGTAGTCATGACAACTACCTAGACCACTCGGCCACCGAGGCCCCAATAAAAAGTTTAGGAGAAAGTTATACTATAAAAGCTTTTTCGAATATAAATGTATTAGCAATGAAATAATTATCACTTTTGTCGGAATGTGAAATTCTAATCGTAGTAAGAAGAGAACGAATACGCGAAATTACTTTTGAAATAGGATAAGGATTTTTTATCACCTTCATGTGCCCCTTCGTACCGGTTCATTGGTGAAATTGTTTAACCAGTTTAATTGTTATGTATTATTATTGAAAATGACCAATTGAAACCATGTTTTTATTGTGTTTACTGTTTAACCTATTGACAATCGGGGAATCCGAGATGCAGCAATTTTCTAACAATGTATTTTGATTCTTTTAAAAAGTTATCGTTTTACTGCCAAAGTTTATGAAATAAAAGTTCATTTTATAGTGCAAATGTGCAACCTTTTTCATTGAGGAATAATGAAATTAAAGGGCATGCGTGAGTTACCCTGACTTTCGACAAAGAGGATTACTCCTGTCACAAAAGCTTCTTAACCAGGGTTTTATCATGGATAAGTTGATGTCATCACTTAGGAAGTTTTACGGTCGTCATCACGAATTGATTGACCATTACAGTATTCCAATAGCTAAGATGATGTTGGACCTGTTCCCACTGTCGTAACCTTTCATGTGCCTCCACCGATTTGTGACTTTGTTGAACTTCACGACGGGTGCCGTATACGGAGCAGGAACTGCTTACCCTTCCGGAGCACCTGGGTTCACTGCTGGTTTTTATAGGAGTTCGTGTTGTTCATTGTTTTTGAGTTTTCTGTGTTTATTTGTTGTGCTTGTGGTTGTTCATTTGTCTTCCCGGGTTTGTCTGTCCAATGGATTATGTTTTTTTGATTGCTCCTTATGTATATTTGTCACTTTTTTTACGCCAAATACAAACGGCAAAATTGAGTCATAAATAGAATTGGAAAACGACTGTTCCCAAATTTCTATACAATAACATGATTGTTTGTATTCTTATATTCAATTTTATATTATACAACGATCTACATTTTGAGTTAAAATTTGTCAATTTTGTGCAAACACGATCTTTTTTACAACATTCCCACTATGTTGTAACTTTTTGTCCGTCTTTATATCTTTCTACTTCCATGCAAACTCAGGTCTGATAATATGGGCGTGAAAATATTTCCTACAAAATGTCACCTGAGTGACGTATTAGATTTATTTGACGGTCATTTGAGATTACCATAAAAGGCTTGTTGTATATATATAGCACGTGCTGTTTCGTCAAGATTTTGTAACTTATTTACTACGAGAAGGCGTTACGTGGTACAGCTGAACTGGAAGTAGTAAATAGCAGATGTCAATACAAACTTTTTATGGCAAACTCCGATCTCCACCAAAACAATTTGGCTTCGTCACGTGGATTGGCTTTTTTCACGTAATAAGTACCTAAGGAGTACATTTTTATAGGTTAATCCTCATTTACTACGCTCGTGAATTGTATTTATGACATTACGTCAGAAAATTTAATTTTGTTGTATGAATTTATCTATAATTATGTGATTTCTCAGAATTGAATGAAAACTTTATTTTTCTTACGGTGCAAATTTAGAAAAAAAAACAACAAAACGGAGAACAAGAAAGATCAACAATGACGTAACAATCAATCATTTACGCCATCTAATCGGCAGATAATTGATAGAAGGCAAAAGCATGGTCGGTGTACATTGCTTTTTAGGGTGCAACATATTATCTTATATTGCTTAAACGGGTGATTGGTTCTTTTTTTTATATATATTCCTCCGCTATTCGTCCCAGCTTGGTGAGCGTTGAATTTTACAAAATTTACTTATCACGTTATTTACAATTATTTAAGTTTACCGACCTTTTTGTTTTTTATAAAGAGGTCAAACACAGTGTTCGTGAATGCATTCGTTTGATTATCTTCTTTACCTCCATATCCCAAAGAACATTGTTTCCTTGAAGTTTTATACAAAAAGAGATTTATTTCTATAACCCGATTTGAAACATACTTTTATTCTGATTATGCAAGTAATAGTAAAGATATTATGGGATAAAAGTACATAATATCTTTAACCACTTCCCGGTGATTAAATTTCTACGTGGGAATTACCACCCTTTTTTTCTACAGTTATTGGAACGATAAACTAGAGAAGTCCCGAAATGACGTCTATGTAAATAAACTACATAGCAACGACATTTTCTTGGGGTTTTTGTCGAAAATCATAGGAGAAACAGATTCTCCTTCAATTTACTCGCGAGTTATGGAATTTCTCCACCCTCAATAGTTAAAATTTTAGATTTTAACACGCTCGCTCAAGGTTCGCATTTTGAAAATCGAAAATTTAGCTATCTCGGGTGGAGAAATTCCATAACTCACTCGTACCTGAAGGAGAATCTATATTTCTCTTTCTGGATATCGATATATAATTCCGTAAATCCGACTTAATGTTAATTAATCTTTCTTATTTTGTAATTACGAATGAATAAATGTATCTCAATATCAATCTCAATACTTGTGAACAGGGTATTAATATATAATTGTTAAACTATATTTTTTTCCTTTGAAAAAAACATTACACAAAGGAAATTTTCTTTAGAAATAAAATATATTTCTATCTTAAACTTCAAAGAACAAAGTAGTAGTATTTATTCATGTGAAGATTCAAATCTGAAATTTTGAATTTCGAAATTGACTGTTATGAAATATCCGTATTTAAATATTAACGAAGATTAAATGAAGGCATATCAAAGGTAACAAATCAAACCTTTTTGATAAAGCTTATGAAAAAATATAAAAGTTTATTTTCTATACCTTCTTAAAAACATGACGGATTTAAAGACATTCCTATCTTGAGACATTTACTATTTTAAAGATTATTTTAGTGAGCATAATCTTGAGATTCATATTTGTCATGAGCATACTAGATTCTTCTTAATCGTTTAGATATAGATTGTTAAAATTCTTTGATACCAATTGTTCACATTTCGTTGATTTACGACTAATCAGTTGTGCTCAAATGTTGAAAACCAAAACAACAATCCAATACGTCGAAGAGCAAATTACAAAATGATAAAATGACCAAAAGGGGTAAAGCCAAAACCATCAAAGAAAAGAGCTATGCACGAGGGGGGTGCTCCTTTTTTATCACAGATTTTACAATTTTAACGTGGACAAAAACCTCTGCAAATTTCTGAAAGGTCGAATGCCATTCTGTCATCAAAGAATAAAGATAGAACGCCGAATTTTGTTTTTAATATACACATACCAAATCAGAAACGATGTAAATTTGATTTTGATAACATAGAACTAAATGAAGGAATGCACAAACCTATCGAATATTTTTTAAACTTCATATAACATGTACAAGGTCAAGGTACTTGTTTGTGGGTTAGCGGATTTTCTGGGTTGATGTTCATTATTATTCCTATATCCAGTTTTACTTGAAAGTTATTTTTGAAATGAGAAACCAGAGTGGGTTATCTTTTCCTAACCAATGTAGGTAAGGGAGATAATAAGTTTGTCTCCCTTTTAGCCTCAGGACAAAAGGGAGAGAATTTAATTATCTCCCTTTCCTACATTGGTTAGGAAAAGATAAATCACTCTGGTTCCTCATTATAACGGAGATTTCAGTGCACCAATTCATTTTTTCACTCAAAATTCTCAAGATAAAACTGCGTGACTATTGTTCAAATATAGGAGGTAATTCAAGTATAAAAATGAAGTCATTCAATTCCATTACATATTATTTTCCGATGTTGCAACTAAATAAAGATCAATTTATAAAGTAGTTTTAAACCATGGGAATTGTTTGAATTTTAAATTGTCGATTAAAAAGAACAATTAAAGAAAGACCCAGTGCACTGATGAATATTTACATGGTTGATCTAAGAATACACGGATTGTTCTTCACCATATAATTATAGTATATATAACATTATATAGTTATAATTCCTACTGGACAAAAAATGATGAAAAAATAAATTCTATTTTATTTAAGAACAATAAACAGATGTGATTAAAATGACAAGGCTATAATAGGCTTTAAAAAAACACATTTTAATGATTTTTATCTAGTCGCTGTATGTGGAGGAATTTGTGCTAGTTTTATTTGTGTATAATCAGAAGCTTTATTAGTTTGACTGATTGATTGGTTGAGGGCAGTTATTACGTGCATTTTTAGGACGACAACATGCCTATGCAATTTTCTATTGCACTGGATTTTAGCTTGCCAGCACACAAGTTAACAGTTTGCAGCAAGACATCTCCCAACCGGGACACATAATCATAAATCTAACTCCATACCTACCCGTATTTGGTCTTTGTGGAGTATCGATAAATATTATTCTCTTAAAAAGGAAAAGTGTGATGATTTTTACCTTCCAGTTGTCATCTTCCCTTCAGTCTTAGCAGTATAAGGGCAAGGTCTTCGGTCTACATTTCTAGTATATTTAGCAGCTGATTCGTTACTGTTTTGCATGTCATTTGTTCAGTGACATTCTGAACAGAACGAAATTATGTCATATAAAATTATAAGACAGGGATAGGCTAAGTGTTTGTGAATATCGCCACTCCAAAAATTGTAGGGTCGTCTTCACGATTCGATTGGCTGATACGAAATTTTTATCCCATAAGTTAATTTCACGTCGTTCGCAGAGCAAGAAAGGCCTATCCTTCCCTAAAACCTTATGTCAATTCCTTTTGGAAATTTTGTGCTGTTTTCTTCTGTGGCCTGTTCTTTATTAACTTTCCCATTTATCTTATTGCTACGATATTCTCTTGTCGATATTATTTAAAAATTTGTTAAACAGATACACACTAAATCCTGGATTTTTTCATCATTGCGATTCATGGCAATATTCAACCCATTTATTTCATCTGTTGTAAAATGACGAAATGTGCACATTTTGTGCATCAAAATTGGCATCAAAGAATTTTATTGTAGAATTAAAGGCTGAATTCCATATCAATATAAATTTACCTTAATAGTACTTTATGATTTAAGTCCTGTTTGTAGAAATCTTTTAACAATAAAAAAAATCTCTTATGAAACATTATGATATAAGTATCAGGTATTATCAGAAAATTGAAAAGTTTTATTTCGGCGATTCGAGCTGTTCTTGTCCAATTTAAATTAAAAAAATAAAGATAAAAATGTATTAAAGGTACTACATCAGACGAAGAGAAAGTCAAGATACCTATGTTGCTGCGATAATAAAACTTTATAAGTTCTGAACTTCATTTCTTAATCGTAGAGGTAAATCTTAACAACATTTACAGTTAAATTTATAAGACGGAGTATATGTACATAGAGGTTATCGTCCCATAGATAAATGTTTAGTATGCACAGTGTTACCTTATGAATACCCGACATGTTTACGATCGTATATCGGTATATATAAGAAATTTTGTGCGAACAACCTTGATACCAGAAAGTTGTTTTAAAAAATGGCGGTATCTGACTTGCATAATTTTCATATCGGTGACTATGTAGTTTTTGGTGCAATGTTAGTTATTTCTATGGCTATTGGAATTTATCATGCTTTCGCTGGTGGAAAACAGAGAAGTACGAACGAATTTTTTATGGCAAACCAGAGTATGAGATCACTTCCAGTAGCATTGTCTGTTCTCGCAAGTTTTTTCTCGGCATCAACTTTACTCGGAACACCAGCGGAAATATACGAATATGGTACACAGTATTGGATATCTGTCTTTGGCGCAATATTTGCTCCTATAACAGGAGCACTCCTGTTTGGGCCAATGTTTTTTCAGCTTAAAGTTGTCAGTGTTTTCGAAGTAAGTATACAGTTTACTAACTATCCCCAGCTCAGTTGCTAGTATTTAGATACTAGCCCGAAATTAATATTTAAAATTTACTGTTCCAAATTTTAATAAAATTTGTGAAAACTAAGGAGTATCTCCCTCGTGCACAGCTCTGTCCTTGGATGGTTTTGGCTTTACTCCTTATGGTCATTTTGTTATTTTTAAATTTGCTCTTCAACGTTTTGGATTGTTGTTTTGGTTTTCGACATTTTAGGTCTTTAGCACTATTGATGAGTCGTAAATCGACGAAATGCGAATATCTTGTACATCAAAATTGGTATCAAAAATAATTTTATTGTAAATAAAAGGATTTTTGTCAGTAGATTTTTAATTCTCTTGTTAGTTTGATCATAACTTAGTAGAGGACTCTTATCATTATCGTAATATGAAAC
Organism: Mytilisepta virgata; assembly: GCA_028015205.1. Taxonomy (NCBI): domain Eukaryota; kingdom Metazoa; phylum Mollusca; class Bivalvia; order Mytilida; family Mytilidae; genus Mytilisepta; species Mytilisepta virgata. The sequence continues at coordinate 23,093,816 of CM051515.1, forward strand.
GGGAAATTTCCACAGCCACTGTCTGGGGATTATGCAATTTGTTAATTACATTCACTCTAGGTCAGCATGGTCATCGCATGATCATGGTCAATATTAGTTTGCGATTGGCTTAAGATAATTAGACTGACCAATCAGGAAATCGCGCATGATAGCATCATGCATGTGAGGGGACGCTTGGTCATTTACGATTTTGTTTTGAAAGCTGCCGGTCGCCATTTTGTAATTCAAGAAAGAAAGCCAAAATATTAATAATCGAACACACAAGGAAGTTTTCATGTAAGCTGAAGACGGTTTCAAGGTTTGATCAGAGAATTGTGAGATACAGAATTCACTCAGAAGGTATAGGCCATCCTTAATATTTTTATAACGTTAATATTCATTTGTAAAATTTTCTTTTTATGCATAATGGTCCATCGAGTTTTGATTTTCGGTCACTCATTCATACGTAGATTAGATTCCTTTTTATATAGGAACCGTGATTTTGGTTGGTATAATTTAGGTTTTGATGGTACAGAAATACAAGTAGAATTTACAGGATTGGGTGGAGGTACTTTACGACCGGGACCTAAATGCATTCAAAAAGAAGATTTTATGCACGTTTTTCATACTTTTAAACCAAACACTGTTTTTATGCAGATCGGCGGTAATGATTTGACAAATGAAAATAATCCAGAATAATTAGTGCGAGATATCACATCTTTTGCCGATTATGTAATCACTGTTTATGGAGTAAACCACGTGGTGATAGGTCAATTACTGCCGAGGTATTCCGAAAGTTCCGGTCATGATTATAACGAAAAGGTAAACAAAGTGAATCGATCGTTAGCTTCATCATTGAAAGACCGAGAAAATATTACTTTCTGGCATCATCGAGGACTTTGGAAAGATACTGCATCGTTAATGATAGATCAAGTCCATTTTAACGATGCAGGTATGCAGATTTACGCTAAAAACGTACGGGCAGCAGTTGGCAGCTCAAAACGAAAGTAAACAAACAAATGATTACGATATAAGATTTTTTATCAACATTATACACACATGGTGCATTACTTGAATGCTCACACACATACATGGTTACAAGCATACATACAAAGAATGTAGTCATAACGGAATAACAATATTTATTATCTGTACTAAATTTAGTTTTTGATTAACAATTATTATATATTTAGTCATATCATCAAATGGTTATGGCACGTTGATGTATCAATATACACATGGTTTGGTTGATATCATACATATCATTTATATGGGTGTACCCATATGGTTATTTCATTTATTTAACAATTATTATATATATAGTAATATCATCAAATGGTTATGGCACGTTGGTGTATCAATATACACATGGTTGATATCATACATATCATTTATATGGGTGTACCCATATGGTTATTTCATTTATGGTTGGTCTTCACATGTTTACTAGTGAATTCCTTGGGATTAAAATTGAATCCCATACTCATGGTTATCTCGGTGTAGATCTTATGTAGCTATTTTGTATACATTGTATTTCACATTTGTGAACATTTTGGTTTCAATAATGTATATTCTTCATTCCAGTCATATGGATGTGCCACAATTAATGGAGTGTGAATATTTAGAACTGGTAATAAATTCAATACTTGTACAGAATTCATGATATTATAGTATATGTATTATTTAGAATCGTGATAATTGTGCATACATTTCAATGACAAAAATGCTGCATTTATGTTTTCTTTGATTAATAGATGCCAAACCAGAGATCTAGGGTGAAAAGAAAGGCAACACCGACAGATCTGAGGGATGTTGACCCTGTTCAGGCCAGTTCAGATGTTGTCACACCGCAGCCAAGAAGGCGAAAACGTACCCGTACTTCTCAAATAGCAGTTGACCAGCCTGTTCCATTGGAACATTCATCAATGACTCAACCAGCAGTGTCTGCATCACCGACTCCATCAGCACATCCATCAGCTGACCAGATAGCTGCGGCAATGATAAGCCAGTTAAAAGAGTCTGGTATAGAACTATCTGTTAATAACAGACAACCAATTTCATCAAATTTTCTAGCAAATATAATTACAGAGGGAGATGCTACTGGGCACACTGTTAGTACATGTACGAACAATACCGATTCAACACAGATTGCTGGAAATCAACCTGTTAATGCTCCATGTGTATTTGCACCACCATTGGTAACAGACCCTGATGTTCTAGCATACTCAAGGCAAGGAACAGAATTCAATCCAGTCCTTATTCCATCTGCAATCGGCATTGACAGTTCACCATTGGGTAATACTGCTTCATATATTTTAAGGAACACTTTACCCTTAGGCTTTAATGTTGATGAGAAAATAAGGAAAGACATTTGGTCTGACACATACGTGGAGTTGATTAAACTCTCACCAAATTTCAACGATGATGAAAATGATGACATTTTATTCCGTACAAAAACTGTTAAAATCTCCACTACTTCCAAGACTAAGCAGTTGGTAAATATTCACCAGTGGACTGAGGCTTTTGACATTTTTATGTCTTTACATCATGTTAAATATCCTGATTTAATTCTTAGTTTAATTAAGTATGCATATAACATTAGGGCCATGTCCAAACGTTTTGGTTTTCATGTAGCTAGATCATATGATGAGGCTTTCCGTAGGGTACGCAAAGTGATGAGGTTTGATTGGTCTGTTGTTAATGATGATTTATGGCGTACTGCCTTTTATGAGCATTTCCATGGCAATCAAAACTCTAATAGCAATAATAGAAATAGGCAGGTTGGAACTTCTCCCTTTCCAAGGCAGGCTCAGCAACACACTAATCCATTCCCAATTGGTTACTGCTGGGCCTACTGCAGAACAGGGGAATGTGTCAACATGGCCAGTTGCAGACTCAGACACGAATGTGTCAAATGTTCCAAAAAACATGCAACAAATTCATGTAGGGAAGGGCCTTCAAAGTTTGACAAGTCTGCCTACACCGGTAAAGGTAAATAAGCTAAACCATTTTCTTCAGGGATATGACAGTCATCTGAAATATAAGTTGGTTCAGGGTTTCAAATTTGGGTTTAAGTTAAATTCATCCTTAGTTAAAATTGATACAACTTTTCCTAGGAACCATAAAAGTGCCAGAGACAATCCCGACATAGTGAATAAGAAGATTTCGAAGGAGATTTTGAAGGGTAGGATAAGAGGGCCGTTTAAAGACCCACCATTTGATAATTTCATTTGCTCACCTTTAGGTTTAGTTCCCAAAAAGGAGGAAAATTCTTTCCGTTTAATTCATGATTTATCTTTTCCAAAAGGGGACTCTGTTAATTCTTGGACGCCAATTGAGTTCACTTCAGTATCGTATCAGAATATCGAGACTGTCATTGACCTGGTACAGGATTATGGTTTTAACTGTCTCATGAGTAAAGCGGACATTCTTGAGGCGTTTCGTTTGGTCCCTGTTAATTCATCAGATTATCATTTGTTGGGCTTTCAGTGGCAGAACCTATTTTATTACGATGCAGCGTTACCCATGGGGGCATCTGCATCTTGTCAACTTTTTGAATGTTTTTCTACTGCCCTTCAATGGATTTTGAATACAAAATTTGAGATTAGGGGTATATCACATTTACTTGATGATTTTTTCTTTGTTGGTAAAGCAGATACGACTGAATGTTCCATTGCCTTAAATACATTTCTAGCATTAGCTGATAATTTAGGTGTTCCTATTAAACATGAGAAAACCCAAACCCCAACCACACGTCTTACTATTTATGGGATTGAAATTGATTCACAATCTATGATAGCTCGTCTACCTCCCGAAAAAATAGAAAAGGTTTTAAGTTTGCTAAAAGTTTTTAAAGTAAGGAGGAAAGTGACTTTGCGAGAACTGCAGTCATTATTGGGGTTGTTAAATTTTGCTTGTAGTGTAATTGTCCCAGGTCGTGCTTTTTTGCGAAGATTATTTGATTTAACTATGGGACATACATGCCCTCACTTTAGAATCACGCTTAATTCAGAAGCGAGGGCAGATCTTAATGCTTGGTATGAGTTTATTTGTAACTACAATGGAAAATCTTGTTTTTTGTTTAAACAGTGGGTGTCATCAGAATCATTGAAACTTTATTCAGATTCTGCTGGGGTGTATGGTGGTTTTGCAGCAGTTTTTGGCAATAAATGGTTCACTGGAGAGTGGCCTCCTGATTTAAAAGATTTGCATATCACTGTAAAAGAACTGTTTCCCATTGTTCTTGCAATTGAAATTTGGGGTAAAAATTTGGCCAATCATAAGGTGTTATTTTTGACTGATAATCAGGCAGTAGCAGAAATTATAAATAAAACATCATCTAAAGATAACAATCTGATGAAATTGGTACGTCGACTGGTATTGTCCGCACTGAAGTTTAATATCCATTTTAGGGCTAAACACATAGCTGGCAAAACGAATGTGGTCTGTGATTTGCTATCTCGTTTTTCTTTTCAGGAAGCGCACCAAATTGCTCCTTGGTTAAATCCAAATCCAGTTACGGTTCCACAACATCTCTTGAGTCTGTAACAGCGCAATTATTACAAGCTTCATTGTCACATTCATCAAGACAATCTTATATAAGAATGCTGAATGTATACCATCAATTTTGTAAAGAACATTTTCCTTTAGTCCCATCATTTCCTGCGACAAACATTATGATAGCGCATTTTATTTCATTTCTTTTCGTGAAAAATTATCAGCCATCCACAATAGCATCTTACATCTCGGCTATTAGTTTTATTCACAAGGTTAATTTTTGGAATGATCCTTCAGATTCATTTTTTATCAAAAAAATAATTAAAGGAGCCCAAAATCTGAGGAGTTCATGTGATAATAGATTGCCAATCACAAAGGAAATATTGTCAAAATTGATAGCAGCAATTCCCTTAGTTATTAAGAGTCCTTATAATCAAATTTTGTTAAAAGCTATGATGTCCTTGGCCTTTTACTGTTTTCTGCGTATAGGCGAGATGGCTGTAAAAAGTGGAAATAGAAAACATAACGTCCTTCAGTTATCAGATATACATGTGGAATTTGAAAACAGGGTTTCAAAACGTATGACGGTCACAATGAGGAATTACAAACACAGTGATATGCAGCCAAAAACTATTTCAATTGGAAGGAATGCTAATAATGTGCTTTGTCCCGTTATGGCTTTGTCAAGCTATTTAAATTTGGCTAAACACAATTCTGGTCCCCTATTTCAATTTCCCTGTGGTACACCAGTATCATATGCTTTCTTTAGGTCATCCCTAAAAGCTGTTCTCAATTTCGTTGGTTTAAACACCAAATTATATAAGGGTCATAGTTTTAGAATAGGTGCTGCAACATCTGCAGCCGCCAATGGCATATCTTTAGAAGTTATTCAACAAATGGGGAGATGGAAATCAAATGCTGTAAAAAATTATATAAGGTTGCACAATTTTTGAAGGTAGAGGTCAACAGGGTTTGCTCTGCTATAAATAGAATTTTTCTGTATACATGTACGTGTACCTGTTTGTATTTAGAATTTGTACACAACATAGATTATTTAATATTAGAACTGGGTAAAGAGGTCAACAAGGCTTGCTCTTTCCTTTGATTATTTCGCATTATCATGACAACACTTTGCGTGCCTTACACAAATTTTGTTACAAATTGTTAATTTTTACATGTGTGTGAATATATATACATATATATGTGTGTATATGCTATATGTAGAGGTCAACAGGGTTTGCTCTACATCATTGCGTCTTAGAAATTGTTTAGTGCAAGTTGTACAATTTGGTTTACATGTTATGTGTTCTGAAATGTAAATTTTAAAATGTGGAGGTCAACAGGGCTTGCTTCACCTTTTAATAAATTTTTTTTTTATATATGTATATGCTATATGTAGAGGTCAACAGGGTTTGCTCTACATCATTGTGTCTTAGAAATTGTTTAGTACAAGTTGTACAGTTTGGTTTACATGTGTTATGTGTTCTGAAATTTAAATTTAAGAATGTGGAGGTCAACAGGGCTTGCTTCACATTTTTTTTATTTTTTATTTTTATTTTTTATGTTTTATTTTTATTTTTATTTTTTTTTATTGTTTCGTACCTCGCATACTGCTGCAATGACCTTCAAGGAGTTTTTGGGTGGCGGTCTCCCCAAATAAAATTCTTCAATCTCGGGGAGTTTGGCGGTTTTTATTCGCCACCTTTGCAAATTTTTTGTCATTTATTCAGATTTTGATTATTGCATAAAATTGCATAATTGATTATGTAATCCAGATTATTATGAATTTATGGTATTTTGAATAAATGACCTTTATCGCAAATAGTATTATTATTTTACTGCAAATGAACTCCAACTCCTTGAAGAACCGATGTACGTAGTAGATAAAGCTGAAACTTTGTATTATGTCTGTCTGTTGTTTAAAAGGTTGAATAAGTTCCCCCTCACCCCACTTTATTTCTGTTGTTCTTTCCTATGTTTGGTATGAAAATTTAGGTGACAAAAAAATAATTTTATTGTAAATAAAAGGATTTTTGTCAGTAGATTTTTAATTCTCTTGTTAGTTTGATCATAACTTAGTAGAGGACTCTTATCATTATCGTAATATGAAACGGGAAATTTCCACAGCCACTGTCTGGGGATTATGCAATTTGTTAATTACATTCACTCTAGGTCAGCATGGTCATCGCATGATCATGGTCAATATTAGTTTGCGATTGGCTTAAGATAATTAGACTGACCAATCAGGAAATCGCGCATGATAGCATCATGCATGTGAGGGGACGCTTGGTCATTTACGATTTTGTTTTGAAAGCTGCCGGTCGCCATTTTGTAATTCAAGAAAGAAAGCCAAAATATTAATAACCCACCCTCCCACACCTTTCAAAAATAAGGTTTCAGTCATATCTATGTGTGTGTTTTTTTTTTTTTTTGTCTTGTTTTTTTTTCCTCATTCTATAACATATTGTATTCTTTGAACGGCGGTTTTTATTCGCCACCTTTGCAAATTTTTTGTCATTTATTCAGATTTTGATTATTGCATAAAATTGCATAATTGATTATGTAATCCAGATTATTATGAATTTATGGTATTTTGAATAAATGACCTTTATCGCAAATAGTATTATTATTTTACTGCAAATGAACTCCAACTCCTTGAAGAACCGATGTACGTAGTAGATAAAGCTGAAACTTTGTATTATGTCTGTCTGTTGTTTAAAAGGTTGAATAAGTTCCCCCTCACCCCACTTTATTTCTGTTGTTCTTTCCTATGTTTGGTATGAAAATTTAGGTGACAAAAAGAATTTTATTCAAAATAGTAGACAAGAATACATATTTACGGAACATAATCAAAGACTTAAATCTGAGGAACAGAATTATAAACAAACGTGTACTATGACAACACCAAAAAACCACTATCTTATTGGTTTGGTACTCCTTTTCCGATATCTAGGAAACATGATCTCTTATGCCCATACATTCCCTCTTGTATCGAATAAGCTAAGAAATGAGGACGCCATACGAAGACTATGTTGGTATATTGAAAGTAGGGTTGAATTGTAACGTATATGGCGTACAGTTTTTTCTTCAAATGGTAATGGTTATCATTGAATTGTGAAGCATTCTTTGGTACATACTACGGTAGTGAGATTTGAAAAAAAAACATCTTGGAATCATATGGGATAAGATAAAAGAAGGATGTCCTCAATATAATAATTGTTGCATAGAACAAAAACAAGTAAACAACACTTTTATTGTTATTCTTCATCTTTAAAGTACCTGTAATGTACCGGAAATCTTATAACAAGACCCAGGCTTATGGTACCAAGCATCGTGTTATATGTGGGATGCATATGAGAATGGTGAGCTGTTGAAAGGACAAAGAAGGACTAAAACGTATAATAGAAAAAAGTCGAACAAACCTAAATACAATTTAAAAGTTAAAATGGCCCAATTTTTCGGCCAATATGGCCTCGGTTCACGTGCAGGTAGAAAAAAAAGACGTCCACTCTATGAAACCTAGACCCCGACTGAATCCATACATAAGAAATTGTAAGGTACGTTTATGATGTTAGGCAAACAATAGAAAACTGGAAAATGTATGGTAGATTTATGAAGTAGATGAAATGTAAAATTAGGAAATTGTTTTTTCACTTTCATTTTCGGTGTTTGTTTGTTGTGTTTGTGGTTGTTCGTTTATCTTCCCGGGTATTGTCTGTCTAATGGATTGCGCTTTTTTAGATTGCTCCTTAGGTATGTTTGTCCTCTTCTTTGATTAAAGCATTAGAGCAAACGAAGCTCATTTATTACTGCTTTTCATCGTTAAGTAACAACCAGAAATCAAGTGTGAATATCAAAAGGAAATGGTTATGGAAATAGATTATTGGGGTCAGAATTAACGTGACCTTTTTTGGTTGTCTTGATTTTGTGTCATACAGAGTACCATCAAAATCAACATACGAAAAAATAAATTTTTTATACCAATTTTGATGCACAGCATCACTATTCGTCGATTTACGACTCATCAGCTGTGCTCAAGGCATAAAATGTTGAAAACCAAAGTAATAATCCAAAAGATTGAGGAGCAAATTCAAAAATGTCAAAATGGCCTGAATAATGAAACTAAAACAATCTAAGGACAAAGCTATGGACTATGGAGATACTCCTTATTTTTTCCCAAAAAAATTTTTGGAAAAGTAAATTTAGAGTATCAGTTTTGTGTTATTATAACTGAGCAGGTGATACCCTTTAAGTCCACCAGCAGTGGTATCGACTCAGTGGTTATAAAAAATTCATTGATATTCAAACAGGGTTTTAAAGCTAACTTTTTGTGTCAACCGATGTCTGTTATTGCGTCAACCGATGTCTGTAATATTGTAGTATTAAGAGAGAAAAACAAATTTTGTTTTGCTGCTTCAAATTTTCAATCATCTTAATTTTTCTTATTCAGAAAAGATAATATTTTTTCCTCAGTCTGTTATTGTTTAGGTTTCAGCTTCATGCTTCCATTTTATTATTGATAATATTTTAATAATTATTTATGTGGCCTGGAATGCCTCATAAAATTATTTTTTATTATAGGGTATTTATAGTGGGTTTTTTATTGTTTGTTTTGTTTTGTTTTGTTTTTTTTTATTAAATATATAAAAATCGTATTACTAATAGGTATATGATTTTTCCTGGCATTATAGTATTTAGAAGAACACTTCAAGTCGAAGATGGTACGTTTGTTTGGAGCTGCTATATTTTTAGTTAGGACCGTAAGTTCATTCGCAATACGTTATCAGAAAATAATCTTAAATACATATTAAATCCCTGTTCATCTTGTTTTATTCAAAGATATTTTGTTTTCATTATTCTGATGGTTGTTAATGCAACTCTGACGTTTGTTCGAAAACAAAATGGTTTTGATATTGAACAAATAGAATACCGAAGCTAGAAATACAGTTTGAAAAGTCAAAAAGACAAATCGCCAAAGACAAGTGCAATTCTTGAGGACAATTACACAACGAAAGCTACAAAGTAAAGTCAAGAAATACCAAAGAGGTATTCGAAGGAGGGGAAAATCGAAACAACTGACAAACTCAGGAGAACAACGAAGACAAGACCAAAACAATACATGCACCACAATTAAAAACTAAAAACATATGAACAACATGGACTCCACCAAAAAAAAACCGGAGATAGACTCGGGTGCTCAAAAAAGCAAGAAACGTAAAGAGGCAAAATGCAACTTAACGTCTGGCGAGATTTAATGTTTGGAACATATGGTCACCAAACAGTACATATGATATTTTAGAATCATTTGTTGATACTCATTGGTCTTTTGCACAACAAGTTAACTGTAATGCCTGTTGTGGGGAAAAAATAGTCTTAGATTTCTCTGACATCAAAGCATTCTTTTTAACTAACTGGGCTCCTGAGTATTCCATTTATAAACTGAACTGTTTCGAATCTATTTCTGTCCGTAAAAATGTATATTATTCGCCATTATGGTTATTTTTTATCATTAACTATCATTACAATGATTAGTTCAAGAAAGGTTTGATTTCTTTAAATATACAAATCTACAAAAATACAATTAGATACATTGTTGTACTTAGAGATTTGGGAAAAGGAAGAACTCCCTAGATAATTATAACAAAATTGAACACAGGAAATGGTTGCTTTGTATTGTTTCAGTGTTTGTTCTGTGGTTTGCCAGTTTGCATTGTGTATGATCAGCAATGATTGATATACATATCAAGGAAAATTTTACCTTTTAAAATTGAATAATTCAAACGATATATCTATTCAAGGAATACCGAGAGAGTAAATCAGAAAGGAAAGACTATAAGATCAAAAACCAAAAAATCAGCCTTTTTAAAAGTTTAATTATAAGAAAATCTATTTTATATACATTTATTATAAATCTTTTGCAAAACTCATTTGCGCCAATTGATCTTTTCACTAAAACCTTTTTCGATAATTGGATCTTTTGATCACAAATTCTCAGTGTATTTTGTTACTAAAGAAATGTTAATCTTGATTTTTTTAAGATGAAATGTAAACTTGCTATTATGATTAACATCATGCATTTTTATTACAAATTAATGTTTTCTAAAGAGAAAACAGTTTAAGTCTGTATAAGAATTAAAATTCAAGGATTTTTTAAATCCTCTAATGTTTCTTTGGTGAATTGATACTGGAACTTGCAATCAAACGATGAACACAAGTTTTTAATGTTGGAATAATGGGATATTCTTACATCATAAGTACATTTTTTTTTTAAAAACTGTACAACCTATGGAAAAAGAATTATTGCTTACGTTTGATCAATTTTGACTGCACCAAGATTGTATTGTATTGTTTAAGATCACTGGGTAACTCATCTCTCCTCTTCGTTTATAATATAGGTTGTTCCCAGCATTTGGTGTCACTTCCTGTGTTAAGTTCATAATTCTAGTGCTTTAGGTTTTGTTCTCTCTTGGTCTATTTCTGTTTAGTTTATTGCATTTTGTTATTCTCATAGTTATACATGTATTCTCGTGACATGTGTGTGTCAAGTTCCATTCTCATGACTTGAATTTCGATCTGTTCCTATGCTCAAAAAAATTATTATTTGAGTGAAAGAAAATCTAGTAATTCGCAAGTGAGCTGAAAACTCATATTCAACTCTAGCCCCATAAGGAAGTGACGTTAAAAAGTCCTTACTGTATAAAATTACTTGCATAAAAACACAATACGGTTTATTTTCTTACTAAAACTCCTTCATTTGTGATTGTAATAAACAGAATAATTTATTTACTATAAATGAACTCGTAAAATGTCTAGGCTCGAATCATAAACAAAGGTCAAATATATATAAATAATTTAATTTTATCAGTAATTTCAAAATTAATTTTACAGACTATTGGAATGGGTATAGTTTTATTTGGTCCGTCAACAGCTCTTAGTGCCGGTAAGCAAAAATATTAAACCTGCAAAAGGATTTTATGACAAATATTTTTTGTATTGGTCCATTCTCAGACTGCTTATTAATCACTGGGTAAGTTTTTATCTATAAAAAAACAAATAAATATATGTACATGTTATTTTATACAAGTTATAACTTGTGTATTAAAAAATTGTACTAATTTCGACTTGTACGCAGGGATAATACGGTTATAACTTGTACAAAATTTTGTTACCGTGTATAAAACATGACAAATGAAAATTTTCCAATACGTGAGTACGTGCCGCTTTGACATCCGCAGTGATAATACCAGTTCACCAATAAATCAACGACACCAAACCGACACAAACCCCGGACAAAATAATATAAAACAGCATAAAACACAAACATAAACAAAACAGAGATTCGGGATAGTATGACTGAGTACAGGCACTAAACATTGATGGAGTTATACCGGTGTTATTAGTATTCGAACCTCCTCCATCTCTTTCCTGACATTCTTGCTTATAAAATATACTATATAAGCAAATGTAATTATGTTTACCAACAATGTGACCGCTTGCTAGAATTGCAAAATTTTGATTTATAAGACCTGTAAATTGTTCTTTGTAAGTCTGTTTTGTATGGCAGCCTGTACCATAATTTCCCATCTGACATAATTTCACATAATGTGTTGATTCGAGATTTATGATTATTAACCTTGTTCTTTAACTTCATAGCAGATTGCATTAGTCATATATGCTTACCCTTCCGGAGCACCTGAGTTCACTCCTGGTTTTTATTGGAGTTCGTGTTGTTCATTGTTTTTTAGTTTTCGGTGGTTGTTTGTTGTGCTTGTGGTTGTTCGTTTGTCTTCCCGGGTTTTGTCTGTCTAATGGATTGTGTTTTTTGGATTGTTAGGTATGTTTGTCCTCTTAAGTATTAATTGCTTACCAAGTGATCAATTATCATCTCATTTGGTCTGTCATATTTGCAAAATTTGATTGTAATTTTCATTTTTTCTTGGAACTTATCAATACGAAGAAATTATACATATATTAGAAACTAAGATATGACAGTTACTGAGACTTTTTTTCTTGTTTTAATACACTGCGAAAGAAAAATGCCTAAAATGTAAACAGGAACTCAAAATTTAAGTAAAGCCAATTTTGTGGAATTCTAACCGAGCTTTTAGTGTAATTTAATAAATATTTCATCGTGCCAATTTTAATGCATAACATATGCATATACTGTTGGAATATCAGTCAATTGTTGTGCTCAAGGCTGAAAAATGTTCATAGTCAAAAGTATAATCCCAAGTTTTGAAGATGAAATTCAAATACAAAAATGTCGCAGAAAAGGTTTAGCCAAAAGCACTCAGTCACACAGGTATGCCTGCGGCTAGTATATCAAATGATGTGTGTGAGGATTCAAAATCTACACGTACAAAAATCAAAGTTCAAAAAAAAGGTAACATCTTCAAGCCACAACTGGGCGTCAATTCTAAGCAGTGGTTGAAATGAAAGTTCAAGACGATCTCTGGCTGCGGATTGGGAAAATTCATTACTATATGTCAGTTTATATTTTATATGATTGAGGCAAATAAGACAATTGTGAGGATACTGTCAATCTGGATTTTGTTTACCATTCTTAGGGTAAAATAGGAGATCAAAAATGATTGCGTATAATCTGTTATTTGATACACATGCAACTTATAAAATGAAAATTACAGAAAATGCTAAAGTAGAAAACGCAATCGACGAGCACTATTGCAGCTAGTCGGATACTGTCGCACTATTAAAAAGATTATTCACTTTTGTAAATGTTCTTTACCCAAATAATATGTCTATTAATGCACTTGAACGCAAAATTTTATTTATATAATTACTATTTTACAAAACATATGAATTACAGAGTGTATGTTACACGTTTAAGATTGTCTTCTCATAAACAGGGCGTTATAACGGTATTGACGGCAAATAGAAAGTGTCTTCTTTGTACTTCTAACGTGATTGAAGATGATTTTCACTTTGTTCTTGAGTGTATTGCATATGGTGATCTGCGACAGCAGTTTATCAAACCATATTACTATAGTAGATAATCCGCTTATAAATTTATGCAACTACCCTGTACGGACATTGTAAAGGAATAGAGAAATTTGTGTAAAATTCTGTGTCATGCCTTCAAATTAAGATCTGATCTATCGTTGCAATTTCAATAATTCGTTTATGCTTCTTGATGATAATTGTCAATTATGTATATTGCTTAAAATAATAAAGAATTTGTAATTTTTAATTCAACTTCAATGGCTGTGAGCCATTCGTATTTATGTGATGATTATGATTGTTTTTTCAAGTAACTCCATTTCCTGAGTGGGCTGTTATTTTAGTGGTTGGGGGAGTTTGTACATTTTACACGACAATAGTAAGTATGGCAGAATGTTAGTTTAGTTAATTAGTACTGCAGGTTTATAAATTCGAAAATTTGATGTCATTTACTTTCATAAATGCTATCATCATGGTTATTCAGTGAGCATCTTACGAAAGATACTAATCGCTCATGACAGAAAAGTTGCTCAGACAGGGGTATGTTGCTCCTAAGTTGGAGTCATCCTTATTAAAGTTTTATGGACGTCATCATGGCTTGGATGACAGGTATGAAAAACCCGTTTCCCAAATGAAAATGGACCTGTTCCATTGATGTTGTCCCTTCACCATATCGGATTTGACATGGGCAGCATGGCGGGTTTCTGCGAGACCTTCTGCTTACTCTTCCGGAGCACCTGAGTCGCCCCAACCCCGGTTTTTTTTTGGTGGAGTCCATGTTGTTCATATGTTTTTACTTTTTAATTGTAATGCATGTATTGTTTTGGTCTTGTCTCCGTTGTTCTCCGGAGTTTGTCAGTTGTTTCGATTTTCCCCTCCTTCGAATATCCCTTTTGTATGTCTTGACTTTACTTTTTCAGGGAGGTATAAAGGCTGTAATATGGACTGACGTTTTCCAGACAATAGTCATGTTAGCTGGTATGCTCGCAGTTGTTATAAAAGTAAGTTTGCATTATAGGCCTATATGAAGACCATCTATAAAATTTTACACACATGAAAACCTTTTACCTTCCTTGGTCAAGGATTTTATATGGAAGAAATTTAAATTGAATCATCAATAATAAACAAGATTTTCGCCAACAGTTTTTGGGTGATCATTAAAGATCACAAGGAAATTCGTAGATGTTTTAATGGATAGTCAACCAGCTTTTCTATGACCACCATGCGTAAAACGACCGCACGTAATCGCAACCACTGACGGAGTGGCAAAACGTGAAGTGGACATTACAAAAAGCAACAATAAGATTTTTTACATCACTCAGTCACATTTCGGAAGAGGTGATCAATTCCAGTTAAATTTATGTGCGATTCAAAATAGCATCATTAATTTACATAAGTATGTAAATGATAAACAAGATGAATTGATTGTATACACAAGAATCTATCAGCATAAACCACTCTAACTCAACCACTTCTCAGTGTGTGTATTAAATCGGCTATCCGCCTCTCTGTTTTTTATATGCTTGCGTTTTGTACTCTTATTTTTGCCCGAAAGTGCGTAATTTATTCATACGTCATTATCAACATTTCCTGTAATATGTTTTATTGTTTTTCCCTAAAGAAGATGATATGATTTCAGCCATTATCTGGCCTCATCAGACATGAAAAATTAAAATTAATATTTCAGATTCGAATTGAATCATTTTTATCGTATAATGATCGAACTTTTCCTGTGTATCAATCATTGTACAAAATTCCTTTCCATGACGTCTAGAACGTCTGCTAAAAGATTTTTGAAGAAAATTGAGTGTTTTTCATTGATTTCTTCGTTATATCAAGATGAACAACAGCAATAAAAGCGCTGGTTCATTACATTCTAGTATTGTGTTATAGATTTTTTAAAGCCGGGAAGGAAGGACATAGTGGATGCATTAAAACATAAAAATGAAAAACTCAAGCCATTGAACTCCTCATTTATTTATGTAAATTACCGCCCCGCCAGTCAATTACATTATCTTAATTTATGCTATATATCTATGGTATAATCGATGGATTTTTTCCGCATTGAATATTTCAAGCTAAAATGATAGATCGTCTGTGTTCTAAAATCTAAAACAGAATCATGGGTTTTGTCAGTTGTTTATATATTTTGATATTCATTCGATGCACGTAGAAAATACGAATGTATCTTAATTAAGAAAATAACGATTTCCTGGGTTTGGTGACAATTATGTTGGTGTAAACAAATTAAATCCGGCATTTCCCGTCGTTTATCTTTAAACTTATTTTCTTTTGAGACCGAAGAACTGGATATGGCCTAAGGCCAACGACACTTAAAAACCGCGTCTAAAGGCAACAACATGCTCGTGCACAGTTTATAATAGTCCAGAAGTCCGATTTTCTCATGTAAAAGTAATTTTCACTGTAGGCTGTTAAAGGCTGCGAAGATTAACTTCTCTTGCTAGTATCCGCTCGATGCACTTTTGTAATTCAAGGTTATTGTCTACAAATAGAAAAAATGTTAGTACTTTTCAGAAACAGCATGCAAAGAAGCAACTATTTAGGAACAATCAATTGAGGCTATAATGCCGTTGCATAACAAACTGTTTTATAATAAAAGTACGTTTGAACTCTTGCTGTAGTCATCTATACATTCTGAAATAATTGCTTTGCAAACTATTTTTAGTGATATTTAGATTTTTATTTAAAATATAGTCTGATAAATTATATAATTTAGTTCAAAAGAAACAAAGGCGGACATAAGAATCTGTTTTAGATTACAGCGTATTTGTGTTTTCTCGTAGGTTCATGTAACTATGTTTTTAACAGACATTTTTTATTTATCTGTAAAAACACCGGTTTTGAACAATTTCGGGTTTCTATTTTTATTGTCTTTAGGGTTGTCTTGACATTGGGGGTGTAGTTAAGTTATGGGATATTGCAGAACAAGGTGAAAGAGTAGAATTTTTCAGGTAAGCTTTAACACCTCAGACGATTTTTAATTTAAGATAATTGGCACGATTTTTGGAGAGAGATTTTTACAATTTTCGGGATGTAAATTTGGGAATTATGTTATAGTACGATTTTAACTCCTAACATGTAGGTCAAAGTCGACTTTATCCGGATAATTTATTTTTCGTTTAAACTCGTTTGGTGTTATTAATGTAGATGTTTTGGCTTTTCAAAAGTGGTGATATAATATTAATGACGAATAAAGTCTTTAGCATTTAGATATTTTTAACAGCATACAGATTGACTTTGAGGTGAAAGGATTTTGATTTGTCTTTCAGGTTTGATCTTGACCCGCATGTCCGACATACATTCTGGGCATTAATCATTGGTATTTATTTTGTATGGTTACCACCATATACAGTTGACCAACAGATGGTTCAACGTTTTTCTTCAGCTCGATCTCTTAGCGACGCAAAACTGTAAGAGTAATGCAAGATAAGTGATAATACATACGACAAGAAATTGAAATTAAAGTAAAAACACTGTAACACTTTGACAAATGATGTCTCTTCTGGGTATTCTAAGGTTCAAATAAAATAGAATCGAAAATAGTAGAAAATTTACAAAGCACATATAAATATTAAAAGTGGTAAAAAAATATTATCTAAACTACAACAGAAAATTAAACATACAGTATTTGAGATTGTGCTTATCAATAGATATTAGAAATATGATATCGAAAGAATACGTTGAAGGGACTTGAACACAGAAAATTTCAATTCAAAGAAAAAATAATAAAGGAGGGAAAATGATCGTAAAACTTAACACTCTAAATGACTTACGATAATTTTAATTTTAATACTTTTTTGACAGAAGATGTAAAGTCTAGACGAAAATATAAAAATAATAAACAATAAAATAAAAAAAAACAGATACAATAAAAATGAAGAACCAAAACGTAAATGTGACAGAGAAAAATGAAAATCTAGAGCAATATTACACGTTTACCTTATAGATAAATGTACATTTTATGATAATTATGAAAATTTTATAAATGTAATAGGGTAATTGTCAATGAGACTACATCCTATAAGATTCAGCAAGTGGAAAAAATATTGCATCTATAGTTACCTCCAATTCAAAAAAACCACAGTATTTAATACAACAAATAAATAAAAATTAGTAAACAAGAGAAAGTTAATTAAAATACACGGTCTTGCCTTGAGAGAAAAACGTAAGGAATAATATGGGTCTAAACACTTTTTTAAGAACACAACCGTCCAAAGCTGCACTATTAATGTAACCCGTCATGTTGCAAGCAGAAAATCCAGATTCATATTAAGAGGCACCTAAGGGAGTTAACACTTACAAATTCAGCTGAATGTTTTAATTACACACTATTAGTAAGAGAAATCAAGCTTCTCAGTGATCAAAATAAGTGTTTGTCAAACGGCTATATATCTAATGAAATTATTCCCGTAAATTGTGTGGTTCAAATTTCTTGAAATTTTAATGTTTTTGTCAACAGGACAAAGTAAACATTTCATAAATTTTTATGAAAATTTAACGAGCCAAATCTATTTTAGCAAAAATGTTGGGTACCCCCTTAATTAATTAATTAATTTATTTATTAATTAAGGTTTCATATTTTATATGAGATAATATATGAATGTAGTTTTATTACGCAGTGATGACAGTAGATACTTTTTTTTTTAAATTTGACGTATTCCTAGTGAGTGTTTCTGCAGTTTGGCTGATTCGGACAAATCTTTAGTTGAGGACTCATGTCTGTATATTAATTAAATATAACTACAGAAGATAGTAATCTGTTAGTATAATTCCACATCTAATCGATGTCAAAATTAATTTGGCTTCGTTATACTGCTACAGAAGGTTAAATTCCACGAACTTTTCATATATTTTGTATGTCTAATAAAATTGCTGTCCTCTTGTGACCCGTGCATAAATATTTCTTCGGTGTTATTGAACTTCCCCTTGCTCTCATCCTTAAATTGGATGATTTATAAACAATTCGAAGTGATGCACCCAACAACAAACAGTTATAATTGTGTAAAAAATTATTTTAAAACCCACAAACAAATGCTGTCATTAGGCTTAAAGTCGTGGTTGGAAGACCTCATGATAAATCTTCTAATAGATACATGCTAAAGATTATGTTCAACTTCAAATACGAGATTTACAACTTTAAAAGTTCTATTAATTTCATTGAATTTATTCATACATAAAAAATTAATCATTTTAAAATCCTTTGAACATACTTAAAACGTTATATGAATATAAAAATACCACAAAGGGTTTAAAGTAAGTAGTTATAAATTTTAATGAATTGTCATTTATATTTAAAAAAATGCTCAGTTAGAAAACAAAATCTTCTATAATCTTGATATTGACTCGCAAATATGGTCTTTTATTGGTCTATGGGCCTGTAAAGCATTCAAAGGAGATTTGCATTTTAACCATAATAATGTCCTTCTTGGATTTATTTTTTATGTTTCGTGTTATAACAAACTGTGAAACTACCACTTGATAGAAAGTTTGTTTTCATCCTGGAATTTCCCAGTGTTAAAAATGTAATTGAAAAGGCATAAAAAAACGCTTGAAACCAACAGCCTACTGGTTTTCTTTTTTCACTACTTACAACGTATGATATTATGTGAATCCTCAAATATTGCATTTTCATTATTTTTCATTATTTATTTTTCATTTTTATACTTTTTTCTTTCTATTCATTAATTTTATTTAATTTTATAATTTACTTATTTTTATTTTAGAAAATTGCTCAATTACAATTTAATTACATTTGTTAATTTAAAAAAAAAACAGTTTGTGTACTTGTGTAGCAATGTCAGTAAACACTAGGGGCGCCACTGGGCAGAAACCACAGTTTGTTTACAGTATACTGGTCCCAAAGTAGGCTGGAAAAAGTTTGAAAAGAAGCGGAATCAAGTTTTCAAATAACTTCCCCCAAAACAGCTCCACCTGGCGTTTACTGACATTGCTAACTTGTGTAATCTTGTATTGTAGGGCATTGTTACTGAATGTACCCTTTATGTTTATATTGATAACTTTATGTTCGTTCACGGGTGTGGTCATGTACGCTTACTATGCCGACTGTGATCCAATGGTCACAAAAGAAGCCCGGAATCCAAACCAGGTAATTATAAATACTGGAGCAATTTTGCAAATCAGGTAATCATAATAATCACTGGAGCAATTTCGCAAATCAGGTTATTATATATTCAATGGGGTAATTTTGCAAATCAGGTAATTATAATCACTGGAACAATTTTGCAATTCAGGTTATTATATTCAATGGGGTAATTTTGCAAATAAGATTATTATAAATAATGGGGTAATTTACTCTGTTGAATTTTGTAAGACTGATCGACGGACGACTAGACGCAAAGCAGTAACTAGAATAGATGACTTGATGCAAGGCAAGACTCCATTGAAAGTTATGAAATAATTAAAGCAGAATATAATTAAACATTTAATATTGGCAAATTACATTTTTCATATATGAAAAAAAATAATAGAAGTTAAAAGTCAATTTAATCAATGTTCAGAACCATCACTATCATAAAAGTCCACACATCACATCGATCAGCAACGAAATGTCCACAATCTTCTATACCACAACACTACCATTACGGTTGACTATACATAACATCTAACCAGTTGAAATGCAGCAAACCAAGGCTTCCTTATGTCCAACCCGTTTACAAGCGGCAGACAAAGGCTGAAATATAAAACTTAGACAAACAATGAAACTGTAATTAAATTCAATATACATGGGAGGGATATTACACGAAATGGGAGGGTTTTATTTCTCGGCAATTGACGGCAGAATGAACAATTCAGAACCTTAAAAGCACATGTGGATAGAAGAACCAATCAAAAATCGTTGTTCGAATAACAACTTTCATAACAAGTTGTAACAATAAATAAATTTAAAGACCCGAAAGTAACCTAATGATATATAAGTTTATTCCAAAATCTCAATCGCCAATTATATATTTTTAATTTTTATTAAAAATAGCACAATTTACTCTGTTGAATTTTGTAAGACTGATCGACGGACGACTAGACGCAAAGCAGTAACTAGAATAGATGACTTGATGCAAGGCAAGACTCCATTGAAAGTTATGAAATAATTAAAGCAGAATATAATTAAACATTTAATATTGGCAAATTACATTTTTCATATATGAAAAAAAATAATAGAAGTTAGTCAATTCAGTCAATGTTCAGAACCAAACCAACGGCCAAACAGTCAGCCAAATAAGCACATTGATTGAAACTGAAATATTTTAAAAAAAAAAAAAAAACAATAAGTTACGGGGCTTTCTCAAGCCATGTTTCATCTAATAAAATGATTAGAATGAAAACAAAAACAAAAAATACTGACATGAATGGTCAATAACTCTGGCAGGAATGGCCAGAAAACAAAATATTCCAACAAGGTATACACTCACAAGAGTCACCCAATAAAGCAAGCTGAAAAACATAGGCTCCGTTCAGATAAGATTACTCCTGACCAAAGTAACAAGATGAGATTGAACATCCTCTTGTTTAACATTGAGCCAAAACTTGAACAAAAAAGTTGGTCAATTTCAAATTACCAAAGTAATTCAAATGTAACTTGCAAATGGGTGAAAAAAGTTTACAAACTGGTTCCCCAAACTTTAAAAATGGTTTATAAGTGGCTACAAACTGTACTCCACGTAGACTGCATAAATTCCTTAATCTACGATTAACAATGCACATGGTAACAAAATAACAAGTATTTTGAAAATCAACAGGTCGTGGAATAATTGCTGACATAACTATGACTGTATTTGGTCTAACCAATTTCTTTAGTATAGAAATAAGCACATTATAGGCAAGATCGAAGTCAGCAACCTGAAAACTATCAACATTATTGGTTCCTACATGTATCAAAATTATATCATAATTTACCAGAACTATTCCACAATTTAGCAGGTATATTATGTCCCAAATATTAGCACCAGGAAAGGCTTGTAATCGACACCGTCTGATTGTCCTAACATGCTTGGCTATAGAATCACACACCAAAGTTGACCTACAATCTATATAGTAAATTCATTTCAAAACAATTTCTAATCTGTTTAGCTACATTAATCTTATCAGAAAGTGAATTAACAATATATTTCGTATAGCAGTTGCTTTTCCAATCACCCATCAATTGAATTGAACTAGGAGAAATCCCCGCTTTAGACGCCAGTGTAGCTCCACATCTTCGGAAACTATGCGAAGAGAATAAATTTGGATTCATCCCAATTTTACAAAGTAATTCTCTTAACTTATTTTGAAACTGACTATATGTAATTGGAAAACATTTCCCTTTTTTGATGTATGAAAAAACGGCATCTTCTGAACTACAGGGATTCAAATTACTTTTATACGCCTGAACGGGGCAAAATTTAGACGATGGATATGCTAGCAACGGTATCTTTTAAATAGGTTACCAAACTGAATAGTTTTCGTCCACTTAAATTTAACTATTAAAAAAAAAGGAAAAACTGTTACATCGCCTCTACAAAGTTGTTTGCCTTTGTCAAACTTCTTGGTTGATACTGGAACTAAATTGGATTTCCTGCTTAAAAGGAACAAAGCAAATAGAAATAAGCACCAATATGTTGTATCAAGAGGGTTATCAAAATTTAAATGTTTGCTAAAACTATCTAAAATTTCTAAAGTAATAGGAAAGGCTTGCTTCGGCAAGTGTTTTAATTTTCTGTCTAACCCTTTTAGTGTCAACTTCAATTCGTAAGACGAAAATACATCTGCATGTAATCCCAACAAAAGAAATAAAACTTTTACTCCATTTAAATAGTTACGAATAGACTGAGCTGATTTGAAACTTCGACTGAGAAATTCTGAAAAAGTACATAACAAGTCTGCTGTAACATCAAAAGGTTCTAATTGAAAATAATTGCAAAACAATAAATATGCTCTCCATTGTGTTTTAAAATTAACCAAAGTACCTTTCGCGAATGCCGATATTCTAGTGCAAAAGAAACAAATTACCATTTATGATGAAAACGAAAATATTCAAATGGAACTAAATCTCTTGAGAGAGACATGTCTTTAGTCCTCTCCCTAAATTCTTGTTGAAATTTACTATTCAAATCCCGTCTAGACAACAAATCTGGCAAACGATTATCACAACCTGAAATATGTGTAGCTTTTATGTCAAAATTATTTAAGGCTGCAATCTAACAAACTTCTCACTAACAGGACTGAAGAAAAATATTTCTAGAAGCGGCTGTATTCAACACACGAACTGAGACCAAATTGTCGCAGTTGACAAAAACCTTCAGATTCGAAAAATATTTACCCCATAATTTTAGGGCTACCACAATAGTCAACATCTCACATAAATTTATATGCAAATTTTGAACTAAAATAAATTCCGGAAATGTACAATGAAAATATCTACCGTTCATCCATCCTCCGCATCCTGTCAAACAGAAAACAACTGATCAGGATAAGACCAATTCTCTGACATCATAGAGATACCATTGTAACAAGGCAAAAATTCCTGCCACCACAATAAGTTTAAAATCATTCGAAATAACTAATTTCCCTCTATCTGGAAATTCTCTTAACCAGTTTAAAAGCCTTGAAACAAAAATACGCCCAGAACGCACACACTGAGATACAAAATTTAATTTGCCTAACAATGATTGTAATTCTCTCTTTGTACAATCATTAAATGAGAGCCAATCTGAAACTAACTGTACAATTTCTAACAATCTCTGAGAATCAATAGAAATTGTAAAATTTTCGGAATCAAATAGAATGCCGATAAAAATCATTTTAGTACTAGGCGGACAAGCTTTCTCAACTGATTCCTCAATACCACACTGCTGCAGAACAAAACCCAATTTAGTATAGGCATCATCACTCTTTGAAGGAATTTCACAACCTGCTAAATCATCCAAATAATTTAAAATGTCAACACCCATATTCTGACAAATAAATGCAATAGCACTAGTGGTTCGCATACATACATATGCAGCAGATCTTAAACCCATAGTTAAAACTTTTATCATAATATAAATGACCTCTCCATTTGTAATCCAAGAGATGGATGTCACCGGGGTCCACGACTAACTGTCTGTAAGCCCGCTTCAGGTCCCTCTTAAACATTTTAAAACGCTGGCCTTTAGTTTTAATCAACTGAATAAAGTCATCCACAGTAGGATATGAAACTGAAATTTTTTCTCCTAAATATTCCTCTTTCAAAATATCACAATTAACTGCTTCCCCTTCTGGAAAGCTTAAATCAACAATAACCTTACGTTCTACTGAATCCTTTTTCGGAACAGAATTTAAAGGAGACAGGGCTGATGGACAATTAAAAGGATTTTTCTTAAAAGGTCCAACGACTGCTTTATAAGAACTTTCCTTCTTCCTTCGTCGGGAAAATCAGTGGCCCCCGAATGGTTCCGATAAGAAATAGACCTGAACGGGCTACCGTCATGACCCACCGGCCAACCATACTACAAAAAGTCACAAACCTGGGCGTCACTATACTTTAGTAAATAACTTAATAAAAACGGTATATTAAGTTTTGAATAAACTGGAATTCTGCAACACTGAAAATTGTACAATCCAGAATTCTTAACAGTATTGTGAATAGCTACAAAATTTTTCAGCTCATCTACGTCTAAGTAGCTATTACAACAAAATGTACATTTAGCTGAATGTCTAGAACCCCACAAAGCTATCTGAAAATCGGGTAACTTGACTTGTTGATTTAGTCATTCATCATGATGAGGACAAGCAGACGAACACTCAGGATGCTGACTTTTAATCTTGTCTTATCTATAACAAGTAGCACAAAAATGATGAACCTCACGTTCAACGCCTCTTATCATGGTTTTATGTGGCGATGTATTAGAACATTTATTTTTCTGAAAAAGCACAATACCAAAATAATGGTGCTTTGGACTCTTTTTTAACACCGAAAGAAGACTTTTTATTAAAGTCAGGCTTAATATATTTTGACAGAAGAGGAACTTCTAAATCATCAGGAGTGTCTTTCCAAGTTTTAACCCCTGTTTCAATTTGTCTCAAGAATGCAGCGTAGAAGTCGAGTAAAGACTTCCACTGATAAATGGAACTATAATATACAATTTTCTTTAAAAGGGATAATCTAGAATTTCTCTCATCCGTTTTAATTTTCTTGGAACTAATAATTTCGAGTTCCCCTTCTACAAAAAGTTTCAAATCTAAATCTTGAAAAGATACAGCTTTATTTATATATTCATACTGAAGTGTTGTATGGGGCCAAGTTTGTGGATTCTGCACGTCATCACGCGCTTTAGCAACCATGCCCGATTTAACCTTGCGCTTTTTCTGTGTTTTCTTATGTCACGAATCTGTATCAGACGTACTAGAAGTGATAACATCCTTATTAGACTCGGATGAAACAGAATCCAAACTATTAGAACTATCAACATCTATTTTAGATTTCTGTTTTTTAACACTAGAACAACCGGCCTTTTTAGACTTTGAACTTTTAACAGATTTAACTTTCGGAACATGAAAACTTTCGTCCAAGTCAGAATCCGATGTATACAAAACATGCGAACTTTTCTTATTTGAAGATTTATTTGACCATAAATGTGAAGAAAAATCAGAATTACTTTCTGAACTATCTTGCGAAAATTCACTTGAATCAACTAAATCTATCAAATTACTCTTTTTTAAAATGTTAGACGACTAGAGCTTTCTTTTTTCTTAATTTTTCTAAATTAACCTTACCCTTCCTTTTCCCACTTCTTGAGCGTCTTGACTCTTTACGTTTAGGGACTTTCACCTTCGTTTTCTGACCAGCAGGATTAGTTGATTTCTTTTTCAGATTAACTGGATCAACAGGCGTGCTTGTCTCAATGTTTTCTTATGCGGCCTGCTTGATTTGTGTCTGACGGACTCAACAGGAGCACTCGACTTCTCAATTGGTTTATCAGCATTGGCCACGACACGTATTTTCGGAATTGCCCTTTGCTTTTCATAATCGGCAATTGACGGCAGAATGAACAATTCAGAACCTTAAAAGCACATGTGGATAGAAGAACCAATCAAAAATCGTTGTTCGAATAACAACTTTCATAACAAGTTGTAACAATAAATAAATGTAAAGACCCGAAAGTAACCTAATGATATATAGTTTATTCCAAAATCTCAATCGCCAATTATATATTTTTAATTTTTATTAAAAATAGCACAATTTTGCAAATCCGGTAATTATAATCACTGGAGCAATTCTGCTCATCTCGAAATACCTTTAAATTTTTCAACATTTTTTTAGATGCATATCTGTGGTTTAGCAATATAGTTGCTTAGAAACGTTGGGGATACGTTTGATATTGGCCGAATATTTCAGAATATCAATATGTCAGCATGTCCTGTTCAATTAATGGTTTCTGTATTTCAGTTATTGCCGTTATTTGTCGTAGATTTATTCAAAAGTGTTCCAGGAATACCGGGACTGTTTGTTGCATGCCTGTTTAGTGGCGCCATGAGGTAAATCTAATTCAGATACTATATTTCTTGTTGAACATGCTCATTTTACATTTTCCTCTTGTTTGTTTCAACCATATTTTACACATGGATGTAAACTCCCCCTGACATTGCAAATTCATTTCAGAAAGTGACCATATCACATATATTGGAACGACTGCGATAGGTCGTAAGCGCAATATAATTTCCGGTCTTCAGTATCTTTGACAGCCGGGAAGGGGGGGGGGGACAACTTGACCATAATATTGATGTATTTGTGCCAATGCCTTTGCAAAAACGGACCCTGTTCATTGCATTCGTGCCATTACAAAAAACATACCCCGTTCGTGACAGAGAATTTCTAAAAATATGCCTTTGCACCAGAAAAAAAGGCGAGAATTTATAACACTATTACATGCAACTAAAAATTGGAAGAATTTACAGAATATTAAAAATGAAACAATTTTCTTTATCATTAACCACTGTGTTTTAAGCATCAAATTGTGCACCTAAGTTTAATTACACTGTTCTAGACATCTGTACAGAAATTATTACCGTGTTTTAGATAGCAAGATCCCTTTACTGCGGTACATTAATATTATCATATTTATATCGGAAGTAGACCCCCACCCGGATGTCTTTGTTCTATTGATGTCATGGAAACAGTCTGGATTGTAGTCGTACAAGTGTTTGCGAAACTTGGACATGGTCATTTTGTGGTTTTCAACGAGAAGCTTAGCCTGGTTCTCGTGTCCACTGATATTTGTATATGACGTAGCTCATACTGAATATTACGGTGGAGGCCAACCTAACGAGGAGCTACATTCTAAAAACAGAAAAAACTGAATGTATATGTTCATTTTTTTATTTTTATTTATTTAAGTTTGTATTTCTTATCCGGATTTTCTAACGGAAATTTACTAGTTTAAATTGGAGGTAGCTGCCGTGTGGGCGCTTCACACGGTGATGACGTAAAATCTGGTTTGCTGGCACTCAAGATGGCTACTTAGAAAACATGTATGAAATGCTAATAAAAAGACAACAAAAAATATTCATATTTACGTGGATGATAAGTCAGATAACTAAATTTATCGGCAATTCGTACATATTTCCTTTGATCTTTCTGCATAATATTTTCGAGGATCACATACAGGCTGTATCACTTAAAAAATATTAAGCAATATATTGTGTGACGTAATGCTGAAGGATCTACTTATCGGATCGTCCAGTGAAAATGAATTACGGAAATTAAGGTCAACGGGTCAATGTCAGTCGTTACCAACGTAAACAAATCCGTTTCTAAATTAAAGAAGTCGCGTGCATTTAAGTGACCGCCTTAAGTCTGACAGCATGGCATGGTCGGTCACAGGTTCAAAGTCGTATATTTTTCTTGTTTACAAGAGTTCTGAAAATAATTATCTGTAAATTTCTCACACCGATATTCCTTGTCATGATTGTCTGTTGGAAGTTATCGATGACAAGTCGTCAATTCACGCAAATAGTCAATATTTTCTTTTCTCTGTTTTTCAACCCTCAACTATTTCTTCAAACATGTGTTTCAAAATGATGTCACGTGCCAATGATTGGTCAACCGCATTACAAAATTCTTCCGTTATGAAAAATAGTGCACATTAAAATTAGTTAAAGAAGTGATATTTTTCAGAAATAAAAACGAATTACCGATAAACAGAATAATAGGTAGTTTCGTTTCTGATACTGTCTATATCATGTGGAATATATAGACGAGCCCGAACGTTTTTGATACTGACTATATCATTGGAATATCTAGACTCATTCTTCGGGCTCGTCTAGATATTCCACAGGATATAGTCAGTATCAAAAACGAAGTACCTGTTATTCTATATAAACTAGGCGAGCGGGTTATATTACAGCGAAAGTAATTATTCAGATTGTCTTTTTCATTTATTTTTAATGTAAATTCTATATTATTTTGACATTTTGTTGAAGAATAATAAAAACGGTTACATTTCTTAATACTGTTGAGTACAGAGACGTCACATTGTAAAAACAAAGCTTCTTGCACTATTATTAACAAGGGCAAACCACGACTCTTGTGTAAGCTTTACACCTGTACTTTGACCTCTTTTTGTACTTTATCGTTTTCCGACATCGCTAATGACCTCATATCTCTTGTATTTCAATATGTTAAAAAAAACTATACGATCTTTCTGTAGCTAAAACGTATAAGCGGTTTTAAGAACAGTTACCAACAATTTATAGTTGGTTCTTTGACATGATTTAATTTTTATCCTGCAACTACGCTTTTAGCTGACCAATATAGCTGTCAAATATTGTCTTTCGATATTGGGTCAGTTACCCAATGTAGTCTCCTTGTACACCTGTCCTCGCATTCAACGATATTTTGCATTGCGTTCTGGTGATTATGGCGTCATGTGTCCCTAGATTACGCACCAAAAACGGCCCTTCTTCAAAATAGCTATAAATGTTCCATTTTCATGCCTTTTCGCCCAAACAGATAACAATTTAGCGTTGCAGGATAAAAACAATAAATGAACAGTGTCAGAAAATATAAAGTTTATTTATACACGCCGCGAAACGGGAGAGAAATGCTCGGTAGACGTCGCATTTCTAGCCGTTTCTAAGGCTCGTACAAATAAACTTTATATTTTCTGACAATGTACATGTATTGTATCTATCTTTATTGAAAAACATCAGTTTAACCTTTACTTTTCTTCTTTTTTTTTCATTTAAATGAATTTCGGAATAAATAATTTCAGTTCCATTTCTTCAATGATAAATTCTCTTTCTGCTGTGACTTGGGAGGACTTTTTACGACTTAAGTTTGATAAAGTGACTGATGAACGAGCTACAGCCGTTACGAAACTGCTAGGTAAATATCCCATAATCATTCTTATTTATCTTTAAAATTGAAAAAAATGTATAAACGCTATTATATCCCACGCAGAAGTGCACAAGTTCAAATATAAATCCGTTATAAAAATTTTTATCTTAAGGTATCCGGACCATAATAGATCATGATCGAAAACTGTATCTCTTTTTGACCGTGAATGGCTGAACCAAACAATTTAAAGCTGGAATTATATAAATATATTTTTCTCAAGTTGAAACACACTTTGTTGCTTACATGCAGAGTCTGTAAAAATAAGTTAGTTATATTGGCATTTCCGAAGTTTGCCGATAATTACCGAGGTCATTTCAATTGCGTTGTATGGAACATTCGGGAACTTTTGAATAATCACGTGGTCATTTATGATGCTGTGGCAACCTCCAAATCTCTAGATTTGTCAATTTACTATGAAGATGGGATGTTATAACTTTGATATTTATCCCATATCCGGTGTATCGTAAAAATCGAAAGTTCCGTAAGCACGCATGTGCAAATATTTATAGCACTTCCTGTGTAAAAATTGGAAGTTTCACTTTCACAAACCGTTTCCGGTTATATTACTGTTCTAATTCAATATACATTTCTGTAATTGTATATTTAAACGCAAAAAGTGTACAAAATGTAGAAATCTGGCACTGACAGGTCTATTTCATATTTGTAAAATGCAGTAAATATGAAATGAGTTTGTAAGGTAAAAGAAGTTTAACAGTCAAGTAAGTCGCCAATTACCTGGAAGTAGAAATACATAAAAAAAAAACGCATGTAAGACCTCGTACGCAAGTCCATTTAAATCGACACGATAAGCATTGCATACGTTATCTGTCCTAGGCCTGCCATTCTAAACTCTTCCGGCAGAAGTGTCATGACTAGAAATGATTAAAGAATTAATAGTACTATTTAAAGATCAGTGCAGAATTTTTTAACGTACAATTTCGACGCACCCCAATTTGCATTTTGAATCTGATCATAGATCATTAAATTAAAGTCATAAAATTATTCCCCGTTACCAAATTAAAGTCACATACAACGGGAGATAACCCTAATCTTTGCATTATGAATAGGTCTTGGGTCATAAAATTATTTCCTGTTACAACAACGGGAAAGAATTGTACGACTTTAATTTGATGATCCACGTCCTTTTCAATAATGCAAACATTTGGGTGCGTCGAAATTATACGTTAAGGTAAAAAAAATATTACACGACGATATGTAAATTGTCTCAATGACGCAATTCTCTTATGTGTATACTTACAGTAGTTATATTTGGTTGCTTGGGGATCGGAATGGCATTTGCAGTAAGGCAGATGGGAGGGACGGTATTACAGGTGTGTTTTTCTTATGTCACAAAACTGAATGGTATATATATATATATATATTAGTTTTCTTCATTGTAAGCTTGATTCGAATCTTAGATAGAGGAGACATGTCACAGACTTAAAACTGGCTATATTTTCAGCAATAGTCCTTCCTTTATATGATTAAAATTGCTGAGTAGCACTATTCCCAATACCGTTCTGTACTGTGAGATATTTAATATGAAAAAAAAAACGTTAGTTGCTTGAGTAAAACAGTTTAAATATCCTGTAAAATGATGCCAAACATTGCATCATTTCTGAGGTCATTTAGTGTTTGTCTAGTGTTGTGGAATTTTTTTCAGTATTAAAAGACAACACGAGGACCATTAACATTATTAATATTTTATCATATTGTTAACGCATACCTAGTAACCGTTAAATTTCATTTTAAGGTCTTTTCACTACATGCCATTCGTATATGTATTGTTGTATTCTCTATCTCTCTTATTATAGAGTTTTAATCTGATTTTTTTTTTTTTGCTTCAATTTCCATTTTTTTTTAAAGGCATCCCTGACGTTAAATGGTGCAGCAGGTGCGCCTTTGGTTGGTTTGTTTATATTAGGGGCCTGTTTTACATCGTCAAACTGGATTGTAAGTAAATATATTTCACGAAAACGAAAGCTTGTACATACATTGTATATTAACTTGTGACAGGGGACTCATTCAACTTTACATTCAGTTGTATTGATCATGGTCTTCAAATTGTTTCAATTCAAATGTCTATCTACGATAGCCATAGAAGAGAAATTAAATTTTTAAAAATGACTTTTTCAGATTTCAGTGGAGGAGTTGTTTATATTTTACGTTTATTACTGAATTTAAAGTTTTTTACCAGCACCTTGAAAACATAAACCAGTTACCCACGCAGTGTTATTTCATCCTACTATTTTGCATTCTAATGAGTTTTTCCATATTTGTAGCTTTTATAATAAATGAAATGAAATAGTTTTAGACTACTGCAGAAATCAGATCTCAAATCAACATGATACAACATCGTAATATATTTTTAAATTATTTCTTTTACAAAAGTAATATTGTTTTTGGTTATTTTCGCAGACTTTATTAGAATTACAAATATATTTTCATGTAAAATTAATGTAATAAAATTTCATTATTAGCGTTATTTGTTGCTGGAATAATAGTTTTTAATTGAAATTTGACATTTTATCATCTGCTGTCAATCCTCACAATGACTGGAAAATAGATATGAATCTTTTTCCAATAGTAAGAAAATATATCATTGGTTTTGTTTTGTTTTTTTTTCCGCCTTGGCGTGCTAATCCCGAGTGTAAAAGGTCGCAGGTTCGATCCCCGGCCAGGTCAAACTGGCCAAAGAAATTAAAATTGGTATTTGCTGCTTCTCCGCCAAGCAAGAGGCCTTTAGGAGTAAAAGCAAAGGACTCGTCTGCTCGGAGTCGATATAATGTGACTGTGGGGTGATATGTCTTCATGCGGACTGTTACCTCGTGAGATAGCACGTTAAAAATCCGGCGTAGCGTGTAGTCTAGTACAAAATAGGGTTCATATTCATATCATATCAACATATTCTCGTCCTGATATACATTTAATGGTTGTTACTGAAAATAATAATTCATCCATCCATCATTGGTTCACGGTTGTATTAAAGCTAGGGATATAAATAAACAGATCAAAAGAAGGAGCAAAAGTCACAAATACAAATGTATCTACAAAGGAAAACTGGAACTATAAAACAGTGGGAAAAGCCCGTAGAAGAGACAACAAATGTGTAAAAACATTTAGCAACTCACGTACAAATACACATCCAATGGAGTAAAAATATATAGGTTACCAAAGAGAATCAGAACAAGACATCAAAAAAACTTAGTCACTTACCTTATGAACAAGGACGGACGGAAGGACGGACAAGGGTAAATCTTGATGCCCCAGCCACATTCGTGGGGGGGGGGGGGGCATAAAAAATGGCCAAATGCAAAAATAATCAGTTCCAAAATCCGCCCATTTGCAATGCGCCCCCGATGAGGAGTCAATTCCTGGGAGGCGTGAAAACTAACTAAAGAGATCTAGTCTAGTTTGTGAGATATAAATTTCATATTTGCCAATAAATTCGTGATAACGACCGCAAAATGTTTGGGGTGTTGAAACAAGAACAGAACTGTCTTATATAGAGGTTTATGTGACTGCAACCTCCCTCTGTTGTATTTATCACACGTAAGGCAGTAACGAAACACACATCGAATGTACACACCGCATAGGCAGGAGACCTTGGTATGTTACTGCTAAAAAAGACAAATTTCAGAATAAAGTTTAGATTTCAATCGCCCATTATCTATTATGTGCAAGTCTATATATGAAGCAGAAGTAGATGTGACTGCTGTGTATTTATTTTCAAGTTCACTGGGATACATAAGATGAAGGTAATCCTTGAAGACAGGATTAATAAGTTATGTAATATCATCTCTATTGGGAAAATGAAATTAAAGCTGTGGGCTAGTTTCTATTAATTTAGCTTCATATGAAGTAAGAGCAGATCCGCCAAACGTGACACACAGTTTGTGCTACAGGATTAAACCTAACTATAAATGTATACGGCCAAAGTACCAAACATGATTCAAAAGGCCTAAAAATATGTAAAAATGTTCTATGATTGACAACAAACCGGGTTTTCCTTCCCATGCACTGTTCAGAGCCCGCCCGCCCTCCTCGTACATTGCACATCTAATATTGAGATTTTTCCTCGTGGAAAATTCTATCAAAAATACTTTCGAAAATTACATTGTCATATGATTTTACATATGAAAATTAATATATATGAGGTGAAATTTTATATATAAAATGTAGATAGTCTGCTTAAAAATATATGATGAGAACATAAGAGTACTATAGAATTTCCAAAATAAGTAAATCGTATGCTCATGGTCAAACACACAAACTTAGATTAAATTTCCAAACTACAGACCCAAGTTCACAAATCGCACACCATCTCTTTGTGCAAGAATCCGTTGAGTTAAATGATAATTTGTATCAGTATTCTCCTCAACTAGAAAAAGTGTCTCAAATGAGCTTGAAATAATTTTTGTCTTGAGTGTTACAAACTTAGTGACAGGCCCATTCGATAAAAATAAATTCAGTATCGCAGAAAATAAATTGCCATTATTCGGTGTCATCCCATTTGTCAAACATTTATTAATTAGAGGTAAAAAACACTGTGGCCGAGTAGTCTAGGTAGTTCATCATGACTACTTATGATCACTAGCCTGTCAACACTGAGGCTGTGAGTTCCAATCTGACCTGTGGCGAGGTGTGTTCGACTCCGATCTTAATTGACAAGGATTGCCAATTTCCCTACCGAAGTACTCTCCGAGTACTCCGGTTTCCTCCACCAATAAAAACTTTCCGCCGCGAAATAGCCGAATGTGGTAAAAACGGCGTAAAACCCCAACTATACAAACAAACTATAATAATGTAACAGATTTTGTTCTCGTGTAAAACAAATTCAGTATTCACGTTCTGGATCAGTATTCACGTTCAGCTGAAAGTCTTATTCCAAAGATTATACATTCATATCGTTAAAACGAATACGCCCAATCACGCGCACTCACGCGCAATCTCTGTTTATTTTTAACTTTAATAAACTTTTAGTTGTTTTCTTTTTCTTTCTTGATATTAAATTTAAAGACCGTTAACAGACTAACAAACATCTTATTATTATTTACGTGTTTATATACAAATATAGTACTTTGATATAATATTTGTTTATTATATAAGAAGGACACGAATATTATCATGAAATTGTTGTTTTTACCCACACATATTTGTACATAATTTCAAAAAGATCAATAATTCCTCCACTGAGGATGCTCGCTGGTCATGTTTTGGTCTTTTTGTCAGATTTTCGAAATCCTCGGGTTTAATCCATTTCTTAAACATGAAATTTTTTGCTCATGAACTCCCACTTTTTCTTTTATAATTCAATCATATACACCTTAAAATGGTATTTGGCAAAATTTTATGAAATCCTTTTTATTTTTTCTATACATCTTTGAGAGACTGAAGTTGTCAATGCAAAGACAATGAAAAATCCAGAGAAAACCCATTTCCTGCAAATATTCAAGGCCTTATAGTTCTAAAATGACATGAACCTATATTTTTGTCTTGCTCATTTGTTTACTATTCATATGTTCTCTCAAACTAAAACACCTATTTCAAATCCTATTTATTTCCTATTAGACTAGCGATCATCCTTAATTACATGTCAGATGATCTCGTCATATAACTTTTAAATGACGAC
This sequence comes from Mytilisepta virgata, assembly GCA_028015205.1. Taxonomy (NCBI): domain Eukaryota; kingdom Metazoa; phylum Mollusca; class Bivalvia; order Mytilida; family Mytilidae; genus Mytilisepta; species Mytilisepta virgata. The sequence goes on from CM051515.1 coordinate 23,128,273, forward strand.
ATTTATCCCGTCTTATAGTTTTGAGATAAAATTATTGTACATTTGGTTTATATCAAAATAAATAATATACCTCATTCATTTTTTATTGTGAAAATCACTTAAAATGTAATGAGCGCTAATATAATTTCGTAATTTATGCCCTGATATTTAGTTTCCCATGTGGGAATTTAACCTGGGCCATCAAAAATATATGATTTATATCTGGAAAATAATGATTATTATTAAATTTCCGAAAATGTTCTTATATAGTCATCTTCCGGACTTTAATTAACGTAATTTAGTTCTTACATCAGGGATATCGACATCATAAACTTCTAAAAAGATTCACTAAGTTTTACTATCGATCGATATGAGTTCCTGGTACGAAAATTCAACTCCACTTGTTACAGACGTTAAGCATTTGCGCCGAAAAAAGATACTTTTGCGCCCCTAACAATAGTACTTTTGTGCCACAAAGTAAATGTTACTTTTTCGCCTTTTTACAGCTAAAACTTTGATTAGGTATATCACAACCCACAAATTTATTGTAGCATAGTTTATAAAATAAAATATCAAATAAAACACCATTTGGATCTTATAAAACCATTGAAGAAACTTATTAGCTAGGGATACAGTTTCAACGACCCTAAGTCGAGTATTGTTTTAGTACTAATATCAATTACTAGTATACTGTATAAATTCCTTAAAGGAAAGTTAAATCCTTTTGAATGTTTTGCTTTACATCGTTCAGTTTTTGCCTTGTACAGCATCTTAGATTATGATGTTTCTACACTATATTACCAGCTTTCTGTGGGTGCATCAGACTAATGCTTCCTAAGGTTGGTAGGCTTGACGAATCAAACTTACTGTTATATTACATGAGCTTGCGTCCAATTAACTTCCGTCATATTACATGAGCTTGCGTCCAATTAACTTCCGTCATATTACATGAGCTTAATTGGTTTGTTTCTATGTTTTGTGTTACAACAGGTACCATGGGAGTTAGAACCATGTCGAACGAATTTGTATGTTGATATTTTTTTAGTTTTCCTTGGCTATGTTAAAAAAGGGTGAGTGCTGGAGCTCCACGAAACTGATTTAACCCCGTCGAATTTTATGCACCTGTCCCAGTTAAGGAAAGTATGGTTATTAATGTCTTTGTCTCATCTACGTTTTCAGTTTATTTATTCATATTTCTTACATGATATTGGACCGCGGGGCATAACTACTTATGAATTACTCTGGGGCCATTCACGGCTTGTTTTCCACCATTGAAGACAGACCATGTTGTGATCTCTGGATGTATTTTTGGTTATATACTTGTGATTTTATACTTTCTTTGTAACTCCATGTCCGTTTTCTTATCTGACACAAGAAATTTAGTTTCAAAGTCAATTAGATGAGTATGTGTCTCCTGTAATGTAACAACATTTATTAGTTTTATCAAGTGAAGACAGAAATAGAAATATTCAAAAATGTAAACAAAATACCCCCAAATTCCTTTTTTCTTGTATAGTTTCATTTATGTTGGCCTTAGTGTTTTGTTTTCAGTTCTGTGTTCTGTTCAGAGTATTGTATATTTGTTCATTTATATTTTTTCTGATGAGGATTTCCTACGAATTACATCTGGGATTGTTCCCATGGTATATTATTCCACTGCATACTACTGTTACGTTCAAAAGTAATTTACTGTTAAAGCTGTAATCAAACCGTTCTAACGGCACCACTACCCACTTTCTGTCCTGTACAAAATCAGACTATCTTGACTCTCTATTGTTTCTATTGTTGTGTTTCTGCTCCTTTGTGTTTTTTTTTATCCAGAAGATGATCATAGAATTTCTTACATGTGATTTTGATTCGGTGGAAATGAAGAAAAAAATGCTTTACTGTCTTTGCATGACGCTGTCCCCGTCAACAACAACCGATGTTTTATTTAATTTTCGCAACAAGTAAGATCAAATTCGAAGTGTTCCGAATTTAACTTTGATCAACCAATCAGAATCCAGGATTCTTATGTAAGGTTATACATTCTTTTTGTAAGAATTAATACATTTAATAAGTGCAATATGTTTTATATTTTCGTTTTGATAAACTTTTACGAGTTTCGTTTTATTCCCTTGATATTAATTAAGTTTAAAGACTGATAAAAAACTAATAACGTCTGATTATTAAATATGTTTTGTATATGCAGATAAAATATTTTAATACAATATTTTTTATCGTATAGAAAGGACGAATGTTATTTATCACTTTTTCCCTTGATATTGATTCAGTTTAAAGTTTATTAAAAGACTATATAGAAAACATCTTATTAATATATATTTCATAATAGAAAATCACGAATATTATCACAAAATATTTTGTAGGTTTTTCCCACACATTTTTTGTATTATTTTCAAACAGAGACATGATTCCATTACAAGATTTCGTATAATATGATCTTCAATTGAGGTCATGAATGATTTATATCAGCATAAACATTATACCTCATTCTTAAAATCACTTGCAAAAAGCAATGAATCCCTAATTTATTTTTTTTTTCTTTTAGCAAAAATTTGATTTTGTGATTTATAACCTTAAATCTCGTTATTCGTAGTGAGAGTTTAACCTAGAGCATAAATATGAGTGGTTTACAATAGGCTAATCATCAAGTATCCCATTAAGAAAAACGTGAGGGGGGTTATAAATAATTTATTGTTTGACCTTGAGAAGCCACGATTTTTTAAATTAAAAATAAATTTGTTATAAATTTGGTCGATTTTGTTTCATCTTTCGTGTGGAACATTTTTTATTAGCCCCAAGTCAGAATTTTTAGTGAGTCTACCGTAGTACATGTACTGTTTATTATTCAATAATTTAAGAGGACACGATAAGATATAAGTTGTCAAAGCGCACAAAATTGCATTAAAATTGGTTTTATGAATAGTAGAGCCGAACTCCGGTTCTCCGGAAGGGTAATTAAGCTACTGACTATCACTGCCTAACATTTCATTTTTTTTCATGCTTTCCTTCAAGGGTGCTTTAGTTGGCGGTATCTTTGGTTTTGCGTTTCCCATGTGGTGCGGAATAGGAAAATACCTCGACGATCCACAGAATTTTAAACTTTCGACATCGACAGTTGGATGTAACCTGACAGACTCCTTGCCAAATAAAACTTTGCTGGGACAAATCAACAGTTCTCATCATAACCACGTTCAGCTGTAAGTCCTATGAGTTTTAACACTGCTTATTACGATAAACGAAAGTTTGTTTTAGATAAAAGGTCAAAAATATCTATTGAAACTGTATAGAGTGATCAAGAAAATAAATATAAAATTAAGACTAAATGCAATGTACAAACATCTTTGACCTTTAAGCCCCATAAAATCGTAGGATTGCTACATAATGGATCAATCAACTTAATATTTTCAGCAACAAATTTGCAGAATTTTAATTGTGATATATATTTATCTGGACTGAAGAATTCCTCTAATTTATAGGAAACAATTCTTAATGACCCTAGAATGAGGTTTCTCAGAAACTTTAATTTGATAGCTTTTTAACATTTTAAAATGATCTTGATCGGAACTTTGTCTTATTTAAAGGTACTATTACTTGACAAATTAAATGCCGAGATATGCTTTCCATTTATGTTAATGCTGAGGTGCATTTCAAATGGCGGTTTGGTGGAATTCAGGCTTGTTTTGCAAAATGGATAACAGCAAATTGTTCTGTCAGTAGAAATTTTTCAGGTCCCTATAATGAATGTAATGTTTTACTTTATCTTCTATAGTACCAAGATGCCTCAATTAGAAAATATTTTTTCTGTTATACGACTGTGAACATTTGTCGATTTAAGCAGGAATTGGTGCTTCTAGCATTTACTAGATATTTTATAGGGAAGGGCTGGAGAAGCTATACGGGTTGTCCTACATATGGTTCAGCGGACTTGGTATACTCATCGTGGTAATCGTTGGACTTTTTGTCAGCTGTTTAAGTGGTATGTAAAATTTGTTGAATTTTTGGCAACACTGGGGCAATTTAGGGCTTGTCTAGTGGTGGGGGTTAATAGGTCATAGGATGACCCCTAAATGCAATTTGTTTTCTTATTCAGTTCTACGGGTTGTTTTATCGTTGACCTTTACTCCATATCCTTACATTTTCATTATGACAAAAGCCCTGACAGTGGCAAAGTTATATTCAAAGCCGTATTTATTACCATTTATTATTTTATTTTAACTTCATCATGTTCATCCTATCATCGAAAATGGTTGACCAGGATAACTTGATTACGTGTAGCCTCTGAGTAAATAGACACCAGAAATAACGATCATTCAACTTATATGCAACGAGCATTCTGATTGGTCGGCCGACTAAATGTATACTGAATAACCTGATCTGTTTTGACTGTAACAATTTATTACTAAACAATCTCAAAATGAAAGATTGCCAGGTTAAATTAATTATTAAAGTTGTATTTTTGCGCTTGTTATCTGTTAACAACATAATTGTACATGTACACAGATTAGTTTTTATGAACTTTTCTGAAAGCCATGTTGAGTAAAATAAGACCTTTTAAGTAACGGATTAATTGGTTATATTTGTGAATTTATTCTGTTAACAATAAATATTGCATTAATTAACCGCTAAATACGTAAAAGAAAAGACGATATTAAACTGTCTTCAATTATCATCGACTTTTATCTATTTCTCTCGTGACTTGATTTTTTGTGATATCTCTTCGTGTCATAGAATTAGATTTGATCTCAGTTTGATTCCAAACGCGTGACCTTCCAGTTCCATAACTCTGAAAATGCAATTTTCTTGGTTTACTTATCAAGGATTCGAAAGTTGCTTTCTGCCAAGGAAAAATAGGGATGAAGTTTTATAAGAATGAATTCTTATTTATGTACTCCAGAAAATTGGTTTACTATTAACAATAATTTTTGTATTTTATATTTATATTTTGAAGGATAATTAAGCCTTTGGGATTTCATGAGCAATTTTCCTCCCTGTTTTTTCGAATATTTATTCTATTGCCGGTATTTAGAAAACCTAAAAATCAGGATTGAATTTGAAATTACACCTGAAACGGGCGGGAAATGCACAACAAGGGTGTCTGATCGATAGTCCGAAGGTTCATTAGTCCGAAGGTTCAATAGTCCGAGGGTCCATTGGTCCGAGGGTTCGATAGTACGAACCTTGACAAAACGCCTAATGCACACAATTTATAACATCAAGGGAAGTTCAATAGTCAAAACTTCCAATGATCAAAAGGTTCGATGGTCCGATGCTTGATATAACGCAAAAAGAAACCATCGGGAGGTTCAGTAGTCTGAAGGTTCGATGTTCCGAAAAACAATGCAGAATACTTGGTTTAGTGGAGTGGAATTTTTCGACTCTAGAAATAATGACATTTCATTCATAAAATTATGAAAAAAATAAATTATTTAACAACGAACGTTATGATGTATATGAAAAGGGATGATGCGACACACTAAATCCATTGTCCATCTATCAAACAACTGTCATGTCATTGACATTGATAACTGTTGGACATTTTTCGCTGTGAAAATATCAGTCTTACCAAAATAATATTTTAAGGTAGATCATACCTAATACACTGGACATCTTTTTCGGGCATCTTGCAGATTTGTATGTAAATATATATTTTCAGCGAGCAAATAGTATTTGATATAATGTAAAAATTACATCTTAAGTTTATTTAAATAAAAAAACAAAAATGCTTAAATAGCAAAATTACAAAATGTTATTCTAAAGAGATAATTGGCGGAAAATTTTTCCAATGAAATGCAAAGGAAATTTTAGTGTTTTTGAAATAGCAAGAAAAAATGAGCAGTGACCGCAATTTTTCTTTTAATAATATGAAAGCATGTCAGATAAGTTCTTTTCACAATTTTATAAAAAAAAATCTATCTGCCGATTTTTTTATTGTACGAGAAATTTGGATTTCCGTATATAAAATTTACCAACATTGAGACTCAATTTAAGATGAGTTTAACTTTACCTGTTTGGTCAATTTACCATTTGAATCGGGTACTCAACATTTTTGGGCTACTCTTTAGACTTTCAGCATTTGAGGCCACATGAACACAAAATCAACGAAAATCGATGATATGTTCACATCTTAATTCATGATCTTGTGCATCAAACGTGGTATCATAGAATATCTGTATATATATAATAACTGCACGCGAGGTCAGTACGCATAAAGGTGTTCTATGATATCGTGGTACTGCATATATTACGGACGTGTTTAAGGTGGTACCTAACACTACAGGGAGATAACTCTGTAAAATCAGCTAAACGTTTTAATAACGTTGTGTTGTTAAGGGAATATTAAGCTTTTCAATGATCAAAATTAGTGTTTGTCAAACTGCTATACAATCAGTGTAATTTTTCTGATGAATTGGTTGGTTCAAATGTTTTGAAATTTTAAAATTTTTGTCAATGGGTCAAAGTAAATACTTTGTCAAAATTTTATGAAAATTAAACGAGCCAAATTAATTTTAGTGAAAGTGTTGGGTACCACCTTAATAAAATTACATCCTACCTGTAGGATGTTGATTTTCCATTTCAAATCTTTGTAAACTAGTCAACCCATCCCCATGTATCCCCAGATATCACTTTATTCAACAGTCGAGCCAAAAGATGATGGATGAATTATTGTTAAACGTCCAGTGGCAACCATTAGGTGCATATCAGGACTAGAACACGTTGATATAATATGAAAATGATCCCTGCTTTATACTAGACTGACAAACTGAGCTGGATTTTTAATGTGCTAGCTCACGAGGTAACAGTCCGCAGGAAGATATATCATCCCACCCGGACACATTATACTGACTCCGAGACAATCAGTGCTTTGGTCTTACTCCTAGATCCCGCGTGCTTGGCGGAGAAGTACTGTTAATGTCTTTGGTTTGATCCAGCCGGGGGTTGAGAACCGTGACCTTCCGTGCTCGGGCTCAACCCCCGAAGCTACGACGCGAATACGCGACCACCGAGGCAGTTCGAACCAAAAGAAGTAACCAACTTTATTTAAAAGCACACTTAACTTCTAATAAAAATGGTGCTTCATATGATGTCACAGCTTTCTATATAAAAACGGAATTCATTTCACAAAGATTGTCCCAAATTCTCATAGCTAAATTTAGACACAGTGGTTTTTCGGGTCTTAATTTTTTACACAATTTTACGTGTATTTTACAAAATTATCAAAAATAGCATGAGAAAAATTCCATGTCGTAAAATTTCTGAAAGGCATCAGGCGAAAATGATTGTGTAAGTGATTATTTGTTATCGTGGTATCTGGAGCACGTCTTAATTTATCGCGAATTTTCGAAAGATATTTTTACGTACCAAAAAAAAACAGAACTTTTTATTGAATACAATATGATATAGTCCTCATAAATATAATATCAGGATTTGAGGCGTAGAGCAACAGCTAGGTATAACTAATTCCCATGAGATCATAGAACCGGCGATACCATGCCTATAGTAACCCGGATGGACAAACGTATGACGTACGCGGTTCTACAGAAAACACTTCTGAACAAGCAATAAAAATTTAAGAATCATTTTACACACCCCCCCCCCTCCCCTTTTCCCTTCTTTATTCTCAAAACAGATGTGCATTTACTACATGCAAAGCAACGTCAAATGACCCGTTTTAGTATAAGTTATGGTCCCGGGATGGAAGAATAATACCATGCAGCATCAAATTAAAAATCATTTTTCTCATGAACCTTCGTACCATTGAACCCTCGGACTATCAGTCCTTTCGTACCAATGGACCTTTGTACTAATGAACCTTCGGACTAATGAACCTTCGGACCATTGGACCTTCGGACTACAGCTACGGAACCAAATAAGAGTATGTGTAAGATCACACACATGATGAACGTTTGCACGGTTGAATATTCTTTGGTATATATTCGGCTAATTACAAATGTATTAAGGAGGTGATTTTGTCCGTAACCATAGCGCATCGATTAAAAATAATACTATCATTTTTTATCAGATTGTATTCAGTTCTGATTTTTTTCACCACAATTTTGAATCGGACCGTTAAATTGGAGATACTTGGTTATTTCGTAAATTCCTTTCTTGATTTCCAATACAAAATAACATGATTTGCTTTGAAGAAAATGAGCACGAACGACTCCCATAAACAGCACCATGAACAGACATCTGTAAAAAGGCTTTCAGTGTAATCAAATATTCGAAAAAGAATGCGGAAGAAATAAGACAGAGAATAAATTCTACAAGACCAAAATCCAAAAGACAGGCGAATTCGTGAGAAAACTAACAAAGCAAAAATATAACACAAAGACACAGCCAATGGAGTAAAAACACATATATAGCTAACCAAAGAGAATCAGGGGAAATAACTTGTAATGTGAAAACCCACAAAAAAACGGGAGTGACATTAAAAAAAAATCACTTTTGTCTTTCTCATTGATTAGTTAAAATGATTTCCCAATCTGAAACATTATATACAGGTATATGTATGACGCGGTATGTGCGTCATAAATATTTATTTATGCCTAAGCATAAATCGATTTAAGGCTAACCATAAGTATTTATGCCATGGCATAAATATTTATGCCTAAGCATAAATCGATTTATGCCTAGACATAAATCATTTATGCATAGCCTTAAATGGATTTATGCCTAGGCATAAATCGATTTATGCTTAGGCATAAATATTTATGCCATGGCATAAATACTTATGGTTAGCCTTAAATCTATTTATGCTTAGGCATAAATATTTATGACGCACATACCGCGTCATATATATGGTCTCCAAATTATAGGAATTCAACATTGCTACCACTCAAGTATAATTGAAAGGGACCAATTTATTCACCAATTTTCGCAGAAATTTCTGAATGAATATAAATTGTGTGAAGTATTATTTGCTAATTGTTTATAGAGATCACAAGATCTTGAATTTGCAGTATTTGAGATTCTTACCACGATTTGTAATATATAATTTAATGAAAATATATAAACATAATTTTAAACTGTCATTCATAAATTTGGAAGATTTTTAAGAAGTCAAAATGTTAAAAATTGAAGAGTTTTTTTTTCAAAGAAATTATTGAAACTTCCTGTTGTGCTAGATTTTTTAACTAGAAGCAAAAGGACATCTGGTTTTTACTTTTTCTCTGTCATTTTAAATACATCTTATTTCTCTCTTGCATAACAATGTTAGATATTCTCATTATTATATTTCTATATATTTTAAAAATCCAAGAATTTAATTCGCTTTAATATTATTTCCTTATTGAGTTTGATTAATTCTAGTAAAGCAAATACGAGTGCAGCTGCAAATTGAACCCTGAACTAATTTTCAATCTCTTTCATAGCCAATATTAGCTCGGAACATATTTTTCAACGTGTGTATATATCTAAATGAGGTTATACGGACACATCAAACGTGAACTATTTCATCCAATCACATTCCCTAAATTTAAATTACTTAGCATTTTGTAAAAAATTGACAAAACCAAATGTTATGAATTAGAAAGATAAGTGGACGTGTAAAAAGTATTTTCGTTAAAGTTATAGCTAAGGCGCTGCAACTCTTACAAATTTTCTCTACATAATAATAAAAAGTGGTTTAATTTATCAACATCTTAAGAAAGATGAGTGTTTGTTTAACATTTATTAAAACATCAGTATTTAAAATATGAGAAACATTATTTTTAGGACCAACAAAACACGTAGATGAGAGGTTACAGCTTCATTTCTGGGAAAATTTCTTTTATTGTTTATGTCCAGTGGTTGCTACAAGTCAAAAAGAAATGAAAAACAGACAGGTAAATAAAGTTGTTGCCAGGTTATCTGATTTACACATTTATATGGAGAGCGGCGTTTTCCCTTTTCGCCAATCAGCATGATCATGATGATATATGCGCCATTTTTTTTTTACTTATTGCGCCTGAAAAAAATATCTTTTGCACCACTTTATAGGTAAACGTAGGTAAAGTACTCCGATAGAAATACTTACTTTTCATTAGGGAGCAAACATTTGATTTTTTTTTTGGGGGGGGGGGGGGGTGGAAGGAATTTGAAAAAAAGGCACGATGCAAAATTTGGTGAAATTAAGGCAGGACCAAAAATCCTCAGAAAAAAGGCAGGATGAAAAATGTAGTTAAAACAAGGCATGAACCCGGAAGAAAAAGACAGGACAACACCAGGTAGTGAAAAAAGACAGTCTCGAAATTTTGCTGAAAAAAGGCAGGATTTAAGATTAATTCCATGCCCCCACCCCAACAAAAATCAAATGGTTACTCCCTTAGAAGCTTACATTTTCTTCATACCAAGTTACCTTTAAGAATATGGCTATCTGACAGATATAAATTTTATTAATTGTTCTAGTCAAATGATAAAATATTTTAGTAAAGCACTATTAAAATAATCAATACACAAACTTAAAATAACAGAGGGAAGCATTTAATATAAGTACTAAAACATTTGATGTATTCTGGGTGTGTGGTGGAATTCTTAATGAACAAAGAGTGTACAAATTAGTTTACCTGTAAAATTGCACAAAAAGTGAAAACCATTTTTGTGGCAAGAAAGTAAAATTTGAATTTTTAAAAAGTGGCGCAAAAGTCATACGCCCTAAAGAAAATTGTCTCAAAGTACATTCTTGTTCGTTGTCGCACGTATTGTTACCGTTGCCATTCCAGATAATTGTTAATTTATACTTATTATTAGAGAAAAAAAACATTTTAGAATACCAATTTTTATAAATAAATATGCTTATTTCGACTAATTTTGTATTACTTCCGAAACCTATCTTTGTCTAGTTTTTGTTCAGAATTGCAGTCCATCAGCCCTATTTCACTTAGAATCTGAGGATTAAGAATACTCTCAAGTTATTAAAATTAACATTTATTTATACAGTTCACAGCAGTGTTTACTCTTATGATATATGTGTTTGTGGAAAATCTTTTAAAATTTGACAGTCTGCTGGGTAATCATGCAAGTGTATGCAACTAAGGGAGCAACCATTTGATTTTTATGGGGGGAGAGCTAGGGTCAAATTTGAAATAGAAAGGTAGGACCAGGATTTTGGCAAAATAAAAAGACAGGAACACTTTAGGTGTGAAAAAAAAATGCAGGACCTGTATCAATCAGGAAAAATTTGAGATTAAATGAAAATAAAAATTTAGACCACAATAGCGGCCGAAAAAAAGTCCAGAACTAAATTTCTACGAAAAAAATAGGCAGGATCAAACACATAAAAATCAAATGGTTGCTCCCTACTTTAGTACCTGAGTTTGAATGTACTTCGTTTTAATGTATATAAAAAAAATTATAAGCAGTAACATATTGTTATTGAGAGTCACGAACTTTAAGTTGAAATGGTATAATGCTGAATATTGATTTAATTAAATATATTCAGCTTCTTCAGAAATTAAAAGACGTACCACCACTAGACTTTGGGCAAAAGAAAAAGTTTCCGTCATTGTCATTTGTTATTACTGGGAATGGAATAGATGTTCAATCATTGACCAAAACGGTCTTAAGGAAAGATGAAAATGTTCCCGAACAAGATGGTTTACATACCCGAAATGAAACTGAAACGAGTGATTCTGGGGAAACTTCTAGTTCTACAGAGGACATGACCGTGGAGTCAACAGAGAATGTTGAAAACAGAAATGATATCGTAGACAACAATACAAATTATGTTTCATCTGAAACACAAGACGTATCTGATAATGAGATACATAATGAAGGAAATAGTAAAACTGATATTCGGGAAGCAGATGGTGAAAATATTAACTCTATCAATAGCAGTATAATAGGATTTGAATGCGACGAAACAATGCCAGGAAGTGAGGAGGAATCTAAGGACAAATGAACAACAGATGTTTGAAGATGTTATTGTAAAACATAGTAGATCAATAAAGTTACATAATATTGTAGAAGATTCTTTTTCTTATAAAAAAAAAATCAGAGAAACGGTCTTTGGGCTTTAGTCTAGTTGTCAGATGAAAGCTATTACTTTTATGGTTCCTTATTCCGAACTCGTTGAATTATTTTGATTTTTATTTTAGTCTTAAATTCCTCTGACGTCAGACGACCTGGTTTTAGAATATACTTGAGTCGTTGGACGCTAGAGGGCACTCGAACTTGGAAAATAAGCCATCGAGAATTGGCACATTTTCTTCCCCAAAAACTATGCTTCACTTTTATTACTATTTTTGTTTTCAAAAAGTTTATAATTTTATGTAATGTATACTAATGATTAAGAATTTTAACTACTTGATTTGTATAAAGAATTTGTGTCATCTACTTAATTTTGCCAGATCAGTTACAACAATGTTAGACCATCTTAAGTTGACTGAAATAATTAATGGTGATAATGGACTGACAATAAATAGCACATGGTTTTCGAAGTTTGAAAAGCTTTGATAAATGTTGTTTTAAATATTCCAAATTTTATACATTGAGTGCGTCCTGACGTATCACGGCCCCAGTCAATTCTAAACTAACTGTTTGGCGTCCAGGTAGAGGTGATTTCATTAATTAAGCCGATCTGTACACAGTAAATATATGATACCGTTGTTGATTCATTTTGACATACTTTTATGAGTTGAATTTTGGTGGGAGCTTTTATTTGACACCGCCGATGACGTTGTTAGAGCCATTTTATTACGGATTGTTGCTAATTATGGAATACCCCAGTTGACGAAACCAACGTTATTTATTAAAAGGTGTCTTATAGTTATTCGCAAAACAAGATGTATCCGTTATTTTTAGTACCAAGCATCATTCCACCAAACTTTGGTTTCTATTGGCCTAGTGATTTCAAACTAGAATATTTTTGCATGAAAGCTTACAACTATCCAAGTGTGTTGGGCTTTTTTTTTGCTCCGCTCAAATAAGATTGGAGTCAAACACAACTCACCATGAGTTGGATTTGATTTCAACAACCTTCGTGTTGACGGGCCATTGATGAACTACATTGAACACTCGGAATTTTAGACACTTCGGCACCAGGAAAATTCGATACCTTTGAAACACAGTTCAGTACCAAGACAAATCGGCACCCAGATAATTCAGCATCTCGTTTAGACACATCAGTTCCTTAATAAGACAAATCGGCACCTTAAATTCGATTAGGAAAAACCATTTCAAATTTTTTAAAATTTATTTGGGAAGAAAAATGGCTTTGTATATATTTATTTTTAAAGTACTTGTATATTTGATTGTGAATTTATGGTGAATTTAGTTTGAATATTTGAATACTGCTTTTGTACCAGTGGCCTATCCTTGTGTGTTTAATGTTAACAGTAAAATGAAAATGATCCTAATGCCTGGAAAGAATTGGTATGCTGTATTCTCGATGACTGTGTAGCATTTTTAATCTTAAAACAGTTTATCAGAATTATTTGATGATAAATCTGAGTAAAAATGATTAAATCCTTTAAACGATCATTAAAAAGTATATGATTTAATATTTATACTTGTTTTTATTTGATACTGACATGCATTACTTTTTGGTTAAAAAGATTTTTTAACACAATTTTTTTTAATAATTTTTATTTCTCTCATAATTTTAACCAAATTCTGAAAAATCCTCCTGAAACCGATATTTTCTAAAAGAAACAGATATATTTGCCACTCTTGCAAGGAATAATTGACAGAAAAGTTGCTCAGACAGGGCTATGTTGCTCCGAAGTTGGAGTCATCCATATTAAAGTTTTATGGATGTCATCATGAGTTGATTGACAGGTATGAAAATACAGTTTCCCACGTGAAAATGGACCTGTTCCATTGATGTCCCTTCCTCATACCAGATTTGACATTGGAGCATGGCGGGTGTCATGCAGGAAGCAGAGATTGCTTACCCTTCCGGAGTACTTGAGTCAACCACCGGTTTTTTGGTAGGGTCCATGTTGTTCATATGTTTTTAATTTTTAATTGTAGTGCATGTATTGTTTTGGTCTTCGTTGTTCTCCAGAGTTTGTAAGTTGTTTCTATTTTCCCCACCTTCGAATGTCCCTTTGGTATTTCTTTATTTTACTTGGTAATACAACTCATTATGTAATAACACAATGTTTTGTTCTTTGTCTGGTGGAGAAGGCGTTAATTAGGTAAATTTGAGATGTTGGAATTATTTCAAGACATTTGTCATTCTTTATAAATTTATTCCAGTATGAACACTCTGCACTTATCTGGTAATGAGATTTATATGGTGAAAATGATATTTGTGAAGCAGACGATGACAATATGAACTCTATCAACATCAGTGTAATGGGTTTTGAATGCGATCAAATAATTTTGATTACATTTAAACAGGTTTGTTCTGTTTTTAATTTCAGTGGTATAAATCAAGAGGCTATGCAAATTTTTCTTGGTGCCTAACACTCTTTTCTGGATGTCGAAATGTTCTGGTACTAAACTGTCTTGTTACTTACCACACGGCCACAGATCCCCCAACTATGAATTATTGACTGGCCCTTTGCCTTACTCTTAATTCTAAATACAGTAGCCTCCCCTCTATGTGAACTGATGAGTTTGCTCAATTTCCATATATTTATGTATACATGTAATGTATTTGTATATACTGTTTATCCATATTTTGACAATGACCTCTGTAAAAACCTGGGCAAAGACCATCTTGAACCTTCTTAAAATTACAGGTGTCTATTAATTGATGAATAATTTGAAGTTTGTTTGTTTGTTCAGTTTGGGTTTAACGCCGTTTTCAGCACATTTTGGCCATTTCGCGGCGGCCAGTTTTTATTGGTGGAGGAAGCCGGAGTACCCGGAGAGAACCACGATAGGAAAATTGGTAATCCTTGTCAATTAAGATCGGAGTCGAACACACCCCGCCACAGGTGAGATTCGAACTCACAACCCCAGCGTTGACAATTTGAAGTAAATCAAGTTAAAAAACATCCATAAAACTTATCGTCTCTTCATTATATGTGTGAGGATGTTTGTCCTGAATACTAATCCCATGCCTTTCAACCAATCAATTAAGACAATTTCTGACCTCATGGAAAGAAAATCTCAGAAATCATCAAATATACATGATTTATTTTTTATACATTTCTAAAATATAAATTTACTGGCATTGCACCTTTCTATAAAATATGATCATTATGATAACCATGACCTTGAAAATGTAAAGATGACCAACAATGTTAAAATAATGTTTTCAACAATTCAAGTTATTCTTCAAAAAGAAATTTAAAACCTCAAAACTACAGCATAAAATACTTATTTAATAAGAAAGTTTAAAACTTGATGCTTTCTTCAATAAAGAAATTTATAATTCAATGATTATCAAAATCAATTATAAAATTTAAATTTAAATGCATGTTTATATCAAGCTAAACCAAAAAAACTAAATTTGCTTACATAAATGAAGCTTAAAAAAAGTTAAGAAAAAAATTAGAACCCCGTCTCAATGATAAACATTAGACAATTATCTCTCTTTATAACATAATGATGAAGGGAGATAATTTGGAGAATATACCAATTAGGCTAAGGGAGATCAATTTAACAAAAATGTTCCATATCATAAAATGTTTATTATTTAGATATCGTATTTCAAAATTAATCTTCCCCTAATGAATTCCCTATAATACATATTTCTAAATGTATAATGATTTTATATGATTCATTTCAATGTAAATGTCAGCATATCCGATGAGAATGACCTATAAAACTAAAGAAACATTCATTCGATGTTAATATTTCACAAACAAAAATGTTAAAAGGCACATCAATGAGGTAATATATAATATATTTATAAGATCTGATGAAAAATCGCATCTATCTTCAATTGTCATTCCACAAAATCATTTATTTCCAACTGCAATTGCTTTTATCTAATACTTTTATTATAAATGATAATTAACATAAATAATAATAATTGATATTTTGAATATGCTGCATCATAAACACTTCTCATTTTTATCAGAGTTTAATATTTTCCTGTCTCCCAGAGATCTTTGATCAAATGACAGAAAAATCTGATGGAACTGTCATTTCCAGTTGTATCATCTCAATATATGATAAATTAAAGAACAAATCACACAGACCCCTTTCTTATTTTATATTTATTACCTCCCCTTATTTCTAACTTCACTACTGTTATTGTATCGTGGGACATGTCGTATTTACGTGTATCCATGTATATACCTATTCTATAAATGAGATGATGTGAAAGTTTCCCAAAGCAATAACATTATTTTTATTTTCCAATCTACAGGGGTTTCTAATTTTTATCTCATCAAACGGCTTTGCCAGGAGATGAGATGAGAAAGAGAATGACCCTTGAGTTGAGAATATTTTCCCATTTATTCACATAATCAGTATTTTCAATGAGGCTATTTCCATTTAGCAGTTATAGTTTCCTACATTGTTGTCAACATACATGTGTTCTCCCATGCATTGGGCATGAGGGTCGGGCATTTTGGACCAAGTGCATGACCTCACCATTTCTCCCACTCACTTAAACTTTGCGGGAAAAACAAAATGTTTACAATTTTAAATGATAATGGACAAATTTCCCCTTTTAACATCACCACTTTCTCATTTGGTTGCAAGTTTGGTCCAAAATGTGTGATTCTCATACCCAAATGTGTAGGAGACCAAATGTATGGTGACAATACCTCACATGTTAGTTACTGGTAATAAGTTCCTTTCTTACATTACTAGCATGAGAAAGAAAATTATTACATTCTAAAGATCAAAAGAAAATGTAACAAAATAGCAGTAATAAGTAATGTCAGTCAGAGGAACAATTGTTTCTTTATTACAAGAATAAACAAGTTAAGGATGAGGTCTAATAGGAAATAAATAGGGTTTGAAATAGGTGTTTTAGTTTACGAACATATGAATAGTAAACAAATAAGCAAGAAAAAACTATATGTTCATGTGCTCATTTTGGGGCTATAAGGCCTTGAAAATTTGCAGGAAATGGGTTTTCTCTGGATTTTTCATTGTCTTTGCATTGACAACTTCAGTCTCTCAAACATGTATGAAAAAATAAAAAGGATTTCATAAAATTTTGTCAAATACCATTTTAAGGTATATATGATTGAATTATAAAAGAAAAAGTGGGGGTTCATGGGCAAAAAAATTTCATGTTTAAGAAATGGATAAAACCCAAGGATTCCGAAAATCTGACAAAAAGACCAAAACATGACCAGCAAGCATCTTTAACTGCTATAATAAATAACATTATTCAAACTTAGGGCTACACATTCATAATGTCTTAAATTAGAAATAAGGGGAGGGTGATAAATATTTCTTTGGAAACAATTCAATTCTAATAAAAAGGACGGACTTATCATGATATGAAAGATCATACAAATTATATCAAATAAATACAGATGTCGGAAAATCCATCCTTTTGAGTTAAACAAGAAAAAATCTACTTTCTCCAATTTAAACATATAATAAAATCCAAATTGTCCTACTGAAAGACAAACCAATTCTGTCCACAAAAATCAAGTTGACATCCATTTTATTATTAATGGACTAGTGTTCTAAATCATATCACATACTGTTGTGTGAACTGGCACACATTCATTTCTTTTTTTTTACAAAAAAGTGTGTTGTACTTTATAAGAAGCATAGCATGAAACATAAATACATTGAATATATAATATGTCATTTCATGACAGAAATTTATGTAATGATACATCTACATATAAAGCAAAAGACTTAATTTGGCTTTCAAGATATACAAAAAAAAAACCAAAATGGTTATTTAACCTTTCAATTTGAAACCAACAAAATTCATGTACCTTTTAACTTTGTTCTTGCCTTAAAATACACTTACAAAAACCTTAACACACACTTATTTCTATTAAAATATCATTTTGTTTCACTGATTTATATTAAATGGCAACTAAAATATCACGATACAACAAAACAGTTTGAAATAAAAGTCAGATTCAAGATTTGCCATTTCAGCGTCTTAAAACATTTCCAACAATATAAGAACATAGTATGAATTTAATTTTACATAATTCATTCGATTCTGAAATGTTTAATCAAAAATGAAAAGTTACTAGATTGCAGGTTCAATTTGTCTCTATTTTTATAATCGACAAATATTTCATTTAGTTTCAATGAAGAAATCTGTTTGTACAATGCAAGAAATAAGTTCCATTTATGTAACAAAATTTCTTAAAACATGAGAATGAATTAAAGTATTTAGCTCTAGTGTACAGCCTTAAAATTAAACCATCAAATACATTTAAAAATATTTAAAATATGCATTTGACACAAACTTAGCAATATTAGCACTAAGCTGATAAAATAGTCACATAAAACAAGGGACAATGCTGGCTGATATCTTTTTTTTTTTACATATTTACATATCTATGTAATCTATTAGCAGATTATCTGTACAAATTCACTGTACAAAACATTATTATAATCAACAGTCAACAACCATATGTAAAAACAACCAGAGTTAGCTCCCCTGAGACAGTTCCTGTTTGGCTTGGAGCGTTTTGATTGGATCAAACAATAGTAAGTGGATAATCAAACATTTGATGATGGCACATTTTCCAGGAACTTGTCACTTGAAAGCATGTTCTGAAAAGAGAAAACCCAAAATTTTAGTCAAATTATGATTTCTCCCTTAGGGGAATGCCAGTAATTTTTGACTTTCCATAACTATGATAACCTATCATTAAAACACTCTTCCACCAAGAGAATTGCGGAAAATGTTACACATAATACCAATGGAATTTCAAATTTAGCAACTTAGAACTGATTTCTTTCCACCCCCCCCCCCCCCCCCCCCCTCCCCACCAAATGGAATTTTTGTTTTCCAAAATGCCCAACACTGATAGAAAGGAAATCACCCTGACCTCCAGGACCAACTGAAAGCAAAATAAAAAATTAACTGGTATTCCCCTCCCCCTGGAATATGTATTGAAATGTAATAGCCCTTATCAAAAACTTGTTTTGAATAGATCCTATTTTTTCTCTCTTTTTTTTTGGTTTGTATGAATGATTTCTGATCTAGATTAGATTGTTTAAACACAAAAAAGCCCACTGAAAGTTTACACAGCAACACTTACCGTTAAAGAGTTTATTTCTTTTGAGAAGGCACCTATTTCTTTTGCTGCTTTTTGGTCTTTCTGAAATACCAATGAATACATAAAAATTACAGATATTTAAAGAAATTGGTTGTCTCAACATTTTGGACAAAACTAAAGTCTCAGCAAGTGACTGCCTGAACAATTTATCATTTGTGATACTAATGTTATAAGCAATTTGGCAATTTTTTACAGGTGCAACTCTATGTGATAACATGCTTCTAAATACAGTCAGTCGAACCATAGTCATAAAGCAAGAAGTATTTATGTTACTGAGAATCAGAAATCACAAATAATCTAACTGCTGAGGAATGAATTTGATATTGCCTCAAATTTCAAGAATATGTCAATATTTGCTGGTTTGTGTCTTCTTGTTTGTATTTTGTTTTGCTGAGGTCCAAGGATGCAACCTAAACTGAATAAAGTGCCTAAACTGAAGAAAAAATAACTGCTAGCTTGTATTACTGACCTAACAACATGCAAATAAGCCTATTCGAAATTCCCAAATATAGTCATCAAAGTATTTTTTTCAGTTCTATCACAATTCAAATCACTGAATTCACTGACGATTACAAAAACGTGATAAAAGGGGATAAAATATAACTTTAAGGCATTCTGAACAATATTAACACTAGTGAAAGCAAACTATTTACATGTTGATTAAATATGGTGCTGCAGCTGTGAACTCTAGCAATATATCACAAAAAGCATTAACACATAACATAATCAGTTAATGCTGAACATCTATACTACTTTTCAGGATGTCAAAATAATATTATAATCTATCTAAATATAATGAGCTTTGAAGAGAGTATATCAAAATTTAAGGGATTTCATGTCACTTCAAACCGAGTTTTAGTACTGTGATCATCAAATAGGAATCAAACTCATAATATCCCATTAAATATTAAATTTACTGCATCAAATACCTGATACAAAAACAATAAAGGTACCATACACTTAGCCATATTTCTCATTTATCATACTTCCTTGCGTCTATATCACCCTGCTCAGCCTCTTTGTATTAAGGCTTTGTGACGTATGAGGAGAAATTATCAGTGATAACAGGACTTATCAGAGATGTCACAATAAGAGAGGACTTATTAGTGATGTCACAATGTGACAGCAGATGTTATCAAGCTTACCTCCAGGAGGACAACAAAGCATAACAAGAGGCTCACCAGAGCCTGTATCGCTCACCTGGAGTCTGGTTTTCTTTGTACAATTAATCAACTATTTGACCAAGTTTGTTGCAATTGGTTCAATTGTTCAGGGAAAATTTGTTGAAGATTTATTTTTCATAAGGTTTAATGTTAAAATATGTTCCCTGATGGTGGTAGTCCTGGCAGGAAGTTGATAAAATTGACCAGGAATAAGGGTGAACCTTAAATAAATGTAACAGAACCCGACCTCAAATTACACAAACCAATAACTCCTAAATAGAATTTGGGATTCCCTTCAAAAGATCTCAACATGGCAAACATTTTTCAATTAACATTTCACTTCTATCTCAAATACTTTTGGAGATAAATGCAAAAATGTTAAAATTTTGAAAATTTGACAAAAAAAGGGCAATAACTCCTAAATGGGTTTTGGGATTTCCTTTAAAATTTCAGGGTATGTAGATCTCAACATGGCAAACATTTTTCAAATTTACATATCACTTCTATCTCAAATAGTTTATGGGATAAATGACGAAAAATGTTAAATTTTCAAAATTTGATGAAAAAAGGGCAGTAACTCCTAAATGGGTTTTAGCATTTCTTTCAAAATTTCAGGTTAGGTAGATCTTGTCATGCTGATCAATTTTACCTCTGTCAGATTTTTAATATCTGTAACGGTTTTTAAGTTATAAGCCAAAAACAACACATGCACCCCTATATTCTATTTTTAGCTACGACAGCCATGTTTTATGTCAGATCAAAATAAATTGAGGATCGTTTGTAGAGGACATGTCATAGATCATTCCTATTAAGTTTCAAACCAATCGGCCCAGCGGTTTCAGAGGAGATTTTTGAATGAAAAAATTTTGAAAATTTGACAAAAAAAGGGCAACAACTCCTAAATGGGTTTTGGGATTTCCTTTAAAATTTCAGCGTAGGTGGATCTCAACATGGCAAACATTTTTCAAATTTACATTTCACTTCTATCTCACATAGTTTTGGAGATAAATGACAAAAAATGTTCAAATTTTGAAAATTTGACGAAAA
The DNA here is from genome assembly GCA_028015205.1 of Mytilisepta virgata. NCBI lineage: Eukaryota > Metazoa > Mollusca > Bivalvia > Mytilida > Mytilidae > Mytilisepta > Mytilisepta virgata. The sequence continues at coordinate 23,149,562 of CM051515.1, forward strand.
AAGGGCAATAACTCCTAAATGGGTTTTGGAATTTCCTTCAAAATTTCAGGGTAGGTAGATCTTGTCATGCTGATCAATTTTACCCCATGTCAGATTTTCGATATCTGTAACGGTTTTTGAGTTATTAGCAAAAAACAGCAATTTACGCCTATGTTCTATTTTTAGCAACAGTGGCCATGTTTTTCATCGGATCAATATAAAATGAGGATCGTTTGTGGAGGACATGTCATATATCATTCCTATGAAGCCTCGATCCAATCTGCCCAGCCGTTTCAGAGGAGAAGATTTTTGAAAATCAGCCAATCAGAAACAAGAATTGCCTCTGGTGGCCATGTTTCTTGACCAATCAGAACTAAATGAGGAATCTTTGTTGAGGACCTTCCATACACCACTCATGCAAAGTTTGGTTGGAATTGGCCAAATAGTTTCTGAGGAGAAGATGTTTGAATGAAAAGTTTACGACGGACGGACGGACGGACGGACGGACGGACGACGGACGAAAAGTGATGGCAAAAGCTCACATGGCCTTTTAGGCCAGGTGAGCTAAAAAATGTCTTACAGGGGCGACTTAAATGTACAGAATTTGTACGATAAACAGATTATCTGGTTTTCTGCGTAAAGGTATTGTAAACTATCAGCTGCTCGACACAATATGATTCTTTTAAGATCGTTCGCTGCGCTAACTCCACAAAAAGCTTCATATTGTGGATGGCCGCTGATATTTTACGATATCAATGTGCAGAAAACCCAATAATCTATACGTATGAAGAAACTCAATACAAGTACCTGTGTATTACAATGAAAAATTTAAATTATCTCAGTCATTATGAAATGCTGTCTGACGGAAGTAATGCCAGACAAAAATCCAGTCGGTCAGGCGAAACTTTTGAGATTCTTTAGTTGAATCTAAATTTGGGTTTCGGTCAGACAAACCCTACAACTATTCGAGACTGTTATCTACATCAAAAGAAAATCCCATATCCCCAAGAAGAAAGAACCTGACAAAAATATATGTATTGTACAACAAAATATATGTATCTATGTATATGACTGCATGCATAAATGTGAAATATTCCTTAACCATTAGAAAAAAAATATTAAAACCATTGGTACCAACCTAAACCCTTCTAAACTAATTTTCATGTTTATGTTTGTTTTACTTAATGTCATTTCAATGAAATAAGATATTCACCTAATTTTTATATAACTGTGCAGATAATTTCGGGGGTTTCCATTGTGTTTTGAGATCTTTATAATGTAAAATTTATAGTGCAAAATAATTTTTGACTTTATAATACTTAAAAGATATATAATTGCAAATTCACAAAAGAAATATCCAAAAAACAACTTTTTATTGTTATACTATGACAGTCAGGTGGTCTTAGTGTCAAGGGGAAAAAATTCTCAGCAAGCTAGCAACTGTTTTGGAGAAATGTTTTGTATCAATGATGAAACCTATATTCCAAGTCTTATCTAATGAATTTTTTTCAGAATGACAGAGTCTTTTGCTTATAATCATAAACACTTATGTTTGCTTAATTTAAATGTTGATCTATAAGTCTACTTACAAGTTTAAAATGATTGGGCAGCTTTAAATAACTAAATATTTTTTATAATCATACCAAAAATAAACTATTTTTAGTGCGAGCGTTCATATTTTGAAATTATTTCTTGATTGTTTAGGCATTTTTTAACGGCAATGCGTTTTATGAATGCGGAGTCAAAGGTATATCCAATATACAAAGCTATTCTGGCCTGAATATAAATCTCCTTCATTTATAGGAAAAATTTCTCCCAGAGAATATGACATAATATTAATAAATAACAAAAAATTTAATTTATATTAATACATTATCAAATTGGACGAACTATGTTGGAACTAGTTTTTTAGAGAGTGCCGGTTATGGGGCATGGTTTAAACTAAAGCAGGAATAATTGAATATTTTTCAAATTGTAATATAATTATAGTGAAAACTGGTTATATCTTAGTTATTATTTTTCTAATTACATCATTGGTTTCTTACCTTTTTGAGCGCTTCTAAGTTCAAAGTAAACAAAATGTTTAAAAGTTATGAAGCTACAACAAAATTACACTTACTCTTCAAAAAAGTATAAATCTTACACTGCTACTTTTACAAAAAACTTGTTTACTCCAGAAATTTAATAAAATCACTAACCAATATATTTGAAATATCTTACTAACAATTTTCTCAGTATGATAAGAAAGATAACTCTGTCAAGTTAATGTGACACAAATCAAAAAAGAAATTTACCTCCGGGTCCATTCTGCCATTGGTCATTCTACCATTTGCAAAATCTAAAGGACACAGGAAATCGTCCGTTTCTGCATCAGATTTACTCCTTTTGTGACCAAATATACCATGTTTTTTTACCTAAATAAAAATAATTTTTGATTACGTTTTATTAAAACTGATTACTTTTAATCGAAACATGAATCTGTGGATTTTTAATTTTGAACAAATAATGACAATAAATCAAGATCTGTTAATGCAATTCTAGCATAAGTTGATATGAAAAATTAAAATTCACATTTGAATTAATACTGTCCTATATGTTTTGGTATTTGGAATGACATCATTTAAATTTTTATTATTAATTATTATGTTACTTGCACAGGACCAAAATGAATATTACAACAAGTTGAATCTAAAGTCTCGATGAAATGATTGCATGAAAGCAGATTTCTCAAATCAAATGTTGTACACCAATTTTTTTTGTGGGCAATTTATTTTCATACAGTTTGCGAGGCATGAAGAATTTTTTTAAATAAATTTTCACAAACTAGTTTTTAACAGAACATGACGGATTTTCTATAGCAATGCCAGTAAACCCTAGGGGATACCCTGGGCAGAAACCACAGTTTTTACAGTATACTGGTCCCAAAATAGGCTGGAAAAGGTTGTAAAGAAGCGGAATCCAGTTTTCAAATAACTTCCCCCAAAACATTGCTATTTTCTAATCACAAAAATAAATTCTCCTGATCTTGACCAATCTTCTATAAATGGAAAAATAACCTATGAAACAAATGACTTATCACTTTCAATGTATAACATTTTAACAATGAAGACAACAAAATCCCCAGTAATATATTTTGTTATTTCAAATAAGCATTATCATATTTTCCAGGCACCTGGTTTTGTTAATATGTGATACAAGGAGCTTATTATGCAATGAGGAATTTGTAACTATTCCACATTAAATATCACCTCAATATCATTAAAATTGACTTCCTTTTTGAAAAATCACGAAGCTAAAAAATATTATGCTTCAAAATCAATGAAGCAAGAAAATAAGGTAAAGGTGAAAGGTATGATTCTACAAGATTCACAGATTTATCTGATTAAAATATCATACATTACTTACTTTGACTTTAGCATTTGGTAACAGTGGAATATAACTGGGCTGTGATTCATGTTCTCTCTTCTTGTGCTGAATTTCATTGCCAATTAAAGCAATAAAATGTGTATTAAGATGTCGTCGTAACAATGTTTTATTTGAAGGTATTGATAACAACTGGGCAAATAATTCTGCACAAAACCGTGGTTCTAAAACCTGAAATACATAAATATAGTTTTAATCTTTACTGATACTCTTTCACCTGAAAACTCTTGGTATAAAAATAATTTTTTAGTTATATAATTTATAAAAAATATCAATATCATCATAAAAAGAGTTTATTAAGAATCAAGGAGTTACTGTACAGTTGGAAAATAATATTATATCTATTTTTCAAAATTTTATAAAAAATAGACTATATATTACTTCTGGCAATTTGCAATTTTACTCATATATGTGCACCACCAGTCTGAAAGTACAAATTTCCTGATAATCAGATGGTCCTCCCGATGAATTCAAATCATGTGACCAAAATTTATCACATCTATGTCTACTACCGAATACAAAAACCTGACTATTATTTTTACAATGTTTATGCTGTCAATTTTTTTTAATCAATAATAAAAGCACAATATTAATTTCTGAATATACAGAATTTGATATTTATAGAAGGAGGCAAAAACAACAAATATCCACTCAATTTCTAAAATATCTTTCCATGCAAAAAATTTTAATTTCTAAATTGAAAGACTAACCATTAGAGCACCATGTACACCACTCCCCCTCAGATTGGGAGCATATTCTGATAAATCTATTGTCCGTAACCATTCCATTACTCGGTGGTTCGTCCATAAAGCAACACCACCAGGTATGCTTTGTAAGTGACCCTGAAATGTAAATTCAATCTGTTGTCTCATTTATTCCAAATTTAAAGACAAATTTAAATACCTACCGGTATATCAAAAGATTGATTGATTGATTGATTGGTGTTTAACGCTGCATTGGCAATATCACAGCCATGTCATTACCATATATGAACAGGAAAACATTCAAGAATTAAAATTATTCAGTAAAATATTATAAACACAAAAGAAATTAAACAACTAAAGAAAATTATGAAATATTGAATGTAATAATCAATAATATAGGTATTAAACTAAATTTTAGTCTCAAACTAACAACATATATTACAAATGCAAATATTCAAAAGGGAGAGTTCAAAGTACCATTTGTAATAAGTATGATCGCTGGTCTAATAGGAAATAAATAGGATTTGAAATAGGTGTTAATATATGAATAGTAAACAAATAAGCAAGAAAAAAATATAGGTTCATGTGCTCATTTTAGAGCTATAAGGCCTTGAAAATTTGCAGGAAATGGGTTTTCTCTGGATTTTTCATTGTCTTTGCATTGACAACTTCAGTCTCTCAAAGATGTATGAATAAATTTTGCCAAATACCATTTTAAGGTATATTTGATTGAATTATAAAAGAAAAAGTGGCAGTTCATGGGCAAAAAATTTCATGTTTAAGAAATGGATAAAAGCCTAAGATTCAGAAAATCTGACAAAAAGATCAAAACATGACAAGCGAGCATCCATAAGATGTATGATTAGAATACTTTAGCTTTCTGGTTAATAATTAGAAATCTGTGTACCAAATACATGTACATAGCACCTTTTCCCAGTGATTCCTCACTTTAGCTCATAAAGCTGAATGTTGTATCTTTTATCAGCTAAAGAATATGTGTGACTCAAATAAAATATTTGTTTTTTCAAAGGAAATTTAATTCTATTTATAGATCCTACTTACAGGAGTCATTTAATATACAAAATAAACCCAAAATCTAAATTTTCATTTTATTTATACAAACCTCATCTGGTGAAGGTCTCCGTCTTAGGCACTGTGGGTTATAACCATTGGCACGTAGGATCTGAATTCCACGTCTTATACTGATGTGATGTAATTCATTTGTAACTTTTAATGCTAATAAATCATCCTGAAAGAATATTTTTTAGATGTTAAAATTTTAAACAATAGGACAAACCTTTTTTATTTAATAGAAAAAGTTTTTACAGTTGTAAATTTTGTGCTTATTTTCTCACTTCTGATATCCACTTATAGTTTGTGTAATGTCAGCAATTTGTAAAGGGATAATAAAAAATTGTTTAAAATGATCTCCTCATATTTACCCACGTACTATTCTTACATCATAAGATTATCTTGGAAAAACATTACGTATTTGTAACATTGAAGAGATAAAATTCTGTGTCAAATCTCAACTTAATGTAACATGGAAAGGGGAGATAATTCCTTTAATTTTCATATAATACAAATATAGAAATAAATTTCTTTAACAAAATAATGAATATTCCATGAAACTGATTTTAATGCACAAGACGTGCATACTTTGTAGATTTCTGACTCTCTACTCCATGGCCTGAAACATCCAAACTTACAATTGTAAGAAAATGTAACATTCTGCCATCAATTCTACCATCATAGAAATAATCTTTATACTGCGGAAGCCCAATATCATCTAACCATCCTGTAAACACATGTAACATTACTATTAGTCATGTTTAAAGTGCTTTAGGAAACTAACAGGAAAAAATACTTAAAATATTTAAAATTTTCAAGTGTATACCTCTACTCTTAATAAATCAATTACCATACCAATTCACAAAGAATATGTTAAACCTTGTATAACAGTCTACTGTCAATACTCCGTTTCAGTAATAATTTTGCCTTCTATTTTTCAGAAACATAGAGTAGAATCTCGATTTCTCGAACTCGAAGATGTCTGTAAAATTAGTTTGAGGCATCAGTAGTTAGAGCCATCAAAATTTGGAAATGGTAGGTTACGAACCAGCAATAAATATTTAATTTAATTTACATCCTTTTATATATCCGATCGTTAAAACAACATCCACTCATAAAATCCTTATGTGGAAATAATAACAATAAAGCACCGATACACTTTAAGTGGATTATCAATGACCTGTAACTGACAATTAATCACCTTCTTGTCAATCGTGGATCTGACCTCTGGTTTTTACATTTGTTATTTGTACGCCAATTAAAAATTTTGTTCGAGTTACTGAGAGTTAATTACATTATATTACTGTTGTATGGACCAGAAATCGGTGTTGGAATAACTGAGAGTTAATTTACATAGACATAGTGGAAGAAATGACCTGACTTTCGTAAAGGGTCGAGAAATCCATGGTGTTAGAGCAACCCGAGATTCTACTGTACAACTAAAAATTTCTGCACTCTACCAACAAAATGGTTTAAAATATAATTTTAGGCAATTGTTTTTATTCATACAAATCAACATTATTTTCATATAATGCCAAGTGTGATATTGAAAATTATCAGATGGAACAATGAAAGAACAATATTAAAACTTAAAAATAAAAGGCATATTTGTACATCAATATCAATTCTTCAGCACACTTTTTTCAGCATTTGCTGTGGGTCAAATGTCTTTACTTTGATTGCTGTGTGCAATCTTTAAAAAGGTGGAAACCCAAAAGGTAGAAATACTGTACCATAAGCCAAAATACTACATATAACATTGAAACAACAAAGAACAAATTCATATCGTGGAAAGTGTACATACGTGTGACCCAGTTGTGATCCAACTCGTTAAATTTTTCTGCTGAGTTTGTTGACACTGACTGCAATGCCAACTGCAACTTTTTCTTATGTAAATGATTTCTAATTCCTAAATCCTGAAAAATGCAAAGAAAATTTATTTTTTAAACTTTTTGAATTATACCTTACTGTATGTACAGCAGGTAAAATTCAAGCAAGATGTTCAGGCAAACATTCATATTCAAAAACTGTTAAGAGCATTCAAAAGTTTTTTGATAGCAAATGAAAACTAACATATTTCACAATACTTTCATTGACTCAGTCAATTACAAAATTTTTTAAATTTTTAAATATTTTTACCCAAAATTTACAATGAGTGACCAACAATTCAAATATATGCAGCGCATGACTTAATTATAAGTTTTTTTTTGTTAAAGTTACGCAGATATTTAGTAAATGAATTTCAAAATGAATTGTTTATTACACAATATCAAGGGATTAGGTGTCACTGATTCTGGTGACAGCTTTTGCTATGCTTTCTGTTCACTAGTGGATTATCATACTTTCTTTCACTTTAAAATTACAATATTTCACCGACCTCAATATAACTGACAGAATTGATTCACCAAAATCCAATAAGACTATTTTTTTAAATTTATTTTACTTTAAATAAAGCTGTAATGCCTAATTGAGTGTTTCTTGTTCAAATAAATTTTTATTTATCACTGCTGTCATAAAAATAAAATGCTCCGCTGGGCGCAGCTTGATACGACCGCAGAGGTCGAACCCTGAACAGTTGGGGCAAGTATGGACACAACATTCAAGCTTGATACAGCACTGAATTTGGTTGATTGATTGATTGTTGCTTAACGTCCAGTGGCAAATATTTCATGCATCTTCATGACGAGAACCAGTTCAATTTATCAAACAATTCAATTAGGGGTGGGATGGGACACAAAGGGGAACCAATTTTGACTGCCACTGTAAAAGGAGGATGGTTGGGTAGGGTCGGATAATTTAGCCTCCTGTAGCGGCCATCAGCCTACTCTTTTTCGAAAACTACAGAAGGGGTCTTTAGCATGCAGGGAGTGTGGCATTCTCCAAACACGTTACCCACTATGGTCCGCGGTCAGGCTTTCCGTATTATGACCTGACAACCCCCCCAACGAGACTGAATTTGGATTGTGAATAAATATTTGACACAGCATAGGTTTCTGACACAGAATTAATGTGGTCTAAGAACTTAAAATTTTTTAATTTACCTATTCAAACAATATCAGTATTATTTGTTTTTATATATAAATCAGAAATAACCAATTTAAAATTTAAAATTGGGCACACATATCAATTTCTTGCTATTGCGCAATACTGTGCAATTGAAGATTTCTTGCTATTGTGCAATACTGTGCAATTGAAAATTCCCCCCCCCCCAAAAAAAAATAAATAATTTACCCCTTTTTTAGCTTTTGTGCAATACACTATGAAGTTGCACATTGACCCCCCCCCCCCCCTCCCAAAAAAAAACCAAAAAACAATAAAATTTATTGTAACCCCCCTTTTTTTGCTAAAAGAAATTTGAAATTTCCTTTTTAATTTATGAAATATGAAATGAGAAAAAAATTAAATGTGTTTGGATTACCTCCCTTAGCCCACCAAGATAATATCATACATTTCTATTTACTTATACTAAAGTTATTGTGCAAAAACCAAGAAAAATGCTTATTTGGGCCCTTTTTTAGCCCCTAATTCCTAAACTGTTGGGATCAAAACTCCAAAAAATGGTCATAAACCTTGTGTTAAAATTTCATAGATTTCTATTTACTTATACTAGAGTTATTGTGCGAAAACCAAGAAAAATGCTTATTGGGCCCTTTTTTGGCCCCTAATTCTTAAACTGTTGGGACCAAAACTCCCAAAATCAATCCCAACCTTCCTTTTGTGGTCATAAACCTTGTGTTTAAATTTCATAGATTTCTATTAACTTATACTAAAGTTATAGTGCGAAAACCAAATGTCTACAGACTCCGACGGACGACGACGACGACGACGCCAACGTCATACCAATATACGACCGCAAAAATTTTGCGGTCGTATAAAAATAGATTTTCATTTTCTTATTTGGAATTTTTATACTTACTTTTTCAATTTCATTCGAAGAAAGTTTCAACATTTGTTCCCCATTTTTTACATTTTTCCGACATTCCACCAAATACATATTTAAACCGATTTCATTCATCCATGCAGTAATTCTTTCACTATCCCATCGTGCAAATGGTGTATTGCTGTGAAAAGAAAATGCAAAATAAACATTAAAGAAAGCCATCTAATGTTCATTTAGTAATTCAAATGTATGACATCTTGCATACTGTTCAGTAACTGTGTAGTGGATAACACATTCAAGGAATAAGTTAAGTTCTAATTTTTATTTAAATATTACACGACTGACCGCAACTGATTTGCAAGCAGTGATAACTGTTTTACTCTGGCTCATGAATAATATTCAAATTGAAATAGCAGAATTTCTATTCCAAATTTGGATTTAAAATTTTTTGTGAAAATTTTTTTGTAACCTTATTTGCTAATGGAAAAAAAAATGCATGTATATAAAAGACAAATTCTGTCAAAAGATTCTTTGAAATAATGCAGATTTATTATTTTTTCACAAATTTTTCTATTCTGTGGATTCTTCTTTCTTCATGGTTAACAATTTTCATAATTTGGCAAAAATCACTGTTTCAAGATTACCAAATTTCATGGTCGAAAAAATACTTAGCAATACTTATATTCTTGGGGCCAACAAAACTGGTATCCTATGAAGCATAGAACTGAATGACAGTATGTTATCAGCATGTAACTTTTAACAATGATGGTTTTTTCCTACAAGAAAATGCAGAAATGCTGCATCCGAGTCCAAATAAATATGTACAAAAGCTAGACTTACTCCTGTACTTTGATATCCTTGGACCAGCCAAGTCTACCAGAGGCTGTAGCCCGTACACCACCTCTTTTGAACTGTTCTGTTCTTTCCCTTTCATGGAAGTCTTGAGATCCACTTCTTTTTAATCTTAAAGAGGAAAAAAGAAAATTTCTGTATACAAAGACAAGAATTCCAAAGCATCCTTATTGCACCAATGTTAAAATATACACAGATTTAATTTAAGATATAAATTCTTTTTTAACTGCTACAATACTGAGGTTTGTTCTAAAATAAAATCTTCTTTCTATTGCTGTCACCTGTAGTAATTATACATTTCATATCTATATTATAATAAAATTCTTTGATATCAATTTTGATGCACAAGATGTGCACATTTTGTCGATTTACGACTCATCAGTTGTGATCATGGTCTAAAATGTTTAAAGCCAAAACAACAATCCAAAATGTTGGAGCAAATTCAAAATGTGCCAAAATGACCAAGAGGGGTAAAGCCAAAACCATCTAAGGACAGAGTATGATTTTAAGTCTTTTTGATATTTTTCGAAGTGGAAATACTGTATTGAAAGCCTTTTAACTATTTTTTTATAAAGAAATCATCATGGACCAATTATGACTGAAAAAAAAGAATCTCTGAAATATTAGTTTCAGATTGACCATTAGTTTCAGGATTGACCATTTTTTTTTCCTTTAGGTTTATGAAAAATAAATTGAATTCCATTGTATAAACTTTGTAACAAACAGAAGTTGAATATACTTAACATAACTCTTCTACCCTTGGATTACACATGAATGAATCTCTTTATCATTCAAGTATATCCATTACTAATTTCATTAGTGTCGTTCTTGAATTTCAAAAAAGAAAACTTCACTTCTGAACAATAAGCAAAAATGCAAAATATTTCTTCTCAAAACAAACAAATGAATTTCTCTCATATTTAGTTACATACTTTCCTAAAAATCTTCGTAATCCTGACTTTTTCTTGGCATCCATTGGCATTCCTCCAGCTATTCCACTTAAATGTTGGAGGCCATCTTCATCATCAGTAACAACCTCAGTTTGAGCTGCGAAATTTAACAAAATTCATTACATATATCAACACTATATCCCCTTTACTTCTATCCATATTATAAAACAAATCAAAAACAGCGGTAATTAAATTTTTGCAGATCAAATATAGGATGAAAGCCAATTGACCAAAAGCACTGTCAATATTTTAGATTTTACATATCTACATGTATTACAATTTTATACAAATATTATCACATCAGATGAAAAGGTATATGTAAGTACATACTTTTAGAATAACAAATTGGACTAGTTTTTGTGCACTAGCTACTCAAAAATGTTTTTATAAAATGAAGATGAAAATGAAAATATGAAATTATGACATTGCATTAAAGTTCACTGGTAAAGAATATGAGGTTTTCTCTTTTATCAATTTGTTAGCTTCCTACAGGTGCAAAATTAATCATATTGTTGTTTTTATGTCTTTCTACAAGTTGCATTGTTTCATTCAATAAACAAATTGGCTAGGTTTTCTGTTGCTAAGATAAAAGAACATAATGCCAAAAACGCAAAGAAATAAACAGTCATGATATGGATGTTATTTTTAAAGATAACCACAGTTATATAGTACATGTGACACTGTTATTTCATATTTAAAATAAAAATTAATATTTTAAAATTCTTCATGCAGTCTTTTTTCTGGCATCCCAATTTCATGCATGGTCTATATGTTTCATTTTTTTCAGAAATAATTTCAATTATTATTTTTGTACTGTTGAGAATTTTGAAAGATAAACTGACTAATACATTATTAAAGAAAAATTTCCAGTTTTAAACCTCAAATTTGCACTGGATGATTTAATTTGATATATATTCTGTCAATCAAATGCTCTAGTTCATGAGAAAATTTCCATTCTATAAATAAATGAATAACTGATGACCATGTACATGAATATATGAAGAATGGCACTTGCTAATATCTTTGATAAAAACAATAATGTATCAGTTTGATATTTTCCATATCTAACTATTCCCTAATACTGCAAATATCATATAAAATTACTTGAAATAAATCAGTGACAAAAATCATTTCCAAATATCTTACTTTAAACAAATCATGAATATTTATATATATAAATATATATGTCAAAATCATAAAAATACCACTTCTAGTCTAATGACATTGGTTATCTGACAGAAATCTCAGAATTATGATTAACAATAAATTATTTATAATAAATCATATAAAAACACCTTACCAAAGTAGTTTATAATCCAGAAAAATCTTTTAACTAAACAACAATATCACTTGAAAGATCTTAAGAATGTCTCGGTAATTGAATTACAACACCCCTTTTTCTTGTACATGCACTTAACAGAGTTATTATAACACAAAAGATGTTATCACTTCCTATCAAAACATGTCTGTTTAACTAATGGCAGATTTTTATACCGTTTCCATGGTAACATAAACAAATGTGTTCTGTGTTTGAAATTCTAGATAACAGATACATCAAAATGAATATTAATAACATTTTAATACACTGCATTGTCAGAAATTATCAGGGTTGTATGTCTTATTTTCAGTGAGATAGAAATTCTGCCAAAATGCATTAAAACTTCTGGAAAATCATTTTATTATGCATACCACAGTTCAATACACAATTTAAAAAACCTTATATTTTAAAAAAAAATTATTATGGAAACACTCAGCATTTAAAAACTTCAAATTCAGAAATCAGTGTAAAAAATATGGTTCAATGACCATCACAATGGGTCCTGGAATTTTTTTGAGTTAACATTAGTTAAACAGACATGTTTTGATAGGAAGTGATAACATCTTTTGTGTTATAACTAAATATTTTTCTACAGAAGCATAAACCATTTTTCCACTTACAAGTAAGTGAAGATATCCCTTAAAAATTTGAAAACTGACTGTTAAACCAATGAACTTGTTGGGTATATAGGTGTTTACATACTAACAAAAGGATTTATAGCAGACGCAAGTGATATAATTAAGATTTTTTATGGTTTTTCCCCATTATAATAAATGTTTAATAAAAACAAACAACAGGTGACATAAAAATTTCAAAAGTCTTCTTGACTACTTTTTCCATAGTTTACAAAAAAAAAATGAACATGTCAAACAAATATAACCATTTTGAAACCCAGATAAGACTCTAATTTTAATATTTGCTAGTAAAATTTGATTAAAACTTTGTACTAGTCTTAAATATTCTTAAATTACTGTTAATTGCAAAAAATTGCTATTATAGGATATTATATTTTTTCCATGTGGTTCAAAACTTATTATATAAAAGAAAATTAAAGTAACTATTGGCCAATTTGAAAATCTATGATTAGGAATTCATCCATCATGACTTTCCAACCCATTTAACAATTTCCAAAACCTGACTGCTTGATGGTTCCTTCTACAATTTTTTTAACAGAACAATATAATGTTGACCTCAAATGAACAGGAATTTGTCAAATGTCATGTAAAAGACTCCCTTACCCTCCAAAACCTGTATATCGACAAGGATATTAACTTAAAAATCAAAACATCAGACTACTGAGATACTGCTGTAATAGTCAAATATTGACTGCACTTTAGAAAACACATCAAAAGCATCAGCCAGATGTTTTTTATGCAAAAAATTGCAAATAGCTTAAAGGTTTGCTTTTCAAAATGCAATAAGAATGTATTCCTATTTTACAGCTGATAGTAAAGATAAAATACATCATTCACATGCTTACATTTATAAAAGGTCAAATACTTAATGTAAATTTATCCTCCTGTTACAAACCATCCATAATCTTATAGTTACTTACAAAAAGGGCAATATGATGATTTATTATATACTTAGTACTTATTACACTTATCGTGAGTATTTGATAAAGTACTTACTGTTATATCTATACTTTATTTCTTTATCAAACACTCTTTATCACATACCCTTTATTGACCCCAACCCCATCACACTCCTTATTTTGAATTGCTGGATTCAATTAAACACTTTTTTGATATACTGCATTTGGGTAAGGGACGAGATCAAAAGTTCAATGTAGGATAAAAATCTTAATTCACATAGTTATTTCACTGACCCCCACACCCCCCCTCTTAACTTAATTTGGGAAAAATTGATTGACCAATATGGGCATATGCTTTGAGAGTATACTTTTTGTATCATGGGTCATGTTTTTCATCAACAATGTATGTTTGTTCTGTATATTGAGTTGGACATCACTTGAATCCGTATTTTTAAACCCGAAAATCGATGTTGGATAACAAAACTTGCAGCGATTTTTACCCCCCACCCCCCAAACTATTTGAATTAATTTTTTTATCCTACATTGAACTTTCGATCTCGTCCCTAGAACAAAGAATGAAATGTGAGCATTTTTACACTAAAAAAATAAAAGATGAATTTTCTTCTGATATGCAGTAAGATGTAAGAGAAATATTCAAGAATGTGATAACAAAAGACACCGAGATATGATCTGTCAAAACACATGTTCTTTCAGTGCTCTTATGAGCTGAACCATCAACATGATTGGCCTACCATTTAGCTGCCTCATTACGCATGACCCACCTAAAAATTTATAGAATTTTTGTGACATTTCTTAAGATAATTATGTACCCTCTGGAAATTTTCTTGATTTTACTGTGCATTCCATTATAAAATTGTATCAGATTGACAGCTCTGACTAACAGTCTGCTAATATTTCTCCATTACTATTACACTTGCTTATTTTTAAATACAAACCCATGAAAGGAAGATTTCATCTCCTTTCATTTTTTGAAACTGCTGCTTTTGGAGAAATAACAGACAATGCAGAAAGGTTACAAGTTTCAACTCCTCATAGGGTTAGTGTCATCTCTCAAGCATACTCAGTGTATTATTTCTTTTTGCATAATGTTTGTATATGATGTCATGCTCTTGGTATATATATAACTTGAGAAATATTGTTATATGTGGGTATATCAAGGATACATGCCATAGGTTTCAAGCTGTTATTTAAATGTAACCCTTTACTTTCTTTAATGACTAGACAGAATACAGGCAGAACCACTCCAGGTAATCTAGATGATAAAACATTGTTTTCTTTATATTCATCATTTACTGAAAACCAAAAGATTTATGAATTGACAAAAAAAGTACGATGGTATATAAATTCATAACTATAAAGTCATTTTTCTTGACCTGATAATCTCATAATCAAATTCTTTAAATTTAAATTTTCATTCTTTCATGAAATAGCACACTTGTTTTTCTTATTTTCTTCTAATATCATTCCGTGAGGTATTTTCAGGTTACTTAGAATTATTATATAGTTAGAAACTAACATCACCAAAATTTAAGTTTATTCTTAAACTAACTACCAAGAGTGGTTATGCATAAAGCCTGTCATTATCAGAGAGTTAAAAAGTAACAAACATAACAGGAAACCAGTTTTATAAATGGTTACAGTAGAAACTGTTAGTCCGACTATTGGAAAGAATTCTGTCATGCCATTGTATTTACACTTATCTACTACAGCAGTCTCGATATTCGTAATCCCGTCACCTAAATTAGGGGCCGAGGTGCTCCGCTTCCCACTTTTCATACGCATCAAAGCCCTGCCAATGGCAGGAAAGCCCCTAGACCTTCTGATCTCGGATTGATCTTCTTTATGTAACGTACCATAGTTTCCTGGTGTAGTCGAACTGTAACTCTCTGGATGGTTATTGTTAGTAATAATATGTTTCTGGAATATAAATATGGTGTACAATTGAATACAGATATACAGGTTATGAATGCTTTAAAGTTTTATATCATTTCAATCTGAGAAAGATTTTTTTTCTTGTAACTGTATCAGTTAAATCAAGTTAAAAATTAAAAGCACTGAGATAGAAGAAGCCATGAGATAGAAATTAATTGGTCCCACATACTTCTTGAACTAATTTCTTGATGAAAAAGGAATAGCTCTGCTATAATGCTACAAATTTCATACTTTTTGATCAGGCATATCTTGAAATTAATCATGGTTCAAACTTTAGGAAACCAATCGTGTAGGGATTTATACAAGGTGACAAGATATTTCACACAAAAATCAATGAATCATACAACAAAAACAAAAACATGCTTGTCAGAATTTTAAGGCATATAAGCATCGTCAAAGTTTACTATAGAACACATTTGTATTGATGTTTTACAAACATTATTAATATTTTCCTGAAAAATTACTATGGAACTACCATACATTTCACCAAAAACAAACCTTTCAAATATTTTTATAAATTAACCTTGTAATTTTAATCTTGAATTTAACAAAACTAAACATTAGACGATCAGATTAACACAGACCAAAATCTTACTTTTTTATTGGAAGGGGACACATCTTCAGCACTATTAGATCGATGTAAACCACCAGTTGTCTTCTTAGGAGTACTGATCAATAACTGGTTAGGATTTCCATCAAAGGATTGAACTGCAAGTAAAAATATATATTATTGATTTATCTATTTTTTGCATTTGAATGACCATAAGTGTATAAAATATGTATATCGTTAATACCTGAATTTGACCCATTTGCCCAACAGCTGTACATCACCAAACTATATGTAAAAAGTCAATACTTTTTGTTACATAATCTGCTTAAAAAATGTTAATTTAGAGCTTTGTTATTTTTTTATTTTATTCCAAAACAATAAATACAATATATAAACATAAATAGGACTGAGACAACATATTACTATTGATTATCTTTAACAAGAGGCTCAGTGGGCTGAGCCTGTATCGCTCACCTGGCAGTCACAAACTTTTGATTTGATCTAACAGACTAGATTTATTCTGGAAACTTTGTAAATGATCTTCTATAAATGCTTCATACCAAGTATAAGTTCATTGGCCAAACGGTTTCAGAGGAGAAGTTTTAAATTTCCACCAATCAGAACATGTAAATGCTCATGATGGCCATTTTGTTTCACGGACCGGGATGATTTATGCAAACTTTGTAAAGGACCTCCCATAGAAGCTACAGGCCAAGTTTCAGTTCAATAGTTCCAGGGGTTTCAGATGAGAAGATGAAAATGTAAAAGTTTACAGAAGGACGGACAGACGACGGATGCCAAGTGTTGACAAAAGCTCACATGGCCTTTGGCCAGGTGAGCTAAAAAGGAACATGGACACAGTTCTGTTATTCAATATACTAACCTGGGGTACTTGTGGCACTTGGTGAAGAATAATTTTTGTCATCATACTGCAAAAAAAAAAAAAAACTTTTAAGAATTCTTTTATGAAGAAATCCTGATCTATTTTGACAAACTATTTCAAAAACCTATATCTTCATCATAAAGAGTTCTCAACCTCAGGACGTGTCGGTTGAAATCAATTCAGTTTCTAATTACAAAATGCTAAATGATTTTTACTATCTGGTCAAGAAAAAAGAAAATGAAATTTGTGTATATACAATCTTTAACAATCTGTTTGATTAAGTGTTTAGGTACATCTTGCATAAGTATTTGAACACCCATAATAATTTTTCTCAGTGGAGAAGTGTTATCACAAGTGACAAACTTTTGTTTGTTGATGCGACATGAATTCTAGAATCTTTCAGCATTAATACTGCATTAGAAATTTGTAGACATCATATCTTTTAGTTTTCTGAGCCTCATAAATCCTTTTATCTAATAAACACATGCTCAGATAGATCACACAGATACTGCTGGCAAGTTTTCCAGCATTTTTTTATTATTGTAATACATGTAAAAGTTATTTTGAAAATGTTTATTGATGTATAAACTTGGTCTTTCACATGAAGTCTGAAGAATTTACACAATATTTGTTTCTAACCTTGCAAACTAAGCTTACAATAAATTGCTTCGCTGAGCGCAGCTGGATACAACCGCAGAGCTCCAACCCTGAACATATGGGACAAAAAGGACACAATATTCGCACTTGATACAGGTCTGAATTTGGATTGTAATTAAATATTTGACACATAATAGGTTTCCGACACAGAATAACTGTAATCAAAGAACTTAGAATTGGTCATATGATTTGAATTTATATTCAATTGCTTGCTTTTTGTGCAATACAATATGCTATGGAGAATTGCCCCCCCCCCCCCCCCAAAAAAAAAAAAAAAAAAAAATTTACCCCTTTTTTTGCTTTTGTGCAATACACTTTGAAGTTGCACATTGACCCCCCCCCCCAAAAAAAAAAAAAACGAAACAAAACAAAACAAAAAATTTTCTTTTTAATTTCTGAAATCTGAAATGAGAAAAAAATTGCCCCCCCCCAATTCCTCATTTACCCCCCCTAAATTTTGTTTTCACCTCCCCCCCCATTTCTTTATACATAATTTACGATTTGTAAGGGAGGTAATCGAATCATACACAACATTTTACTTTAAAATTGTTTGGATTACCTCCCTTACACCAAGTTAATAACCAAAAATGCTTATTGGGCCCTTTTTTGGCCCCTAATTCTTAAACTGTTGGGACCAAAACTCCCAAAATCAATCCCAACCTTCCTTTTGTGGTCATAAACCTTGTGTTTAAATTTCATAGATTTCTATTAACTTATACTAAAGTTATAGTGCGAAAACCAAATGTCTTCGGACGACGCCGCAGACGACGACAACGACGACGACGACGACGACGACGACGACGACGACGCCAACGTCATACCAATATACGACTGCAAAAATTTTGCGGTCGTATAAAAAGTGATGCATAATTACATGGAAACCTTTCATTTGAACATAAATGCTGTGTTTACTACGTACTCTTTTAGTATTTAACATAGCAAGGCCATATAATTTTATTAAATGTCAATAGCCAAATGCCATTTGCCAAAATCTTTCTCATGACTAGGATTTGTCATAACTATAACATCCATGAAACATGATGTCTCTATGAAGATCTCTTTTCATACTTCAGATTCCGTTTCATTGTTGTTTCAAGGACATTTACACCGTGGCAAACATTACTAGGTTGGATACAACCATGATCTAACACCCTTATATAACAGTTCTCTATGGAATATTTAAATTGTAAAGGAGAGGGTGAGAACTATGACAAAGATTCTAAGACGAATGCTCACCATCAGGTTATGCATAAAATTTTGCAGTCGTATAAAAAATGGTATTGTTAGATCTAAATTTAGTTTAGTAAACATCACGTTAGTAATACAGTCAAACCTGTTAATAAAGGACACCAAAGAGACCAGAGAAAAATGTCCATTATGAACAGGTACCCTTTATATAGATGTTAATTTTACAAGCTTGTACATGACATGTTATTTTTCACAGTGCCCTTTACAGACAGTGATTTGCTATATAGAAGTGCCCTTTAAAGCAGGTTTGACTGTATTATCACAATTATCATACAAGTTCATTACGTATACATATATCCTTATCAATTATTTATTATCGTGGAATGCAATACACAGAAGTATAAATTGTATATGGAAAGAAATGCTGAAAAGAAATATGTACCCTGCTTTAGAAAACATATTATAAGAATTATATTTTCATCAGTAGTCACCTTCTTTCATTTCTACTTTTGGTGTTCAAAAACCTAAATTTAATAAAATAATTTTCATGTTCTTTAAACTCTAGAATCTTAAATGCCTATCAGTAATAGCAATTATTGTAAAACTGCAGATTCCCTATTTTTATTGAAAATCATGCATTTAGGATGTTGGACTTTTTACTAAAGGCCAGACAAAATAAGTAGAATTCATTTGTTGAAGAATGATAATTAATCCCTGTATCTGCTCAGAAACAAGCAAGTAATTAGTTAGCACACTGAAATATTATATATAAACCTCAACCAAAAACAATGAACTTTTCTCTGACACAAGCTTAAAATCTCAAGTGATGTTTTTGCATGGAATGTGATCATATAAATCTGTAAACGTTCTTCATTTATTTATCACTTTCTTGAATGGCATTTATTTGAAAGTGATATAAAATAATATGTATCAGAATGTGGCCTACATTTCACTAAATATTTCATGACTTTGATTTCTCATTGCTTAACATTCGATGTAAATTACATCATACCTACAATTAATTATAACTGATTATTTGTAATACAGGACCCTGAACTTCAACAATGACTCGGTAAATGAATACATTGAGGAAAACATATATCGATTTCCAATGTACAAACCCAATAAATCCTATCTGCCATTATTTAGAATTGTTTAGCCTTAATTTAAAACTGAAATAAATACTTACTAAATCTTTGGTAGGATTATCAGACAGAGAAGGAGTTGTGGAACTTGTTGAACTTGTGTCATCTTCAGCATTGATCATCATGTCATCTAATGCTGAAAATAATTGACATTAATAAACAAACAATATAGTAAAGATAAAAATTTTACGGTATTTGAATTACTTCCCTTTTCCCATCTTAAATGATCAGATGAAAAAAATATTCTAAAGGCTATTCCATTAAAATGGATGTGGGGGAGTAGGGAGGAAAGTTTTATTATAGGACATGGGTCCTGGGACATTTTTTTGGTGTGTACCTGTCAGATGTACAAAAAGTTATCGAAATAGTTTGTTGGTTGTGGGGGTGTTCTGAAAGTCTAATGGAATAGCCCTAACCTAATTCATGAAGTAATTGACACTTTAAACAGACAACATTCTAGCCATATAAAATTAAAAAGAATTTTCTTTTAGATACCTTTCCTTCCTTGTGCATGGATCACCATTTCCTCTATCTTTTTATATTTTCTCATTAATTTTCTCATTTCATCAATTCTTTTATCCTGAAACAAAATAAATGAGCAATATTTAAATAAACCTTTGTATACCACTATAAATAAAATGCTCTGCTGGGCGCAGCTAGATACGACCGCAGATGTCGAACCCTGAATAGTTGGGGCAATTATGAACACAACATTCAAGCTTGATACAATACTGAATTTGGATTGTGAATAAATATTTGACACAGCATAGGTTTCTGACACAGAATGAATGTTGTCTAAGAACTTAAAAATTTTTAATTTACCTATTCAAACCATATCAGTATTATTTGTTTTTATATATAAATCAGAAATAACCAATTTAAAATTTAAAATTGGGCACACATATCAATTTCTTGCTATTGCGCAATACTGTGTAATTGAAAATTTCTTCAAATATTTGACACATAATAGGTTTCTGACACAGAATAACTGAAATAAAGAACTTAGAATTGGTCATATGATTTGAATTTATATTCAATTTTTTGCTTTTGTGTAATACAATATGCTGTGGAGAATTGCCCCCCCCCCCAAAAAAAAAATAATTTACCCCCTTTTTAGCTTTAATTTTGGACCCCGATTTGGACCAACTTGAAAACTCGGCCCATAATAAAAAAACTAAGTACATGTTTAGATTCAGCATATCAAAGAACCCCAAGAATTCAATTTTTGTTAAAATCGAACTAAGTTTAATTTTGGACCCTTTGGACCTTAATGTAGACCAATTTGAAAACGGGACCAAAAATTAAGAATCTAAATACACGGTTAGATTTGGCATATCAAAGAACCCCAATAGTTCAATTTTCGATGAAATCAAACAAAGTTTAATTTTGGACCCCGATTTGGACCAACTTGAAAACTGGGCCCATAATAAAAAAACTAAGTACATGTTTAGATTCAGCATATCAAAGAACCCAAAGAATTCAATTTTTGTTAAAATCAAACTAAGTTTAATTTTGGACCCTTTGGACCTTAATGTAGACCAATTTGAAAACGGGACCAAAAATTAAGAATCTAAATGCACGGTTAGATTCGGCATATCAAAGAACCCCAATAGTTCAATTTTCGATGAAATCAAACAAAGTTTAATTTTGGACCCCGATTTGGACCAACTTGAAAACTGGGCCCATATTAAAAAAACTAAGTACATGTTTAGATTCAGCATATCAAAGAACCCAAAGAATTCAATTTTTGTTAAAATCAAACTAAGTTTAATTTTGGACCCTTTGGACCTTAATGTAGACCAATTTGAAAACGGGACCAAAAATTAAGATCCTAAATGCACGGTTAGATTCGGCATATCAAAGAACCCCAATAGTTAAATTTTCAATGAAATCAAACAAAGTTTAATTTTGGACCCTTTTGGCCCCTAATTCCTAAACTGTTGGGACCAAAACTCCAAAAATCAATCCCAACCTTCCTTTTGTGGTCATAAACCTTGTGTTTAAATTTCATAGATTTCTATTTACTTATACTAAAGTTATTGTGCAAAAACCAAGAAAAATGCTTATTTTGGCCCTTTTTTAGCCCCTAATTCCTAAACTGTTGGGACCAAAACTCCCAAAAACAATCCCAACCTTCCTTTTGTGGTCATAAACCTTGTGTTAAAATTTCATAGATTTCTATTTACTTATACTAGAGTTATTGTGCGAAAACCTAGAAAAATGCTTATTGGGCCCTTTTTTGGCCCCTGATTCTTAAACTGTTGGGACCAAAACTCCCAAAATCAATCCCAACCTTCCTTTTGTGGTCATAAACCTTGTGTTTAAATTTCATAGATTTCTATTAACTTATACTAAAGTTATAGTGCGAAAACCAAATGTCTTCGGACGACGCCGCAGACGACGACAACGACGACGACGACGACGCCAACGTCATACCAATATACGACTGCAAAAATTTTGCGGTTGTATAAAAAGTGATGCATAATTACATGGAAACCTTTCATTCGAACATAAATGCTGTGTTTACTACGTACTCTTTTAGTATTTAACATAGCAAGGCCATATAATTTTATTAAATGTCAATAGCCAAATGCCATTTGCCAAAATCTTTCTCATGACTAGGATTTGTCATAACTATAACATCCATGAAACATGATGTCTCTATGAAGATCTCTTTTCATACTTCAGATTCCGTTTCATTGTTGTTTCAAGGACATTTACACCGTGGCAAACATTACTAGGTTGGATACAACCATGATCTAACACCCTTATATAACAGTTCTCTATGGAATATTTAAATTGTAAAGGAGAGGGTGAGAACTATGACAAAGATTCTAAGACGAATGCTCACCATCAGGTTATGCATAAAATGGAAGATACTGAGCATATCTAACATTATGCTTTCAGTCACATTGATTTTTCAAACATTTCAACACAGTTGGTGAAAATTTACTATTTTTCTGTTTTCCATCATTTTCACAACATATCTCACTGAGTGTAGCATTTTTGTTTCATTATCTTTCTTTGATTATCTCCCTTTGAATATAATTTTTACTTTAAATAAAAAACTTACTTTTTCCTGATTTGATAACATCAATGCATCAACTGCTTTTTTTAACTTTTCTACTTCATACTCTGTAAAAAGGATAAACCAGTTTAATGGTATATTACATAATTTCAGAGAAAATTAAAAATTTCATGACCAATAAAATGGTGATGAAGCTGCACATGCTTCACGAAAAATCAAAATAACAGTAGTAGATTTAAGAAATAGTCAAAAAGGCAACACATGCAGTTAAACTAATGTATAAACTGTTAAGCCTTTAAGCTAATAGCAATTTCTGATATTTATTTATTTACTAGCAAAATAAACATACAACTTAAAAGCTAAAAAAAAAAATATTTCAGTATTTTTTTCTGTACAAAATGAACATTTACAACAATAACTCATTCAATTTGCATAATAATCTTCCTGTTTTTGTACTTTATTTCTCTTTTTGAGTTGTTGTCTTACCAACACTTATATCCCATGTCTCCTTTCGTTTTTTCTTTTGAGTATGAAAATGAAAGGATATGAAGTACACATCAATAAGATAGCATCCCATCAAATTAAAATTATTTCCCTGACCTTTCATAATGACTGAATTCAGTTAAACTTATATGATTTCAATATGACAAACAATGTACTTTTTGAGAAACAGAATTAGTAAAAACAAGAATCTAAGGTACAGACATAAAATATTTCTAAAACAAGAACTTCCAGGAATTCATGCATATCTAAGTGACACATTAAGAAGTGGTCTGAGTGACAGCAAAAAGGATTTTCTTTCATTATTTTTGAAACTGCTCGCCCACTGGCCCATTGTACACTGCCAAACTATTACGGGTAATAACTGGAATTTTCCATTGGAAAATCAGGCGAAAAACATGAGAAAATGTCAAAGCTATAGTAGCTATCTATCACATAAACAAATATACTAACTTAAAGTCCAAAGACTGGATCATTCCACTGATGAACATTTCATTAAATTTCAGGAAATTTACCTATAATTTAGCCATGTGGGATAATAAATAAAAAAATTAGTTTGTCTAAAGGAATTATATCCCCTTCATAATACAAATAAGGAAGAATCTCATTTTCTCAAAAAGTCAGATGACATAGAGTGCTGGTAATATGTAACTGAGCTAAACCAATCATTGAGTAACATTTTGATGCGCAAATTCTGAAAACCATTAAAAAATTTGAAAAAAAAAAAACATGCTGAAGTTAAAAATGCTGAAATGGAAAAAAATAGAAAAAAAATCTCCGGTACAAATGTTCTCTGATTGTGATAAATGTGAAACATGCATGATCTATTTAGGACTCTGTGACAGTGAAATATCTGGGTTTTTCCACTTACCAATACAACGAGGGAGTTTTCTACATCGAAATGCTGCTTAAATGTTGAACATAAATGTGGCGATTAGAGAAAAATTATACTGAACTTATTTTCAAAATTTTTTATCCATGGTTCAAAAATCAACTTGTTGGCATTTTACATTTTTGATTAATCAGAAATTGGATACAAGAAATGGACATTTTGTACTGCTTACAAGTTTAAAGCTGATGTTATTGGAAACACTTCAAGATAATGGTAAAGTTTGCAGCCTCAAATTTACTGCACAAAATTAATAATATTACTGATTAAATGGTAGCAAAATGTGACTTCTTTTGCATATAAATTTATTTGAAAAATTTCCTCCTTCATTTTTTTTTAAATATTTAAACTCCTTCCTCTTCTTACAAAAATTTTGGACTTGTAATTTTTTAAATATATGAACAAGTATTCCTATAAAATTGAAAAATTGGAAACTTTTTCCATTCATTCTTTGATCTATTCCATAATATGTCTACATTTCCTGTACATGTACACAATTTACAATTTATCACCAAAATACACGTGTCTTTATAAACATTATTCAAGAATACAAACACTTGCTGATCACAGAGAACATTTTGATTCTAAATTTACAAAAACCAATCACCCGAACTAAAGATAAGAAAAATTGGAAAGTATTATTAGAGGAAAAAATGTTAGTGGATAATTTAAGGGATAAAAAACAACGACCATCTTTGTTCAGGCATTGGAATCTTACGTTTGCGTTTTAATCGATCTAATGTTCGTTCTCGCTCTAATCCGCGGTCCTTGTTGCAATTTAAATCACCTGAAATCGAACCATGCTGTCTGTCTTAAATAAGTATTAAAATACTTGTAAAAAGTTTATACATAAAACTCCTCAGCATAATTTTTGAGTTTTTCATAAAAAAATTAATAAGATCAAATATTATTTCCACTGCAAACACTGATTTTTTACAATTGAGTTAACACCAATAATAGTATTTTGCATTTCTTCAATATTCAAGGAAAATATTAGTCACAAGAACTGTATTTGCAGACTTTCTTTTTAAAAAAGATCATATAAGACTCCTGAAGTTAATTCAGAAAGAGGAAAATAATTTACTCAGTGACATGACTGAAATATATACACACAGGTACAGATTTTCTGCAGAAGGAAAAACAAGCTAATGACAGAAACAGATGAAAGGCATAGCAAAACACACCAAAGTAAACCAAACAGAGCAACAAATTCAAAGAAAAAATGATATCAGTGGACCACCAAATCTATGATTCTTTGGAGGTGAAAATTTATGAGTTTCTTAAGAAAATTAATATTGTTCACAAGACGTCAGAGAACAATTACCATTTGATTCTGACGTGACAACAGTTCCGTTTCTAACAATTCGCTGACGAAGTTCGTTGATTTCAGCATCTTTTATGGCTAATTTTGATTCCAGCTCTTTGATCTGCCTCTACAATTAAAAAACAAATTAAATATTCGATAATTTTCTATTTCTATTTAAAAATAACAAAAAGAATGTTGTCTGGGGATGGTCCAATCTATCATTGAACAACATTATCTGACAGGAAGAAACAAGCCACTGATTGCCTTGGAATGTACTGCTAAACTATATTAGAAAATATATTAACCTCATTCACAATACAATGAAACAACCATGTACATTAGTTGGAAAACAATCATATCCAATTAAAATCAATAAAACACCTTAGAAATCTATGTAAATTTCATGCGTGCATATGTTCTATAAAGAAATAGTTTTTTTTAAATCAATTTTGACTGTGGTTATTTCAGGAAGGTGCTTTTAGATATCATCAATTTTCACTTCTGACTGAAGAAAGGAAACAATTTAATTCCATTAGAATTTTCTAATTAAAATTGACAAAGTTTAAAAACAAATCAGTTCTAAGTCCTAATATTCAAACATTCTGCAAGCCGATCCCAATACAAATAAAGAAAATCTGATGAATCCAGATCCAATAGATAATAATGGTAAATTATATTCTTTTCGATGAAAATAATTAAAAAAAAAAAAACTTTACAACTGGTATGTTGGGTCTATGAAAATAAAAAAGCATTCTGAGGGTATAATTGCTGTCTCCAACTGGCTAGAGCTTTGGGAAAACACACCAAATGCTTGTTTTGGCAATAATTTCTATTTCCAATAACTCTCACAATAATTATCAGATCAGCCTGAAACTCAAACTTGATCTGTAGCTCATCATTATGAGCTCAAATATCAAAAATAGGATCAGTTAAAAAAGGGGTTTGCAAAAAAAGTCAGGAAAACTAATATTTTGGCAATTATTTCTATTTCCAAGGCCTATAACTCTAACAAAATTAATCCAATCAGTGCAAAACTCAAAATCGATCTGTAGCTCATCATTATTAGCTCACATACCAAAAATAAGATCAGTTGGTTAAACAGTTCCTGGAAATAGTTCGGAAAACAGTAACATGACTGACAGACGGACAGATGCTGGATGGAGTGCAAACTGACAGAACATGAAAGTAAATTTGATTTCTTTTTAATAGAAAATAAATTGATCCAAAATTAAAAGCAGGAACAACTGGTCTACTGAACACTCTAAAGTTGTAGGAGTTTTTAAGGACTCAAAACAATGGGTGGTCAATTTGACAGCAAACTAGAATTTTCCGTCAACGCTGTTTGAACCATGGTTAGTAAAATGGTGAAGTCACTTAATTTACCATTTCCAAGATATATGAACTCCAACTATCAGGCCATAACAAAATCATTCCTTGATTATCATCCACTGTTTTTTAAATGTAAAACCAGATATGGTTAATCTTCTTGGTAGTTCTTAAATAATGGTGAATATTTTATCACACGAAGACGTATGGACATAGTGACTTCAAAAACTCAGAATACAGAATAATTACCCAGTCAGCTTACTCTGTAGCTCATCATTATAAGCTCACATACCACTAATAAGATCACTTGGTAAAAGGGTTTGCAAAACAGGTCCAGAAAATATTTTGACCATAATTCCTATTTCTAAGGGCTTAAACTCTCACAAGAATTATCCGACCAGCGTGAAATTCAAATTAGATCTTTAGCTCATCATTATAATGAAAATCTAGAAATTAATTGTATTTGACCTTTCTTCTATGAAAAAAAAACATGACCATAGAATGGTTATTGTTGTACAGAGTGACCAAAAACTTCTGCTTTATTGTTTTAAAAGTAGTTATCTTGAAGAAATTTACATAGAACTCACATTAAATGAAGAATCAAAGCTATATTTTGTATGCAAATCATAATACATTGGTGGGAATGAGTATGCTTCAAAACACAGTCAATGGAAATAAACTAATGAATTTCTAGTCATTTAGTACAAATCAATATTAAATAGGTCAATGGGTTTCGAAAATACTGCTAAATTTTTACGATTACCATGATTGTATAAGGAATGCTTTCATTTTTTGTCTAACTACTGATTTTGATGCTGTCTATCAACTTTTCGTATCATATGGTACATACAGACCTATGTATAAAGGGTACCCAAGGGGCAAGATCTAGAGTGTCCTTTATATAGAGGTTAATTTTACAAGCTTTGTTCATGACATGTACTTTTTCACTGTGTCTTTTATAGACAGTTATTATTATATTATAAATACTTAGGTGTTCAGTTTACTGCATCAGGTAGCTTCAATCTAGCTAAATCAGAACTATATAACAAGGCCCTAAAAGCATATCATAAATTAAGAAAAGACTTCTTAAGACTATCCCCAGGAATCAAATCCTGTATTCACATTTTTGATCACATACTAAAACATATATTCTCTTATATAATGCAGAAATTTGGGGTGGCTTTAGCATGTCCCACAAGAAATTTCAATCTAATTTATTTAACCTTGTTGATTTGTTCAAAAACCTTCAGTCTGAGAAACTCCATCTCAAGTTCACAAAATCAGTTCTTGGTGTTCACAAAAAGAAAGTTAATTTTGCTGTGTTATCTGAATTGGGCAGATTTCCCTTACATTTTGACACTGTCAAGTCACTTGTTAAACATTGGTATATGTTTGAAAATCTTCCCACAAAGTTTGGTCTGCTGAAAGATGCATATTTATGCAGTCAGAATCTTTATAATAACAATAAACCATTCTACTTTGTTTCCAAACTGATAGAATATCTTGGTATCAAGGAGGAAAAAGACTTTGGACAATAGAAATTTTCTAAAATATCAAATAGATACAGGAGAAGTACCTCAACAACTGGTATGTAAACAAAGACAATCTTGTTGATGGACAATTATCCACTTATCTAAAGTTTAAGCAAAATTTGGGCTTTGAAAATTACCTCTCTTTAGTAAAAAATTTAGATACTAGAAGATCCCTTTTTAGATTCAGAATATCTGCTCACAGATTAAAAGTAGAAGTTGGTCGTTTCACAAATATACCAAGAAGTGAGAGAATTTGTAATAATTGCTCTTCTGGATCTATAGAAGATGAGAAACATTTCCTTCTTTCATGTGATAAATATAAAGATCATAGAAATATACTTTTTGATTTTGTTGGTAATACTGTTCCAAATTTTTCAACACTTGACAGTGTACAAAAACTAATATTTTTATTAAGCAATGAAGATAGTCAGGTCCTGAAGGCCACTGGTAAATTTATGAAAGACAATCTGTGGTTACCTTGTATTATTATTATCTTTTATTTTAAAAAATCATATTACCGGTACTGCTATATGGTATATTGATGTTTATGTTTATGTTGTATGTGTCTATAATTGTAACTATCAATCATTCTCTTGTCCTCTATATATGTTACTCATGCTGCCCCTGTGGGCCCTTGATTGGAATCATTCTCCTTTCATCTGTATATGTTACCCTCATGCTGCCCCTGTGGGCCGTTGGTTGGAGAAAATAAGTTGTAGTTGTTTAGTGAATTTCCTCAAATCATCAATATTTTCTAAAACTTGGGAAATTCAAAAGGTTATTTTTGAGGAAATCCTAATTCTGAGAATTTTAGGAAACTATAATTGCTGACATTGGTTATTGCTTTATGTATATAATTTTCTGGTTTTCTACCTGTGAAATTCGTAATCTATCATCTAAATCTCTTCTGTCTTTATCTGCTGAGGCTAACCTAATCTTCAGACTGGAAATTTCTGCCATTAGATCTAGTTTATGAGTTTCCAAGGATGTTCTTGTGAGGAGTTCCTGCAAAAGAAACCAAAATTAACTTCATGCTGATGATTTCAATGTGTTTATCTGCTATAAGTTTTCAAAGCATTCCCTCAGTCAGAATAACAAAAAATATTGAAGCATATCTTTCTTTTGCAAATACCATTTAACAGCAAAAGACAGTGAAAATATTTATTCATTTTATACATATATGTACATGTTTTAATATGGAACTCTTCAATGAGCTGTTCATTCTTCAGAATTACTCTCAAAACTGTTCAAGACACAACTAAATCTAAAAAAAACCTGACATTGAAAATGAAAAAAATAAACAAAGTTTTTATATTCAAGACGTATATAAATGAATGTACAACTTTCCAAATCATGGATCTTTCATCCAGGTTAGTGATATGTAAATACAAAATTAAGGAAAAAAAGCAACTCTCAGATTTTGCTGCATCAATACAATTTAATAATCATGAAAAGTCCCATGAACTAACAAAAGTAATGGACTCAGAATTGAAAACCTGAAACTGGCTTCATTTACTGCAATCAATCACTTCCATGAATCAGGCAGGTTAAAAAGTTAAAAAATTACTTTTGGACAGAATACAAATATACTCATAAATTAACCAATGAATAATGGCCAAAGATTATGTAATTCTTCTATTTGTAGAAAAATGAAACATTACATGACATTCAAACTTCAAGCAAAACATCTGGGATTCTTACCATAATCTCCTGAAGTTTTGACTCCCATAATGAACAATATACTCCAGCACTAGCCGGCCGATATCCATTTCGGCCATTGGAACCGACAGAATGTCGATATCGAATATGTTCATCTGCCATATTATATTTTCTTTTCTTTTTTCATACAATTTCACTGATAAAACTGAATTGATTGACTACAAATTTCCTGCTATACAGGATTCCAGATGGTTAAGTCAAAGTTCCCTATGCCAGATGTTTAAACAGATGTCATTTCCCAATACACAAAATGCCTCTAATGATAAATTTCTCTCAAAAAATCTAAACTTGCTTCAAAAACCCCATTATCATGAATATTCTTGTTTATCAATTTAGATTTATGCTTAAAAACAAATCCAAGCTGTTATCAGCTGAAAATCATACATATTTCATTACAACAGAGTTTACTGTCACTATTCTTCAAGGTTATAACTTTTGAAATTGATAGTTTTAGCATTAATTAGAATTTTGACAAAAGTTCACTCTATTTATTAATCAATTATTCGATCATTATAATTAATTAAAACTGAACTTCCTCCTGTGTAGCTGTGAATCTTGTCAATCAAAAAATATATATTTTTGATTTACTTCCTGGTAATTGTTCCAATGAAACCAATAAAAGATCAATATTAAAATTCACAAATCAATCAATTAATATCATATGGTCATCCTAAAAATTCCAACTGTTTCAACACACATTTAGCATCTAAACTTGAACACAAGTTCTGTGAAATCAAATAAGCACTTAATAATAATCCTTAACAAAGGTGAGGTTGCTCGAGAATTAGATGTCCACAGAAAGAAACTCCCTAATCTATCTCTGTAAAGAACTGTTTGTTATTCTATTCCACAAGTCTGTCGATATACTATTGTACTTTGAAGATCAAATTGAAATTTCTCATCTAATACTGGCAAGAAACAAATCTCCTTCTGACACAGACAAATTATGTCTATTTCACAGCGATAAATACCCTATTAGAAACCAATCTAGCCTTAGCTATAATGAAGTCCATCTCACCATCAATTCTTAGTCTAGCCTATTGTAATTTCGTAATCTTTTACAAAATTAGCCACACAAAGTAGAAATTTATATCTGTATCTGAAATCAACTGAAGAATCGGGCAAGTTTTATCCAAAAGAAGTCCACAAATTTCACTTCAACATCCACACAAATGAAAGTTTTAAATTAATTTTTGAATTAAAAGCATTTCCATCCATTCAAATCCCCTTAAATCATTAAAAGATTCTGAGAATAATCAAACACTCTGGTCATTAATCAGTGAAAAATCTTTGATAAATTCCTGGCTATTAAAACACCTATGGCTATTCATCCGCTCATAATAGAAGTTTGTGTTCAATCAAACAGACAACTCAGAGGCACTGGGTTAAGTAATTCAACATTACTAATACATTTAGTTTGTTTTAATCGTATAAACAGAGCCAATGGATGGAATGATCCTGTATGAATCCCAATCACGCCAAAGATAAGTCAAGAAGAGTCAGAAAAAAACAAATAAACTTATCAATCGTTTAATCCTTTCACTTTCAATTACAGGAATGAGTTTGATCACCTGCCATTTTCATTACAAAGTCGTTATATGAATCACCATTATTAATACTTCGGCTAATTTTATGATTGTGTGTGAAGTTTCTATAGAATGGTAGTCTTATCAACCTTGTATCTCACTCTGTTATTCCTTTTGATTTCACTGTAAGTGTTTGGACTGCTTGGCACCAACATCTACATTATATCATTTTGTTTGGATCTATCAATATATTTGGATCATTTCACTTTAAATTACCTGTATGATCAAAATATAACATATTGCTGATATGATTTCGAAAATAGGTAGGGGGAGGCGTGAGGAGGAAATTGGGGAGAAAAAATTCAGATTCAAAATAGTGAAAAAGCAGCATTTTGTTGTAAAAAAAAATGAAGAATTGAATATTAAACCGATCGAACCAAAACTGCAAAACAAGCTTTATAAAAAAATCATGTTTCAAAAATCTTGGGAGAATCTAAAATCACTTCAATGGAATCATTGACACATCAAAATTAAATGGCTCCCTTGCATAAAGATTTAAATAAAAAAATTATTGTTTTGATTGTCTTCTTAACTGGGTTCTATAAAATTCTCAAGAATTCTTGGACATAATGTGTTGGTCACTTTTTATTTTTTCTGACAATTCTTGTGTCAACACCAGCCAATCGAGACAAACCCATCTCAATGGCAGTAAAATAATTGTCATTTTTAAAACTGCCAGCAATACTAAACCAACATATTCAATTCTTTGGTTTAGCTTCTAACTTTTTTCAATGTTTAGAGAGAGACGAGAAAAAAGAACAAAGTTATCCTTAACTAATAGAAATGTTTTAATTTGGTTTTATCCATAATAAACTAAAACCATTTATGTCAACAAAGAAAATATTACACAGTAACGATTTCCTATTTATATAAAGCGATGCTCGATCAACTGTCACTCGTAAACTATAATGAACAAGTATTAATATCGCATTCAGGCTGCCTTTGTCAACACAACTTACCATCCATGTTTATCCTGTTTTTAAAATGTAAACATGACTTTTAACATTTAATGCCATCATGAATTGAAAAATAAAGGACTTTTATCTAATATTAATTTAACATGAAATAAGTTTGGAATAAAAAATAATCAAGATTCCACTGAGCCATATACATTTTGTAAATGGCTGCAGTACATGTACTGTGTGTCCTTCATACACTGTACTTTTCAGAAACTGATTTCGTCATGAAAAAGTATTGGCTTTGTTAAAATTTGAAGATTTTAATTCTGGCAAAAAATTTATGAAACTAAAAACCGTAAATTGAAGATAAAGAAGTAAGAATAATATTTTTTTCAAAATTTTGTGAATTTCTTTTTTAAGGTGAACTGACATTATACAAACATATGGATAACTTGGCTAGATGTATCAAGATTTCATGTTAATTTTGAATTAGGGCATCATTAAATATATTCTTTATTAGTGTGAAAACTTGGATTTCATGTCATCTTTGAATAAGGACACAATAAAATATTCTTTGTTAAGTGTTTTGTAGATATTCCAAAAATTTCAGGTTTTCTCTGAATTTTGACACAATCAAAGTGTGAAAACTTGGATAAACATGTCAAGTTTCAAATAACCTCCATATTAGGATACATGTACAATCAATACCTGATGCTATGACCAAATAATTGCTTCATTATTGAAATACAATTAACTGGTCCCTTATTAGTTAGGACCATTAGTTTATTGCTAATTTCATCCGACCATATGGACTTATTTGTAATTGGTAAGGGCAATAACGTATAAGTTAATTATATGACATGCATACTATAGATTGTCAATCTATTTAGTTATGACTTAATCTGTACAAAGTACTGCTAATTCAAACTGTTACAGGGACTGGTAATGGAATTGTGAATGCAATAAAAGTGAAGTGTTGATTGTACAGCCAATTTTTAAGGAAATAGTACTGTTTTTACAAGTTAAATATAAACTCATTTTGTAAATTTCCTCAAAGATTTTAGAAGTACATTCTATAAGGAATAATAGTGTTTTTACATAATTAATTGGTGTGTTATCTCAACCAACCTCGGTGGCCGAGTGGTCTAGGTAGTTCGTCATGACTACTAATGATCACTAGCCTGTCAATGCTGAGGTTGTGAGTTCAAATCTCACCTGTGGCAGGGTGTGTTTGACTCTGATCTTAATTGACCAGTTGGCCAATTTTCCTACCAAAAGGTCGTCGGTTCACTCCAGCTTCCTCCAACAATAAAAACTGGCCACCGCGAAATAGCCAAATGTGCCGAAAACAGTGTAAAACCCCAACTAAACAAACAAACATCAACCAACTCCTTCAGAACATTTACATTAAGTTCTTTGGACTACATTCAATTTGTAAATGAGTTGGTCTGGTTTACACACCAATGAAAACCTTCAGAACAAATTTTAGTACTACATGTGTAAATATTGGCTACTGTTCACTTTGCAGGAAGATTTTAACATGTTAATATATTAACAGCTGCTACTTGTTAAAGGACAGAGTCGTGTCAACTCCTATGTGACCCAGTCATGTAATAATTGCTATTTCAGTGACAATTACCTCGTATCCTTATATTTCAATTTAACTAGCATGAAACAATAATAACTCTTTGTAAGTTAAATGTCATACATGTAATTTTTATAAAATAATATATGCATGTAAATGCACAAGGTGTTTCTAAACATGATAACACAATTTTATTGTTACTTATAATTATTGTCTTTCAAGGAAAAAACAAGTTGTGCATACATGTATATAATTTACAAACTTTTTAAATTTAAAAATAACTTAATTTTTTATAAAAATCAGTAAAATGATCTTTTAAATACAAACGAATACAATTTCTGGTAAATCAAAAGCATATTATATACATTGTACATGGGTGGAAACCTCTCCAACATTTGTACCTTAAAAATATGTAATTTAAATGGGCAGTGCAGTTGGCAATAGTTTGCTAAAAAGGTTTTCATGAATGAAGAGGAATGCTTATAACATTTTTTTCTGGAAGGGTGTTATCTACCATGTTTGGCATATATTGATAAAATTTACATGTATAAGTCAAGCATTTTTTTTAGTTTCTCAAAATATCAAAAGATTTTCTATTTCATTTTCTATCCACATGTACATGTAACTACTTCATATTTTCCAAAAATACAAAATTTGAACATTTGTTGATACCTTCAAGAATTGTATGTTGAGAAATGGATTCCAACTTTGTATGAATTTTGCCAAAGATAGAGTGCAGAAATGTATAAACAACTCTTAAAAAAAAACTCCTGGCCAATTAGTTTTGTCCAGATGATTTTATCAAAGGCTAATGGAAGCTAACCTGTTACCATAAATCAAGCTACTCTTTGATCTTTTGTATTACAATTCAAAGAATTAGGAACCAGAAACTATAAAAACAACTGGTCTTTTGGACAAGTGCCTCTAGTTAATAGTATAGCCTGTCAATTCCTGATGCAATTATTGCAAAGATACCCAACAAAATTATCACCTGACAAAACAGTTTCTCTTAAGAAATGTTCAAGGTGAATCTTGAGTCCAACCAATATATATTACATATTGCACATTTGAACATTTTGCCAAGACCCTGAAAAAACAACCAGATAGTCTGAGTCATAATTTTGAGTAACTGGAATCTGCAGTACAGAATTTCTACAAATGGATCAGAAATACCAACCAAAATGTTAAATGTCTGTCTCTTCAAGAAAAGATATCATTATCTTCAAATTAGCATCTTTAATGGAGTTACATTTTTTTCTAGTGTTACATAATCAAATTATCATAATCCGGTGTAGAAACAGATTTTTTCAACTCCAAATATGGGTCCCATCAAAACAAATATAAACTTAAAGGACTTTCAAGAAAACCTTATTTCAAACACGTTGCAACTCTTTGAAATATTTGGACGGCCATCACATTGAAGATATTTATAACAAGAATCTTTTGTAATTACACTGGTTCTCTTGTACGTGTAGAATTCTAAAATTTATTTAAAGCAGTTAAAAAGGATAAAAGCTCAAACTGGGTTTAGCATGTACAAAATTTTAAAATAAGTTAGGCTGTAGGCAAATAATATTTATTTACTGTATTTACAAAGGAAATTCTAAGTCCAACTAATGGGACATGTCTAATAATGATTAATGACAAAATATGGCTATTGTTGGGGATTTTAAAGAGAGATCTGCCATTTTTCTTACTATAGCAAAAACCAGTTGGTGGTCTGCATTAGATAGTCTTTCCAATTAGCAGTTAATGAGATCTGTTATTAGATAAGATGATAGAATATTGGCAGGCTAAACAAGGCCTTTTTGTTAACTATATAATGTCTGTCTTCAATGACCATGAATTCTGGAATTGGGCAGAGATTAAAAGTTACAACATGTGAAACAAATCGGCCAAATTTATTGAATTTTTAATCTATCAATTTCAAATATTCAGAAGAAAATCAAAACAAAATTTTGTCAAAGATGAACAATACACTGTATGTTAGCATGGTTTTTAATTAACATGGTTAGTTGGAAAATTTACTATGGCAATACACATGTAGTTTAATGTACTGGCCAAAAACTTGGTAGGATATTGAAATATATCAGCTAATGGGCATACAATGTATATACAATTGCTCAATACCATTATTCCTATTGCTGAGTTCATATAGTTGTCCAAAATAGCAATCTATGTTTAATTCCCAGATTATAAGTGGTAGGCACAAGATGAACGATCAGTAGCATGTCAGGCTTGAACTATCACAAGATATGTTAGAACACTAGTCCATTGGCCTTAGTGATATACTTATACTTTTTCATCAAAATCCAATATCTTGATATATACCAAATCATAAGTTATTGCAAATTTTCAACTGAAATTTGCCAGATAACATGCAGCTGTATACCTAATTTTACAGGTTCCTGAGTATTTCATAAGGTTCATGTATATTCATTCCTTTCCATTATAATAACATTCATTTGAGATTAAGATTGTCACATCAGTTTTGAAAGCTCTACTAAAACCTACTGTTTATCTGAAATTTTCTCGTTGACATACACAGAGCAGAAAGCAAAAGGATGCTTTCCCAGTCTTCTATTCTTTGATTTTCTCATTGACATGTATACACAGAGCAGAAAGCAAAAGGATGCTTTTCTGTCTTCTATCTTACAGACATGTATGAATTTGAACTGAGATAAGAAGCTGTCTGAGTGACAGTCAACTAGATTTTTTCTTTTTCACTGTTTCAGTTTGGATTCGGACTGCCCGCCCATCTGCTTACCAATTAATAACCAGATTTTTTCCATGGAAATCCTGTCATTACTTTCCTGCAAATTTTATTTTTATTCACAAATAATGGGATATCATGCTATTAAGAAACTTCAAGAATATTTAAATTTTCTTTAATGCACTAGCTCATATATCTGTCTAAGACTCATTAATACAAATCTGTTTTACAGTTCTGATAACATATAAAAATGATTTTGTTTTAGCATGACTGATTCATTATATGATCTAAATACTTAACAGTTAGGGGTTTAACTGAAATGACATAAGAGTTGATAAGATCAAGATTTGGAGAGAGCATCCCCAGCTTGTTTACCTTTTATCTCTTTCAATTGAAAACATATGTTCTGATCACTCCATCAGGAGAATCTTCTCATTTTTTTCTTGGCAGCTGGGAACATGAAACTTTTGATTTGAAAAGATACCTCACAGCTTTGCATGATACAATTTCTGTTTTGTCAAGTCATAAATTTTTCTTTCAGTTTACTAAAGGTTCAATGTTTTTTTTCAGATTTCACTGTAAATATTAACAATGAAGGAGGAGAGGGGTGGAGTTTGGTTTGGCAATCTTCCATCATCCCTGTTAGAGCACAGATAACAATTATCTATTTGGAATTTCAATATTCGTTTGTCCTTTTCAAAACTTCCGCGAAGGGAATATACGTCAAAACAAACTAGAGTTACTGTGGGCAAAGCTCACAAATTATACCCCCTCTCATTGCAGACAGACCATGAGAGATACATTGTAATCAAACAACACAGAGAAAGGCCTCAGTCTTTGGAGAAAATTCTATTTTTATTTCTAGTCTGATATCTTATTGAGCTAAAATATATCATTAATCTCAAAAACATATGCATGTGCAATGTGCGTCATAGCTTTACATTAAATTGTCAGTTAATCGGTGCAAAATTTGCCAAATTGTTTTGACCTAAATTTAAATATAAGCTGCAACTAGAAAATATGGAGTAAAAATACTTTTTTTAAATCAAAGAACCTTTGTGAGCACGCTCACATATCTCACGTCTTCATATTGTCACTGGAGAAAGAAATCTCACTTCACAAGTAAAATGAACACAATCAAATGCTTACCTTCACATATTTATCCTAATTTGAATGTCACCATGTTGGGAATATGGAACAGGGCATAACTCCTAGAAAAAAATTGAATCGAAATTTCCTGTCGATATGCACATCTACGTAGTATGTCCTTATTATCTGAAAAGGTTTCATGAAATTCTGTTGAGTGGTTTGAGAGGAGTTGTGATGACAAACTGCTGCAGTAGTACATTAAAGTAAATAAGTTCATATGGGGCGTAACTCCTAGAAAAAAAACTGAATCGCAATTTCCTGTCAATATGCACAACTACATATAGTATGTCCTTATTATCTAAAAAGGTTTCGTGAAATTCTGTTGTGTGGTTTTAGAGGAGTTGCGATGACAAACTGTTGCAGTAGTACATTAAAGTAAATAAGTTCAAAGGGGCATAACTCCTAGAAAAAAAATTGAATCGCAATTTCCTGTCGATATGCACAGCTACATAGTATGTCCTTATTATCTAAAAAGGTTTCGTGAAATTTTGTTGTGTGGTTTGAGAGGAGTTGCGATGGCGAGAAACAGGACTGACGGACGGACAGACGGATGGACGGGTCAAAAACATTATACCCTCCGCAACCCGTTGGGTGGGGTATAAATATCTGTATATTTATATTCAAATCAAAGGTCAATAGAACTGCTGTATATGAATAGATCTGAGTTTGTGAAAATACCAAATGCCAAATATACAACTTAACTGTTTTCTAAAATCCCTTTGTCTTACATTTGTAATGCCTGTACCCTAGTGAAGGATGCACAAACATGACATGGTGCATTGCATCCCTCTGTTTTTGGCTAGCAGAAACACTGCACCAGTGTAACAATAAGGTCAAAAACCTTAATAATGTTTTCAACTCAATGTTCTTTTTTCCCCAATGTGATGTCCAAATAAATACTTTT
Source organism: Mytilisepta virgata (assembly GCA_028015205.1). Taxonomy (NCBI): domain Eukaryota; kingdom Metazoa; phylum Mollusca; class Bivalvia; order Mytilida; family Mytilidae; genus Mytilisepta; species Mytilisepta virgata. The sequence goes on from CM051515.1 coordinate 23,188,786, forward strand.
AATTCTTGATGCAAAATCCTTGTAAGGGACAACATGTAGGTGCACTCTTTTTTACTCTTTTTTTGTATTTTATATAACATTTATAAGTCAACAGATAATGACAAATAACAGAAAAGTGTTGATTTGAAACAGTCCAAAAACTTGAACAAGCTATTTTCCTCCTCCTCCCCCCAAGTAAAAAACCAGAATAATTCCACAAGTAGGTCTGTAATAAACCAATCAGTTGTTAACTTCTACCAGGCATAAACACTGCTTACAAATGCACAATTGATTACAAAAATATATATAAGATGTAGGCTAATGAGATTGTACTTTTTCTTTGTTAAAGATCACTGGAGATTTGCACCAATGATACAAAGAATTGTTTGTTTTTTTTTCTTAAAATATGATCATTTAGTGATTTTTGTCATAATCTAAATTCCAAAAGCTTGCCAATCTCACAAAGAAGTACATTTCCAGATGAGAATGAGAACAGGAATTTATGAACCTGTTAACAATAGAAAAACATGAAAATAACAGAAGTTTTCCATCTTCTGGGTGGTCATGACTATTTATATACATGTACATTTTTACAACATGCAGCTTGTACATTTGTTTGAATTTTGACATCTGATACCCAGGTATCAGGTATCCATCCCAAAACTAATCCGTTTCACAGTCGATCTGTCCCCATGTCAACCACACATACTATTTTATGTATTAACATACAAATGTATTCATGTACAATGTATATACATGTATATGGATTGCCACAGATTAAATACGATCATCAAATTCAGATTTGAGTGTGACTCCATTGGGAATGAGAAAGGATAAGGAAAAAGGATCAAGCAGAACAACGAATTCTCGGTTTTATAGTTGGAAACACGAGTGGCGGAGTCAGAAAAATGACTTTCTGTCCAATATACAAAGCCATTAAATGAGAATATACATGTATGGTACTACCTTGGAATTAAAAAAAAAATTAAGTTATTACTTTTTTTAATATTTTTTAAATATTTCAACAACATAAATTACAATATATAGGCAAGTAAAGCAGTAAAATTTCATAAAAATCTGAATTTTTACAATCGATCTCAGATATACCGGACAAAAATGGCTGGTAAATATTATTAATGTCTGTTTCTGATTTTTTGCCAAAATAGTACGTAAAAGACTGTATCAAAGTCTCTTTAGATATGATTTAGATTTTTTTCTGTTATTCAAAAATTTGACAAATCATAAACTATATTGTTAAGATTTTTGTTTAAATGTACACTTGGTTTGCAATATTAATTGGATTCTAAAATTTTTCACTATTGTTTTTATTCAGTTTTCATACAAGAATGAACAATCAGGTTTATTTTTTAACTTGTGCATTAAAAATTGTGCTGAATATATGAAATAGTTAGAAATTACCACCGAATTTCATTAACTGAACATACAATTTTTTGAAATATAAAGGAGGTTTTAATCTAACTTCAACTCTCATTTACCTTTCATTATAAAACATTAATATTCAAATTTTAATGCCAATTCACATTGCTTTTAATTTTTTTTACAATTTGTAAAATAAAAACTTACAATTTCCTTTGAGGCAACATTTACTGGCATCTTGAAATTCTTAAAATAATTCCACAAAGTTATTCAAAAACTACAACTAAATCTGTTGTAATTCCCTTACAATACTGACATAACAAACTTAATGGGCACATTACAACAGTAAATTAACAATTTTACCTGAGGGAACCAGGTGAAAAGCACATGCCAAACCAGATTACCTGGATAATGTGACAGCTTCCTTGTCATACCAATTAAAAAACCAGGTGTCAAATTTAAAATGTTTTTCTTTGATCTGCTTAAATCTATTAAAAGGTGATTTATGGCTTGTAAATGCATCAAAGGGGAGTAACTTCTAAATTCCAGCTAATAACTGCTTCTAATTAAATGGTTTAACCACAAAATTATGCTTTTACTAATTGATACCAATCAATAAACTAATGAAGATAATACTGGGTTTATATAATAATATTTTCAATTAAAATGGCTCATCTCCATTTAGCAATCAATAAATTTAAATCATATAATTGTTAAAAATTAAATCTAGTGAAAATATCTACAATGTGCAGCTTGTGAAATTTCAAAAGCTTCAATATTTTATTCCTCCACTTTTCAAAATAACAATTTAATCAATTTCATATCATTCAGTACAAAATACTTAAGCAATGTTATTCATTATGTCTGTTTTACAAAGGCACTTTATAAATTTTGCAGATCAATTAATGTACATTTGTACAATGTATAAAGTCATGTCCATACTCTGACAAAGGTTTTACATTGTATAAGGACAAAAAAATCCCTGGTTTTGCTAACATTCTGTAAAAAATAAGGGTCATTAGATAGGAATCTCCTTAAAAAATATGGTAGACTTTCATTTGCACCCATTTATATTCTGTTATCCTTGAGTTCAAGGGAAAAGTCTTCCCAATAATTATTTCAATTAAAGGACTTAAATAATCATAATTCCTTTCATATTATTAGGGTATAGCTGATAATCGATTTTATATTTCATTCTGTTTTTGAAATTTTATTTCAGGACTGAATCTGAATAACTAACAAGAAGCTCAGTGGGCTGAGCCTGTATCGCTCACCTGGCAGTCGCAAACTTTTGATTTGATTTGACAGACTAGAGTGATTTTTGGAAACTTTGTAAATGATCTATAAATGCTTTATACCAAGTATAAGTTCATAGGCCAAACGATTTCAGCGCAGAAGTTTTCAATTTTGACCAATCAGAACATATAAAGGTTTCTGGTGGCCATTTTGTTTGATAGACTAGAAAGTTTTATGCAAAGTTTGTAAAGGACCTTCCATAGATGCTCCATACCAAAAATCAGTTCATTTGGCTTCAGGGTTTCAGAGGAGAAGAAGTTATACATTTCAACCAATCAGAAAATGTAAATGCTCATGGCGGCCATTTTGTTTCACGAACCGGAATGATTTATACAAATTTTGTGAAGGACCTTCCATCGATGCTCTATACCAAAAATCAGTTCATTTGTCTTTACGGTTTTAGAGGAGAAGTTTTAAATTTCGACCAATCAGAACATGTAAATGCTCATAGCCACCATTTTGTTTCACTGACCGAGATGATTTGTGAGGACTTTGTAAAGGACCTTCCATGGATGCTCCATACCAAAAATCAGTTCATTTGGCTTTACGGTTTCAGAGGAGAAGTTTTAAATTTCAACCAATCAGAACATGTAAATGCTCATAGCAGCCATTTTGTTTACGGACCGGGATGATTTATGCAAATTTTGTAAAGTACTTTCCATAGAAGCTACAGGGCAAGTTTCAGTTCAATAGGTCCCAGAGTTTCAGAGGAGAAGATGAAAATGTGAAAGTTTACAGACGGACGACAGAAGCCAAGTGATGACAAAAGCTCACATGGCCTTTTGGCCAGGTGAGCTAAAAAGAAAAATAAACAACAAATTGTCTGTCTCAGAGGTGAAATTTTAATACAACATAAGGCATGATAAAACCCATTAAAAGAATTGACAAATCAAAGCATGCATATGACAGTGACTGAAATTCTTAAATTTGGCAATCTTTTTTTTATTATTAAGGGCATAACTATGAAATTAAAATATAATTAAATACCAACTTACATTAGACTTGTGCATACTTAAATGAATTAACAATTTCATCAGCGTATTTCTAATATCGTTAATTTCAGATATATTTTTATGTAAAAAATTGACGCTGAAGCAGCTACTAAGGCAAACAAATTTTCCCTTGCCTTTTTCTACAACCTGACAAACCCTCTATTTAAAAAAAAATCACTGCATTAAAATAAAAACTCTCCTTTCTGAATAACTGAAAAATCCTGAGCTTTCAATATGTAAAAGAATTTCATAAAATAATATTTACCAATCTTTTTAGAATGCAACTGAGTATATAATGGGCCAAAAATTTACCATGATATTTATTTACATTTAGTACCTCATATAAAACTAACTTCTATACATGTACTTATAGAGAACAAAAGGCTGTTCAACCGACAGCAAAACCGATTTTCCATCATCACTATTCAGAGCTACCTCCCCTTCCATAACCCCATTGAGAGCCTGCTAATCCCTCCCCCCACCCAGTAAATTGACAATCTTATAAATCTGTTGAAAAACCAAGTAAATATCAAAACTGTACAGTTATATGTAAGTTATTTGGACCTGTATCAAGATCTGATTTTGATAACCATGTAAAAGCAGCCATTTTACTATGTATAATAAAGGAACCATAATGGACAAATCCAGACTTCCAAAAGTGGAATTTTGCTTTAAAACAGAAGATATCAGGTCTACTTTATTGAATCAGGAAAATTTTGTTCATTCAGCATGCGATTGTCTTTTAATCAGGGCTCGGCCTTGAAGACACTGACAGGGAAAAGTGACTTCTCCTGAGGCTGACAAGGAGAAGTCATTACGCAACGTTCAAAAGCACCAATCAGCACTATGATTATGTTTTTTTTTAAAGAGCTAGTCTTATTGTTATATTTTTTTTTAAAAGAAATTCAGATTCATAATCCGTCAAATGAGTTAAGACAAATTAAACTTGCATGCCTTCTAAACCAGTCTAAAAATGTGTATGACAGAGTCCACATAATGAAGTTCATAAATTCTTATCATTACTTCATTCACAGTATCTTTCTCATGGTTTTTCTCATTGTCACTACGGTCCGGGCCTTCTAAATTATTGTTTTCCGGTCCGACTTACTGTGGTCCGAGTTGTCAGCGAGCTGAGATTACCCATATTTTTCTTATTGGATTATTTCCCTTTGTTTATTGCTTGAAAAAAATGGTGGCATGGATTTTATTTTCATTACACAAATCGGAATTTACTTAATATAACGACTGTCATATTCGTGAAATGGATCAGGCGAGTAATTAAATTTATAGTTAACTCAAACTTTGCTTTTGACGAGAGTTGGGGCAAAGTGAAACACTACAAGGCGACTTCTTCGACTGAATCGCCCTCTAAGTTAAACCCTGTTAATTCTTTTATTCCTCAACCACGATTTTACATGTTTTTTTGTCTACTGATTTATTCTCTTGGTTTTTTAATCATGGCCAATAAGGCCTGGCACATGGTGTGGTTTCCCAAATTGTTGAGCCACTTCAATAAAATATCCTTTGCATATTATCCTGTGAAATATCAAGTTACAGTTTATTTCTGGAGATCGGCTTTAACATAAACATGTGCTGATTACTATTTTCCATTCATCTATACAATGTAATGTATTTCACAGGTGAGTTAGCAATCATGAAAAGCATGGATAGTAAACATCACATGCTATACACACTTTTATTGTAATCTTAACTGCCAACCAAATAAATTTCAACAAACTGTTTGCAGGGATTTATACCCTCTCCTATATCTATTTTTCATTAATCAGAGATGGAATTAACATTTACCCTATTGCATATCAGATGTGGAGGTAAGGGTTTAATATTTGGTCGGGAGAGGTTTGGGGTTGGAATTAATTTAGATACCCTTAATGGGCTGGTTCCCCCTACACAATACTTGATTTCCAACTTAGTCCGGAATTACCGCATCCAGGACAGAAATTATTATTCCACTTTCCAGGTTTCGAGCATGAAGGGATATTTGAAGGATAATGCAAGTCTGGCGATGTTTAGCTTTCTGTATTCATGGCATGATATATCCCTCTGACTTTAACTTATGCCAGTATGAGTCCCATTGCAATTGTCCTCAGACTCAGTAACGTCTTTTGACTTTTGTCGATTATTTACGAAATGAAAGAAAATCCACATAATACATTGCTTCTTTTGAATTTGTAGATGTACAAACAAAATTTCTAGCATTTTTCTCGTATGTTACCATGTGCTGCATTTCAAACAATTTTATGCAGAATACTAAGTCTAAGATGCATGGTCTAGAATTTTCAAAAAATGTGACCCATTGTTTACACTTTTAAACTTGATTAAGCTTACAGACATAACATTCTAGTCTGCTTAAATACAGATAAACTTATATTATGTTTAATTCAAAATTCGACTTACTCAAAGGACCATGTATTTCGTTATTTCTTTGTTTCTACAAACTTTTAAAATCTTGATAACTTTACAGCTCAAATGGTTCCCGTGTAATGTCAAGGTCGAACGTCAAAGGGAGAACACTCCAATGTTTATGTTTCAATTATTTCCCTTTTCCCACAAATAAAATACATTCATCTACTAATTATTGATTTGAATTATATTATCATTTAAGTTATTACACTCAAGATATGATCAAATAACATTAAAAATAATAGTTAATAAATAAAAAGAACGAAAGGAAGACTCTATACATTGTTTGTTAGTTTTATAAGTTGCAAAAAAATATAAGATTAAAATAAGTTCTTTCAATTTGAATATGTCCCTAATAAATGCAATTCCAAAAATTAAGGCAGGGGGTACCTAAACTGGTTATATATCAGATTTTTAATAAAATTTTGCATGCAACTAGAGCATATTGAATTGAATCTGAATTAATATATATATATATAAATAAAAATAATGTACACCACTTTAATACTTTACAAAATATGGTGTATCAAGTTTTGGCAAATACATGTGCAAAAATATATAGAATGAAATTTGATGTTGCTGCAATTTCTTCAAAATGTCCCTGAAATCACGACATAGACATGACACATAAAAATGATATGGATTATATTCTAGTATGACCTAAAGCTTACTGACTTTGAATATTTCATTTAGCTGGGTTTCCTTGAGTTATCTTTCATTTTAGAGTATATTATAACATAGCTTTAATGAGGAATTAAATGGAAGATTTTTAAAGAAATTGACTTGAACTTTTCAACACTTAACTCTAGTCAGTTGACCATAAAATAACTGTGATAACTATTTACTAAAAAATGAAAAGTATTATGAAAACTGGAAAAAATTAACAGTATTATAAACTGGACACAGATATTTTTAAGTCAGACATTTAAGACTTAAAACGGATAAAAAGACACTTTTTGTGACAACGACATGAGATCATACTAACACAAGGATACAACACAATATTAGGCATCTTTGGACAGATAAAATAATGAATATATTTTATATATTAACATGTTATCATTATCACTGCTGTGACTAGACAACATTATAATGTTTTACATTCAGTACTATTTGTCAGAAAGAAAAAAAAGAAAAGACTTACAGATTGTAACATGCCTTCAGCATTAATCAGTTTATCTCGTCTTTCAGCCAGACCGTATTCTAAATCCCTTATTTTCTCTGCCTGAGCATCAATCTGGTCTGTCAGCACACTAACTTGTAAAGTCAGACTGTCCTTTTCTGATTCAATTTTTTGTAATTTTTCTTCAAGTGTGTCCTGGAGGTATCCATTTGCCTGAAAGATATATACATTTGCATTAAGACCTTTAAAGAAATCTCTAAGGTGAAAAGAAATTATATGTTTCATCTAGTAATAAGTCTCATAATTATCATTTCATATTATGCTTATTACCTGTAAATTAAATGCATATTAGGATGAAAACATGTTGATTTAATTTTAATATGAACCCTGCTTTATACTAGACTAAGACACTGAACCTGATTTTTAACAAGCTAGACCACAAGGTAACAGGTCGACAAGAAGACATGTCAACCCACCTGGTTACATTAATCTGACTCCAAGTTGATCAGTCTTTGGTCTTACTCCTAAGTGGAGCAGCAAAAAGTTCAAAGTCTTTGGTTGACTGGCAGCTCAGGATCTATCCTCTGAACTCCCATACCGGGCAGGTGGTGGTTTGAAAAGAACAAGGGCCCTTTTCTCCTGATATTGTTTCATTCGGTTAGTTTACTTGTGTAGGTTTAATTTTAAATGTCTTGATACTATATTTAAATTGATAATTGTGTCACACCTTGTTATTTTTACCTTGCCACTAATCAAGCCAAGCTAAAATGTAATATATTAACACTTGATGATGAAAAAACCAGTGAAATTAGAACTTACTGAGCTATTGCTTTTGTGATACAGTGCAGTGTATCATTGCCGGTTTTACAGTAACTGTTACTGGCATTATATTTTAAACAAGACCAATTGAAGTATTAAATGGACAAGGACATTTTGAAATATCTACAAACTTTCACGTAAGAGAAACTAAAATAATTATGTGTTAGAATCTATTGAAACTTGGATCCTGTTGTCGAAACCTACTGTTTTAAGGTTTTAATTAAAGTGACGGTGCATAAATGGTCAGGGCATAATAATCACAATCAGGTATCTATTTTAATATTTAACAGGCTGGAAAAGGTTGAGTAAAAAAATACTATACAGACTTATCAGATTTGTAGAATTTCTGGCTGCATACATCACATATATTGTCACTGCGCTCAGGGACTTTAAAGTGTTCAAGTTTTGCCCTAGATATTTTTTGTTTAGACATTGATTTGCAGCACGCACAACACAATGGCTTCATCGTTACATGTATTACATGTGTTTCTTTACATGATTATGATGAATGATGTTATAAATTAAAAAACCTATAGTCCACTTTCACTACAATTTACTCGTGTAAGCACAGCAATATAATCAAACTTGGGAAGGAAGTTGTACAAAGGAATGGGGGACTCTTGAATTTATGTTGTGCTAAAAATTTAGTGATAATTAAAAATTTTAGGTAGGGAAAATTTAAGAAAGAAAGCTTTTGCGGATTTAAAAAATATAACAAAAATGCGAATCTATCAAGAAACCAAAAAATTCGAACTCACAGACAGTTTGTTATTTAATAACCAACAACAGTACCGACTGAGCTACGACGATCATACTTTTAATCAGTAATTTAAAGGTCTATGTATCTTAATTAAAGTATTGAATTGATTTTTTAAAGAAAAGTTCCATTTTCGGTTAAAAAGCACATTTAAAACCAAAACAGGAAACACACAAAATTTGACCATTAGTGCAGTCTTTCAAGAAAATGTTTTATGTGTTTGGTTCTGGAGGTGCTTGTCAGGGAATCCCAACCTTAAAGGTGCGGAAAACCCCCCAAAAATGACAAATATGCGTTTTCAACGTTTCTTATGAGCTTACTGTAAGTTTTGTGTTGGATTTATCAATGCAGAAAATTAAGATGCAAACAGAAACTATTTTTACTATGAGAAAAAGATAAATTTCACAGATAATAACTACATCGTGTACTTTCAGAAAATGGCCCTCTGAGTGAAACATTTTCTCGCCTTCTTTGTTGGCATCACCAATCTGACTAAATTATACTTACCTACATGTAGGGAATCTTTATGTTCATCAAAATGGATTATTTATATATTATGTCTTGATTTTTAATGGTTTCAGAGAAGAAAATATTCAAAATATGAGCAGCCACACTGAAAAAAGAGACAGACTCCATGATGGTAGTCTATGCTGCCCAACTACTAATTTCCGAATTATGAACGAAATATAACATATTTTAATTTTCTTTTTACTTTTTCATTTTACATTTTCATCATTGTTATTTCTTTACTATTTATTCATTTATTTGTTCCTTTTTTTGGAGGGGGAGATCAGTATCATTTTTCTTCCAACTAACAACACATTTTCAAAACAGCTAAATGCTAAACCAATTTTTACACATATGTTTTGTTTGTTTGTTTAGTTGGGGTTTTATGCTATTTTCAGCACATTTGCCTATTTTTTATTGGTGGAGGAAACCGGAGTACACGGAGAGAACCACCGACCTTCGGTAGGAAAACTGACTGAACACACCCTGCCACGGGTGAGATTCGAACTCACAACCTCAGTGTTGACAGGCTAGTGATCATTAGTAGTCATGATGAACTACTCGGCTACTGAGGCAAATGTTTTAAATTTTAAAGGCAGTAAATTAAGTCACATAATACTACACAATTCCTTTCACATGCTAATATAATGGAAACTAATATCCAAGTTCTTTGAGATCAAAAATTGTGATAAAAAACTAACAAGAGGCTCTCAAGAGCCTGAATCGCTCACCTGGCAAACAATGCACTATAAACTAAATTAATATATTAATGTTTGTTGTAAATTAAACTGAGTATTAAAGGTCACATAAAATGCTGAAAATACCTTTAAAAGCCTTTCAAGAACCTCTCGAAAGAAATGGGCATGAGTTCTCCCTACGCTTGATTAAGATACAGTCATCGTCAATCTGATGATTCACAATACAAAAATACAAGCTTTAATTCATCTTCAAATACAAGTATAAATCTATGTTGTCTTCATTTTTAAAATGTTTGAAAGAAGTTATATAAAAATTGTGGGTTAAGGCTTTTTATTGTACTTGAAAAGGAAATATTGCAGGAACAATCATGCCAAGTTTAATCCAAATCCCCCTAGTAGTTTCAGAGGAGAAGATGTTTGAAAATTTGTTAACAACGATGATGACAGACACCAAGTGATGGCAATTAAAAGCTCACATATTATGAAGTTTAATCATTGTTATACAACATTCTCATCATCACCATTCACTAAGGATACCATGTTTACTTTAAAAACCAAATATTGTTGAAATCAGAGCAAGTGTAAAAAATGGCGGGAAAATGGCAGCCATTTTAAAAATTGCCGTCCAAAACAAACTTTCATCATCACCATTCAACTCGGGATACCATGTTTGCCTTGAAAGTAGCTTTCATCTTCATTTTATTTCTATAATTCAGGAAAAAATAGCAAAAAACAGCATTTTGACCCCTATGTTCTATTTTTAGTAAGGGCGGACATGTTTTTCAACCAATCAAAAATCCAAGCATTAACTTTTTGCAGGATACCCTAAGGAACAATCATACCAAGTTTCATTTGATTTTGAATAGTAGTTTCAGAGAAGAAGATTTTTGAAATAATAACATAAAAAAAAGCCAAAAATGTCAAAAAAGGGCAATAACTCTAACATCAGTCGACAGATTTTCACGAAAATAAGCACACAGGTAGCTCTCATCATGCTGAACACTTTCAACCTGCAGAATTTGCCATAACCTTATGATTTTTGAGATAGTTGCGAAAAACTGTTGTTTGACCCCTATGTTCTATTTTTAGTAACAGTGGCCATGTTTTTCAACAGATCAAAAATCGAAGCATAAACTTTGTGCAGGATACCCTAAGGAACAATCATGCTAAGTTTTATCCAAATCAATTCAGTAGTTTCAGAGGAGAAGATTTTTTAAATAATAACATAAAAAAAGCCAAAAATGTCAAAAAAGGGCAATAACTCTAACATCAGTTGACAGATTTTCACGAAAATCAGCACACAGGTAGCTCTCATCATGCTGAACACTTTCAACCTGCCAGAATTTGCCATAACCTAATGATTTTTGCGATACTTGCGAAAAACTGTTGTTTGACCCCTATGTTCTATTTTTAGTAACAGTGGCCATGTTTTTCGACGGATCAAAAATCGAAGCATAAACTTTGTGCAGGATACCCTAAGGAACAATTATGCTAAGTTTTATCCAAATCCATTCCGTAGTTTCAGAGGAGAAGATGTTTGAAAAATTGTTAACGACGACAGACGACGACAGACGCCAGACGACAGACGACGACAGACGACGACGGACGCCAAGTGATGAGAAAAGCTCACATGGCCTTTTAGGCCAGGTGAGCTAAAAATACAAAATAATATGTCTGAAAGTTTCAATCTGAAAAAAAAATTCAGTATTTTTAGGTTTGATTGAAATTTCTGAGGGCCATTTAGTGTTGCCTTATATGCTGTCAAGAAATCCTCTGTTGTGAGCTGTTACCATATTGTGTGAGATGACAAGATGACCTTTAAACGTTATTTGTGATCAATCTAATATAGTATTGTCTCAGTCCTTACCCCATATCCTTCCATTTTCAACACCATTTCAAATCAATAACTTTGAAAGTCAAATGCTACACAAAAACCAGAATCACACTTTATTCAAATCATTTCCAAGTACTAAAACTCTTTCATGCATTAAAAACAACATTAAAAAAATTGTCATACCCCTTGAGGCTCAAGTGTGGCTTCACTTTCCGGATTTTCTTGTATTGGTTCGTAAACATTGACATAATCCATATTTTGAACATTTGGTGAGTTTTCAAACATAGAAGGCACCTGTGCAATATCTAAGTCTGGTTGAAATGAACAAAAAATTGTAACTGTTATGTAACCTCGATAATTTTCCATCATTGAATCAGAGCCAATTCTCCACTTTCATAGTTCCTTCACAATGTTTGAAAATTTGTACTAATTAAACACCACATAGAGTGAAATAGTACAATTTGTTTAATTTCCATGGAAACATATCATATGAAATAACTGTGAAAAAATTATCAGATCAATACATAATATCACACTCTATATTCCTGCAAAAAGTTTTCTTACACCAAAATCACCTTCTAATCCCACAAATTCATCTTTTTTAATTAAAATTCAAGAATTAGAATTAATTATTATAGTATAATTGTTTTAAAAGTATGATATAACCAAGGTCAGCAACTTGTACAAAGTAACCACTGTGACTTCACATATATATAATTCCACATATCATTATGAAAACTGGTGGTATGAATGATAAAATCAAGCTCTGGACACAACTATTACACCCAATAATCCTTTATAAAAGTTTAAAGGAATAAAAGTCCTACTACAAAATGACACTGCTGAAATCCGAATATCTTGAGAATGACAACTCCACAAGTATCAAGCATAAATTCAGATCCTTATACCTGCCCACTGATTCCAAGTACCCTGCTGGTTCGACTGAGTCCAGAAAACTTGCTGCCTCAGGATATATCACCAGAATTACATGACTTCTATCAGTCCCTTGTCTAATGGAGCATTCACCAGAAACAATTAAAGTAGATTAAAACATTCTTCTGACTTTGTTTTTTAATCAGAACAGATAAGCATTTGCCAAAAAAAGTCAAACTTGTAAGAACGTAGAGGAAGAATTCAAAAACTTTTCCCAACTGCACAATTGTTTATATAAGATGTAATCCTGAAGTATTTGTGCAGAAAATGAGTATTTTATTATCTTAATCAAAATCAGATGATTTAGTGAGAAAACAAAACAGATGGTAATTAATGAGTTTTATCTGTGGTATCAAGGTGGCGTCTCGTTAGCAACATGTAAATTAATTGTACGGAATATTTTTGTAATTTGGAATTATAATAATAGATCAAGAAAAATAAATGATTGCAGTCTATTATACAATGCCTTCATACATAACATATTTTTGAGATTATCTCCCCTTCTATTCAAGCTTTTGTTAGATGTTAAGAAATGTTTCCCTAAACAAAGGATGCAAAAGTTTACATTTAAACTAGTTTAACTGGTCTAGAATATTTTGAGTTATCTCCCCTTTTGAAAAATCTGTTCCAATTTTTGCTAGAATCAATTTTGCTTTTTCATCATAACAAATAAAAACAGTTAATACGATATATACTTTTTGAATTGTATTAGTAGATTTGGATGAGAGAGAATTGTTTAAATTTGACTACATTCTTGTGAAATTCTGCCCCAGTTGAAAAGAATAATTACCAACCAAAATGCTGTTCATAGCCTTCATATGTTGTTTTATTTGTTCATCTAGGGATCTTATAATACTATCATATACAGTTCCTGGTTCATCTTCATATTATAATTGGTTCCATGAAACAAAAGATGTCATGATCATGTTCCAAATTATTCAGTGTACCGGTAATTGCTTTTAATGTAATGTAGTGACAACCATACTTATATATTCTATATCTTGTCAAAATTTGACATTTTAATGGAAGCAAAATGTTTCTTATAATGTCAGTTTGAGAAATAAATAGAAAAGGAAAAAACCAATATGACTTGTAAAGACTTTAAAGGACACAGCATTGGAAAATATGTTTCAGTATTAGAATTCTGGTGTCATATAAAAACAATATAAATAATGGAAACAAACCATATTCCGCAGCACTATTATGTCAATGTATGAATTAAAAAAAATTCTGCAATCAATACATGTATTATTTTTTTCTATTAAAATAAAACCATCTGTTATTTAAGAATGTTTTTTTTCTTATAAGAAATAATTAAACAATTAAAGACTGGGGGGGGGATGGGGGATGTAACTTTGCCTAAGTTTGGGTACAGATGTGCAACCAGAACTTTTATGACCCTACCCATTCACATACTTGAATTTTTCAAAAACCATACCAATTTATATACTAGATTCTTCAAAACCAGACCTATTCATATATTAAATGCTTCAAAACCAGAACTTACCATACACTAGTTGCTTCAAAATCAGATCCATTCATATACTAAGGATTCTGTACACAATATAACATTTCTCAAAAGTAGAGTCATTCCAGCTGCATGTCTATATATACTGCTTTCATAGGAAGTTACTCCCCACCCCCCCCAAATAAAGAATTCTATATTGTTTTGTCATCTGTTCAATAAAGTAAGATGAATGTAATTGTCTCCCTTTTCACTCTCTTCCTTTAAATGTTTTAAGATAAAATGGACCAACACAGAGATATTTGCAAATTAATTTGTGCTCATTCTTACATAATCTTACATAATTGAAATAAACTTTGAATTTTGATTTTCTTTGTATGCTCTTTTGCAACATGTACAATTAAATTAATATTCATATTATCATTGAAAATATTTGCAATAACGAGTGGATGTAATAATTTGCAAACTTACACTATATTTGGTCCATATTTTGGTTTTATTATCTTTCTATGTATAGGTGGTCATATACTGGTCACAGATTTGGACAGTCATACATTTTGAAAATTTACTCCTATACATCATAAAAGTGGAAAAAACTGGCCTATTAGTGCTGAGACGGATCTTTAAATAACTGATTTCTGATTTAAAGTTTTTAGTTATGGTTGCCAATAAATTATTCCAAACCCAGATCCCTAAACAGATTTTTGATAGGACTAAAGTAGCATTCCAATAAAGTAGTGCCCAACTGCTCCGGTACTGGTAGTTTCAATTTCTGAATACTTTTTATGATTTTACAATTTTAGTACTGCTATCCGTCAGGTCTTCCTGATAGGGGACAATATGAGAACCATATCTGTTATATTCTGAATTTGAGATTTTGAAATATTTTTTTTCTGCATTTTCTACTCTTAGTTATAGTAGCCATTGAAGATTTTAACTTCAACATTTTTTTCCAATTTTAAAATTTTTTAGTAGTGACAGTATCTGTTAAAGACGGAATACCCTCTCCCCCAAAATAATTTTGAAATGGATTAACTGAGGACATTGCCCTAACGCATGGTTTTGAGTTGATATTTTTGGAAGGAAATAAAACCATGGTAGTGATATAAAATAACAATAAATGCTAAGTGACCGCAAAAGCTGATAATAAAAACTTTAAAATTAAAAAGATAAAATATTCATAAAGCAATACCAAATCAATTTATTGTTTTTCACATCAGCTCCCAAAAAATTTGTTGCTTTTGTGTTTGCTTCAATCATTTCACTCAGTACTTGAAGATCATTAAAAACTTTGGGGTTTACACCTTGTTTTTAGAATATGAGACAGAGTGTATTTATAAAAATTAAAATTATGTTTATTTGTTCCATATGTTAGCTTATCAACTTAATTTGGTCTAACCCAAAATGAACTCAATCTTATGTGTCACCAGTGACCTCTGAACTTGGAGTCCCAATTCCAATGCTATGACAAACTGAGATGGATCAATTACAATATCCCAAAGTCATGAATTTAAATAAACCAAAAATTTAAACAGATATTAAATATACACTGTAGATTAACACAAATGGCCGTTACATATTCTGTTCTGTAACTCAAACTGATCAACATTTCCCAACTAATTAAATTATCTATAAAAAAATTAGATTAATCTTAATATCCCTCCCCCTCAAAGTTTTATCAAGTAATTTCAAAATTGAACCCGATCATTAACTTACTAGAAAGAAAATTCAGTTGCCATTTGTCTAATCCTGTCAGGCATCAGTCAATATCTCATTAATATTGACCACTGATAGAACATAAGCCTGAGATATTATGAATAGTGAAATCTTACCATTCGTAGGTTATTTGGGTGTGATAATTGAACAGTTGACTTCTTGTCAGACAACCGTATCATATTTGTTGATCTATTTAGTCCATTAAACACCCATTGATCAATTATCAATCTAAATAATCTTTCTTAATGACTTAGTGATTTACATAATTAAGAAATCAGATCTGAAATAGGTCCAAGACTTTTAACAAATGTTCTATTTGTATAAATTACCTCCCTTTATACATATTTAATGTTTTCAAAAGTGATCATTTTTCCATTGTAAATTTTTGCAATGTAATGAAACCATTCTTCGATAAAAAGACTTTACTTATATAATTAAAATGGGACATCGATTACCAAGGGTTGAGATGGGGTATCGTGAAGACACACCAAAAAGATTAAAAGTTATTATATATATTATATTAAACTCCAATTATTTTCATATAAAATTCTCACCCCCTCTTTACAAAACCAAAAATGCATTTAAATTCTGTATGTGAGCTTTATAAAACATTGGTATGCAAATCTATAAAAAAAAAATGAATAATTTTATAAATTTCTATCAATTACTTTTTATTCAATATACAGGAAACAATTGTTTTATATAAGTATGAAGTAACATTTTAAGTAACAGATTATAAAACCATTTATTTCTTAATTTTGAACATACTTAAACTCTCTTTTAGTAAAATTTAAGATACTTCATCATAAAATTCACATGTCTCAAGGTATGAGATACTTAATTGGACTACAATGTATATGTCAGATTTTTATAAAATTTTGCATGCAACTAGTACATGTTGAACTGCATCTGAATATCGACAAAATAAAGTATATTACTTTAATACTTTCCAGAATATGGTTTATTAAGTTTATATTTACACATATATTTGCCAAAACTTAATAAACCATTTTCTGGAAAGTATTAAAGTATACTTTATTTTGTCGATATTCAGATGCAGTTCACATGTGTACTAAGGCGAAGTTGGAATTTTTTATAATTCCTTTGAAAAAACAAAATTGTAAACTGATGAGATATATTTAAAAATCATCATCTTTCATTTAATTGCAAATTTAGTATGCTTATGAACTCTTCAGTGGTTACGAACTCTACCATTGTGCTTCTTGAATTTTATTGTTAAATCGTGCTCATTCTTGTTGATTAATTTTATCATATCATGTAAACAAAAATATTTAAAATATAACATCTTGTATCTTTAATCTTTAATGCCCTGTAATAACATATGTTATCACATCAAGTAAGTCGTAGAGTGTAAGTTATCAGCAGAAAAAGATGAAAGTCTACAGAGGACAGAAAATCAGTTCAACTCTTTTATTTCCACTGCAACATTTTCACACAAATCACTCATACATAAGTAAACAATATGAAATGTAAAACTATACTGCTATACAAACAATATTTACACTTACTGTCTGGACACCTCAGTTCTTAAAATGGATTTTTCAGAATTTGAATACCTTAATCAATGTGAATTGTCTAGTCACTTAGGTGAAGCATGCAATGAGCTAAGTCATAACTGAAACAATTGAAATTACCAAATTTTGTTCAATTATATCTTCCAGAGAAACAAAAAAATTCGGATTATTCCGCCTATGGAATTTTCAATGTAAAAGGGAGATAACTCTTCCTATGACATTTTATAAAATTAAGTAATACAAATCTGTGATGCATGAAATATGCACAAAATGCATTAAAAATATTTGAAATAACAAATTTTAGTAGTTGATAAATTCAAATTATTAATTTTTTGAAATTTTCAAGTGCAATAATTTTTCTATTGGAAATTCCACATTCAGAATCATTTGTGAGGTATACAAAAATAATCTTTATAAACAACTTTACAATTTTTATGTTTTCTTGGATGATTCTATAAGGTTAATTAACCAACAAAAGATTGTATAATAATTCTAACGTTTGATTTTCAAAATGCGAAAATTCCATTTTATGAACTGATCTCGAGGTGTTCAGACAGTAATTAGATGTTTACACAAGTTCCCATTTCACCTTAATTCACCTTAGACCTTACTAAGGCAAAATGGGAATACTTTTACATACCAAATTTTACAGCTAAGGCAAAATGGGAACAAGCCGTCTATGTATCTTTTGCAGCCATATTTTTTGTAATCATTCTATAATTTGTTTTTTTCTAAATTCATTAATTAAAATTTTTCAATTAATCTTTTTTTGTTTTGAATTTTAATTTCAGAATTTTTTGTGTGTATTTATTAGTGACAAGATTAATCACTGATATTTTTTAACTTATTGTAATAAAATATAATTAGCAAAAATCAAATTGCAAGTTTTAATTGTTGTGAATTTCATCTGTTAGCATTTACTGCAGTAATTTGTCAACTTTATGTTATACCAGTTGTAGGATTATTTTGGCAAATACTCAGGTATGCTATCTGAATGCTTAAGGTCTTAGTGCCAATATTATTGATAGGGTTAGAAGCAAATACACAAATCAACTCTCCTAATTCACAATTATTTAAAAATATTTTTTTCTTAACATAAATTGTTTTTGTACAGAATTATGTCTCACAAGCTCATGTATTGTGCACCAAGAAACAATATTGAAAGGGAGATAACTTATAAACAATATATGACATTATTTTATTGAGAAAAAATAAACTGGCTAATAATGGAGATACAGTTCAGCCAAATATGTATCCTGTATCACTCACCTGGACTATGTCCATCTTGACAGGCAGCTTGGAACATTGCTGTCATTAGTTCCAATTGGCTCACTGGTTTCAAACAAGAAGATCTTTCAGTGAACTTTCCTATTCGGTTCTATGATAAACTAAGTTCTGCTCTGGCAGCCATCTTCAATGGTGGACAGGGTCGGCTCTGGTGGCCATCTTGGGTTACGGGTAAGTAATCGGATGTAATTCTGAAAGAGGACCACCTGAGGACCATTGCTGCCAAGTTCTGATCTATTTAGTGGTTTCAGACAAGATCTTTAGGTAAATTCCCCATTGGGTCCCAAGTAAAATATTTTCGGCTTTTTCGGCCAACTTGGATGGCAGACGGGGTCATCGGGTATAATTCTGAAAGAGGACCAACTAAAGGACATTGCTGGCAAGTTTTGTTCCAATTGGCCAAGTCGTTTCAGACAAGAAGATCTTTAAGTTCATTTCTCATAGGGTCCTATGTCAAACTATGTTCATCTCTGGCAACCATCATGGATGACAGGCCAGGTCATCAGATATAATTCTGAAAGAGGACCACCTAAGTACCATTGCTGCCAAGTTTTATTAAGTAAATTTCCCATAGGGTCCTATGTTAAACTATGTTCGGCTCTAAAGGCCATTTTAGATGACGGACAGGGTCATCAGATATAATCATGAAAGAGGACGACCTAAGGACCATTGCTGCCAAGTTTTATTCCAATTGGCCAAGTGGTTTCAGACAAGAAGATCTTTAAGTAAATTTCCCATAGGATCCTATGTTAAACCATGCTCGGCTCTAACGGCCATTTTAGATGACGGACAGGGTCATCAGATATAATCATGAAAGAGGACCACCTAAGGACCATTACTGCCAAGTTTTGTTCCAATTGGCCCAGTGATTTCAGAGAAAAAGATCAGGACACCAAGAGATTTGACAATAAGTCACATGGCCCTTTGTTCAGAGTCATAGTTCAGAAAACACTCAATTGGGAAGATGACTGGACCTTAATAAAAGGATCTTAAATTGTGATCAATGGTGTGTCAGTCATTGATTGATGATGGATGATGGATGAATTATTGTTTAACGTCCAGTGGCAATTATTATCTGCATGAGTACAAGACCCACATGCTGAGCTGGATTTTTAATGTGCCAGCTCAAGAGGTAACAGTCTGCGTGAAGACCTATCACCCCACCCAGATATATTATACTGACTCCGAGCAATCCAACCCTTTGCTCTTAACTCCCAGATGTCGCATGCTTGGCTGAGAAGTAGAAAATACCAATTTGAATGTCTTTGGTTTTACCTGGCCAGGTCAACAGAGGCACTTTCAACTATTGACCTTTCTCATTAAGAATTAAAAGTAACAAAACATTGTATCAATGAGAATTATATTTGTCTAAATCTAAACTAAAATTTCAAAACTTAACAAAAGTCATTCAAGCGTAAAATGCAGGCCTAGGTAATATAATTTATACAGGCAGCTCTTCGGTAGCTCGAACACCACCAATGGCTTGAACCATTTTGTAAGTCCAGTCAACTTTCCCTTTATTTTCATTTTGAAAATCTCCAGTTTCTCAAACACCGATTTCCCAAAAAGTTTAACAAAAGTCCCAACAATGATAGCTGTATTTAACCATGTACCTTAAACTCAATAATTAAATGGGCAAGCATTCTACCTGGTAACTTACAGGTGTACCTTTTACAATCACACATGTGATACAAATAGATTATTCTGACAGGTAAATGTTTAAAATTTGTTATGATTATACCTGTTAATTAATGAATAACCTACTAAATTTTTTATTTAAAAATATTTCATGGCAATGATCAGATTTACCAACTCAGCTGGTACAGATTTGGTACTTGAAATTTTCCATACTAGAACAAACTTCAGCGACTAGAAATAATGAGAAATCAAACAGATTTCGACGGTCCTTTAGAGTTCGAGTCCTCAAAGTTTAACTGTATATGTACCTTTGTTATTATCCAATCAGTTTAACCCTTTCCACGCAAATGATGCCTCAATGCATCATGGACCTTTCCAGCCATTTATATGTCCCTAATCCTCTCCACTGATATCTGGATACACCCTTTTTGGTCTTGATTGCAAGAGAAACATTATAGCTACAGAAGCAGTAACATTTGGGACCCAAATTCACATGTATGAATTAAAAGTACCATACAGAATAGCCTTGATGCCATCATTTGTCACAAAGGTTGAATTAAGAGGGAGGGGTGGGCTGCCTTTGGGCCCCAAATGGAATATTGTGGGGTGCAAAAATTTTACTAATGAGTGTACAGGAACAGCAAGGGTCATTTAATACCTCAGTGTGTGTGAAATATTTTTAAATTTTTTTTTTAACGTTTGAGCACCCTAAACAGTGCAAAAATGCCCAAAATTGCACTTTTGGCCTCCAAGGACTTCCATTCATCGATCCTACAACACAATTTTAGTTAGTTTTATCTCTTGATAGGAGTTAATGGAAAGATGGCATCCCACTCTTAACACATCATGTGTTACTAGGTATGTAGGGCATTCACTTTGGTTTCCATGGCAATGGGAACTTCCCAAAATCAGCAAAAATAGGCATATTTGCACAGGTAAAATTTCATTCACAGATTCTGCCTCATTTGCATATTACGAACGAAAGTTTGCATATTCTTGAAAACAGACAATCTCTGAAAATTAATTCAGGGTTGAAAGTGTTATCAGTTTAATTAAACTGAGAAACTAAGCCACAAAGATTAGGATTTTCAGTGCAAAATTTACCAGAATATTATCCAGTCATAAAAATTTAATGTGACTTAATTTAAAAAAGATCTTCTTTGCTCTGAAAGAAATTTCAGACCCTGACTTAATATCTTTCATCTATTATTTTGAAACACAGAGCTGAGAACTGTGTGCCATGGCTAAAAGGCATAGAGATTCCTGTAATTTTTTTTAACACAAAGGAAAAATTTTCATGTTACAATTGTTCAAAATTCATTGTTTCATTAGGTTAAATAGTGCTGAAAAATTCTATGGTCAGTATGTTTATTGCTTAGATCTAGGTGTGTAAACACAAAGTTATCCACAAAAAGAACAAGCTAATAAGTAAAGAAACCAAATAACATTTGCCATGACCTGCAATCTATTGGACATTTTGATAACTAGTTATGATAATGTAACCCTCTGTCCAATACTTTCATAACTATGAAAATCAAACTTTTTTTATAACAGAATATTCTTTAGATAAAATGTCAATTTATATATCAATTTTGTTAAAACCCATCATCACAGTTTTGCAACCCTTAGAACATTAATAAAACTGATGATTGACTGCATCAGTGCATATGGTTGTCTGTAACCCTTAGTACTCATTTTTTGTCCATATATAAGTGTGTTCATATTATATTTCTGAACTGAACATTCTCAACAACGAGTTGAATCATCATATAAGGCAAAAAGTCACTTATGTTACGACAAATACTCACATATCGTCCTCTTCTCCTAGGTCTCGGTATTGTCTGGTAGTAAAAACGTGTCATATAATCCTCATAATCTGCTGACGAATACCTTCTATCCATAATGAATTAAACTGACATATTCTCCATTTTTTATCAATATTTATAATGCCAGTGTATAATTTCAGAATATATATAAACTCTCTATGTGTTGTTTTAATATCTCTGCTTTAGGATCAATACCTCACTTGATATTTTTCATCAAAGTAAGAAAAAAAATCATTTTCAAGAAATCCTCACAGACAATTTTGATCCCTGCATGTACATTAATACTTTGCTTGCACAAAGATGCATAAAAAACGAAAATAAATACACACAGACATTAATTCTATACTAATTATATCATGACCTGTCTCGTTAGATGAAAGTTGATGCCCAAAGCTCTTCGAAAGTAACATTAATTTACAAATTAGGCAGATCCATCAGATTCAGCTTTTACAAATTTAAAAAACGAAACCCTTACAAAAGTTTAAGGTAAGATTTCTCCGAAAAAAATGTTTAGAATTTTCGCCATAATTCAGGCATCTAATTTGTCTTATTATTCTGTAAACTTCATACAAAAATCTCATAAAAAACATCTGGTCATTTATCATCAATCATGATTTTCTTGATTGGCTAAACAGCTGATTTTTCATAATCATGATTATGATGAATTTATCAATCCTACAGTTTCTAATTTTCTATCCAATACACTGGTTCAAATAATGAAACAGAATAACATTGTGTTCAGTTTAGAAATCACCAATTAATTGACCTATAAATCACAAATGAATTGGACTAATTCCCCATAAATCACATCTTAATTATGTTCGTTATATCCACAACAAAATTTCTTTTATAAAAACTGTTCTGTGAAATTATATAATTTGTTTATCAAGGCAGAAATCCTGACATGGGCAAAATGCATAATAATCACAATACCGTTACATCCGATTGCAATAATTCATCACAATAAAATTAAATAAAATTTCTGTTTATTCAATCACTATATGTTGACATTCCATCCACATATAGATCAGATGTTAACATATGTAACAAACAGTCTCATAAAATATCCATTTAATATTCAAGAAGATACACCATAGGGATCTCCACCATAAACCATCTTCATTTAATTCAGGTGAAAAGGTGACTTAGGTTTAAATTTTTGTATCAATTTACACTATTAAAAAGCAACTTTCAGTTAAATCTGAATAAAAATACTATCGAAATATTATTCAAATAGACACCATACAATTTTCTTTTCAGTTTTCTCTTTCAGCTTGCTTGTAATAATCACAATTAATCAAGAATTATGACCTCATAATTAATTAACGGCTGCATAGCTAGCATAATCTGTCAACATTTGCAAATTCTCAGACTTTTGGATATTTTATATAAGAGTATATGGGGAAAAAAAACATCCTTAATAAATTCCACATAATCAATACTTATTTCCATTTTCCCTTTTCATGCCTTATCAAACACTGTCAAAATCATATCACAAATTATAATGTTTTCATAGTTTTTCCAGAGTAATAAAAATGGCACAAATAAGACAACGTATAATTGTTTACAGAACTCTTCATAATTATGATAATTGCAATTGTTTTCCTATTATTTCACCCTCCTAAAAATTAATTGGAAATACAGAAGTCAATAAAAAAAAATTTTATCACCTAAATGTTTACTTTTTCTGCTCATTGAGCCCAGTGGTAAAGATAATAAATGAATTAGTCTGTTTATTTACTTCCCCTGAATCCCCCAGTAACATCCTGACCTTCCAAAGATAATGACAGAAAACAGATGTAAATCTACTCCATTGTCTTGTCATAGGAAGCGTCAGTGCCAACGGAGCTACTGTTTCTATTAAATATTTATTCTGAAATACCTACTTTTTTTATTGCAACAAAAGCTGTGAGTTCATGGCCAAATAAGTGATATAGAAAAATGTTTTAATTTCTTATAAAATGAATACAGTCAAACCTGTCTTATATGACCTTCCAAGGGAAAGCAAATTATGGTCACTTAAGACAGGTGGTCTTTATATATGGGTTACTTTTATCTCTAATGCACTACAAAGGGAATTTGAAATGATGGTCTTAAGACAGGTTATTGCTTAATACAGGTGGTCACTAAAGTAGGTTTGACTGTATACATTTGTATATCTCAAATTGCATGTCATAACTGTTGTACTCTTGTCAGAAGGATCAACTTTGCATAGATTATATTTTCCAAATATGATATGAACCATAGCTGATACTTATAACATCCATGCAGTCAGTACATTCAGACAGGTGCTAGTTAACAGTGAGCATTTTGAAAATGGTACTTTTCTTCCTTTTGGTTTATTATCTCATTGTTAGTCTGGATCAAGGTCTGGATTACTACCAGATTGTTATATAAAATAAAGAAACCATAATGAGCAAAATGGGATTGCAAAAAGTGGACTTTTTGCTAAAAAAAAATAAAATCATTCCCCATTATTGTTTATATTTTAATTGTAACCATAAAGCCAGGATTAAGAAATCTTATAAACCAGTTTTTTTATGTTTTATAGTATTACGTTTTCAATCATCATATCATTTTGGGAAATTTTGTCACCAGAATTTTCCTTGGCGTTTTGTCTAGTGGTGCAAACTGTATATGTTAAAGACTGTATGGTGATCTGTCTATATTTTTATCCACTTTGATGTTACCTTTTTCATTAATATCCTTTCGTTTTTTAATTCAAAACACATTATTAATCAAAATCAAACTGCATTAAAGTAAATTTTTTAGAAACACCTCATAAAAGCAATATTCTTTATTACATGTTCAGGAACTGTGAAGCTGATACAGGAACATGTAAAACTATAAGAATTCACATATCTATTCTGCAGAGTTATATGCCATAAATATTGGCAGATAGGTATTCTGGATATTTTCTAAGTAACTTTTAATTTCTAATAAACAGTTAGTTTATATATTGGCCATCTGGCTGTTTACTGCAAGTATAGAATATATCATTATTTCACAAATACCAAAATGTGGATGCATCGTGTATGCATGCAATTGCAGTTTTCATTACAATTCAAACATACAGAATGGTATTTATGATTTTTAACAATGTCCAGTATTCCACTTTTTGGCAGTGACATTGCATTATAAAGCAATTTAAATTCGGGAAAATTTAGATTTTGATAAGGAGCCAAAGTGGCTTTGCATCATGAAAGTATAGTATTTTCATATATTTTTTCAAATTTCTTTCAAATTTTTTCAACGAGATCAAGAAATTTGGACTTTTAATTTCTCTTTATGAGATCTCTCTATTTATGGTAATTTACCAAGAATAGAGATTTATATAATTCTGTCTTTATAACAAGCTATAATTTGTTTAAAAATAGTGTGCCTATCCAAAACTCAAATATACCGTAATTTCTCTAATTTTTTGTCAGTAAAAAACACCTATTTTTTTAGGAAATTTGAAAAACTGATGTATTTATAACAATTATTTTCATGTTTTGAATGAATAAACTTATTTGTTTAGAGGAATGGAAGACTTGATGCTGACAACTAATTCAGTTTATGAATAATGTTGAAAATTCAAACTTCACAACAATTGCGATTTGAAAACGTCCTAAGTGACGGAAAATTAGAAATTATAAAAAATACATTTTCACACGAAATTTTAAAAGTGTTGAATAATTAGGCCGA
Source organism: Mytilisepta virgata (assembly GCA_028015205.1). Classification (NCBI taxonomy): domain Eukaryota; kingdom Metazoa; phylum Mollusca; class Bivalvia; order Mytilida; family Mytilidae; genus Mytilisepta; species Mytilisepta virgata. The sequence continues at coordinate 23,214,676 of CM051515.1, forward strand.
CAAAAAATTAGAGATTGTACGGTACATAATCCAATGAAATATAGAAATTTCAAATGTTAAAAGTTACTGGACAACAGGTTTGGTTAAGTTTTTGACTAAAGTCATAGAAAATGCTAGTTTTGTAAAACTATTTTCATCTTGTGTTTAAATTCTAAAATGGAACATACTTTATATCTTTGTGGAAAAAGAACTGTTCTCAGGAGTTTTGACCACTGGTCTCCTTCAGTTTCTTGAGCAGTTAAAATATGATAAAAAAAAAAATTTTAACCAAAAATATCTTGCAAATTTTTGCAGTGTACATTGTAAACCTTTTAATTGTTCTTCCTTAAATTTTAAATATTTTAGATATTTTAAACCTACCATTTGTTTTGAAGAAAGAAAACTTCACATGCAGAAAGATTGAAATTTTTTTATTATGTGTCTAGATCAAAAAGAAATAAGATATTCTTTATTAGAGTGTCAGAATTGATTATAAAATATGATCTAAAATGTAGTTGCTCTACCACAAAGGAATAAAGGAACTCAAAGAAGGCCAGCTAGTGGCTGAAATGTTTAAAGAAATTTTAAAAGTGTTGAATAATTAGGCCGACAAAAAATTAGAGATTGTACGGTACATAATCCAATGAAATATAGAAATTTCAAATGTTAAAAGTTACTGGACAACAGGTTTGGTTAAGTTTTTGACTAAAGTCATAGAAAATGCTAGTTTTGTAAAACTATTTTCATCTTGTGTTTAAATTCTAAAATGGAACATACTTTATATCTTTGTGGAAAAAGAACTGTTCTCAGGAGTTTTGACCACTGGTCTCCTTCAGTTTCTTGAGCAGTTAAAATATGATAAAAAAAAAAATTTTAACCAAAAATATCTTGCAAATTTTTGCAGTGTACATTGTAAACCTTTTAATTGTTCTTCCTTAAATTTTAAATATTTTAGATATTTTAAACCTACCATTTGTTTTGAAGAAAGAAAACTTCACATGCAGAAAGATTGAAATTTTTTTATTATGTGTCTAGATCAAAAAGAAATAAGATATTCTTTATTAGAGTGTCAGAATTGATTATAAAATATGATCTAAAATGTAGCTGCTCTACAACAAAGGAATAAAGGAACTCAAAGAAGACCAGCTAGTGGCTGAAATGTTTAAAGATGGTTGTTTTGCTACAATAATCAACAATTTCATATTACACTACACCTGACAAAACTGTCAAAGGATTTATATATACCCAAGGTCATATATAACTATAAATCCATTAATCAACCTGTGTTTTGTTAATTTTAGCTACTTTTTACTTCTTGATTGATCTTCTAACATCAAACAGATTTATTTAAGATCAAAAGGAGTGTTTATAAGCTGCTAAGTTAATTATATTGTATATATTTATAAATTGCCCTTTAAATTTTGTATTTGTTACATTTGGTGCATACAAAATAAACACTCAGCAATTATATGCACAAATAATGTGAGTTATCTCCCTTCTTTTGAAAACTAAAATTAAATTTTTTCCATTTAAATTGATAATCAGAAATTGCTTTGAAATAAGATAGAATAAAGACAATGCTACAGGTATGTTATATGCATTGTCTGACAAATGTATAGATTTAGCTTTGGATAAATATTTCACTCATCACATACATTTCTAAACATAATATTCATAAATATACTGCCTAAAGAATAATATGTTAGTTGTTCAATTTTCATTGGCAGAGTGAGGTTGCTGTCACATAAATTTCCAAGAAAGGGTTATGTTCAGTCCTTTTTAAGTCATTTAAACAGGAAAAAAATTACATCATCATCACGAATTGATTGCCCAACACGAAGTTTATACTATCTCACAAATGAGACTAAATATCTTCAGTAAGTTTCATGTGTTCCTTGAACTGACATCTCATCACAATTTACACTTCACCCGATGTTACTCACATGCAATGTGATGCCCTGATGGGTGCCACTGAGGAACATGACATGTTTACTCTTCCGGAACACATGATTTCTCTCCCAGTCTTGTTCTAATTCTGCTAAATATATTATGTGGTTTTTATTTTTTCAGTTATACATTTATCGTTGTGGTATTTGTGTGTTTTTTTGCATTCTATTTTGATCTTGCAGACTTTTCCCACTGTTTTGTCTCTTCCTAAGCCTATTCTTTTGCAGATATTTATACTATTGGACCTTAATCATTTAAACCCATTACATGACAGTTACAATTATGGATAATAATCAAACTTATAATGAATCAAAATTTCTGTGAAGAGACTTGAACAGTGGTTTGAGACTGTAAAGGTTCCAAGTTCAAGTATACAGGTTTTAATGTTAACAAGCTAAAACATACCCCTGCTACAACTTGCAAATGTAAGGCTATTATTTAGCAGGAAGTAGCTTTGGCAAATCCAAATTATACCTCATCAAGTCTGGATTAGTCCAAAAGTTACTGAATAAAGGTATTTATTTCAGATTAATTGGTTATGTTCCACACCTATTTTGAATTACTTTTGGCCTATAGATGTTGAGAATTTTGTGACAATAAATTTATGAACTAAATTTAGCTAAAAAAACTCACACTAACTACAAACTGGCTGTAGCTTATAGCTGATGAGAAATTTAAGACAAAACATTTTGGAACAGGATATACAGTCATATTAACTGAAACCAGTATATCCCCCATTCCTTTGGAGCAGAATTTGAATTTTCCATTCAGTGGATTGAAAAATGTGTCAAATGTAACAACCCAGAACTGTATTCAATGCAGGTCTATGGCAAGCCATTTTACTATTTATTCTAACTTAAGATATCTAATAATCTTTATAAGATATCTCAAATAGTTTATAAGATATCTTATATAGTTTATAAGTTATCTCATATAATTTATAAGATATCTCATATAATTTTCTTCATAAGATATCTTATAAATTATATGAGATATCTTATATACTATATAAGATATCTTATATACTATATAAGATATTTTATAAACTTTAGAAGATATCTTAAAAAGTATATGAAATATCTTATGAATTATATAAGATATCTTATAAAGTTTGTAATATATCTTATAAAAACTAGATTATATAAGTTATCTTATATATTATATGAGATATCTTGAAGTTAGAATAAATAGTAAAACAGCTTGCCATACAGGTCCCTCTTTCACAAACATTTGTATGGCTACAATCAAGACTGACATCATTAGAACAAAGACACTTTAGACTTGAAAACATATCACACTTACGACTAATCATAGTCGTACGAATGTTTGTAAAACTAGATCCAAGAGATTATGGAGGTACACAGCTGCACAAAGAGAACTCTGAATTTAAACTCCATGAATAACACAAAAATATACTTACTGAAGAAGAGCTATCTTCAACACCAACCATCCATTTCCTGATGTAACACAAGACATCAGATGGAACCATACTGATAGCCTTGCTCCTTTCATCACAGATCTCAAGTGAGCTTTTCAGGTCCTCCATTAATCTAACTAACCGAGTCTGGTGTGAATGTCGCCTTGGAGTTTTTCTTCTGCATAATTCGGCTTTACCATTATGTGGCTCAAATTTAGTATCTGTTTGAACAAATATATAGCATTGATCAAGTCAGTGTGCTAGTCTGAAGTTACCACTTGCAACTGGTTTTTTATGATGCCAAATAATATTTTGCACTAAAACATTTCTTTTAAATTAGAAAATTGCATACAAGTATTAATCATATAATAAAAGGTGTATTTTCCCACTCACAACGGAAATGTGCTAACTATCATTATCTATTAAAAATTTTTTATAACAGTCTGGAATTGGATTATCTCCCTTTAATATTCAATATGCTATAAAATTACGTAAAACCTTTTTTACTTTTTTAATATAAAAGCAAATTAAGAATTTCATATATCTTTTTGGTTTCATCACAAGTATATTGATTTAGCATCTGTAACTAGGCTTATGGCAGTCTTTTTTGCATGGTAAAATATGTGTCATTTGAAGATATAATTTCCATAAATAAAATTTGATGAATAATCTCCCTTTAACGACATCTTACAACCATGCCTCTTTATAAAGTAGTTGTCATAAAATTAAATTTCAAATATGCAAATGGTTGGTCTAAATGTATATTTCTAAATAACATACTAGCTAAAACATTGTCAAGTTGTTTTAGGGCCTCGGCTAACATATCACTGGCTTCTATACTGTTGCTGGTGTCCATTTTCAATTAATCTGCAATCATAAAACAAGAAAACAAATTTATAAATGAATAAAAACAAAATTACAAAATTGTGCATCAAAACTGATATCAAAGAATGTATTATTACCACTGAGTTGATACCACTTCTGGTAAACCCCAAGTCCGCAACGGTATCACCTGCTCATTTACAAGTATTTCGATACTTAGTCCAAAATTGATACTTTTGAATTTACCGTTACAAAAGTGTTAAATATTGTGAAAACTAAGAAGTACAAAAAAATGTCTCCCCCTCACACATAGCCCTTTTCTTCTGGTCATTTTGACATTTTTTAAAATTTTTGGATTACTGACGAGTTTTAATAGGATTAACTGTACATATCTTGTACATCAAAAAATTTATTAGATTCAGCTTACAAATTGGTAAATTGACCTTCAACTATTTTACCATCAAATTCGAAAAATTTCATGACAAAAGCTTATTTTACCATCAAACTATGTTGATTAAATTTTTCTTTGTTATGAAAATTGAAGTACATGTAATTTTTTAAAAAGTCGAAATTGTAAAATTTTTCATCTTTCTTCCTTAAATTCAAAATATTTTAAACCAATGTTTTGAAAACAAAACTTCATGTGCAGAAAGACTGAAATATTTCATTATGTATCATCGTCCAGCTAGATCAAAAAGAAATAAGATATTTTTTATTAGAGTCTCAGAATTAATTTTACCTATATAAGCTTCAGGGTATAATTGTTGTGAGAAATTTACAGGTCAACTGTTTTTCTTCATACTGACACTTATCATCTAAAACAAGAAATAATATGTATTCTATAAGCTTGTGAATCTTTATATTCACATTGAATCTTTACTATTTGTTTAACCAGACTTCTCCATTAATCAAATTACTAGTTTGGTAAAGATTCTTTGGCAAGCAGGTATGCAGTGAATGGGCAGCTCTTTGCAAGTCTGTAGGCAGTGAATGGGCACCTCTTGGCAAGTGGGTAGGCAGTGAATGGGCATCTCTTGACAAGTGGGTAGGCAGTGAATGGGCATCTCTTGGCAAGTGGGTAGGCAGTGAATGGACAGCTCTTGGCAAGTGGGTAGGCAGTGAATGGACAGCTCTTGGCAAGTGGATAGGCAGTGATGGGCAGCTCTTGGCAAGTGTGTAGGCAGTGAATGGGCATCTCTTGGCAAGTGGGTAGGCAGTGAATGGGCAGCTCTTGGCAAGTGGGTAAGCAGTGAATGGGCAGCTCTTGGCAAGTGGGTAGGCAGTGAATGCACAGCTCTTGGCAAGTGGGTCGGCAGTGAATGGACAGCTCTTAGCAAGTGGGTAGGCAGTGAATGGGCAGCTCTTGGCAAGTGGGTAAGTAGTAAATGGGTAGCTCTTTGCAAGTGGGTAGGGAGTGAATAGGCAGCTCCAAAAAGTAATGAATGAAAATCTCTCTTGCTGTAAATTTGACAGCTCATTTATTGTTTTCATTTAATTTGGAATTATGTCAACATCAATTTGAAATATATTAAACTCTCACAGTGCTGTTTTAAGAGCACCTACTTAAGAAGTCAAAATATAGAATTATCAACTTATTATTTTCACCCTGATTTCAAAATTTAGTCAGTGGGTAACACCAATATTATCACTCATTCTTTTACCTAGATCTGAATTTTACATTATATTCATTCTTTGCTGATAAAATGTATTATCTACAAGTGCATAATTTAAGCACCATTCTCAGCTAAGAATATTAGCTATATATATACTGAGGGTTTAGATCGGTGAGAATATGTGTAGTAAATTTGAGCCCAAACAGACACAATTTTCCATTATTCTAATTATTCCTGTCAAATTTAACCATAAATGCTAAGACCAAAATCTAAATCCACACTCGTAAAGTTATATCCATAATTTTAAATTTTCCTCCCTAACCTATCATTTTCGGTTATTTTTTTTCTGAAATCCATCCAATTTTTCTATAAAATATCTACATCTTGTTAGTGTTGACTAACTATTGAAAGCCATTTGCAAGATGAAGAACTGCAATCAGTAAGCATTCCTTATAGATTTCCTTCTCCAGTATTAAATGAGTTTGTTTCTCATAAACATTAACCCCAAAACAGATTTTCTTTTTTTAACATATAATTTTGCTTAACATGTGGATAAAAATTGAAAACATAAACATGAATATATGGTCTTACGAATCAATTTTTATTGCTAAAAATTAAAATTCTAATGAAAGTTGATCCAGCATAAGAGACTAAATCATTGGAACCTTGTTTTAAGGTAACCTTGAATGATTTTGAGTCTGTAAAAAGATGCTAATATTTTTCTAATGGAAATATCTATTGAAACTTTTACCCTATGGTATCTGTGTTTGGTACCAAGGGTTTGGTTGAAAAAAAAAAGAAATAGTTAAAAACTGTATCCTAGTTGAACCAATCCTAAACTGATTTGCATTTTCTGTACCTGAAATTCCCTGCTTTAACATTATCACAAAATCTTTATTATCTCTTTCTTTAAAAATAATATTTATGGATTTTTATTCACATTTTACAGTGTTTTGTAACCTTCGTATTTAATTAAGAGTTTATTTGGTACAATCTTAATATCAATTTAATAAGCGACTATTAAAATAACCATGGGAAATGGACAATTTTCAATAATTCCTTTTTCTCAGACAAAACAATAATATCTACAGGTAATCATCTTGAACCTCAGGAGACCAATCAGTAATCTGTACTGAAGATGGTTAAATATTAATTCCTGAATAGACAGTAAATGATGAAGAGTATTACTTATCTTAAAAATCAATTACAAGTTATCTGAAACTTGAGATAATGAAAAAATCTTATCAACAATTTCTTTTTTGCCAATATTGCCCAATTTTTACTTAAACAAATCTGAAATATCCTTCATGCTGACAGTTTGAAACTCTGTGAAAGATCTACCAGACCGCACGGCCGGCTGTTTATGAAACTTGCAAGTCTTGCATAAGTTCAACCAGTCCTGACAATTTTTGTTAGATTTGTTACTACTTGTACCAAGTGACTAGGCGAAATTAATTTTTTACCTGTCCAGCATGAAAAGACTCGGTCAGTCAGGCAGGCTACAAACTCTTCATATACTAAGCTTTCAGCATTGATATATTTATTCATTATAGTAAAAAAGGTTGGGACTGACCAATACATCTTTGAAAAAGGACTACATTTAGTACCATTCCATTAGTCTGGTCCCAATTAAATGGTCTGATGATTTCAGACAAGAAGATTCTTGTAACCATATATTCAAAGTTAAAAAAAAAATGAATGATGATTTAAGCTAGGGCATGATGGTTAAAATGTATCTTGCCCACTGGCCAGACAGGCTGAACAAATTTTTGATGATTATATTAATTGTATAAAAGTGACATTATATTTCCTCTCTATATATATTGAATCCAAGTTTTAGTTCCTCGATAGCTGGTAACCGGTTATTATGATGAAGATCAAAATGTGAAAAGTAATAACAATGTTTACAATCTTAGAAACTAAGAGAAAATTTATACTAGCAGTTAGCAGACAGTTTAAAGCACACAACACACAGTACAATATTAGAAATAAAAATCAACCTTTTCCAATCAAAAGCAAAATTTTGAAGTTGTATCTAGTAACACAGAATCTGTATGTTTAAGTCCTTGACAAGAGTTAATTTGAGAAGAATAAACGAAAATGAAAATTACTCTGACAGACTGAAAGAACTAACTGACAAGTAAAAATAAAATTTTAGAAATTTGTTTATGATTAGAAATACCTTGAATATGGCCATCTCATCCCAATAATAATGTTGAAAAAACATTGAAAGCAAAGACAACTATATAAATTTTTCTGAAAATTAATCTGATGAAAATTATCATGGAGAATATGTCAGCTTTTATAATTGAAAAATCATATGAGAATCTTCAGCTTAATTTTATTTACATTAAGCCAAACTTTTCCTCTTCTATTCTAAAATTAATGATTACCTGCAACTAACTTTTCAGTCTTGAATAAAATTTCCGAAACAAGAAGTATTTCTCCCAGAATCTTGCGAAATTATTTCAATAAGTTTAGAACATGTAAATCCTAAGGTGCTGTGAAATTTACAAGTGCAGTGTACTCTTCAAACTTCTTCAACCATATATAAGACAATTCCAGCCTCATTAATAAATGACAAAAAATCAATTATCTATCATTAAAAGGACAGCATTTCTAAATAAGGAACTAAAATTGACCATATTATAAGTGATGATCGGTTATATCATAACGACTGATAAATATCGTACAGATTTATTAATATTTTTGTCACTATTTATAAACTTGACATAAATCAACATGTTACCTGTAGCTATTTCACATTTTTGTCAAAAAACACAACTGTTACATAACATAGAAATGTCAGGTTAAATCATTTACATCATATATATTCATTTAAGAGATAAATTTCAGCCCAAGAGTCATACATGTTTCATGCTTTTAAAAATAAAAAATTGGCAGGTATAAACAGATATACTTTTTTTTCTTAAAAACCTTTATAACTACAAAACCACTATACATTTTCGTGAATTAAGAACTTGTTCATATTGAGGATATTGCCCAATTATGGGCAATAATGGCTAATCATAATTTGGTTGCCCAACAACAGAAGATTTCAGATCCACAACAAACTTTTCCAAGGTTTGGTGTTGCAGATAACATGGATTGTCAAGGATTTTGTACACATGGGACATTGTATACACCAAGTCAAATATACTACAGAAAAGTTAAGCAAGAACCAACAAAATTAGCTCCCGCTTTCAATAAGAACATTTACCGAAACTCCATTTAAAAACAGTTAGGACAATTTAAGAATTTATGTGACATCAACAGATTTTCAATAAAATACTTAACATAACACCTCTAATGCAGTTAACCCCCTTCAGCTAAAACATAGATAAGAAGATAAAAAAATTTCGACACTGAGGCAGACTGCTACTATTAGCTGCATTGGATAAGAATATTGAAAATTTCACCATTGAGGCAGTTTGTAACCAATAACTGTACTTGATGAAAACATTTTGCTATCAACTTCATTGGTTGAGAATATTAAAAGTTTGCTACCATTAGCTTGACTGGATAAGAACATTAAACAAAATTCATTTCAGCAGTTTCTTACCATCAATGTCACTAGATGAGAACATTAAGTTTTCTACCATAGGCAGTTTGCTACAATCAACTGCACTGGATAAGAATGTTTAAAGTTTCATCACCAAAGCAGTGTGCTAAAGTCATGCAGCTGCACTGGACGAGAAGATTAAAAATTTTGTCAATTAGGCATTTACAAAAATCTTACGTACTCAAAAAGAACAGAAAATCTAACATTACAACACTCACTAAATCAGCCAAGGTTAATTCCCCATATAGTTTATTTTAAAACAAACATAGACAATGTAAATTATGTAAAATATGAAAAAAAATGTTTTTTAGAACTAAAATTTCTAAATGTTCAAGTAAATATAGAGCCTATACTTACATGGAATAATGAATATAAAATATCCTTATAAGGAGGTAGACAAATTACAATAAACTGAGTTTTAATTTATTCTGATTTTAAACAATGTATCAACATAAAGATTTAGCTTTAATACAAAATCAGGTTTCCTTCTGATTTTACTGATAAAATTCTTGATTTAATCTTAAGCATGTAATTATTCTACATGGATGACCACTTAGGAAATTTAAATTCCACTTTTACTGTTATAAAGTTTGTTTTTCTAAATTTAGCATGTTTGGACCTTAATTTTTAGTTCTTTTTTACACTGAGAATCAAATACTGGAAAGTTTGTAAATTTATTTCAAAAGTGCAACTATTTTGTGATGTTGTTTTTTCATTGGAAAGACTTCCATATGGCACTCCCACCAAAAATATGCTTGAATGAGCCCAAATATAACAGATTCTGAAAAGGGTTTATTTTAAGGGGAGTATTAGAAAAATTGGGGCATGGGTTTTGGGGGGTTTACGTTAAAAAAATAAAATATTATAAAAAAAATGCGTATCATAATTGTTTGGGCACCCCCATTTCTATTATAACACTCCCACTGCATTCAGTTCACTTTCCAGGGGAGGTGGGTACTATTTGTAATTTCCGCAATGTCATCGATCGTCTATCTGACATTTATCATTATTTCAGTATGGTGTCATATATCGCAATCATACAATTAGTTCCTAAGTATTACTATTACTAACATCAAATACGAAGGCAGTCCAACTGGGGTTCGATCTTACATCGCTCCGATGAGTAGTCCAACGCCTTAACCATTTGGCTATGGGAGCTTTGGGAGAATAAGTTTTAAAATCTATCTTATACATACAAACCTTTGACAAGCATTTATGTGAATAAATGTGGAGAACACTCTATCGTGACAAAGACGATTTGTTTGAGGCATTCATCAATGATATTTGTAAAGTGTACCCATCCACAAAATGTTGAAGAATCACAGTAATGATTGTATTTCATCAAGGACATATCACTAATATACGTCCTTGATTTCATCAAATTAAAATGAAAATTAATTTTATGCTAATGATATACTTGTTTTAATGAATTCCTACTATTATGAGTAAAATTTGGTGGGGGTGCCATATGGAAGTCTTACCAAATGAAGGCATTTTATCAGATTTCATGGTACATGTATATTCAATTGGGTGAAACCTTGTACAATAACTTATAGATGTCAGTTGTACACCATATATTTTAATTTTTATATTTTTGTCTATGAACAATAACCAATTGAAATGTAAATAGCAAACCAATTTTAATCTTAAATTAGAAATGCAGAGAAGCATTAATCCAATGCACCTAAAACCACTATGACCTTGACTTTTAACTCAAAATCAACTAGATCTGTCCTGAAAGGGACTAATACCCCTGCAGCAACATGTCTGTTTTGAAGCCTACAAAAAGTTCAAATGATCATATTTTTCAAAGTACTTACCCAAACAGAAATTCCTGATAATAAGGACATCTCCATATAGTGATCTAACACTCCATTAAGTTTCATAAGAATCATGCAAGTAATGCAGGAGAGTTGCGGACAACACATGGAACGAAGTTTTGTTAAAAATTGCCTAAGTCCAAACAGCCATATCTTTTACATTTCTTGTCCAAATAGAAATTTCTGATAATATGCACATCTCCATGTAGTGATTTAACACTCCATTAAGATTAACGAGAATCATGCAAGTAATGTAGGAGGAGTTGCAGAGTACACATGGACAGACAGATAGACAGACGGACAGACAGACTGAAACCTATATACCCCCCCAACTTCTTTGTGGGGGGTATAATTATCATCCCTACTCCCTATCCCCCTCATCCCCCCATTCCACCCTTTTTGATGTCTAGCATATAACCAATTTCAAGTTTGAATGTTAGAAGCTTTATTTAAAATGAGTTAATGAAACCTTACCAACTGCCTATCATCCCTTCATTAGATAATTAAGCTTCTAAGATTTATTTGGAAAACTTATAAATAGAAAACAATAATCTTATTATGTATTCTCAGTCCATCAGAGTAATTTGTGAGAAAAAAAGTTCCCATTCCAGGAATAATATGAATACACAATAAAGGTACACAAAATTAAAATTTAACCTCATACTTCTTTCCCTGAATTAAATTTTCAAAATCCAATTTCATTAAAATTAAGCCAACACCTGAAATGAATTTTAAGAATAATCTCTAAATCACTTACCAGATCACCATGATATTCTCTTAATGATCATCTGTAAAAACAAACCGACCTGTCAAAAAAGTTTGAAAAAATTGATAGCAGTTCAAGCATTAAATCAGAATTAGGATAAAGTGTATTAATTCTGTGTGTCTTGTTTTCTGATTAGGATAAAGTGTATTAATTCTGTGTGTCTTGTTTTCTGATTAGGATAACATGTATATATTTTGTGTTTTATTCAATCCTCTTTCTATTGCTAATTTTGACTTTATTTTTGAAATGATGGTCTTTTTGTCCTGATCCTTGGACACAATTTTGAAAATGTTCAGTTTACTATACTCTGGATTCCATTAAATCAGAATTAGGATAATGTGTAAAAATTCTGTGTTTCCGGTTTTCTGATTAGAATAACATGTAAACATTTTGTTTTATACTGAATTTTTTTTTATTAGATTCTAACATAGTTGTAGGAAGTATTGAGTTTTGGACTATTTCTCATGTCAGACACATTATTCAAAACTTTTGCAACACTGTCCATGTAGAAATACTGGGGTACCTGTTTCTGGATTTTTAGTGGGTAACTTGGAACATGACATTTAATTAAATATAATATATACATGTATCAGCAAAAGAATACCGAAGTGACAACAAAATCAGAAAAGTCATGAGAATGGAACACAACGCCACAAGGATACATGTATAACTAAAAGAACAAAAAACGTATAATAAACTGAACAAAATTAAAACAAGACAGCACAGAAACTAAAGCACCACAAATGTGAACTCCAACTAAAAACCAGGAGTGACATCAAGTGCTCCAAAGATGTCACTCCCGCTTTTTAGTTGCAATTCAAATGCTGGTGCTTTAGGATAAGCATGTCCAGCTCCTTAATGGCACCCATCATACTACCAGTGAGTGAAATCTAACTAAAAGTTTCCAATTAATTAGTGAGGAAAGGTCTCAAATATTCAAATGTGACATAATCCAAAGAATTCTGCTCAAACTGGCGCTAACTTGCAATGAGGTACAAAACTTTACTCTGTGTTGGAAGTTTCATTGAAACTTTAAGATGAAGAACAACAATAATGGTGCTCTTCCATTGATTGAGCTTTTATCATATGCATGAGTGGATTTTGTGTCAAGAATTTTCTAACCATTTTCTTTACTAACAATAATAATAAGACTTAAAACCATGAATTTCAGCTTAGAATAAACAGATAGTCCTCAAAAAAGTTAAAAACAGGATTAATTTAATTATAACTTAACTTAATTCACTTAAATTTGAATAGCCAGAACAATAAAATAGAGGACAGTATTTGAAGCTCTATTCCTTTGCTTAAATGCTCATCATTTATATGTAGGAATTTTGTTTCAAGAATTCATCATTTCCGTTTTTCAAAATTTCCGGTATTTCAGTTTACTATACTCTGTCCAGTGCCTCTTCTTGGTAGGTTAACTCAATGAACTTGTGATATCTAATACTTACGAGTGGGACACAAATGTTTTGATGTCAAAAGTGTTCAATTTTTGCTAAAAATCTTATGATATTCATGTAATTCGCTAAATAATCTTTTTAAATCAGTAAATTTTAAATTTTCAAAGTCCCAAAGGTATTATATAACAGAACTATTGTGAATTGTGAATCATTTGGGAGTTTGAGAGACAGAAACAAATTGTTTTGTCTTTAAGAACAGATAAATATATATATATGTATATAATTATACAAAAAACAAGCAAATTACTCATTTCCGTCATTCTAAATTTTATTAATGGTTTATCTTTATGATTTCTGAAGCACTAAAAATTTTTATGTAAATCAGAAAAATATACTCTACTTCAACATGAACAACTTTTATTGTTTCAGTATTTAAACAAAAATAGATTTCATATCTAAAAATATTGTAGTCGCACTGCAAAATGACGTTAAAACAAAATTAAGAAAATACCATTTAGCAATTATGTTAGGTTATTAAATCATATAAAGACAATGAACGTCTATAATTGAGTAAATATTATACAGAACAAATTACTATTTATAAATGTTTACACTATGTAAAGTACAAGTAAGGGCAATAACTTCAATGAGTTCTAACAAATGTACTGTACATATGCCTAAAGTATGGGAATTTTTATTTTATTATTTTAAAGTTCACATATACATATCAAAAACAAGAATAAAGAGTATTTTCCATGTCATAAAGATATATGGATAGAAAGGAAAAACAGATTCTTGGAGATTTCTTTATTGTCAAAAAGTCAATCTGATAAGTAAGAAGACATACCATTTGTTTTTTTTAAAATTTTTTTCTCTCATTTTTTTATTTGGGCAAGATGGGGGTGGGGGGGGTTGGGTGTTGATTGTTTTTTTTAATTCTTATAAATGTGGAGATTTAATTAATAGCAGAAATTTTAATCTTTAAAATTTTATACCACTTTATTTTTGTCCCTCCTTTAATTTGATAGGGTGAGGTTCTCATCAACATTCCAAAATGTTCACAACCTGAACAAAGTAACTCAAAAGTTGACAATATATTAACCATATATATTACATGCCTTTGCGTATATATTAGACCATACATGCCTTTGAGTATATATTAGGCCATACATGCCTTTGAGTATATATTAGACCATACATGACTTTGAGTATATATTAGGCCATACATGCCTTTGAGTATATTTTAGACCATACATGCCTTTGAGTATATATTAGACCATACATGCCTTTGAGTATATTACATGCCTTTGAGTATATATTAGACCATACATGCCTTTGAGTATATATTAGACCATACATGCATTTGAGTATATATTAGACCATACATGCATTTGAGTATATATTAGACCATACATGCCTTTGAGTATATATTAGGCCATACATGCCTTTGAGTATATATTAGACCATACATGCCTTTGAGTATATATTAGGCCATACATTCCTTTGGGTATATATTAGACCATACATGCATTTGAGTACATATTAGGCCATACATGCCTTTGAGTATATATTAGACCATACATGCCTTTGATTATATATTAGACCATACATGCCTTTGATTATATATTAGACCATACATGCCTTTGAGTATATATTAGACCATACATGCCTTTGAGTATATATTAGACCATACATGCATTTGAGTATATATTAGACCATACATGCCTTTGAGTATATATTAGACCATACATGCCTTTGAGTATATATTAGACCATACATGCATTTGAGTATATATTAGACCATACATGCCTTTGAGTATATATTAGACCATACATGCATTTGAGTATATATTAGACCATACATGCATTTTAGTATATATTAGACCATACATGCCTTTGAGTATATATTAGACCATACATGCATTTGAGTATATATTAGACCATACATGCCTTTGAGTATATATTAGACCATACATGCCTTTGAGTATATATTAGGCCATACATGCCTTTGGGTATATATTAGACCATACATGCATTTGAGTACATATTAGGCCATACATGCCTTTGAGTATATATTAGACCATACATGCCTTTGATTATATATTAGACCATACATGCCTTTGATTATATATTAGACCATACATGCCTTTGATTATATATTAGACCATACATGCCTTTGAGTATATATTAGACCATACATGCCTTTGAGTATATATTAGACCATACATGCATTTGAGTATATATTAGACCATACATGCCTTTGAGTATATATTAGACCATACATGCCTTTGAGTATATATTAGACCATACATGCATTTGAGTATATATTAGACCATACATGCCTTTGAGTATATATTAGACCATACATGCATTTGAGTATATATTAGACCATACATGCATTTTAGTATATATTAGACCATACATGCATTTGAGTATATATTAGACCATACATGCCTTTGAGTATATATTAGACCATACATGCCTTTGAGTATATATTAGACCATATATGCATTTGAGTATATATTAGACCATACATGCCTTTGAGTATATATTAGACCATACATGCCTTTGAGTATATATTAGACCATACATGCATTTGAGTATATATTAGACCATACATGCCTTTGAGTATATATTAGACCATACATGCATTTGAGTATATATTAGACCATACATGCATTTTAGTATATATTAGACCATACATGCATTTGAGTATATATTAGACCATACATGCCTTTGAGTATATATTAGACCATACATGCCTTTGAGTATATATTAGACCATACATGCATTTGAGTATATATTAGACCATACATGCCTTTGAATATATATTAGACCATACATGCCTTTGAGTATATATTAGACCATATATGCATTTGAGTATATATTAGACCATACATGCCTTTGAGTATATATTAGACCA
The DNA here is from genome assembly GCA_028015205.1 of Mytilisepta virgata. Classification (NCBI taxonomy): domain Eukaryota; kingdom Metazoa; phylum Mollusca; class Bivalvia; order Mytilida; family Mytilidae; genus Mytilisepta; species Mytilisepta virgata. The sequence continues at coordinate 23,230,927 of CM051515.1, forward strand.
TACATGCCTTTGATTATATATTAGACCATACATGCCTTTGATTATATATTAGACCATACATGCCTTTGAGTATATATTAGACCATACATGCCTTTGAGTATATATTAGGCCATACATACCTTTTGTTCTAGTTGAAAAATTAATATTAAGTTCAAGAGTTCTGCAATTCCTTCACAGAAAAAAAGAAATCATTCAATTTAATTCTTGACAAAAAAATTTTTTAAATAAAAATAAACTGGGTGATATGTCTTAAAATTACAATTCTAAGTAACTGTTACTTTTGTCCAGCAAAATGGGCAAATCATTTTCATAAGTAAGAAACAATCTTTCTTTATATTAGTTATATATTTATTATAATAGTATTTATATTTCAGCTTTATGAGTGAAACACCCATAAATACATATATAACTGTCAAAATTCTTAATGCATATATTTGAATACATTTGGCCTAAGGTGTATGTCAGTAAACAAAATAAGATATTTGCTGGTAGTGTTGATAACAGGACTCATCTTCCCCTGTAGGGTGTATTTATCTATTACTTATTAAAAAGAAGTATAGGTCAAAATAGATATATAGAACAGGAAATCATTTCATCTGATACAAAAATATCTTCTGATATCTATAAGATCAAATTTATGATGTCAAAGATGTAGATTTCAGATGAAGTTTGGTTAGAAAAATGTTCTGATTGCTTTTAATGCAACAAAATTTATGACTTTTGTAAATAATCAGTATTTTGTACTTTTTCTTCTTCTTTATTGCTTTTTCTGATTAGAAGCAGTGAATTCAGTTTTTTAAGGTTTGAAAAACAAATTTGAATAAAATTTGTAACATAAAATTTTATTTTAGTAATGGTTGCCATACTGGCTAAAGGTACTAATCCTCAGACACAATTTTGAACAAGGGACCATTCCTGCAAAGTTTGGTCTCAACTGCACAAGAGGAGAAGATCAATCTTTAAAGAAAATTATACAATGACAACCTCAATGATGATACCAGATGAGTTAAAAATAAAATTTTCTTTAAGGATGTATTCTTCTGATGTTTCAGTCTCATTGAAATCTCGTTCAAGAATTATTTCCAAAACATGGCATAAAAGTGGAAAATATTAATGAATTCAAAAAACATTATAATCCAACTAAACTCTGTGAAAAAATTATGTACTTTCAGTAAGTAGTTTTTGAGTAATAAAATTTTCAAATTTTATAACCAATCTGGTCAGTGTCATCAGCCCAAAATGTTGAGAAAATGGGTGAGGGGTACAAAGAAATTATTTTACCAAAAATATGTACATCCCCTGTCAATTTTTTCTTTTTAAAATTCATTAATATGTATTTTTCCAATCATTTATAACAAAGAAGTTGAAATTATATGCTCTTTGTTCTAAAAAAAAATGAGAAAAACACCAAATTTACTAAATTGACTGCATGGTCATTTTGATACAAAAAACAACAAAATTTTATAAAACTTTCTTATATTAACACGGACCTATAGTTTTTTAAGTTCAATTTATTCATATTGGTCCACTTCATCTTTAGGGAAAGTATGAAAAAAAGTTTAATAGAGGAACTGTGATTTCTTTCATGATAATACCCCAAAAATGGGTAAAATTGATGAAAAATGGGAAAATCATTAAAAATGGGATACTTTCAAATGACAATAGCAAAAAAAGAAGTCCACGACCATGTGATTTTTTCTTCATAAATTACTTTCTTACAGTCATATAAACCAAACAATTAGGATAAGAAAAAAAGTTTAATACTAGAAATTTTTGGCTCCTCAGAGGTGTACATCCTTAAATACTAAACTTATTACAAATATTCAATTTTAAAATCCTATGTCTAAGCTAACATATACATACAACTTGCAACACAATAAAAACAACCCTATCAAGTTCTGATAAACTTGATTATATGTGTAAACACTTACTATTAATATTTTCCTTCATTGATATTTAATACAGATGTTTATCTACCAACAGGTGTTTTATATATAGGTAGAGGCAAAAATATATATATAAACCCTTTATTTATCTGCCAGAATATATTTTTCTTTTAAGTACTCATACAGGTGTATATTTACAAAATGATGTCAGAATTTACTTTAAATATATTAATTTTTTCTAATCAATCAAAATTTGTAGTACTGATGAAGTAATTTGCATATAATGATCATCAATAAAAGGGAAGAAACTCATGTCTGGGGACTCTGTACGTAGAATAATAGCAGTAACATACATAGTATTTGAGGTCAGACAGTAAAACAAAGGTCAGGTGAATTATTAACATGCCTATTATAAGCAATTGCATAGAAAATTAAAATACAGTAGGATGAAAAATATGGGTTCACTCAGTTTTTTATAAGAATCCCAGCTGTCCACAGTTTTTACTATTGTGCTTTTCTTGTATTTGTTAAGAATAATTATATTCCAGATTTCTCTGCCCCTAAATCTGAATATCATCTTTAACACATTTTTACTATATTAATTTTATAATGTGCATGTATTTAATTTTATCCTGCAATCAAGCCATTTCCGCTCTAATAGCAGGGGTAGAATAAACTTTAGTCGTATTAGGTCAATGACCTAATAAAGTCTACTGGTACTTGTTTACATGGAGCGCGAGGAGCGGTGTGAATGTACCAGATGACGTCGTGGCGTTCCCCGCGTTTTCACAGCAGTTGGATTTCAACTTCAAACCTAATTTTAAGGTATTTTACGCATCTAAAGGGGATTGCAGGATAAAGACAATACATAGTCATTGTCGGAAAATATCAAATTCATTTGGGCTCGCTGCGAAACATGGGGAAAAGGCTCGCTAAAGCTCCCCTTTTCTCATGTTTCTAAAGCTCGCCCAAATAAATTTTATATTTTCCGACAATGACTATGTATTGTATATAAATGAGTATATAGATCAATATAAAAAATAATTATTATATGTATATATTATCTGCATTTTGACAGCTAGATATCCTAAAATATCATCCCGTGAGCCAGAATATGAAGTTTGGGACGAGTGAGCGTAGCGAACGAGACCCAAGTCTTCATATTCTGTCGAGCGGGGTGATATTTTACGATATCTAGCTGTCAAAATGCAGATGATATTTTTATCATCTTAATTACTAATCTGAAACGTAAATATTTGTAAACTTTCTAAATTCTCCCAAATTATCGCGGGAAAAGTATGGATTCTTCATCCCAACGACAACAACACGTACGTTGTTTACCATACCAATAAGTATATATATGTCCTGAATGTTCTTATAAACGATATAAATACATACATTAGGGTGTATTTTCATTTTTTTAAAAGAAAATCAGTCTGGAAATCTTTGTTCATGATTTTCCGGGAAACTAAAGAACCCGCTTTCAAACTTGCAACCTCGTGACGTCATAGTCCGTCTCCATTCGCGAAACAACGTCTGACTTAAATATGCGCAACATAAAATAATCATTCAACTTTAACCAAGGATACTACATATTTAAACATCATTTAGTTGTATTAGTACTAATTCAGGCGAACATATGGCTATGAAAATATAAAGCGTACATTTAATAAATTGTTTTAATCGCAAATAATGAAATGCAATGGAAAGAGCGGAAAGAAGTCCCAGCAGACATTATCAGCATCGAGGAAAGACACATTTTGTTGATGTCACTTTTATAAATTTCTTCATCATTCATTTAAATAAAACGCCATAATATAAAAAATGAACACCAGATCTTGATATATTTATTAATATTTTGCAATTTTGAAAGTTATTTAATAAGTTCTAAGCTGCCAAACGTTGGGAGAATTTGTTGATAATGCCTGCTGACTGTTGATAACTCCTGCTCAGCGCACGCGCTTCTTGATACGAATTTTACGGAGCCGCTCAACAAGCTGATAGAATCGCAGGGAAGGATGATAAACATGTATATACACATCAACAGAAAACTTTCATATCCCAAAAATTAGCATAGAGGTTTGTTATAATAACATGGAAAAATTTTCTGTGTTTACCATTGCTCATCGTCGGAAACCCACGGTCGGTCGCATTTATGCTTTGCTACACTTATTGGTAGCCGTAGGTTTCCGACGATGACCACTGCTTAGAAAACAGATACATTGTAAATGATAACAAACCTTTGCAAATCTCCTGCAAACAGATTTCCACGATGCTTGAACTTTTCTATTTAGACACTAGTGAATCAGATAATTTCAAAAAGTCAAAACTATCTGTTTTTCTTGCATTTTGTAGCGGAACCCCTCTTTTTTTCAAATTTTCTTGATCCTACACTGAACTTTTTATAGTTAAAAAAATCATTTTGATGAAATGAATAAAATTGGATGTGCATGTTCAAGACTACCTGAAAGTTTCACTGAAATCCATTCACAGGCTTAGAATAGATGGATGTATTATTATTGTTGCTCTTACTCCTAAATGCCGCGTGCTTGGTGGAGAAGCAGCAAATACCACTTTTAATGTCTTTGGTTTGACTCGGGCAGGGATCAAACCTACAACCTTTCAAACTCCAGTTGAGCACGGTGCCACGAGACCACTGTGGTGAAGTTCACAGGTTTAGAAAGATTGAGTTGCAGATATGAGAAAGTGTGACCAAAATTATGATTCAATGACTGATAGTGATCCATATGTTTTGTCAATGCTATGTATGCAGGAAGTGCAAAAAATTACCTTCAGTTGTTAGATTTATATGTATTAGACAATAAAACTTACCACAAACAGTCTGTTTTCTGCTTTGACAACACCTACTATATAGTTTCCACAAAAAAAATTCCTATAACAGAAAATTCATGTTAGTTAAATGTCATTTTATCATAAATTCAAATTATATTTAATTACAACTTTCATGCTGATCTGTATATAATGAATTATGAAATGAATAAATCAATCGATAATTAGATGTTCATTTAAAACTTTTCATTAACATGCAGGGCATATAAATTACATTTACACATTTTTATTTTGAATAATATTTCAGCATTGTATTAAGTCATCAAAACTGTTTTTTGCCTTCAGTTTGGAAATCTACATCACTGAAAAAAAAAGCAGTAAGGTCCAGAGACAGGTGTCAGACTTGCATTTACCCACTAAGAACTATCTATAGAGCAAACACGGATGGGTCTACATGTAGGTACCACAGTTGCTGAAAAAAGGACTAAATCAAGAAATTTGGATGAAAGTCACTCAACCATGAAATTGAGGTCAAGGTCCACCAACAAGTGTCAGACTGGCATGTATCCACAAAATAACTATCAATAGACCAAATACAGTGAGTCTAGGTTTACAGTTTCTGAGAAATGGACTTAACCATGAAAAAGTGACAAAGTCACTCAAGCATGAAATTTATGTCAAGGTCCCAAGCCTAATGTGAGATTGGCATGTACCCACCAAGAACTATCAATAGATCAAATACAGTAGGTCTAGGTATTACAGTTGTTGAAAAATGGACTTAATACAAAACTTGGAAACTTGGATGAAAGTCACTCGACCATGAAATTGAGGTCAGAGACAAGTGTCAGAGATGTTCCCACCAAGAACTATCAATAAACCAAATACAGTGGGTCTAGGTATTACAGTTTCTGGGAAATGGACATAACCACGAAAAAGTGACAAAGTCACTCAAGCATGAAATTAAGGTCAAGGTCCCAAGCCAGGTGTCAGACTGGCATGTACCCACCAAGAACTATCTATAGACCAAATATGGTTGGCCTAGGTATTATAGTTTCTGAGAAATGGACTTAACCACAAAAAAGTGACAAAGTCACTCAAGCATGAAACTGAGGTCAAGGTCCCAAGCCATGTGTCAGACTGACATGTACCCACCAAGAACTGTATATTGACCAAATATGGTGGGTCTAGGTATTCTAGTTTCTGAGTAATGGACTTAACCAGGAAAATGTGATGCAGGTCACGCAAGCATGAAATTGAGGTTAAGGTCCAAAGGCACGTGTCAGACTGACATGTACCCACCAAGAACTATCTGTTGACCAAATACGGTTGCTCTAGGTATTACAGTTTCTGAGAAATGGATTTAACCACGAAACTTGGATGCAGATTATAAGTCAGTGAACCATGAAAATGAGGTCGTTGTCACAAGACAAGTATACTGCGGCAAACCTTATACGATAAGCTACCTTGTGGACCATAAATCTTAATTGTAGGTATTACGTGAGCAAAGTTATTAAAGTTTTAAAAAAGTTTACGGCGCCGGCGCTGCTGGAAAGTAATACCTAAATCTCGCCTTCGCGATTTTTTGTCGAAGGCGAGACAAAAATCGCTCTGCTATTAATTAGACAGCTCTCTTTATCTCAATATCTCAATGATTGCCAAATATTGGACAGAATTAATTAAACAATATATATTACGATTTTCTTCAAGGTTTTTCATTGAGAAGAAGCAAATAAAAACCAATTAAATGCATGCTTTCTATTTGTTTATATATAAATACTGGAAAAAATATTCAATAAAAAGGCTATGCAAGATTTATTCTAACTTTTTCCTCCAAACCTTTTTTTCAAAATTAAGCAGGCAGATATCTATTTCATTTCTAAATTATTCTTAAGTCTACAGTAAAAACTATTAATCTGTTACACACAAAAAAAAAATAAAAAAGGGGGAGGGGACCAGAGGTAATTGAAGACAAGGAAGGGTAAGAATTGGGGGGGGGGGGGGGGGGGGGGGGTGGGGATTATCTGAGCCTAAATGTAATCAAAGGACGTATTTACTTATTAGACAGGATATAAGATGGGAAGAGAATGTATTATGTTTTATAAAGAAATTTTTTATTGTATTTTACTATAGTATTCAGGTATTTTTTCTGGAATTAATTTGAAAATATTTATTTAATAAAATCCCAAATTACATGAAAACACAAATGACCTGTTTTTTTAACATGCATATGATAACCATTCTTCTTCCCAAAAGTACTTCAATTTTCGGTAAAATTCTGACATCCCACCCCTAAATTGCTATAATTCTTTAAGATTCGTCACCGAGGGAAAACTCACCCTTTACCAATTTTGAATTGATCCTTTTATAAATCAGTGGGAGAGATTCTATGTTTCACTTGTATAAACACTAATTACAGTTATGCAAAATAAACAATTGAAAAATTGCAAAAACTCATATAAACAAAAATAAAACATCTTACCTTAAGTTTACTTCAACTAGACAGATGTTTTTACTTTATCCTTCACCTGTGTTACAATTTACGATATTAGTTATGCAAATTTTACTATTACCTTCTATTGACCGGTAGAAATTTTCTACTTCAATGAATTTTATGTTGAAAATACTGAAATAAGTGAAAATTCAATTCCCTTCATAACATTAGATCTAAGGTACCGGAGAAACATTTTTTGTTAAGAAGACTATTTTCAAAATTATTAGCAACAATAATAAAAATATTGATATAAAATTTTAGAACTTAAACAATCTGAACTGTTATCATTAAACTTAAAAAATTTTATGTCAAAATACTAAAAATATTTTATCAACAAAGATAAATATTTCTTATCATTGGATTTTTTTTCACAAAATATCAGTTGTTCTATTGATTAACTTCCAGTAAAAAAAAATCTATAGATATTTAAATACATACGAAAACTAACAGATATGAAAAAAAACATTTTTTAAATTGATCATTAGTGAAATACCTCATACAACGAAATATTTTTTGTCCCATTTTCTATTTTTTAGGGAGACATGGGGGATAACTATGTTCTGTTATAGGACTTTTTGTATACTTAGTTCATAATCCAAGATAGCATTCCAGACAATAATGGAGGTAGGCTGAACTGGTGGATTTCAAAGTCAAATACAATCAAACCTTCTATAAAAGGCATCTCTGTATAGCAAATCACTGTCTATAAATGGCACTGTGAAAATGTCCCTGTCATGTACAAAACATATAAAACCAACCTCTAAATGAAGGCACATTTTTCTCGTCCCTTGTGTGCCCTTTATACATAGGTTTAACTGTACCTATAATATACATTATGGTCTTTCAAAGGATTCTAGAACACTAAGGTTAATTTTAGTTTTTATAATAACCCAATCTTCATCCTAATCCAAGGTTCACTTGGTAGCAGTGTTTAAAAAGCTAAAATGAAGATCAAGTTAATCTCTAAAAAAATATCAGATCTAGAATTTCTACAATCGTCACTAAATTTATGTAAAAAAGTGAAAAAAAAACCGAAGTAAAATCTGTGTCTGTATTTTCGTCTTGATGTAAGGGCAAATTTGGTATAGGGAAAAAAGGCTACAAGCCGTGAGTTAGTCTAAAAAAAAATATCAGATTTGTGAGTTCTACAGTTGTTTCTACTTTTATATATATTACTGTCTGGGCACCTCAGATGTTCGTAAAATGCATTTTTCAGAATTTTGAATACCTTTATCAATTTAAATTATCTAGTCACTTGGGTGAAAGATGCAATAAGCTAAGTAGTAACTGAAACAAAGAACCTACCTGATTTTGTTCAGTCGTTTCTTCCAGAGAAACAAAAAACTTCCTCCTATGGAATTTTCAATGTAAAAGGGAGATAACTCTTCCTGTGAGACTTTATTACAACCCTGTGATGCATGAAATATGTACAATGTGCATTACAGATATTTAAAAGAACAGTTCAACAAATTTTAGGATAGGTCCGAGTTGATAAATTCAAATTATTAATTTCTTGAAATTTTTTCAGGTTCATTAATTTTTCTGTTGGAAATTTCCCATTTAGAATCATGTTTTAGATATACAAGCATAGCCTTTATAAACTTTACAATGTTTATATTTTCTTGGACTACCCAATAAGGTTAAATAACCAACAAAAGATTGTCTAATAATTTTAACATTGATGAACTGAGGTGTCCAGAAAGTAGTTCAATACCGAACTACAACCAGTAAGTCTTTCATGCTATAGTAAAAACATGTACACTTAACCTTTGAATAATCCTTGGGTTGAAAGAAAATTACAATATTAGACCAATCTAAGTAATTTATTGGTTCCAACTTTTTTTTTCCAGGTTAATCAAATTTTCATTCTCTATTTCCAATATCAGTCAGATTTTTTTACAATAAAGTGGAGATTTAACTTTTAAAATAATAAAACATGTTCAAACAAGAAATATTTGACGCACTCTGATTTGCTGCAGTTCCTTAATGTATAAGACATTCATCATTGGATTGTGCAAAACTCAAAAATCATGTAGATTTACAACCTTACCTGAAAGGAGTAGTATAAAATCTTCACATCTACCTGAAATAACATCAAAATAAACTTAATGATGCATAGTTAAATAGATTGATTGTCATCTTTGTTTAATGTTGGTCTGCTGACCAGGATGATTATACAGTCTTAAAAGCATTTATCATTGTTTATAGATAACTCAGAATCAACCTGTTTTACTTATGGCTATTTGTGATAAGGTTTAAGTTTGACCATCCTGTCGAGGTCAGCTGATGACAACTTTGTAAACATCAATTTCTATTAAATTCTTTTTATTTTGTCTGGGGATGATGTTTAGACAGGAATTACAAGATGTTTACAGAAATTAAAACAAGATAATATCAAAAGGCAAGATATTTCAACGAGACAACAAATTAATTTTCAACTCCGATATTCAAAAAAATTACAAATATGTGATTGATTAATTGGTGTTTAATGCTTCCTTGGATGCATTTCAGCTACTTCTCAACAATCAAGAAGAGATAATTTACGCTGTCGAACACCACAATAATTTGATTCTGCCAGTGATACATTGCCAAACTAGTAAAGGGGTTATCACTTAGAAAAATATGGTTAAAATCTTACAATAGTTTGACTTTCTATAAACATTTAGCATGCCTGAATAGAAAAGTCATAGCTTAAATAAGTTCATAATCCAGCATTCTCATTATATATCAAGATAAAACAATCAAATTTATAAAATTATCAAAACTTTACATGAAACATTAAATGCATATAAAATCTGGGAAAAAATGCCTTACTGAAAGGTGTGGCTTAAATACTGTATACATTTGGAATACAATGTTTTTATTATTGCGAAAAATGTATTGCCAAAATTTTCCAATTGTGGAATTTTGTACACCCTTCCAATGAATTATAAATTAATATAACTAATTTGTCATATACAGATAAGTTATAATAAATAATTACTCACCATTAAACTTTCAGAATGTTTTCAATGCAATAATTGTACATAACAATGAGGAACGGAACCAACAAAATAAAATAAGAAATAAATGATCGTACAATAAAATTCCCCAAATAAACTTATAGACAGAAATAATATTTCTTACCTGAGATGCTGTTTGATGTTTACCTGTACAATTAATTATCATATTTTACAAAAAGTCAATAAAAAACAACAATCAAATACCTGAAGGTACAAACTGTCACAAACATTATGACATTAGGTGATATTATATGTAAATACATTACAAAAGTGATACTGCAGTTTTTGTTAATTATGACCATGTATTTTGCAAAAGGGAGATAACCATTTCAAATAGTTTTAAATATCCTGTTTGGTATCTTTTCTTGCATTGTGAATTTTTTTCTGCATTTTAAGTTCTAATTTATTTTATAAAATAGAAAAATGGGTCACAAGACAACTTGTGCCATCCATGACCCATCTGATGCTGGTAGACTTACCTCCATTAGAATGTATAATACCAGCATCTACACAAGATAAATTTTTGAATGGAAGAATTCATTTTGTGAAATATAAAGTACTGCCAGCTGTGAATGGCATCCCAGTGTTAAATGTACACATTTGATGACTATATACCCTGTACTTTCTTTTAAATTTAAGGTACTTGTAATATGTAATATCATTCATAATATGTATGTATGAGATTTGGTGAATCCATATTTTTCTATTTTGGTGAATTACAGCGGAGCTAATTCTATAAGGGCACGACCTGCAACCATGCATGGGAACCCAATGGAATTTAAATTTGTTGCACATTTTCTTGGTCCGTATTATACTGCCTTCACATCTTCTGCGCCAGTTGGATGAATCTATTTTTTCTATATAACTTGCAATTTTCAAAGGGCATAACTCAGAATCCAGAATCCAGATGACAATTTCGGAGGAAAGAATGGAGATTCATCTATGCTTTGCAAGAACATATCCACTTATGTGGAACTGTTATAATGTCAATTCCATGAGTGATCTGATGAACTACAGCTGAAGAAAAAAATTTTTGTGCGAGATGCCCCGTTGAAGATCTGTTCACGCAACCTCATCTACCTAGGTACAAGAAATTTAAAAATTGAGTATTTACAGAAAAAATAGGTACTTATAACTAGAACTGGAAATCTTCAACTCACTTTTAAAATTCAGCATCTTTTCCTTCTTGTTGTAGCGCTACACAGAGAAAGTCATGACTTTTAAAATTTTTCCAGTCTTCACTTTGAACTCGTGTAAGAACCTATTATTCTTTCACGGACTATAGCACTTTTCAAAAATTCATACCAGAAACAGAGTCCAACTTTACAATTTTAATTCCATGCAGTGTGTGCTGGTTGGCGGACAAAAACACTAAATGGCTATCAGTGGTAAAAATGTTATTCCTGTTCATTTTAAAGTAAACTACACATGTATGCAAATTTTAAAAGAACTTGCAAAATTTGTTTTAATCCAAGTTTTTAATATAGCTTATTTATGTTGAGAATATCAATTTATAAGAAGCTCTCAGCCTACATGGTGATAATAGATTTAACAATCTATAATACCTACCGTCAAGGGAAACAACTCTTATGGAATTTGTAAAAAGTTTAATCTTAAATGTCTGATATGAATATTTATATTCTGGTATGAATTTCTAGAATGGCCATACAGAGTTCAAAATCAAAATATCAAATGCAATACATCACATTTTTAAAAATGTGAGAAATTTTTAAAAACACCATTATAAAAAAAAAGACAAAGTGCTATAAAATTTTATTATATCTTCGTTAAGAATGCAACAAGATTTCTTTCATGAAAATAAGAATCTGTATTGATAATTTACAATGCTGAAGGTACAACATTATTTACAATTAACAACAAAAGCTGACTTGAAAACAATCTCAAATTCACATAACAACAAATAAATAATCAGATCACATGATCAACAATGAGAAATATCTAGGAGTTGTCTCCCCTTTATAAGAAAACATGAATGTATGCAAGGGAGGTAAGTCTCTAACTTCACAGTGAAATCTCCCAACTCTTATATAAACACAAATCACCATGAATTCCAATGACAAAAACAAATGAATTAATAATCCAGACCAACAAAATATTGTTCTCCAATCAATAGATAACAAGTAGAATGCAGAAACTCATAATGATATGCTTTGTCTATTACAATACATCTGATGCACCCATCTCACATGAATTATGTGACATCAGTGAAAAAAACATTTATACAGGTGAATTACAATCTAGTTGTGATACTTTTAATATAATATAAACATTACACTATAAATACTTTAACTACATTTCAACATCTATCATTGATCATTTTATCATGAAACTGAAAATGAAGAAGAAATTTGTAAAATATGATTATCGTTTAATAACAGTTATGGATGACAAAAAAAAATCCTTTGTTAGAACAAACACCTAATTGTTACTGATTTCAATATAAAATCAAGCCATTTTCCATACTTCATAAAAAAAAAAGCTTTCTATCATAAAATGATCAGTGTTCACAAAATTGAACTCCGACTGAAAGTGCATAGTGATTAAATTGTGTTCAAATTTTCATTGATTCTATTAACCTAAGTTTGGTACAGTCCACATTATCAAGGACCATACAATGTAAAAACAGAAAGGTAGATGATTGTGTAATATGTCAAAGTGAAATGTGGTTTGTATTTAGTGTTCTCAAAATGTTGTTCAAAATTTAAAATAATTACACTGAAGTACATATTGATGAAATCAAATTTTGCTACATGCTGTATTTTCTACATTATCAAAGGATATTTTTGTGTACATTTATATTCATGGTTTTTTGTTGGTAGATGATATAGCAATTAGTAGTATTTTCTGCAACGGAATATAACTAACGAAAATAATAATGCAAGTTTTAATGATTAATAAAATTCTCCCTATATCAATTTTTAGAAATAATGAAAACATTCCAATAATTTCCCAATTAACAGTAACTAACGAATGACAAAGGTAAAACATGTAAAATTTTAACATAGAGGTTCTTAACATCATGGTAAAATCTCAAATATTTGTCGAAACAATTTCTGTATGTATGTACATGACATGGAGAAAATTCAATGCCTCCTACAACTATCAACAGGAGGATGAAAATAAAAAGACATTTGAGAACAATTTCAAGAAAAAATTCCAGAGAAACAATGTTTGTGTCTTCAAAAACTATGGACAATGCCAAGAGTAATTTTTGCCAAAACGCTCATATTCAGGGGAGATAATCAATTAAGAAAGAATGCAACTTTTACACCTCGTACCAACCACAGTCATACAAGTACATAGAAATAAAATAACACAATCTATACAAAGCATGACACAGATGTATTACTGACCCGCAAAAAAATCTCATAAACTTAACAGCAGAATTAAAATTTCTGTACATTGCAAATAATAAAAGCAGAATAATATAGCACTATATAAAATACAACCATAAAAATAATCATGAACTAATCTACCTAAATATACTCATCTATAAATCAACCATTCTATCATAAGTAGCTTTGTTTTAAAAATCTGAACATGGTTAATAAATAAACTTCTTGCTTATACTATGTACTAGTCATCAATACACTCATTTGTCAAAATCCATCTTGAAGATGATTGAAATAGAATAAGCCAGCTACGCAGACATACAAACGAATGCTGTCAAACTATACTAAAATCAGAAATACAACTAGACATGACTTAAGTAAGACATTAAAACAAGAAGCTGCCTGAGTGACAGTAAACTGGATTTTACATCATCACTGTTCAAAGCTGCCTGTTTGCTTTGAATCACCAGGGTATCAGATTTTTTCCATTGGAAAATAGAGTCAATAATTTTGAATGCCTAATAAAAGATATTTAAATATTTCTGGACTTTCTACTAGAACCATATCTACAACAGTATTATTTTTAGCAAAAAAAAATTGAATCCATTGTCTCTTATGAAAAACAAAGGCTTCCCATATTCTCATTGTTTTAGAATTAGCCAGTGTGACTCAAAAAATAATTTACGATGTGCAAAATTGTGAAGAACAATATGTGTTTTAACCTAACAATTGATGGCATCTCAGCTTTACTGTATCAACAATGAAATAAACATTAATTAAAAATTATTACTAATGTACACTAGGCAAAGAAAAATTCCGTTTGTTTTGATCTGGCCAACCCAAATCTTCTGTACTTATAGCATTTTTGGCAATTTTGAACAAGTACTATACAAAGTCAGATAGACCCCATAAATAACATTTTGAAATTTAAAAAAAAAAACTGCCCACTGGTCATAATTTTTAAGACAATGTTATTGGAGACTTAGGATTTTTTATTCTGACCTTGCACTTTTAAGCCGTCAATGTTATTTTCATACTGATGAAAATGATTTTATAACATACTGACAAAATATAATATCAAATAAGTTGACAATCATACCGTAATACAACTCTGAGAAACTAAAAATTAGAAAGAAAAAAACATTAACGTAAATAATGAACAAGGGTACATCTAGATTACATAATTTTTGGTTGTTAAGTGGACCAAGCAGGCCATGGTTTACATATACACACATCAAATACTATATATTTAGAATTTGGTGTACTGAAATATTTTTTCTACATTTCCTTGTCACAACCTTAATTTTACAGGAAAGTCATGATTATTCAGACTGATATGTTAAAATAAGGACAAAAGAATTTAATTGATAATTTTCTTCTTGAATCAGGATAAAGATGATAAAATTCACATTGTATTCCTTATCTTCATTAATTTTTTAAAAATTGCAATTTTTATCTTTGTAGAAATATGATACTGTGAAGTAATTTTTTTCGTGGATAAGTGAAAATTGATTTACTTCAATGACACCAAAATTTATGTGTTACGTTTTTCAAGAAATTGAGAAATGGTCTGACAATTTGTCATATTTTTAGATCTACTGTATCGCAGTGTCCATGAAAATGAAATCCACAATACACGTACTGGTAAATATATAATGCACGATGGCACAAAAACTGGAAATCGGGATATCATCTAACTTTAGGTTAAGAAATATAAGATGCAGAATCCATGAAAATCTAGAAATCCTGTGTACCCTTAAAACTTTCACCCATGCATAACCTTGTGTATTTACATATCATCAGTTTTCTCTCACATCGGTTATTATAATAACAATATGTTCAAGAAGTGAAGTAGAATAAGTTCCATTTAGAAGTTTTATACATCTGAACATAAATACAGTCAAACCTCGATGTGTCGAACTCAGCTGAGTCGAAATCTCAGATATGTCGAAGTAATTTTGCAGTCCCAGCAAATTTCCCTTATGCCCTATGCATTTATACCTCTGATGACTCAAACTCGGATGATTCGAATTCTGGGATAACTCAATCATGTTTAGAGATAAAAATACAATGTAACTTTACCTTGATGTGTCAAACATCAAAGTGTTTTTTTTTGTTTTTTTTTGCAGAGAAGTCTGAAATTGGATATGATACTACATGTTTAACTCAATCATGTTTAGAGATAAAAATACAATGTAACTTTACCTTGATGTGTCAAACATCAAAGTGTTTTTTTTTGTTTTTTTTTGCAGAGAAGTCTGAAATTGGATATGATACTACATGTATTCTGTAACATATATACCTCTGTGTTAAAATCTCGGAAGTTGAATATCGTTAATGAGAAAATCTTTTGACACTTTTAAGCTCACTTTTTGTTTACACAAATAAAATAGTATGTATAACGGTTAACGTGACATTTTAACTTTTACAAGGTCAAACTCAACCTCATATGACTCGAACCTCGGATAACTGGAACTATTTTTTGTAGTCCCTTTGACTTATCGAGTTTCGACTGTAGAACATTTGAATTTACTACATGTATTTAAAAAACTGTAGAAATCAAAATTCAGGTTTTTTTTAACATAAAAGTAAAGTTGTCACTGGGAGTGGTGAAAAAATAATTCTCAGTAAACAATATTTTTACTGCATACAGTCTACTTGACGTTACATCACCATTAAAGAGATGGTTTTCATAACAGATCTAAGTGTCAACAATCCAAGTAGACTGCACACATTAAAAATTATATTCGCAACGGGTTAGAAATATCTTTCAGTTTTGATCTTAATTAATATCATGATCATATTATTCTTGATATTAAAACTTTGCAATGAAACAACATGCACTAATAACAAATTGCCAACACAAACAGCTATGGATTATAAAAAAAATATGGTTAAACAATGTGGAAGCAAAAATAGAACTTTGAAATAGACTATAGTCTCTTGAAATGGTATTTAAATTATACTACAATACAGAAAATATGTATTTAGTGGAAAATAATTACCATTTAATTCCGAAATTGATTACATTCATTTTTTGAATGAGTTTGTCTTGTTTACACACTGATGAACTCCCTCAAAACAACTTTTATTACTATAATAAAATTCATTTATTGTGAAAACCGATAGCTAAGACTATTCATTAGCTGCGATTCACTTAATTCTGAAATATTTGTTTGTTGTTTTTATGAAATTGTGAAGTCTATGTTAGTCTCAAAAGTTTTAGCTGGGTTCAAAACTTCGAGGAAAAATCATGAAATTTTTTAAGATAAAAATGTATATTAAACAAACAATACATGTAACTATCAATACAATCATATATTAAAATTAAAAAATGATAATTTCTGAAATATTTATTATGGAAAAAAAAAAATTTCTTTTCAAATTGAAATTCTTTTAATTATCAATGCTAACCATATGAAAATAATTCATAAAATCTGCCTCTTTTCCAAATAGTATCAACCTACATTTTTTTGTACATGTATCTTTTAACTGGATAAATAATCTAAAAAAATCATTTCCAACATGTTGAAATAGAATGATATCCATAAAAAATATAACTGAAATACAGGTATACATTATAAGTTACATGTAATGGTACTTTCACATCCAATCATATATTATCTAATATAGCATCAGAGATGTCACCAGTTGGACAAAACTCTGAAAACTGTATGGAAGAGTTGAACACTTCTCTCGGCTTATGTGGAAGCCGTGGTGGAATACTTTGAAAAAAATTTGGTGCTTGTTGCTGTTGTCTCTCCTGAAACACTCTATTCCCTGAATCAACAACACTTCTTTGTCCTAGATATTGCACTCTTGGATCAAGACTAGATTTAAAATTTAAGTTCCCTGGAATGCTGACTCTCGAACTCTGACCCTTGTCCATTGAATGTATAGAAAGAGTTTCATTTTCTAAGCCATAAAGTGGCGGTGGTTTCTGAGGTATTTTTTTTGCACGAGGTGTAGTTGGATACACTTCCACCTCTTCAGGTGAAGAAACATCTTCATATTCAGGCACATGAACAACATTTTTGGGTTTTGTCCCTAACTTACATGAAGCGCTCATCTGACGTTGTATATGAGATACACCCATTATGTCATTGTTAGTCCCACGACTCACACCAAAACCGGACATTCCTTCGGACAATTTGACTTGACTATGGTTTTGCTTAAAAGAATATACAGACTTAGGAAAATCTTCTTTATCTCCCTTTGACGCACTTGAATAACTATAAGATGAGATTACTGGTTGTGAACCAATAATACAATTTTCAGGCACAACTTGATATCCAAGATTATTTTTCACATTTGGCTGATCTAAAGAATGACTCCTTTGCATATTTGAGAAATTAGATCGATTACCAGGTAACTCTGTACGTAATCTTGGACTGAAAAGTAAGGCATCGTGTTGTGGTAATTGTTCAAAGTTCTTGGTCATGTCATTTGATTTTAGTATAAGCTGCTCACTGTCTACTGACATATTTGGATGAGGTATTTTTTTATGATTTTCCACTTCATGTTTCATATGTGATTGTTCTAACACTGACCCTGATTCTCGATTATTCCTGTATTTAGGACTTGAAGGAACCGATCCTTGAGAAAAATGTAAACTACTTGGAGATTTCAAATGAGATGTTTGGCCACTCGATTCCCTCGAGTCTCTCCCTACGGACGATTTCACAATATTATGTTCATGAGATAGCCTGGAATTACATGTATTGCCAAAACTCGATTTTATATGAGTTTGTTCATGTGTCACCCTACAGTTTACACTAGAAGGTTCTTGTTGACGCATTCTTGAAAAATGATCCATCTCATTGCCAGTTTTTGGTGAACCAGGCAATGATTTTCCTGCATTTTGCAATTGCAGATGCCTTTGATGTGCGGCAATTTTCGGATGTATGTTTGGATACTGAAATTTAGGACTATGACTTAAAGAAGCGTTTGAAACAAAATTGTCGAAAACTTTATCAGTTGCCCGAGAAACAACCGGAACCTGAACTTCATTCGATTTGTCAAGCATATCTAATATTGCATCCTGGGCCTCAGTATTACATAAACTGTTTGATTTTGGAGAAACCGTAATATTATGAGCTTTCTCCTCCACTGGAAATACTGCTGAAACTGAAGACTTAGACTGGCTTGAATTTAAGTAGTCTACCTTTGTTGGTAGCCTCTGTCTCTTTTCTTGTGAACGATTGCAGTTTCGTAATATATTTACACTACGTAGGTGCTTCTGTTTACAAAATTCTTGTCTAATATCATTTTGATCAGATCTGTCTTGATTTAAAGATGGTGACACGATGACATTTCGACGTTTTTCAAAACTTTCAAAGTTCTGACCCAGACCGGTGCTGTGTCGTCTTTCCTGACTGTTTAGTTTTGAAGGTATTGCACTGTCTGGTTTGTAGGTGTTTAAATGAATATCAACCACCTGGATAGGCTTTAAATTTCCATCATACAGTGTATGAACATTTTGCAAATGAGCATTTTCTTGTAAGGAATGTCTGCGAGCACTATTTTGTGACAGGTTTTCTGGTTGGTCAATACAACTAAAATTTTTTGCTGACCTAAATAACTGGGCATTGCTTTGTGGCAGAAAGGCAAAACCTGGAGAATGTAAAGATCTATCATTAGACAGTTGCAATAAGCCTTGTCCTAAGCCCTGACTTTTCAGAATGAGTTCATTTGTCATTTTAGCAGTTGCAACCTTAGCCAAATCAACAGGGGAAATATTCTGAGTAGTTCCTTCAAGAGGAGGTGAAATATCACATATATAGCTTTCTTCCTCCTTGCTCTGGTTACAGTCAATAGCTAAAGGTTTCAAAAATGCTTCTGGTTTCCTTACTTTTGTGGAATCTGGTAATGGCAAAGAAAAAATTGTATTATTCAAATGATTATTCATTTCAATAGTCTTTGTATCATTGGTTAACGAATGGTCACCTGACGGTGTAAGTGAGACAGGACGAATCGGTGATAGTGGCTCTGTAGTGTAAAATGTTTCTTCTTTTAAGTGCTCAGCATATTTTTCAAAATCAAAGTTTGTTATTATGGTTGGAGATTCTTGGTCACTTAAACCAGTCAAGGTTTCATCTTTACTACCATTATTAAAAACATCCAACTGATTTTGACTATTTGTCAATATGTTTGGAGGTCGAGGCGATCTTCTTCTACTTGCTATGCAATCTGTCTTGTTGTCCAAATTAGATTTAGAAGAAAATGAAGGTGTTAATAAATGATTGACTCTTCCTGACATCTCCATCGGTGTAAGAATGCTTTTAGGGATTGGCATATCATTTGAGGAACTCTTGTTAGTAAGATCTTGTGGTTTACAAAGGGAATTACCAAACATGAAGAAATCTGGAGAAGATGATCCAGCTTTAGATTTTCCTGTACTACTTCTTACATTTTTTCCAGAACTGCCACAATAGTTTGAAGGTTTAATCACATGGTTACTAACTCTATCTGGAATATCTCCTTTTTTAGGTCGATCATCTATCACCGTAATATCAGACGTAATACTGTCAGATCCTTCCGAATTATTCACTATAATCACTGGAGATTCATCACCCTTTTCAGATTTTTCCACTGTTGCTGATGGCGATGTTGCAGTTGACAATAAAGACAACACAGATTTTTCAAATTTTTGTTTAGCTGCTTCAGGAATTATTCCCATTGTCTTAGCTATTAAATCCAACAAATTGTCTGAGGTTTTTAAGTTCATATCTTCATCAACCTTTGAAGGCTGTGCATTTGTCACATGGACATGTTCTTCATGTTGTTTCTCAGAACTTTCTTTGAGTTCATCAATGCAGTTTTCTCTTTGTATTTTCATGGAGTTTTCTTTGTTTTCTTTGACTGAGCTTTCTTCTTGTTCTTCCCTAGCATTTTCTGCAGAGACATTAGATTTTTCAGGAAATACGTAAATTTCAGGTATACCTGACTCGTTCAATACTTCCTCCTGCCTGAAACTTATATGTTTCGGTGAGGAACGGTTGTTATTATCACATAAATGCTTATAATTATCAGAATTTGGAATGGCCTTTTTATCAGATAATTCAAATTTTGAGCAACCTTTAGTAATTATATCAGAATCTGCTTGTAATTTTTCTAACGAATAAGAAGAGATTTTGTTGTAATCGGAAGTATCGGTTTCCATCTGCACAAATGATTTCACTGGACGAACATCAGCTTCTAGCCAGTCAATGTCTGTGCACAGCTGTGCAATTTTTGAGCGGTTTGGAAGAACTATTTCCACTTCGGTAATTTTTGTTTTCTCAGGGAATTTTGCAATTTTTTCCACATTATTTTTGGATTTCTCTGAATCTTCAATGTTTAAAATATCATCAATAGTTACTCTGGTCTGAGGAATAAGAGAATCAAAAATGTTTTCTTGTAGTAGAGATTCTTTTTTCTCTGTTATACCAACAAGATCAGCTATTGAATGAAACAGATTTCTTTCTTCAGATCTTTCATTCAATTTTTCAGTTTTATTTGGTAACCTGTCCTTTTTCACATCTGAATCCTTAGACCTACCGAAGTAAAGTTTGCTAGATTTCAGAAAACTTAATTCAGTCTGCACACCAAGTGTTACAGTATAAGTTAGCTTCCTGTTAGTCCCAGTTTTCACATCAGTAACAAAGTATGATGACCTAGATTTTGAACTTATATCCAAATCTCTTTCAGATTTGTCTGAAGATGACCTTTTCCTTGGTTGAATTAATTTCAAATCAAATTTTAATTCTCCAAAATGTGTACAATTTTCAAATTCATTCAAATTATCGTCATTACAAGAAACACCAATATCTCTTTTCTTTAATGTTAAAACTGGTGAAATTCTTTCCTTACTTTTTTGTAATGATACAGACGTATCTCCCCTGTTTTCTTTGTTGTCATTATCAGCCTTTACAACAAACTGACAAGAGTTTGTAGAGTCACTAGTGTCAGCACCATTTGAGATTGTCAAAGACTTATCATCTAATTCATAGTTCAGTAATAACGATGAGGCATCTTCAGGGGTCGGTGTCCTTTGTGATCGATTCATCACCACCTCTTTTGGTGAGAGCACCTGACTCGGAGAACTACCAGAGTATCGTTTGTTCATTTCATAAATAGGCGGTGATTTCAAGCGATTGTAAGTTAAGGCATTGGGTTTAGAATTCAGAGCACCAAGTACATTGATTAAGTCTGGAGGGTCCAGACATTCCTGCCCGATAGAATAACCTTCCGCTGTATTTTCAGTTTTTTCTTCAATTTCTTTCGAAATTTCGGACACCTTTTCAAGAACAGGTGGAGATATCTCCGATCTAGCCGATGTGAATGACGGTAACGACTGAACTTCTAAATTTTGATCGATCACAATCTCACAAGGTTTTAGATCACTACTTATCACAGTCTTGTCTGCCTCAATAGTTTCTGATTTTTCTTCCAATTTTGATCGCAGTGAAAGAGAATACATCCCAAGTTTAAAGAAATATTTGTCTTTTTCTGAAAGGGAATCATAGTCTGGTTCAAACATCTGACTTTTGTCTTTCGGTGTAATACAAAATGTAAAATAAGGTGATGCCAAACGCTTTCGACTACGAGGCTTCTTTGGTTTTTCAGTTTTTTCTGCCTTTTCTACTTTCTCTGACTGAGAGTTTACGGTTTCCTTTTTAACAGAATTGTCCAATATACTCAATTTTCCCGCAATTTGCTTTCTCCTTTTTGCAGCATTGATCTGTCTTTGTGTAAGTGGTAGGGTATGGCAAGCTGCATTCTTTTTTGGACGTAAAATTATTTGAGTCATGTTTCTGGTATTTCTCATCCTACATGGAATTTGATTGTGTTTAATCAATAAATCTCTTGTTTTAAAAGACCTTTCACAAGCCTTACATTTCACAGGCTTTTCATTTTTCAATTTCTGAGTCAAATTCTTTTTTGTATCAGTTTCCTTCCCTTTTGCAACAGATTTCTGCTTAATTGCAGATTTTGCTTTAGAACTATTTGCAGCAGAAATATTTTTTGATTTCTCTTTTTTATCATTAGTCTTATTCCCAAGTTTTGCATTGTTTTTCTTATTTTTATCATTAGTAGCATTTTTTCCATTTTTCTGTTTTTCTGGAACTTTTGCCTTTAATGATGGCTTCTGTCTGCCATTGACAGCCTTTTTGGAAGTTTTTGCTCCCTTTCCTTGTTTTTTAGAATTACTGTTTGATGCATTAGCCTTTGACCTTGTCAAGCAATCTGTTAATAGCACAACCAAATTTTTCTTTCCAACAATTTTTCCATTTCTTGTCTTTAGATTTCTAGCTCCATTTTTCATTTCCTTCTTTACTTTCAATTCTACCTTTTTCTTTGATTTACTTTGAGTTGTCTTTCCTGTTTCCCCTGTAGAGGTACCATTACTGGCTGTACATTCATTCTGTACCATTTCAGTATCTTTATCACTTTTATCTATTTTTATTTTCAATTTATTTTCTATTTTCAGTTTTACTTTATTAGCCATTTTCTGTTTAGCTTTGCCATTCAATAGTTTGTCTTGCATTTCTTTTAAAGTCATTTCTTTCTTTTTCACTTTTGCCGGAATATCGTCAAAAAAATCTTTACTTTTCCGTTTTCGTATTCTCTTTGGAAGAGATGCACCAATACCCCACACTTCTTTTTTGGGTTTTTCCCCTGATACTAATTTTAGAGTTATTTTTGGTATTGAATTGCTGTCAGAAGTTTGGTGCTTTAGACTAGAAACATATGTTTTATTTAGGGTGTCTGTTGACACATTGTGATCACTGCTATCAGAATCCTGTTGGCATGGTGACTTTTCTAATTGTAATGGTGACATTTCTGGATTGCAAATTGATACCTCTGGTTGGCATGGCAATGTTTCCGGTCGACATGGAGAATGTTCTGGTGTGTCAGATATGAAATCATATATCTTCATGGCATCATCAAGATGCTTTGCCTTGTTCAATTCCTAAAATACATAAAAAAATAATTATACCCATACTAAATTAGTGTATGTAAATTCAACTGGTTATCACAAGCATGTGATGGACATCACTGGCGTCAATGTGATGATCGTAACTGCAGTTACGATCATCCCAACATGGCGAATGAAAATTCAGGTAAATTTTATAGGCCAATTTCTCCATGTTCACAGTTTATTTTTATATTTGTATTATGTCAAGAAACTTGTTTTAAGCATGGTCATTGAACGCTCTTTTCCATAAGATGGAAATTTGACGAGAAGAAAGAAAATCGAGATGCAAAATAACTTGATGATGATCGTAACTTCGTCGATGGATGATCGTTACTTACACTATTCAAGTAGAAAGATGATCGTAACTCAAAATTAAACGAAAGTTTATGACCACAGACGCTAAGTGATGGCAATAGCTCACATGGCCTTTTAGCCCAGGTGAGCTAAAAATGGTAATAGGATGGACAAAATATTGCACCACTGTACAAAAAATGTTTGAATATATTCTTGTATTACATCATTAAGATTGAATATTTTTGTATGTTGATCACAGATATTGTTATTCATGATATGGTACATTGTAATAATGTTGACAGTTTGATCAAGTATGTTTTACTGATTTTTGTATTTTCAAGAGTCGACATTTTTTTAAAATGACGCACATATTTTTGTCCTCAAATATTTTCGGTCTGCATTTTAGCTCACCTGGCCCAAAGGGTCATGGAAGCTTTTGCCAGCACTTGGTGTCTGTAGTCGATTGTCCGTCATCCGGCGGCATCGTTAACTTTTCACATAATGATCTTCTTGAGAACCACTGAACAGAATGAAACCAGGGTTAGGCAGAGATATTCCCTATAAGGTCCTTTCCAAGCGTTGTTACTTTGGTTTCAATTTGTCGAAAAAAAATATGGCTGCCAGGGCATTTTCTAATTTCTGATTGGCTGAATTTTAAAAAGACTTCTTTTGAAGAACGGCTTAACTGATTGCAACTAAACTGTACAGTTATGCTCCAATGAATGTGCTCACTACGACTTATTTGGTGCCGATCCGTCATCCAATATGGCCTCTAGCGGAAGACTTAAGTTAACATTTGATCCTAAGGAAAATACAATCAGAAATCTTTTCTAGAGCACCACTAAATGGATTAAAACAAAACATGTCCTGAAAGTTCCTTGTGAGGTGCTGACCAAGTGTTGTTACTTTGTTGGTGATCCATGGTCCAAGATGGCCAGAAGCGGGGGACTTTGTTTAACATAAAACCTTATGGAAAATATATACAAAAATCTTCTTCTAGAGAACAGCTGAATGGATTGAAACCAAACATGGCATGAATGTTCCTTATGAGGTGCTCGAAGGACCAAGTGTTGTGCCGACAATGGGGAACTTGCTTTAATATAGGACCCTATGTGAAATTTCATACAAAAATCTTCTTCTAGAGAAGCACTGAATGGACTGAAACCAAACATACCATGAATGTTCCTTATGAGGTGCTTACCAAGTGTGGTTACTTTAATGCCGATCTGTCATCCAAGATGTCTGCCAGTGGGGGACTTAGTTTAACATAGGACCCTATGAGAAATACATACAAAACTCTTCTTGAAACAAAACATGGCATGAATGTTCCATATAGGACCCTATGAGAAATACATACAAAAATCTTCTTGAAACAAAACATGGAATGAATGTTCCATATAACGTTCTGACCAAGTATTGTTACTTTGGTGCCAATCTGTCATCCATGATGGCCGTCAGCGGAATATTTATTTTAACATAGGACCCTATGGATGGAAATTACAGACGGCTTCTTCTTGAATATTACTGAATGGATTGAAACCAAACATGGCATGGATGTTAATCTCATGTTAATCTCTTAGCGATGAACAAATGGAAATATGGAAAAATGGTAAGCGATACAGGTTTATTTACTTGTAACATGCATATGCGATGTTTTGGATGCCACTTTCTGTTACTATCTTTAACTTTTGTAAACATAGAACAAAAATACTAACTGTAAAAAAGTTTCTGAATCAATTTAATTGTCTATGTTCTTCATTTTACATGCATACAAGATATTATGAATTGGCAACACTAGAAATTCTTTTCATTAGAGTATCTCTCTTGTGCAGAGCTCTGTCCTTCAATGGTTTTGGCATAACCCCTTTTGGTGTTTTGGTGATTTTGAATTGCTTTTCAACCTTTTGGATTAATGTACTGGATTTCAACATTTTAGGCCTTGAACACAACTGATAGTCTTAAATCGAAGAAATTTGCACTTCTTGAGCATCAAAATTGGTATCAAAGAATTTTATTTTTACCATTGACATGACTGAGTAAATGCTGCAGCTGGTTTCAATTTTATTCATGTTATATTTAATTTTTCTCTTTTTACGATAAAAATCAATCAAAATTATAGTTGTATACTAATATAGAGGTTTTTGCTAGAAATGTTCAACGATTATGGGACAATTATTATTGAGGTTGGGCAGGAAAGGGTTTGATTCAGAAATCCTGAGAAAATAACCATCAAATCCGAAATTCCCAAGAAAATAAATTTCTCAACCCCGATTCCCAAAAAAAAAACACATACAAATCCCAGCTCCGGTTAAGGGTTAATCCCAATTTCAGCTAAATAAAATGCGAATCCTGGGGTCCTGAAATAGGTCCTACCGCCCCTCATTATTATCACACTTTTAGCTGAAAGTTACGATCATCATTGCAGATAAAATACTAAAGTTATGATCATCATCGAGTTTTTTTGCATCTTCATTTTCTTTCTTCTCATCAAATTTCCATCTTAGGGAAAATGAGCGTTCAACGACTATGCTTAAAACAAGTTTCTTCACATAATACAAATATGAAAATAAACTGTGAACGTGGAGAAATTGGCCTTATAAAATTTACCTGAATTTTCGTCCGCCATGTTGGATGATGGTACAATGTAACTGCAGTTACGAACATCACTATGACGCCAGTGGGACATGAACAAACTTTCATATTCCCTAAATAAACTAGAATACTGTGATTTGATCATCACAATGGGCCTGGCTGCATACAAGTATATATTGTTGTAGAGAGCAGACAAATATTTCAAGTGACTGAGAAGGCATTGTCAATATACAATTTCCATATAAATTTTTTTTAAATCTGTTGAGAAATGTAAAATTGAGAGCGTTAACAAGAACTTGATAGGGAAAAACTAACTCAAAGGCAGTTACTCCCACAAAAATTATGCGATAGCGTTTGTTTTTCGTAGTTGATCAAGGTATTGCCCATTTAAAACTTCCATATAAATTTCGTTGAAATCTGTTGAGAAATGTAGAATTGAGAGCCCTAACAACAATTGCTGACAGAGGGACAGACAGAAAGATGGATGCAGGGAAAACTATAGGGTCCTGATTATCATATTCCACCCACTCAGAAGTCTTGGTACTTTTCCAGTGAAAACAAAGAAGTTGTATGCGATGCTAAGGATACCCCCACTTGTGAAAGTACCTTCAAACAGGAAGATCGGGTCCAGCAGAACTGAAAATAAGAGACAATGTACAACTCATCATGTGAAAGCTACATCCAAAATATGAAATCATTCTGCCATGTAGAAGCTGAGAAAAATGTGACAAATTTTTATGTGTAACATTACATTTTTACAAAGTCAAAGTCCCGTCAAACAGGAAGTTGGGGTCTAGCAGAACTGAAAATAGGAGACAACGTATACAACTCATCATATCAAAGCTACTAACGATTATGATATCATTCTGTCCAATAGAAGCTGAGAAAAATGACGAACTGACGTACGAAAGGACAAGGTGAATGCCGGAATAGCCCCCACTTACGAGTGGGCTTATAATAATATCAATAAATTAACATAAATAAAATCTCAAGGCCAACTGAGTACACAAGTAAAAAATCATGCCCTGACAATAACATTGTTATAATACATGTAAGACATTATATTATTTCATACCAAAATATCATATTCACTTTGGGCAAGTTTTTTCTTGTAATAATAAATATTCATAATTATTTCCCCCACTACCGAACAATATATGACGTTTAAATATTCTTGTAACTAATATTTCATTTGTTAATCCTATTTTATTTAATATCTTGCTGTTTCTCTGTATGTACTCTTTCCTAAATTATCAGTATGTTTAAGTCATTCAAATTATTTTTTTATTTTTTATATAATAATACTCATATTTCGAAAAGCCATCTACATGTACACTGAACATCAAGAAAATCATATTTTAATTACAATATTTTGTTATCTCTAAAGACAAGTCTAACATTCTACTGATCAAAAACACCCTTTTTTAAAAGATGGATGGAACTGTGCAACATCACAGTGCACTCGATATAGATAAAGCTAAACAATGTTTCGAATGAGATTTACCGATATTTTTTTTAATTTCAAAATAAAACCTTTTAGTCGTAAAAGTGATAAGTGCTGATTATGTTTTTTAAGATGTATATGGCTGATCAGTGCTCTGACCTCCAATGATCCAAGCAAAGTCTAAAAAGGATGTTTGATGTCATAGGGATATCAGACTACATTATATGAAAAATGTAAAAGGCCATGTGAGCTTTTCTCAACACTTGGCGTCCGTCGTCCGTTGTCCTTTAACATTTCACTTAGAGATCTTCTCCTCTGAAACCACTGTGCCAATTTGAACAAAACCTGGCAGCAGTGGTCCTCTTTTAGAATTGTGTCCGATGATCTGGTCCATAATCCAAGATGGCTGCCATAGCTGAACATAGTTTAACATAGGACCCTATGGGAATATTACTAAAATTTCTTCTTGCTCGAAACCACCAAGTCAATTTGAACCAAACTTAACAGCAATGGTCCTTAGGTGGTCCTCTTTCAGAATTGTGTCCGATGATCTGGTTCGTGATCCAAGATGGCGACCATAGCCAAACTTAGTTTAACATAGGACCCTATGGGAAAATCACTATAATTTCTTCTTGTCTGAAACCACTGAGCCAATCTGAACCAAACTTAGCAGCAATGGTCCTAATACAAGAGGCTCTCAAGAGCCTGAATCGCTCACCTGGCAAACAATGCACTATAAACTAAATTAATATATTAATGTTTGTTGTAAATTAAACTGAGTATTAAAGGTCATGTAAAATGCTGAAAATACCTTTAAAAGCCTTTCAAGAACCTCTGGAAAGAAATGGGCATGAGTTCTCCCTACGCTTGATTAAGATACAGTCATGGTCAATCTGATGATTCACAATACAAAATACAAGCTTTAATTCATCTTCAAATACAAGTATAAATCTTTTGGTCTATATGTTGTCTTTGTTTTTAAAATGTTTGAAAGAAGTTATGTAAAAATTGTGGGTTAAGGCTTTGTTTGAAAATTTGTTAACAACGATGATGACAGACACCAAGTGATGGGAATTAAAAGCTCACATATTATGAAGTTTAATCATTGTTATACAACATTCTCATCACCATTCACTAAGGATACCATGTTTACTTTAAAAACCAAGTATTGTGGAAATCCGAGCAAGTGTAAAAAATGGCCGTCCAAAACAAACTTTCATCATCACCATTCAACTCGGTATACCATGTTTACCTTGAAAATAGCTTTCATCTTCATTTTCTTTCTATAATTCAGGAAAAAATAGCAAAAAACAGCATTTTGACCCCTATGTTCTATTTTTAGTAAGGGCGGACATGTTTTTCGACGGATCAAAAATCAAAACATAAACTTTGTGCATGATACCCTAAGGAACAATCTTACCAAGTTTCATTTGATTTTGAATAGTAGTTTCAGAGAAGAAGATTTTTGAAATAATAACATAAAAAAAAGCCAAAAATGTCAAAAAAGGGCAATAACTCTAACATCAGTGGACAGATTTTCATGAAAATCAGCACACAGGTAGCTCTCATCATGCTGAACACTTTCAACCTGCCAGAATTTGCCGTAACCTAATGATTTTTGAGATATTTGCAAAAAACTGTTGTTTGACCCCTATGTTCTATTTTTAGTAACAGTGGCCATGTTTTTCGACGGATCAAAAATCGAAACATTACTTTGTGCAGGATACCCTAAGGAACAATCTTACCAAGTTTCATTTAATTTTGAATAGTAGTTTCAGAGAAGAAGATTTTTGAAATAATAACATAAACAAGAGGCTCTCAAGAGCCTGAATCGCTCACCTGCCAAACAATGACTATAAACTAAATTAATATATTAATGTTTTTTTGTAAATTAAACTGAGTATTTAAGGTCACATAAAATGCTGAAAATACCTTTAAAAGCCTTTCAAGAACCTCTGGAAAGAAATGGGCATGAGTTCTCCCTATGCTTGATTAAGATACAGTCATGGTCAATCTGATGATTCACAATACAAAATACAAGCTTTAATTCATCTTCAAATACAAGTATAAATCTTTTTTTTTATTTCTATAATACAAAATTTGTAACAGGATCGAAGTTGTAGGTTCGTTCCTTTTAGGAGTTATTTGACATTTTTGGCTTTTTATTGTTATTATTTCAAAAATCTTCTTCTCTGAAACTACTATTCAAAATCCAATGAATAGTACACCTCAAGATCAGGAAAAAATAGCAAAAAACAGCATTTTGACTCCTATGTTCTATTTTTAGTAAGGGCGGACATGTTTTTCGACCAATCCAAAATCCAAGCATTAACTTTTTGCAGGATACCCTAAGGAACAATCTTACCAAGTTTCATTTGATTTTGAATAGTAGTTTCAGAGAAGAACATATTTGAAATAATAACATTAAAAAAAGCCAAAAATGTCAAAAAAGGCAATAACTCTAACATCAGTTGACAGATTTTCACGAAAATCAGCACACAGGTAGCTCTCATCATGCTGAACACTTTCAACCTGCCAGAATTTGCCGCAACCTGATGATTTTTGAGATATTTGCGAAAAACTTGTTTGACCCCTATGTTCTATTTTTAGTACCAGTGGCCATGTTTTTCGACGGATCAAAAATCGAAGCATAAGCTTTGTGCAGGATACCCTAAGGAACAATCATGCTAAGTTTTGTCCAAATCCATTCAGTAGTTTCAGAGGAGAAGATTTTTGAAATAATAACATAACAAGAGGCTCTCAAGAGCCTGAATCGCTCACCTGGTAAACAATGCACTATAAACTAAATTAATATATTAATGTTTGTTGTAAACTAAACTGAGTATTAAAGGTCACGTAAAATGCTGAAAATACCTTTAAAAACCTTTAAGAACCTCTGGAAAGAAATGGGCATGAGTTCTCCCTACGCTTGATTAAGATACAGTCATGGTCAATCTGATGATTCATAATACAAAATACAAGCTTTAATTAATCTTCAAATATAAGTATAAATCTTTTGGTCTATATGTTGTCTTCGTTTTTAAAATGTTTGAAAGAAGTTATGTAAAAATTGTGGGTTAAGGCTTTTTATTGTACTTGAAAAGGAAATATTGCAGGAACAATCATGCTAAGTTTCATCAAATTCCCCCAAGTAGTTTCAGAGGAGAAGATGTTGAAAATTTGTTAACAACGATTATGACAGACACCAAGTGATGGCAATTAAAAGCTCACATATTATGAAGTTTAATCATTGTTATACAACATTCTCATCATCACCATTCACTAAGGATACCATGTTTACTTTAAAAACCAAATATTGTTGAAATCCGAGCAAGTGTAAAAAATGGCGGGAAAATGGCAGCCATTTTAAAAATGGCCGTCCAAAACAAACTTTCATCATCACCATTCAACTCGGGATACCATGTTTGCCTTGAAAGTAGCTTTCATCTTCATTTTATTTCTATAATTCAGGAAAGAATAGCAAAAAACAGCATTTTGACCCCTATGTTCTATTTTTAGTAAGGGCGGACATGTTTTTTGACCAATCAAAAATCCAAGCATTAACTTTTTGCAGAATACCCTAAGGAACAATCTTACCAAGTTTCATTTGATTTTGAATAGTAGTTTTAGAGAAGAAGATTTTTGAAATAATAACATAAAAAAAAGCTAAAAATGTCAAAAAAGGGCAATAACTCTAACATCAGTTGAAAGATTTTCACAAAAATCAGCATGCACGTAGCTCTCATCATGCTGAACACTTTCAACCTGCAGAATTTGGCGTAACCTAATGAATTTTGAGATATTTGCGAAAAACTGTTGTTTGACCCCTATGTTCTATTTTTAGTAACAGTGGCCATGTTTTTCGAGGGATCAAAAATCGAAGCATAAACTTTGTGCAGGATACCCTAAGGAACAATCATGCTAAGTTTTATCCAAATCCATTCAGTAGTTTCAGAGGAGAAGATTTTTGAAATAATAATATAAAAAAAAAGCCAAAAATGTCAAAAAAGGGCAATAACTCTAACATCAGTATACAGATTTTCAAGAAAATCAGCACTCAGGTAGCTCTCATCATGCTGAACACTTTCAACCTGCCAGAGTTTGCCTTAACCTAATGATTTTTTAGATACTTGCGAAAAACTGTTGTTTGACCCCTATGTTCTATTTTTAGTAACAGTGGCCATGTTTTTCGACGGATCAAAAATCGAAGCATAAACTTTGTGCAGGATATCCTAAGGAACAATCATGCTAAGTTTTATCCAAATCCATTCAGTAGTTTCAGAGGAGAAGATTTTTGAAATAATAACATAAAAAAAGCCAAAAATGTCAAAAAAGGGCAATAACTCTAACATCAGTTGACAGATTTTCACGAAAATAAGCACACAAGTAGCTCTCATCATGCTGAACACTTTCAACCTGCCAGAATTTGCCATAACCTAATGATTTTTGAGATATTTGCGAAAAACTGTTGTTTGACCCCTATGTTCTATTTTTAGTAACAGTGGCCATGTTTTTCGATGGATCAAAAATCGAAGCATAAACTTTGTGCAGGATACCCTAAGGAACAATCATGCTAAGTTTTATCCAAATCCATTCAGTAGTTTCAGAGGAGAAGATTTTTGAAATAATAACATAAAAAACCAAAAATGTCAAAAAAAGGGTGATAACTCTGAAATGAGTGGTTGGATCTTCTTCAAAATTTCAGGGCAGGTAGATCTTGAGGTGCTGATCACTTTAACCCTATGCCAGAATTTTGATATCTGTGACCGTTTCTGACTTATTTGCAAAAAACTGCGATTTACCCCTATGTTCTATTTTTAGCCATGACGGCCATGTTTTTATACGAATCAAAAATCCAAACAATAGATTTGTAGCACCCATACCAATTAATAACTGTACCAAGTTTGGTTGCAGTTGGACTTATGGTGTTGGAGGAGTTAACGTTTGAAAAAGTTAACGGACGACGGACGGACGGACGGACGACGGACGCCAAGTGATAGCAATAGCTCACATGACCCTTCGGGTCAGGTGAGCTAAAAAGGCCAAAAATGTCAAAAAGGGCAATAACTCTAACATCAGTGGACAGATTTTCACGAAAATCAGCACACAGGTAGCTCTCATCATGCTGAACACTTTCAACCTGCCAGAATTTGCCGTAACCTACTGATTTTTGAGATATTTGCAAAAAACTGTTGTTTGACCCCTATGTTCTATTTTTAGTAACAGTGGCCATGTTTTTCGACGGATCAAAAATCGAAACATAAACTTTGTGCAGGATACCCTAAGAAACAATCATGCTAAGTTTTATACAAATCCATTCAGTAGTTTCGGAGGAGAAGATGTTTGAAAAATTGTTAACGACGACGACAGATGACGACAGACGACGACGACGGACGCAAAGTGATGAGAATAGCTCACATGGCCTTTTAGGCCAGGTGAGCTAATAAGGTGGTACTCTTTCAGAATTGTGTCCGATTACCTAGTCCGCGATCAAAGTTGGCCACCATAGCTGAACTTAGTTTAACATAGGACTCTATGTGAAAATCACTAAATTTCTTCTTGTCTGAAACCACTGAGCCAATTTGAACTTAACTTGGCAGCAATGGTCCTTAGGTGGTCCTCTTTCAGAATTGTGTCCGATGACCCTGTCTGCGATCCAAGATGGCCACCATAGCTGAACTTAGTTTAACATAGAACCCTATTGGAAAATCACTAAAATTTCTTCTTGTCCTTAACCACTGAGCCAATTTGAACTAAACTTGGCAGCAACGGTCCTTAGGTTGTCCTCTTTCAGAATTGTGTCCAATGATTCGGTCAGCAATCCAACATGGCCGCCATAGCCAAACTTGGTTTAACATAGGAGTCCTATGAGAACCACTGAGCCAATTTGAACCAAACATAGCAGCATTGGTCGTCTTTCAGATTTTTTTTTTTTTGAATGATGGCCGCCTTTGATGAAATAATTGTTACTTTGTTGCCACTCTGTCATTCAAAATGGCCACCAGCAGAGTATATAGTTTAAGATATGACCCTATGTGAACTACATTGAAAAATCCTCCATAAAATGACTAAATTGACATGCTTAAAGTCTGAAACAACTCTTATTAAACCCACAAGTCAAATGTGAACAAATTTTGGCAACCATGGTGCTCAGGTTCACAGGTGAGTGATCAGGCTCCAAGGAGCCTCTGGTTTTATTTCTTTCTCAAATCACCCCAAAAGGGGAGGTGCACATCTAAAATACAATCAGAATAACTATCAAAAATTTCACAAATTCTAAGTCAAAGGTGTTGGAGTTTCAGATTACACAAACTAGGTACCCTTCAAACATGATGTGCCTAAAAAAGTTCAACAACTGATAAATTTTACATTTTTTTCTCAAATCACCAATATGTTCAGAATAAGTGTGCAATGTTTCAGAAGAGCCAGGTTTATGGTGGTGGAGTTTCAGATTACACAAACTAGGTACCCTTTGTACCAAATGTGCATAAAAATGACTAAGTTCAACAAATGATTAACTTTGATAATTTTTTCTCAAATCACCCCCAAAAGGGGAGGTGCACATCTTCAATGTGTTCAGAATAAGTGTGCAAAAATTCAGAAGTGCGATTTATGGTATTGGAGTTTCAGATTACACAAAGTAGATTCCCTATTCTGAGACAGACGGATTGATGAAAGGACGGACAGACAATCCTGACTCTTAGATCTGCTTCCGCCTTTGGCGATGCAGGTAAAAATATATCATGAAGGTAGTCCTGTCCTGCATACCTCGGCAATTCTGTACCTTTTAAACATGTTGAATGATAATTTGATATGTCTTAAAAGTCAGAATGATTAACCTTTTGGAAACAAAACTTCCATATATACTGCATCCTCAAGTTTGTGGTGACATCATGTTTTACAAAAATATCAACAAACTGCACACAAAAATGAAAAATCTGATCTCAGTAATGTAATACCTTTTAGTTTAAAGAAACACTTGAGATATTTATGAAAAACCACTTGCACATTCTAAAACCTACAACACTAAAAGGTCTTACATTTTGCAGAAATAGAAATCACTGTGATCCATAGTTTTTATGGGTAAATAAAAACATATGATTTTTATCGGACCTTTTAGATTAATTCTAGTTTTAAAACAATTCCCATATAAATACCGTTTCATTTGTATCCCCTTCATCAACTTCAGAAAATGTCTGTGCAAAATTGACCTGCAAATAATGATAAAATATATATTACAATTATATTGATGAAATCTTTAACATACATTGAAGAAGAAACTTAACTTGGTAACTGACAAAACTCCTCTAAGTATACTTAATATAGCTGACAGCATTTAACTTTAGTGGCCTTTTAATTTTCATATCATACATGGGCACTGGTGGCCAATTAGTCTCAATAACTACATGTGTAATAATATACCTGGTATATGTAGTGATGTTGAAATGATCAACTTTGGTCAGTTTTGTGGAAAATCTGACACATTTACTAGTCTTATTGTATGTGGTATTGCTCATTGTTAAAAGGATCTCTCGATGTTTTTTTTTCCAATGTACAATTCACTATGTTTGTTTGTTTGTTTAGTTGGGGTTTTATGCCATTTTCAGCACATTTGGCTATTTCGCGGCAGCCAGTTTTTATTGGTGGAGGAAGCAGGAGTACTGGGAGAGAACCACCTACCTTCGGTAGGAAAATGGGCAATCTTGTCAATTAAGATCAGAGTCCAACACACCACTCCACGGGTGAGATTCAAACTCACCTCAGCGTTGACAGGCTAGTGGTTACTAGTAGTCCAATTCACTATGTGAGGGGACCTTCTCTCAATAACTGATGCATAACCCAAATCCTTTCATTTTTCATGAAACGAATTTCTTATATTGTTGTAGAACAAGTATTTTAAAATGCTTAAAGGCATTTTAGATTGCATTCAAAGTAAATATCTATACAAACTGTACCTTGTTATTCTCAAAACGGTTTCCATTTACTACATTTACTCCCGAGTAATCAGAATTACTATAAGAAACAATGTCTTCATCCATATCTTCGCCACTGCTTTTACTGTCATTTGATACTGCTTTGTTTATCTGCTTTCCATTACATATTAACTGATCTTTCTTCTGCTGTAAAATTTGTGCAGCTTTCAAAATTGTCTCAATTTGATTTGTCACTTTATCTTCATTTTGTGACACACTATCGTCAGAATCTTCTTCATTGGTGCAGGCAAGAGAATCAAACGTGTCTTTCAAAGGATTCTTTGCTTCCGGTTTATTACATGGTCTTTTCACATGGTCCCTCATTTCATTTATAGTTAAAAATTCCTTCCTACAAATATAACACTTTAGATCTAAAGATTTTTTCTTTTTATTAGGTGTTGACGTGTCGGACTGTGGCGAAGGTGTCGGAGATTCATATTTCTGAAGAAGTGGATACATTGGAGGATTTGATGTGTTAAGATTACCATACTTTTTCTGCGAAGATATTTCTTTACATTCCTTACTATGCCTCCATCTTTGCATGGGGTCTGGGAAACCTGTCATGCAGTGACGGCACCAGAACATTCGGGCTGATGGATTGCTTAGTTGGTGACACGGATGGCCAACAGATGGTTCACCAGAACCTGCCATATTTATTTACTGTTATCTGAAAGTAAAACAATTCATTTCGATAAACAATAACCAAAACTCTTACATATTATCAACATAACGTGATTTATCAGTAATCTATGTGATTTGTCCCATTGGTGCATACCCCATATTCTACTATTTTAATCAATATACTATGAAATTGTAAGAAAACATTTAAGCAAGCTAACACCATCCCTCACCTATCTCAGAAAGAAGAATCTGTTCACATATACATTTGTATTACTGAAAAATGGATTAAAGACAAACATCTCCATTGAAAGCAGAAGAAAATCAACATTTTATAACTCAAACAATGCTAATTTTGACCCCTTTTACCCCTTCTATTTCGTAAATCAAATAAATACGAAGAAAAAAAATCTGGTGAATTACTGATGAATGCATTAATCAAATTTAAAAAAATTCCACATTGAAGTCAATAAAAAAAAACAAGCATTCTGAAAGTATTGCTGGGCAATACAATGTCCCCTACCAAACTGAGCTATGAGAAAAAAACAAAATCTCCTTAAGTATGTGAATCGGACGAAGATGTAGTGACTTGCGGAAAAAAATACATGTGTTTGCGCTAACGTGCTGAAAAAATATAGGGTAGGTAGGTAGGCAATATTATTTTATTTTACAAAGTTTTTAGCTGGTTACTACCAGGAAAACAGTCTGACTTTAACAATCCTCGTTCAAAAATGGCATAAAAAGTGTTAGGGTAGGCACTACAAATTAGGGTAGGGAGGGTTAGCGGAAACACATGTATTTTTTTTGGGGGGGCCTAATTTGCGTGAATTTTCTAACTCTGCAGAAAAATCATTTGAATTGAACGAAATTCAAACTTGATCTGTAACTTGTCATGGTAAAACTATATACCAAATATCAAATCAATATCTTCAAGTATGACAAAAAAAAGTATGGAAAACTGATTATTTGTGTGAATTTTCTAAGTCCAAGGACCATAACTCTGCAAAAAATCATCAGACCAACACAAAATTCAAACTTGATCTGTAACTTGTCATGGATAAACTATAAACCAAATATCAAATCAATATCTTCAAGCATGACAAAAAAAGTGAGGAAAACTGATTTGCCGGACTGACAGATTGACAGACGGACATCAGACGGAGTGCAAACCTAATATGATGTGCCACTTTCGCTATAGAAACACAACCGTGTTCTAAATAGAACAATTATTATTGACACATGCACACAATGTGTTGTTGATGTGAAGCATGAAGCACACATGGAATAACTAATCTGTTGTATTTTGTTGACAAAATAAAGTTTCAAAGTTATATTCTTCCATCTCACTGAATCTATCTTATATTTATTGCTTTGCGAACATTTAGCAAAGCTCGAAATACAACAACGATTACTGTCACATGAAATGGTGCAAAAGTCGAAAGTTCTATGTCACAATTTAAAGTCATACATTCATATGATGCCAGATCAACAGTAAAAAACAGGAAAATCATATATAGGGTTCGCTTTGATTAGAGAAATGATGCATATTGTCCTATTAGAATCGAAATTATTGTCGCCATGCCCTATGGTTATTTTAACAAGGGTAGGCAGTATATTTAACAAAAAGTTCATGACACTGAGGGTAATATGGCAGTATATGGACCAGTTGGTCACCCGACAAAAATTAAATGGACCAAAGCGAAGGGCGACCAACTGGTCCATATACTGACATTTAACCCGAAGTGTGATGAACTATTTGTTATATTATACTTTTCTGGGATTTAATCGATCTCGCCAAAACGAGGCGGCCCATATAACATTATATGGACCGGCTTAGATAACATAGATATATAGAGTAGTAAAAATGTAAAAGTATAATATTTGTTAATATTTCACACCAGGCTAATGCTCAGTGAAAAATATAAACAAATATAATGCCTACCCATGTTAAAATAAGCATGGCACCAGAGAGTGAGGATAATCTGACTTTGTACAGACACTGAACAGTGGTTGGGTTAAACGGATTTTATGGGTACCCAATCCTCCCATTTATCTATCCTGACACTCTGGTGTTTAAAACACACTTTAAAAACCAATACATTATGTTTACCAATAAGGTGACAGCTTGCTAGAACTGCAAAATTAGAGTGGATAATACAATATAGTCTACTAAGAAATAAAAAAGTTTACAACATTGGGGTGTGACCATTTTTCAACCCCTAATATATCTCAACAACATTAAGGGATCAGAGGCACTCTCCATTTTCAGTAAGGAAAATAATAAAAAAACTTCAATGAAATTTGATAAAAAAAAGGTCAAAAAGATCTATCAATCCCAAGCTATATTTCTTATGGGGGAACATTATGGTAAAATATTATAAGGACACATTCAATAGAATAAAAGTACATGAGTGGAAACCAATCTGTCCACAGATGACGACAACAACATTTCAAAACCATAATACAACTGCAAAATATTTTGGTCATGAATATAAAAACAAATCCTGTTTCATGTCTAAAATTTAAAAATTACTGAGAGTACCATAAGTAGGCATTTTTCAAACTTTTTATGTTATGTAGAGAGCTCTTCCTTAACAGTACTTCTTAAATGACTTTCTAAAAATTGGGATACAATGTTATATAATATTTAATTCTTTTATATGACCATAGAAATAAGTATTCATAGTACAGGGTTAGAACAACTCACCAATAAATTATAGTCTCAAAAATCAACCACAATACATTCAATGTATAAATAAAAATATTGTTTGTTTCCGCAATCTTTACTTATCCAGAAAACTTTAATATCCAAAATATTTTGTTGCTACATTTGGGAAAGAACTCTTTTTAATATACCGAGTAACAATTTTTTTTTTGTCTTTGAAAAGTACTTTTTTGAAGATAAAACACAAAATAATTTCCCTACCTACCTAAACTTCACTGGATAGTGTCTCATTTATGAGCACAAACAATAATTCATCTTTTTTTTCTTTTTGCTAAAATATGTACATGTACATGTATGTATAGACCTAAGTACACAGGATCAGTTTAGGAATTGTTCATGCTTTTTATCTGGTACAATGCTTATAATCATAAAATCTTTTTAAAAATGTTATTTCCAATAATTCAATAACAATTAATACTTCAAAAAATTCCAGTCTTTATTGACAATTTTGAAATGGAATTTAAAAACCAGTAATTTTACAACATACAACATGTATAATTTCCTCAGAAATACCATGAAAAGCAAAGATAATTAAAGAGAATGTTGTCCAGCTCAAGTTATTTAATAAAGGGTAAAATGTATACATAACAAATTCTCCCGGAATACCTTAATATTCAGAATAGAGTTTTTACCACCAAGTAGTGTAGCTCTAGGTCAGATATCAAGTTCATTGGACACCTCTGACCACTAGCCTTCACTACTAAAATCTGTCGTGATAGCAAGTTCTGTTGTGTGTAAAACCTGTGTGACTGAATCAGCTTTATATACAGGTCAATAAAGCCCTTTGTGTATAGACTGTATATCCCTATAATAATATCACAATTTCATTTTTTTTTCAAATCACAACATAATTGCATAATAAATTGCATTTTCTTCTAAGGAAAATCAGTTGAAAACGTTCTTTCCGGTGTACTAATATATTTGTATAAAAAAATACCTTCAGTTTGTGACAAAAATGCTGGTAAGGCAGCCATCCGGTCTTCTTGATAGCATGGTGATGGC
Source organism: Mytilisepta virgata (assembly GCA_028015205.1). Lineage (NCBI taxonomy): Eukaryota > Metazoa > Mollusca > Bivalvia > Mytilida > Mytilidae > Mytilisepta > Mytilisepta virgata. Next base: position 23,271,058 of record CM051515.1, read on the forward strand.
AGATCCGATGCAGCTCGAGCTGTATCGTCTGAAAATGAATTAAAACTTGTAATCTGGATACCAATACCATTACATTACAACCTATCAGTTAGTTTTATTGTGAAATACAGTATCATAAACCGTAAAATCTTCCTAAATATCCAGGAAATTAGACGAATAAAATTTTGTCACCAAAGTAAATTAGAGTGACCTCCCTTGACAATATTTTTCTAAAACGGGGAAGATCGATAAAATAAAAAAGAAACTATCAAGTTGAATATAAATAAACATACTATGTTACTCTGTGCTTCTCATAATATGTAGACCAAATATATAAAGCCATTTTTAAAACTGTATATAGTCTTCTTTCATAATCGGCAGATGTGTTTTTCAACAATACACTTTTTACGTACACCAGGTGGCGAAACGATCTCATTAATATTCATCATCTGCCGTTCCAAAAGTATGTTGTAACATGTGCATTGTTTCGAATTGAATAAGTGGATATGGGCTGTTTATTTAACTACGCAATGCATTATTCTGCAGCTTTTTGAGTGAATGAAACAGTAAAATGATTCTTTGGCCTATTGAAATAATTTCTAATAAAGTGCAGAAAGGGAGATAAGTTTATTTTTTTTTATTGAGCAAATATTCGGAGTTACCTTCCCCTTTTCTTGAAGAAAAACTTTAAATAAATAACTAAACATTTATGATTTTATAGGTACCCCTCTAAAAATGTATGTAACTTTCACTGAAATGGCAACACCATACTTTCAAGAGAATATCGGTGATTAAGATAATTATCTCTAAAACATTTTCATCAGGGTTGTTCATATTTAACAACAATGAGCTACAATAATGGCGGAGTCAAAAGTTGTCATAGGAGCTACATTATTGTAGCTAAACAAAAATGGGCTTAAGTCTGGAATTGCGTTTTAATTCGGCTTGGAGAAAGATCAATTCAATTGGAGGATTGTATAAGATTTTTGTTTAAATTTATACTAGATTTATTGGCCATACTAAGCTTTAATATTGTGCAAAGTTTTTTATTCAGAAATCTTTATATTTGTATGTGTTTCTACAATTTCAATTTTCTTTTTTCAGGAAGCCACTATTTTCTGCGTTTCGAGATGATTATATTATTACAGATATTATTTCAAACAATTAACAGAGTTTATTTCGGGATAAAATATGAAAATTAAAAATCCCAATGGACCAAGTAATTTTTTTTTATATTTTGATGTGCTTATCTGTTGATAATTTTTTTTTTAATTTACCTTTTCTATCATTTTGCTTTGTTCAAACTTTTAAAAGATCATTATTTCTAATTAACGATATATTCAATGTACATATTAAGTTTTAGTGACAGAATGATAAATATTTTTATAACTTTGACACCTTGAAATTACTGCAACTACAGAGGTTCATTAATTAACCGGTGACAAATTAGTAATAAGTAAAGGTGATAATATAATCAATTACGTTTATCTGTATTAATTGCAATTACGTTTTTGAATTGATGGATGGCTTCTGGGATCAGTGTTACTCCGACTATATGATTGATAAACAATACGGATATTTCGATAGCTCATAATTAATTAAATTAAACAAAAAAAGAAAAACGAATGTTTTTATAAGAATTTGTTTACGATTTGTGATGAGTGTTCATATCGATCGGGTATATAACGTGGATATTGACATTGTTTACTCATTCTCAACTTGTCCTCAGACAATTGCAATCAATATTCTTCAAGCAACAAACTATGGCACACGAAGTGGTACAAAAGCCAGTAAAAATGTCTTTCCGTATCGATGATCTGGCAATAAGTAGCCGTAATACAAGTTCTGACCAATATGAGGCAGTCGTTTACAGTTTAAACTGGTGTCAAAGTAAGGTCCAAAATCAAGATTTGAACACACCAGTCAAACATCATCTGTTGGTTCCTAACGCCACTAGCACTCCACTGTCACTTCCGCTCGATAAATCCAGTGCCGATCTTCCATGTCGACTCTTAAAGAGGAAGCGAGACGATGGCTCAGTTTCCGGGGAAGACAGCAGCTTCGAATTGTCCCAGTCAAAATCTGACAATTCCTTTTCAAGTAATTCTGATGTTGACAGCAGCGAAGAACCTAAAACGAAATCAAGATGTCTATTTACTTCTGTGCAAGTAAGAGAACTTGAGAAATGTTACAATACCAACAAGTACCTGCCGATTGAAGAACGACCTGCACTCGCCAAGCGACTAGGACTCACTCAACAGCAAGTCAAGACATGGTTTCAGAATAGACGAATGAAGGCAAAACGACAACAGAAGACTAATACGTCCAAATACAATGGTTTAATTGTAACTCATTGTGCTCCCTTTTCTCATGTGACCGGATACAATACAACACAGTTACCAGGATATTTGAGCTATAAGCCACAGTTTCCAGGATCACCAGTAACTCACATGTTTGATTCCATGTCTTGTATGTATGGGTTCAGTCCTTTGTCACCCATAAATCACCCGGGTTACATCCAGCCGGTATACAATGGACTTTCACCACAGCCAGCTGAAGAACATCGACAATGATACTTGAATTACTTTTGTTGTGTATATCTTGTTATTTATATATTTGTTACTGTTGAATAATGGATATATCCTTTGTTATCAATAATAAGAATAAATATAAATTATATTCGATTGTTTGTATCTTTTAACTAGAAATATTCAGAAGCATCAAGTTTATTTATGAATGCTACCTTGACAAAAAGTCCAATCCAGATGTACTTTTGTTAACCGCTTAGCAGAGGTCGTCTTGGTGTAGTGACAGGGCATATCACTGTTAAGCCAATGGCCCACTATCGAATCTCGTTCGAGATAAAAATTTCAGTTATAAAATTTGAGAGACTTTATAGACACAATTTGGGGAGGGGGCTGGGTGTATAGATAAGACTAGTATGCTTGATGGGGATAAAAGGTTATGCAGTGCAAAGGATGCAGGTTTAATGCGTCTGTACAATATATTGAATTGCCACCACACAGACAGCTCTTCCACTCGCATTAGGTTTCCTATATAAATTGGGGCCTCGGTGGCCGAGTGGTCTAGGTAGTTCGTCGTTACTACTACTTATCACTAGCCTGTCAACGCTGGGGTTGTGAGTTCGAATCTCACCTGTGGCGGGGTGTGTTCGACTCCGATATTAATTGACAAGGATTGCCAATTTTCCTACAGAAGATCGGTGGTTCTCTCCTTGTACTCCGGCTTCCTCCACCAATAAAATCTGGCCTCCGCGAAATGGCACAAAATGTGCTGAAAACGGCGTTAAACCCCAACTAAATTAAACCTATATAAATGTAAATTTGTTTAACAAAATTTAATTATTGATCAATAAGTTTAATGTTGATTAGGAATAATTTCTGAAAATATGCATTATTAATGGTCGTTGTATGCCTCTCTTCAAAGTTAATTATTCCATTCAATATTGAAGGCGACCATCATATCACAAAGTAACCTATAGTCCTATTTAAAATACTTCGTCGCACTTTTAAATCAAATTCTGCTTGCACCAATTATGTTATAATAAGTGTATTGTCTTGTTCAAAATGTTGCGATGTTTTTATACACAGATGGCAGCGACATATTGAAAAATGTTGAAAACTGTTAAAAAAAAGATAATTTTTGAAAATCTAAACCTTTGTCTAAATGTACTACAAGTAAAGCGTTATTTTAGATTAAGAATCATCATTTTAACTCATGGTCAACACTTATAAAGTCGTTTTAAAATTTAGTTATAACATCTAAACAGACTTAAATAGAATAGCAAAAACCAAGGTAGGGTCAGATGGAAAATCATGCCCAACAGATGGGCACAATTTATTAAGTTTCCAATACAGTGCAGAAACGGAGATCAGATGATTATTATAATAAAATAGAGATACCTTTCCTTTGTTTATCCTTTTTTAAAAAGAAATCTATATACAAAAATATTTTAAACATCAAAGGCTTAAATTGGTGACTTTAGAGTTCTCTCAACTTTTCAAATCCCACTTTGTTATTTTTTTAGGTATACAATAACATATATAAAAGATGGATCCATTTAAAATGTAGGTAGTGAACTCGAACCAAGAGAGATAACTCAGGTTAATAGCGACATCGTATCCTTTTTCTTTGCTCTGTCCTTTCCATAAATTTTCATGTTTTATTTTCTTTCCTTTCTTTGCTTATCTCACATTTTCAGGAGAACAAAGGAAATACTTAATACAAATGTATAAAAGGATCATTAAAGTCCGTCTTCAGGAGACGCCAAGTGCAATTCACAGACACCCCACCCTTTTGTTTCGGTGCAGAAAAAAAAACAGACATTACAATTAATGGTAACAAAAATATTTCCGGTTATATAAAGAATGAATAAAAATAAATATCTAAAGCGTGTGTCTGCAGGAGACAGCAAGGGACGGTGCTTCAGGAAATATCTCCTACTGCAAATTCACAGCAAATAACATTGATCCTCGTGTTTGTTGCGGAAAAACAAGATGTTTAATAGTAACAAAAAATAGTTAAAAACAAACACCAAAGTTTGCTATTTTCAGATACTATTCGGGTAATTCATTATAACTGGAGGTTTTCACAAGGTTTTCATTTTGTAGATTTTAGAAATTTGTAAAGTTCAGTGTTCATATTGTTCTGTTTTGTTTGTTTTTGTTTTTATATTTTGGGGTGTATACCCATTTTCCTGATAAAAAGAGTTATGAATTGACAACACTTTGTCTAAATAAACAAATTTGGTATTTGAACTGATATTTGTTAGCAATTAAATTCTTATTTGTATACATTTATACAATTTTCATTTTTATTTTAAGATGGAAAATGTTATTTTCTGCATTTCGTGACATTTCTATTATCAAATGTATTATTTATGTTAAATTAAATAAAATTCATTTTCTGTTACATAAATTAGAAATCCCAAAGGGTCGAACTAGTTTTATATTTTTATTTGGCAACAAGTTTAATTTACATATAATGACAATATATAGACAGATACATATTGTATAGGCACATGTACAATTGCGCCAAGAAAATCATCAAATTTTATTTTATTTAAAAGTTGGGCGGTTGAGAGTAAGTTTTATCATAATAGATCCTACAGTCTGGAGGGAATTATTCGGAATTTACGTTTTAAATCTGTAGTTTGACTATAAATATAAAATTAAATTAACAATTTGATATTCGGGTTTTGTAGTTTATTTGCGTGTAGAAATATATACTTTCCAACTACACAGTTCATGCTTTTCTTCAGAGGTAAAACAATAATTGTTTATTCTAATAATTGTGAATGACTCCTTGCTATCAACCTATACTCTCTCAAAAAAAAAACGCAACATCAGATTATCTTTTTGAAATATTATTTTTCCGGACAAATAACCAATAAATATCAAAATATATGTACACATGATCATAATTACACCTTCATAAAAAGTTTCCAGGTACAATCATTTAAATTCATCCACCCGTAAACGACTTTGGTCGCAATCTGGGACACCCTACGATTTACGCATTGCCAAAAACTGGGTCGACTTTCACGTGCAAATCATGGGTTATTTTTTAGCTCAGTCAGTCGGTATAAAAACCCGGTATTTCTTTTCATGAATGCATTCGTAAAATAAAATTCTGATGAGGTGACGCTATGCCAAGGTTAGACGCTGCTACCCGGAATATCGCTATCGGACGACTAGAGGCCGGAGAATCACAGAATGCTGTTGCTGTAACGTACAATGTTCATCGTAGCACAATTTCACGCCTTTGGGGACGCTACCTGCAGCTTGGTACTACGACAGATCGGCCACGTTCAGGGCGCCCGCGTGTTACAACCAGGGCGCAAGATCGTTACATCAGACTTTTCCATCTGCGGAATAGGACTATTGCTGCAACAGAAACAGCTGTAAACGTCCCTGGGTTGCGCCGTATATCAGCACAGACAGTACGCAATCGGTTACGTTCTCATGGATTGAGGGCAAGAAGACCTTACTTTGGAGCAACACTGAGACGCCAACACCGCCGAGCGAGGGTTAGATGGTGTACTACAGTTCGTGCATGGAATTTACAGAACTGGAGAAGAGTATGGTTCAGCGATGAGTCACGTTTTCAACTGGAAAAGCGAGATGGTCGCATACGTGTGTATAGGCGCCGAAACGAACGTTTTGCGCAAAACTGTGTTGTGGAGAGAGACAATTTTGGCGGAGGCAGTGTTATGATGTGGGCCGCTATTTCTTATGCCAGAAACACACAGCTGATACATATCCAAGGCAATCTGAACGCTGTTAGGTATAGAGACGAAATTTTACGACCTCATTTATTGCCCGTAATTGACATTCGGAGAGAAATTTTTCAGCACGACAATGCCCGACCACATACAGCACGTGTAACAGTAGACTTTTTAGAACAACAGAATGTCAATGTGATCCGTTGGCCGTCACGATCACCCGATCTTAATCCAATTGAACATTTGTGGGATGAAGTGGATCGGCGCGTGCGCCAACGACAACCACCACCGCAAAATCTGCAACAATTACAGCAGGCACTTCAGTTTGAGTGGCAAAGGATACCGCGTGTTCGAACTCAGCGTTTAATTCAATCTATGCCAAGAAGAGTCGGGGCTGTGTTACAAGCAAATGGTGGACATACCAGATATTGACAATTTATGAGTGATTTATTGACAATATGTGACAAACTGTGATATTCCAAGGTAAAAGAACTCATGAACAAGAAGTGTGCCAATTTTTGCATTCCTGTGTAAATTATTTATATCATAAATTATGAAAATAATATATGAAGTAAATTTCCTATTTTCTGTATGTTGCGTTTCTTTTTTGAGAGAGTATATATAACTTTGATTTATCCCGTAATTTTGATTTATATTTCTACATTGTAGCATGTTGTTATTGATATATTGATTTTTTTTTTGGGGGGGGGGGGGGGGTAGACGGCGACCAAACATCTGGTGTTATTGCGCCCTTAGTTGCCTCTTTTTCCCTGTACTTGGGTTTTATTTTCTGAAAAAAAAATACATTTGAGGTATTTTATACTATGGATTTGTTTATTGGAGGACATGAGGCAGAGGGGGTTGTTGTTACTTAAAATTGTAATTTACTAAATTTTGAATCGAAGATTTTATTATTTTAATTAAAATCCAGTGGCTTCTTTTGATAATTTAAAGTTTGATCGGTATCATTCATTCTGTTTAAACTAGGGAGTAGGTGTTGATAGCCGAAGCAATCATTTACCTTACAGAATAGATCTATATAGTCAATCCCTTATTAAATACATAAATTATATTAAGATATCATGACAAACTGATCATTATTTTCTCAGCTTGGAAACGTTGAAAACAGTCAATAAATTAACACCAGACAAATTAGTAATAAGTACAAGGTGATAATACAATCATATTTGATTATCAGCCCTAATTGCAACTATGGGTTTTAATTGAGATGTGGCTTCTTGAATCAGTGTTACTCCGATTAGTTGATTGATATACAATATACATATATCGATAATTCATCAATAATTTAATTAAAGGAAAAAAAAACACAAAATGTTTTTATAAGAATTTATTTATGGTCTTTGATGAGTGTTCATATCGAATGGGTATATAACCTGGATATTGACAGTTTTCACTCATTCTCAATTTGTCTTCAGACACTCAAAGTTCTTCAAGCAACAATCATGTCAATGGATGTGGTACAAAAGCCAGTAAAAATGTCTTTCCGTGTCGATGATCTGGCAATAAGTAGCCGTAAGACTAGTTCTGATCAATCTGAGGCAGTCGTTTACAACCTAAACTGGCGCCAAAGCAACGCCCAAAGTCAAGATGTGAACACACCAGTAAAACATCACCTAATTGTTCCTAACGCTACTAGCACTCCGCTGTCACTTCCGCACACTAAATCCAGCACCGACCCTCCATGTCGACATTTAAAGAGGAAACGAGACGATGACTCAATTTCCATGGAAGGTAGCAGCTTCGAATTGTCCCAGTCAAAATCTGACAATTCCATTCCAAGTAATTCTGATGACGACAGCAGCGAACAATCTAAAAAGAAATCAAGATGTCTATTTACTTCTGTGCAAGTAAGAGAACTTGAGAAATGTTATAATACCAACAAGTACCTGCCGAATGAAGAACGACCTGCATTCGCCAAGCGACTAGGACTCACTCAGCAGCAAGTCAAGACATGGTTTCAGAACAGACGAATGAAAGCAAAACGTCAACAGAAAACTGCTTCATTGAATCACAGCAGTTTTAGTATAACTCGATACGCCCCTCCTCATGTGACCGGATACAACGCACAGTTTCCAGGACATTTCAACTACCAGCCACAGTTTCCAGGTTCACCGGTAACACAAGTGTTTGATTACATGTCGTATTTTTATGGGATCAGCCCTTTGTCACCCATCAATCACCCTGGTTACATTCCGCATGTATACAATGGACTATCACCACAGCCAGCTGAAGAACATAGACACTGATACTCCTGTTAATTTTGTTGTGTATAAATTGTTGTTTATATATTTGTTACTGTTGAATATTGAATATATCCTTTGTTATCAATAATAATAATAATAAAAATAAATGATAAATTATATATTTTGTATATTTTAAGGAGAAATATCCAAAAGTTAATTATTGCTGATTTTCCTTGACACAAAGTCAAATTAAGACGTAGTACCCTTGTTTACCGCTTAGCAGTGGTCGTCGTAGTGTAGTGGTTAGGGCATCGGACGGGTAAGCCATTGGCCCCTCTTTCGATTCTCGTTCGAGATGGTATTTCAGGGATAAAATCTGCGACACTTCATTAACACAATTTGCAACAAATATTGTATAGATAATAGAAGTACATTTGATGGGAATAAACTATTCTGCAGTTCTAATTGTGCATGTTTAAGGCGTCTTTGCATATATCGAGAAAGACTATATTGAATTACCGCCATTCAGACAGCTCTCCCTTTCGCAGAGAGATTGGTAAATAAATATATACATGTAAATTTGCTCATTCAATTCATTATTGATCAATAAGTGTAAAGTTAATTAAGCATCATTTCTGAAAATATGCATTAATGGACATTGTATGCTCCTCTTTAAAATTGGTTTTAATTATTCCCTTCAATATTCAAGACGACCATAATACGATATTTACTAATTATCTAAAATCATCATGAATTCTGCTTGCACAGATTATGCTCAGTGGCCGCTTTCTATGAAGGTGAGGCAAAAATATTCTTAAAGTTAAAATTCAATAAACGAGCGCCGCATAGAATCGGGAAACTATGCGAAAAGTATGCGTAAAGCGGTAAGAGTTATCCCCCGTACACCGTTATATGCGAAATGGACATATTGCAAGTTCGGAGGAGCTTTTGTTCGGTCAAGGGTGGCAAAAGGTTAAAAAAAAGCAAGAATATATTCTACATGACTGGGAGGCTGTATACAAACAAAGTGATGAATTGCTCATTGAAGCTAATGCCAGTAATGGGCTTATTGAGTATGAGACTGACTTAGATCTAGGTTGTAAATAGTACAAGTAAATAGCACTGATTAAACCGTCAAACAAAATGTTTCGGAGGGTTTGATTGGGATAGGGGTTCTTGAATTTTGACCACCTTCATCATTTTTCCGTTTAATTCCCCCTACTCATCCACACACTGTACATACCAAGAACATCTTTATTTTTCAATTTCAAGTATTATACATGTACATAGTTAGGACAAATAAAGGTTTTTACAACGAAATAGAGTTGGCAGGAAAAAATTCCAGTTCAACGCCCCCCCCCCCGATATAGGTTTATCTCTGACAAGCCCCCCCCCCCCCCCCCCCTCAAGAAATAACCCCCAAAAAAGATTTGTTACTAAATAGCCGCAATGTTATTTATGTTAGGCGATACATATAGGTTTTCACCGTTTTGCGACAGATCATAAAAATAAGAGCAAAAAATCTATTAAAGACTTTTATGATGAACTCTTTCTAGAGAAAATAAACAAATTTGACAATAGTTCAAAACTATACTTGTACAGTAAATTGAAAAAAAATTTAGTTCAAGCAGACTATTTCAAATTGAATATCTTTAACAGCTATAGATTATTAACAAAATTTCGTATCAGTGATCATAATTTAGAGGTGGAGCTGGGACGCTATAAAAAGATACCCCATGAACAAAGAACATGCAAAATCTGTAATGTTCTTGATGATGAATATCATTTCTTCTTAAATTGCAAAATCAATAAGGAAATACGATTAAAGTTTCAAAATTATATTATAAATGTGCACACTAATTATAACCAACTCGGCTCTCTAGATAAATTACGAATTATTCTAAATCCAGATATGAATGTTTTGTCCAGTGGTGTTGATTTTATAAAGCAGTCTTTGGAACTGCGAAAATGATATCCATATTGGTCAAATGCAAACATATTTGGAACTATAATAACTTTATTTATGTATGTCTATAAAGCAGTCTTTGGAACTGCGAAAATGAGATACATATTGGTCAAATGCAAACATATTTGGAACTATAATAACTTTATTTATGTATGTCTATAAAGCAGTCTTTGGAACTGCGAAAATGAGATCCATATTGGTCAAATGCAAACATATTTGGAACTATAATAACTTTATTTATGTATGTCTATAAAGCAGTCTTTGGAACTGCGAAAATGAGATCCATATTGGTCAAATGCAAACATATTTGGAACTATAATAACTTTATTTATGTATGTCTATAAAGCAGTCTTTGGAACTGCGAAAATGAGATCCATATTGGTCAAATGCAAACATATTTGGAACTATAATAACTTTATTTATGTATGTCTATAAAGCAGTCTTTGGAACTGCGAAAATGAGATCCATATTGGTCAAATGCAAACATATTTGGAACTATAATAACTTTATTTATGTATGTCTATAAAGCAGTCATTGGAATTGCGAAAATGAGATCCATATTGGTCAAATGCAAACATATTTGGAACTATAATAACTTTATTTATGTATGTCTATAAAGCAGTCATTGGAATTGCGAAAATGAGATCCATATTGGTCAAATGCAAACATATTTGGAACTATAATAACTTTATTTATGTATGTCTATAAAGCAGTCATTGGAATTGCGAAAATGAGATCCATATTGGTCAAATGCAAACATATTTGGAACTATAATAACTTTATTTATGTATGTCTATAAAGCAGTCATTGGAATTGCGAAAATGAGATCCATATTGGTCAAATGCAAACATATTTGGAACTATAATAACTTTATTTATGTATGTCTATAAAGCAGTCATTGGAATTGCGAAAATGAGATCCATATTGGTCAAATGCAAACATATTTGGAACTATAATAACTTTATTTATGTATGTCTATAAAGCAGTCATTGGAATTGCGAAAATGAGATCCATATTGGTCAAATGCAAACATATTTGGAACTATAATAACTTTATTTATGTATGTCTATAAAGCAGTCATTGGAATTGCGAAAATGAGATCCATATTGGTCAAATGCAAACATATTTGGAACTATAATAACTTTATTTATGTATGTCTATAAAGCAGTCATTGGAATTGCGAAAATGAGATCCATATTGGTCAAATGCAAACATATTTGGAACTATAATAACTTTATTTATGTATGTCTATAAAGCAGTCATTGGAATTGCGAAAATGAGATCCATATTGGTCAAATGCAAACATATTTGGAACTATAATAACTTTATTTATGTATGTCTATAAAGCAGTCATTGGAATTGCGAAAATGAGATCCATATTGGTCAAATGCAAACATATTTGGAACTATAATAACTTTATTTATGTATGTCTATAAAGCAGTCATTGGAATTGCGAAAATGAGATCCATATTGATCAAATGCAAACATATTTGGAACTATAATAACTTTATTTATGTATGTCTATAAAGCAGTCATTGGAATTGCGAAAATGAGATCCATATTGGTCAAATGCAAACATATTTGGAACTATAATAACTTTATTTATGTATGTCTATAAAGCAGTCTTTGGAATTGCGAAAATGAGATCCATATTGGTCATGTGCAAACATATTTGGAACTATAATAACTTTATTTATGTATGTCTATAAAGCAGTCATTGGAATTGCAAAAATGAGATCCATATTGGTCAAATGCAAACATATTTGGAACTATAATAACTTTATTTATGTATGTCTCTTGTGTTATGTATTTTATATATTGTGTACAATATGTTAATGTTTGTATTTGCTCAACCCGTCATGGTTTGGTTTGCAATAAAGTATCAAGTTGTCTTGGAAATTAATAAAAAATAAAAACCAACATCCAACCAGTCCTTGAAAAAAAAACACAGATAGCAACGTCGGGTCATTTCCACTGTGGTAATGCGACATTTCATTAAAAAAAACAAAAGCTAACAAGGGGAAAAAACACAAATAGCAGGTGGTGTTAAAATTGATCACTAAGTAAATGTAATTTTTCTGTCAAAAGGTCTGCCCAGTGTAAAAGGGGCATAAAACATGAAATGACCACGCATTCTATAATTATTGCGGATCAGCTGAGAAGCGTTATCCCAATTTACAGGGGCAGATTGAATTTTACCATCAAAGTATGTAAATTCAAAAATATTCCATAATTTATCATATTATAAAAATGAAGTTTCGTACAAATATCGTTAACAAGTTACTTTGCACCAAAAACCCTCAAAATAAAGACCATTTCCTGACATAACCAGTTCTCCCAGATTTATACGTTATCGCAACGTCACGATTTTTGTCACATGTTTGCGAATGTGTTCAAGCTTCAACCGCATCTGCAGTGACCTAAGATTTTTTTACATCATTAATTGTCCAGAAAAATGAGAATAAAATATCATTTTTGAAAAAAAAAATCTATGCACTTTTGATTTCCCCTATTAATTCTATATAAATAGCAAACTTTAGTTGTATTCCCGGTGACATGATTTTTTTAAACATAGCTGGCTTCCAAAAGTACAGTTCTTTTCAGTGTTAAAATTTTAAAATACTAAATGTAGTTTGCTGATGATGAACCAAGATTTTCCTTCGCTCGGTGGTAATGACCGGATTTTTAGCTCACCTGACCCAAAGGGTCAAGTGAGCTTTTCTCATCACTTGGCGTCCGTCGTCCGTCGTCCGTCGTCGTCCGTCGTCCGGCGTCGTCGTTAACATTTTACATTTTGAACTTCTTCTAGAGAACCACTGAATGGAATGAAACCAAACATGGCATGAATGTTCCTTATGAGGTGCTGACCAAGTGTTGTTACTTTGTAGCCGATCCATCATCCAAGATGGCCGCCAGCGGGGAACTTAGTTTAACATAGGACCCTATGGGAAATGCATACAAATGACTTCTTTTAGAGAACCACTGAATGGAATGAAACTAAATCTGGCATGAATGTTCCTTATGAGGTGCTGACCAAGTGTTGTTACTTTGTAGCCGATCCATCATCCAAGATGGCCGCCAGCGGGGAACTTAGTTTAACATAGGACCCTATGGGAAATGCATACAAATGACTTCTTTTAGAGAACCACTGAATGGAATGAAACTAAATCTGGCATGAATGTTCCTTATGAGGTGCTGACCAAGTGTTGTTACTTTGTAGCCGATCCATCATCCAAGATGGGCGCCAGAGGGGGACTTAGTTTAACATAGGACCCTATGGGAAATGCATACAAATGACTTCTTTTAGAGAACCGTTGAATGGAATGAAACCAAACATGGCATGAATGTTCCTTATGAGGTGCTGACCAAGTGTTGTTACTTTGTAGCCGATCCATCGTCCAAGATGGGCGCCAGAGGGGGACTTAGTTTAACATAGGACCCTATGGGAAATGCATACAAATGACTTCTTTTAGAGAACCGTTGAATGGAATGAAACCAAACATGGCATGAATGTTCCTTATGAGGTGCTGACCAAGTGTTGTTACTTTGTAGCCGATCCATCATCCAAGATGGCCGCCAGCGGGGAACTTAGTTTAACATAGGACCCTATGGGAAATGCATACAAATGACTTCTTTTAGAGAACCACTGAATGGAATGAAACTAAATCTGGCATGAATGTTCCTTATGAGGTGCTGACCAAGTGTTGTTACTTTGTAGCCGATCCATCATCCAAGATGGCCGCCAGCAGGGAACTTATTTTAACATAGGACCCTATGGGAAATGCATACAAATGACTTCTTTTAGAGAACCACTGAATGGAATGAAACTAAATCTGGCATGAATGTTCCTTATGAGGTGCTGACCAAGTGTTGTTACTTTGTAGCCGATCCATCATCCAAGATGGGCGCCAGAGGGGGACTTAGTTTAACATAGGACCCTATGGGAAATGCATACAAATGACTTCTTTTAGAGAACCACTGAATGGAATGAAACTAAATCTGGCATGAATGTTCCTTATGAGGTGCTGACCAAGTGTTGTTACTTTGTAGCCGATCCATCATCCAAGATGGGCGCCAGAGGGGGACTTAGTTTAACATAGGACCCTATGGGAAATGCATACAAATGACTTCTTTTAGAGAACCGTTGAATGGAATGAAACCAAACATGGCATGAATGTTCCTTGTGAGGTGCTGACCAAGTGTTGTTACTTTGTAGCCGATCCATAATCCAAGATGGCCGCCAGCGGGGAACTTAGTTTAACATAGGACCCTATGGGAAATGCATACAAATGACTTCTTTTAGAGAACCACTGAATGGAATGAAACTTTGCTGACCAAGTGTTGTTACTTTGTTGCCGATCCATCATCCAAGATGTTTAGAAGTCTATCAGAAAATTGTAAAAAAAATTCTGAATGGTCACAACTTGACCACATATTCAAAAATAATAATGATAAGATGTCTTCAGTAGCTATTGTAAGACTACACTAAGATGACCTGTTTTTAATTTTAAATAGTGTGTCAAATTAAACCAATCTTGGTCTCAATCATTATATAATTTTACATAATTTCCAAAATCACATTAGATACAGGTGAGCGACACAGGCTCTTGAGAGCCTCTAGTTTATTTACCTGCAAAAGTTGAAATTTCCAATTCATTGTTTTTAATAGAAATACTATTAAATATTACCAACGTTTATTACGTATTCATAAAATTTATGTCTTAAATGAAGTATGAATATCCTGACTACTGATATGTGTTTTCAGTTTCAACACCCGACAAACAATTTTTAGAAACCAATACAAATTTTAACCATTTAACAATAATAAACGTGTAAATAAAGACTCCTTTTTAAGGTCAAAGTTATCGCTTCCGTATTCTTTTGCCATATATATATTTTAAATAGTCTATTAGATATCTACCTTTCTCGTTTTTAAAAACAATGAATTACAAAGTGTAATAGCACATTTCATATTACTAATGGTTAAAGCAGTATGGCCACTTTCCCCGGTTTTTGTTTGACCCGTAACTATTGATTTTTTAATCTTAAATATTTAAAACTGTCTCCCAAGCGACATTCAGGTATTTAGAAATTTGTTTAGTAAATTATTTGTTAGTTATCATGAGCAACTCTTTAGAGACCACATACCACGCTATGCCTCCAGGTATTTTAAAAGGTTTTAGACGACGTTTTGAAAATGACCCTAGAAGTGAAGCAAATGCAAGGGGAAATAACCCTACTTCTTGTGGTATCCTAAGTTGACCCTACTTCGACTTATGCTACCCTGTTTACCGAGTGGGCAAACTTATTCCGGGATGTACAATTTTAAATAAGAAAATATCTTTAACAACTTACATGACTTTGGGGAAATCTGGAGAAAAAAAAAACAAAATAAGCTGGAAAAAATTTAAAACTAATCAAAGATTTTGGTTCATGTTTAGAAGTTCTGAATAAAACTTGCTATTTTCTTTGACAGTTTTTAATATTTTCCTCAATAGTTAGGTGAGCCAACTGCCAGAGATCTGCAGATATTTAGTCAACCACTTAAGCAATTACATAAATTATATTAAGATATCGAGACAAACTGATCATGATTTTCACAGCTTTGGAATGTTGAAATTACTGATACTACAAAAGTCAATAAATTAACACCAGACAAATTAGTAATAAGTACAAGGTGATAATACAATCATATTTGATTATCAGCCCTAATTGCAACTATGGGTTTTAATTGAGATGTAGCTTCTTGAATCAGTGTTACTCCGATTAGATGATTGATATACAATATACATATATCGATAATTCATCAATAATTTAATTAAAGGAAAAAAAAAACACAAAATGTTTTTATAAGAATTTGTTTATGGTCTTTGATGAGTGTTCATATTGTATGGGTATATAACCTGGATATTGACAGTTTTCACTCATTCTCAATTTGTCTTCAGACACTCAAAGTTCTTCAAACAACAAATCATGTCACTGGATGTGGTACAAAAGCCAGTAAAAATGTCTTTCCGTATCGATGATCTGGCAATAAGTAGCCGTAAGATTAGTTCTGATCAATCTGAGGCAGTCGTTTACAATTTAAACTGGCGCCAAAGCAACGCCCAAAGTCAAGATGTGAACACACCAGTAAAACATCACCTATTGATTCCTAACGCTACTAGCACTCCGCTGTCACTTCCGTACACTAAATCCAGCACCGACCCTCCATGTCGACACTTAAAGAGGAAACGAGACGATGACTCAATTTCCATGGAAGGTAGCAGCTTCGATTTGTCCCAGTCAAAATCTGACAATTCCATTTCAAGTAATTATGATGACGACAGCAGCGAACAATCTAAAAAGAAATCAAGATGTCTATTTACTTCTGTGCAAGTAAGAGAACTTGAGAAATGTTATAATACCAACAAGTACCTGCCGAATGAAGAACGACCTGCATTCGCCAAGCGACTAGGACTCACTCAGCAGCAAGTCAAGACATGGTTTCAGAATAGACGAATGAAGGCAAAACGACAACAGAAGACTAATACGTCCAAATACAATGGTTTAATTGTAACTCCTTGTGCTCCATTTTTTCATGTGACCGGATACAATACAACACAGTTACCAGGATATTTCAGCTATAAGCCACAGTTTCCAGGATCACCAGTAACTCACGAATCCATGTCTTGTATGTATGGGTTCAGCCCTTTGTCACCCATAAATCACCCGGGTTACATCCAGCCGGTATACAATGGCTTTTCACCACAGCTAGCTGAAGAACATAGACAATGATACTTGAATTATTTGTGTTGTGTATATCTTGTTATTTATATATTTGTTACTGTTGAATTCTGAATATATCCTTTGTTATCAATAATAAGAATAAATATAAATTATAAATCGGTTGTTTGTATCTTTTAACTAGAAATATTCAGAAGCATCAAGTTTATTTATGAATGCTACCTTGACAAGAAGTCTAATCCAGATGTAGTACTTTTGTTAACCGCTTAGCAGAGGTCGTCGTGGTGTAGTGACAGGGCATCGGACTGGTAAGCCAATGGCCCTCTATCGAATCTCGTTCGAGATGAAAATTTCAGTTATAAAATTTGAGACACATTATAGACACAATTTGGGGAGGGGGGGGGTGTATAGATAAGACTAGTATGCTTGATGGGATAAAAGGTTATGCAGTACAAAGGATGCAGGTTTAATGCGTCTGTACAGATACCGAGAAACAATATATTGAATTGTCACAACACAGAGAGATCTTCCACTCGCATTAGGTTTCCTATATAAATGTAAATTTGCTTAACAAAATTTAATTATTGATCAATAAGTTTAATGTTGATTAGGAATAGTTTCTGAAAATATGCATTATTAATGGTCGTTGTATGCCTCTCTTCAAAGTTGCTTTTAATAATTCCATTCAATATTGAATACGACCATCATATAATAAAGTAACCTACAGTCCTATTTAAAATACTTCGTCGCACTTTTAAATCAAATTCTGCTTGCACAAATTATGTTAATAAGTGTATTGTATTGTTCAAAATGTTTATGCGATGTTTCTATACACAGATGGCCGCGACATATTGAAAAATGTGGAAAACTGCTAAAATAAAGATAATTTTAAAAACCTAAATCTTTGTCTAAATGTACTACAATTAAAGCGCTATTTTAGATTAAGAATCATCATTTAAACTCATGGTCAACACTTATAAAATCATTTAAAAATTTAGTTTTAATATCTAAACAGACTTAAACAGAGTAGCAAAAACCAAGGTAGGGTCAGGTGGAAAATCATGCCCAACAGATGTGCACAATTTATTAAGTTTCCAATGCAGTGCAGAAACGGAGATCAGATGATTATTATAATAAAATAGAGTTGCCTTTCCTGTGTTTATTCTTTTTTTTTCAAAGAAATCTATAAAATATATATATAAACCTAGCGGGCTAAATTTGTGACTTTAGAGGTCTCTCAACTTTTCAAATCCCACTTTGTTATTTTTTTAGGTATACAATAACATATATAAAAGATGGATCCATTTAAAATGTAGGTAGTGAACTCGAACGAAGAGAGATAACTCAGGTTAATAGCGACATCGTATCCTTTTTCTTTGCTCTTTCCTTTCCATAAATTTTCATGTTTTATTTTCTTTTCTTTCTTTGCTTATCTTACATTTACAGGAGAACAAAGGAAATACTTAATACAAATGTATAAAAAGATGATTAAAGTCTGTCTTCAGGAGACGCCAAGTGCAATTCACAGACCCCCCCCCTTTTGTCTCGGTGCAGAAAAAACAGATACTACAATAAATGGTAACAAAAAATATTTCCGGTTATATAAAGAATGAATAAAAATAAATAACTAAAGTGTGTGTCTGTAGGAGACATCAAGGGACGGTGCTTCAGGAAATATCTCCTCCTGCAAATTCACAGCAAATAACATTGATCCTCGTGCTTCAATAGTAACAAAAAATAGTGAAAAACAAACACAAAACACAAAAACACAAAAAAATCGGTGATATTTGGAATTAATTGTTTCTTATGATTAGCTTTAATGAATTTCTGAAATATGATCTTTTGACCTTGAAAGAATCCGTCTTGATCGAAAACGTTGTGATCTATATAATGTTTAACAAATATTAACAATAAGAATTTGAAATTACATCAGGAACTGTATATGAAGTATTATATGATCCCTGATTACATACGATGTATATTGATTTGGTATGATATGTTAACTGTCGTAATAAAAAGTTATTTTTGACTGGGTATGAATCTTAAATTACTGAATAGTACACAGATAACTAAAGTTTTGACTCGTCACTTTTTTTCAGCTACATGTTGTACTTGGATTGTTGTATTTCTGCAAGTCTATTTGGAAATATAGAAAAGTTTGCTATTTTCAGATACGATTTGGGTAATTCATTATTACTGGAGGTTTTCACAAGGTTATTATTTTGTAGATTTTAGAAATTTGTAAAGTTCAGTGTTCATATTGTTCTGTTTTGTTTTGTTCTTGTATTTTGGGGTATACTGATTTTTTTTAGCAATTAAATTCTTATTTGTATACATTTATATACAATTTTCATTTTTATTTTACCATCGAAAATGTTATTTTCTGCATGTCTTGACATTTATATTATCAAATGTATTATTTATGTTAAATTAACTAAAATTCATTTTCTATTACATAAATTAGAAATCCCAAAGGGTCGAACTAGTTTTATATTTTATATTTTTTTTTATTTGGCAACAAGTTTAATTTACATATAATGACAATATACAGACAGATACATATTGTATAGGTACATTTTGTACATTTGCGCCAAGATAATCATCAATTTTCATTTTATTTAAAAGTTGGGCGGTTGAGAGTTAGTTTTATCATAATAGATCCTACAGTCTGGAGGGAATTATTTTGAATTTACTTTTTAAATCTGTAGTTTGACTATAAATATAAAATTCAATTAACAATTTGTCAGATATTTGGGTTTTGCAGTTTATTTGCGTGTAGAAATATATACTTTCCAACTACACAGTTCATGCATTTCTTCAGGGGTAAAACAATAATTGTTTATTTTAATAATTTTTATATATTTCTACATTGTAGCATATTGAGTTTTTAATTTTTTTTTGGTGGGGGGGGGGGGGGGGGTAGACGGCGACCAAACATCTGGTGTTATTGCGCCCTTAGTTGCCTCTTTTTCCCTGTACTAGGGTTTTCTTTTCTGGAAAAAATAAATTTGAGGTATTTTATTTTATGAATTTGTTTATTGGAGGACAAGAGGAAGAGGGGGTTGTTACTTTATTAAAATTGTAATTTACTAAATTTTGAATCGAATATTTTATTATTTTAATTAAAATCCAGTGGCTTCTTTTGATAATTTAAAGTTTGATCGGTGTCATCCATTCTGTTTAAACTAGGGAGTAGGTGTTGATAGCCGAAGCAATCATTTACCTTAAAGAATAGATCTATATAGTCAATCCCTTATTAAAAAAATAAATTATATTAAGATATCATGACAAATTGATCATTATTTTCCCAGCTTGGAAACGTTGAAAACAGTCAATAAATTAACACCAGATAAATTAGTAATAAGTACAAGGTGATAATACAATCATATTTAATTATCAGCCCTAATTGCAATTATGGGTTTTAATTGAGATGTGGCTTCTTGAATCAGTGTTACTCCGATTAGTTGATTGATATACAATATACATATATCGATAATCCATCAATAATTTAATTAAAGGAAAAAAAACACAAAATGTTTTTATAAGAATTTGTTTATGGTCTTTGATGAGTGTTCATATCGAATGGGTATATAACCTGGATATTGACATTTTTCACTCATTCTCAACTTGTCCTCGGACAATTGCAATCTATATTCTTTAAGCAACAAACTATGGCAATTGAAGTGGTTAAAAAGCCAGTAAAAATGTCTTTCCGTATCGATGATCTGGCAATAAGTAGCCGTAACACTAGTTCTGATCAATCTGAGGCAGTCGTTTACAATCTAAACTGGCGCCAAAGCAACGTCCAAAGTCAAGATGTGAACACACCAGAAAAACATCACCTATTGGTTCCTAACGCTACTAGCACTCCTCTGTCACTTTCTCACACTAAATCTAGCACCGACCCTCCGTGTCGACACTTAAAGAGGAAACGAGACGATGACTCAATTTCCATGGAAGGTAGCAGCTTCGAATTGTCCCAGTCAAAATCTGACAATTCCATTTCAATTAATTCTAATGATGACAGCAGCGAACAATCTAAAAAGAAATCAAGATGTCTATTTACTTCTGTGCAAGTAAGAGAACTTGAGAAATGTTATAATACCAACAAGTACCTGCCGAATGAAGAACGTCCTGCATTCGCCAAGCGAATAGGACTCACTCAGCATCAAGTAAAGACATGGTTCCAGAACAGACGAATGAAAGCAAAACGTCAACAGAAAACTGCTTCATTGAATCACAGCAGTTGTTTTATAACTCGATACGCTCCTCCTCATGTGACCGTATACAACGCACAGTTTCCAGGACATTTCAACTACCAGCCACATTTTCCAGGTTCACCGGTAACACAAGTGTTTGATTCCATGTCGTATTTTTATGGGATCAGCCCTTTGTCACCCATCAATCACCATGGTTACATTCCGCATGTATACAATGGACTATCACCACAGCCAGCTGAAGAACATAGACACTGATACTCCTGTTATTTTTGTTGTGTATAAATTGTTATTTATATATTTGTTACTGTTGAATATTTAATATATCCTTTGTTATCAATAATAATAATAATAATAAATGATAAATTACATATTTTGTATATTTTAAGGAGAAATATTCAAAAGTTAATTATTGGTGATTTTCCTTGACACAAAGTCCAATTGAGACGTAGTACCCTCATATCAGAGAAAATTTAGTTGTTTTTATTGGTTAAAACATGGTCAGGTGGTATTTATTAATCTGCGTTAAAATGCCAAGCAGGCATTTTCATAATAATGCCCGTGGGCATTACCACAGGGTAATGCCTTCTTGCAAGTTAGTGTTACGTCCCCTTTTTAAAACGCAAACGTGATGCAGCAGTTGTTAATTAAATTCTAGACAATTCTAGATGAAATTTTTGTTTCAATGAAATAAAAACAATACTTGCTCAAATAGTATTGTTGTAATATTATACAACAGGGTGCCTTTTTTATGTACTTAGTAGGTATGCATATTTCGAATAATAAATTCTTGTCAGTAATGCTTGAAGTAGAAAAAAGAATATATATGAGGAACTTCCATGAATGTACTATATATCAGCATAGCACCAAAAGTAACGACAGAAACATAAACACACATCCAGAGGTCATCATGAGGTATTAAACAAACATGTACAAGTAAGGAACCCACACTCTACAGATTTATATTCTTCAATGATATAAACAATAGTTGCTTATATAGAGGGCATTATCATGATAAATTGACTGCCCTCAGGACAGATATTGCCTTCAACATTGATAATGCCCTCGCCTGCGGCTCGGGCATTATCAATGTTTCAGACAATATCAGGCCCTGGGCAGTCACTATATCATGATAATGCCCTCTATATAAGCAACTATTGTATAATTACCGCTTAGCAGAGGTCGTCGTGGTGTAGTGGTTAGGGCGTCGGACGGCTAAGCCATTGGCCCCTCTTCCGATTCTCGTTCGAGATGGTATTTCAGGGATAAAATTTGCGACACTTCATTAACACAATTTGCAACAAATGTTGTATAGATAATAGAAGTACATTTGATGGGAATAAACGATTCTGCAGTTCTAATTGTGCATGTTTAAGGCGTCTGTGCATAAATCGAGAAAGACTATATTGAATTACCGCCATTCAGACAGCTCTCCCTTTCGCAGAGAAATTGACAAATAAATATATACATGTAAATTTGCTCATCCAATTCATTATTGATCAATAAGTTTAAAGTTAATTAAGCATCATTTCATCATTGTATGCTCCTCTTTAAAATTGGTTTTAATTATTCACTTCAATATTCAAGGCGACCGTAATACGATATTTACGAATAATCTAAAATCCTCATAAATTCTGCTTGCACAAATTATGCTCAGTGGTCGCTTTCTATGAAGATGAGACAAACATATTCTTAAAGTCAAAATTCAATAAATGAGCGCCGCGAAGAATCGCGCAACGATGCGAAACGTATACGTAAAGCGGTAAGAGTTATCCCCCGTACACCGTTATATGCGAAACGGACGTATTGTAGGCTTTTTACTTGACGTTTTTCATTAAGTCAAGGGTAAACTTCATTAAATTAAAACACACAATATATGTTTAGCATTGATTAGCAGTGGACCATTGAAAGATACTTATCTTAACAAAGTATGTTTCAAATTTTAACAATATATATTGAGCCCATCTAAGTCGACACGTTTTTTATTTTACCCGAAAATTGCTAATTTTTTGATTTTTCGTGCATATTTGATTTTTTTATGGACAAGGCGACTTAACTCCAGAACAAGATCTGACTTTCGTAAGTTAACAGTAGAGGAGCCTAAGGAAAATGTCACTAGACAAGTCTAGTGAGTCTTGTACCAGTCTTTTTAGCACTTTTTAAATTCTGATCACAGATACAAAAAACTTGGCAATATTTTGTAACCATTTTTACCATTTTAGTAACAATGAGTTTAGTTTTTTTAGAATAATTTTTAATATTTACACTGGAAACAATAAGAAAAAAGTTTTCATGTACTTATTAATACAGTTTCATTTTTTTCAGTAGAAAGGCTACGTATTGCAAGTTCGGAGGAGCTTTTGTTCCGTCATGAATGGCAAAAGGTAAAAAAAAACAAGAATATTTTCTACATGACTGGAAGGCTGTAAAAAATTGAAGCATTGCTCATTGAAGCTAATGGTCTTATTGAGTATGAGGCTGATTTAGATCTAGGTTATATAGGTCTTCCAAATGTTTCGGTTTTAATGCTGCTGATGAGAGGTAACTCCTTGAAATGCGTCGTATACAGCATAGTATAAATTTATTATATCTAATATTAGTATCTTTGGATTGTTATTTATAAATAGTACAAGTAAATAGCACTGATTAAACCGTCAAAAAAATGTTTCGGAGGGTTTGATTGGGGTAGGGGTTCTTGAATTTTGACGATCTTCATCATTTTTCCGTTTAACTCCCCCTACTCATCCACACACTGTACATACCAAGAACATCTTTATTTTTCAATTTCAAGTATTATACATGTGCATAGTTAGGACAAATAAAGGATTTTACAACAAAATAGAGTTGGTAGGAAAAACTTCTAGTTTAATGCCCCCCCCCCCCCCTGATATAGGTGTATCTCTGACAACCCCCCCCCCCCCCCCCAAAAAAAAATGACGCCAAAAAGACAACAACAAGAAATACAAAGATTCCTTGTTAATGTCCTATGTTTTCGAAAAGAGATTTGTTACTAAATAGCCGCAATGTTATGTTAGGCTATATATATACATATAGGTTTTCACCGTTTTGCAACAGATCATAAAAATAAGAGCAAAAAATCTATTAAAGACTTTTATGATGAACTCTTTCTAGAGTAAGTAAACAAATTTGACAATAGTTCAAAACTAAAGTTGTACAGTAAATTGAAAGCAAATTTAGTTCAAGCAGACTATTTCAAATTGAATAACTTTAACAGCCGTAGATTATTAACAAAATTTCGAATCAGTGATCATAATTTAGAGTTGGAGCTGGGACGCTATGAAAAGATACCCCATGAACAAAGAACATGCAAAATTTGTAATGTTGTTGATGATGAATATCATTTCTTCTTAAATTGCAAAATCAACAAGGAAATACGATTAAAGTTTCAAAATCATATTATAAATGTGCACCCTAATTATAACCAGCTTGGCTCTCTAGATAAATTACGAATTATTCTAAATCCAGATATGAATGTTTTGTCCAGTGGTGTTGATTTTATAAAGCAGTCTTTGGAACTGCGAAAATGAGATCCATATTGGTCAAGTGCAAACATATTTGGAACTATAATAACTTTATTTATGTATGTCTCTTGTGTTATGTATTTTATATACTGTGTATAATATGTTAATGTTTGTATTTGCTCAACCCGTCATGGTTTGATTTGCAATAAAGTATCCAGTTGTCTTGGAAATTAATTAAAAATGAAAACCAACAGTCAACCAGGCCTTGCAAAAAAAAACCACAAATAGCAACGTCGGGTCATTTCCACCGGGGTAATGCGACATATCATTAAAAAAAAAACAACAAAAAAACAAAAGCCAACAAGGGAAAAAAAACACAAATAGCAGTTGGTGTTAAAATTTATCAATAAGTAAATGTATTTTTTCCGTCAAAAGGTCTGCCCGGTATATAGAGGGCATAAAACATGAAATGACCACACACTCTATAATTATTGCGAATCAGCTGAGAAGGGTAATCACAATTTACAGGGGCAGATTGAATTTTACCATCAAAGTATGTAAATACAAAAATATTCCATAATTTAACATATTATAAAAATGAAGTTTCGTACAAATATCGTTAACAAGTTATTTGTGCCAGTTACTTTGAACCAAAAACCCTCAAAATAAAGACCATTTCCTGACATAACCAGTCCTCCCAGATTTATACGTTATCGCAACGTCACGATTTTTGTCATATATATGTTTGCGAATGTGTTCAAGCTTCAACCCCATCTGCAGTGACCTAAGATTTTTTTACATCATTAAATTCTCCAGAAAAAGGAGAATACAATATCATTTTTTGAAAAAAAAATCTATGCACTTTTGATTTTCCCTATTAATTCTATATAAATAGCAAACTGTAGTTGTATTCCCATGAAACGAACTCGGTGACATGATTTTTTTTCAACATAGCTGGCTTCCAAAAGTTCAGTTCTTTTCAGTGTTAAAATTTTAAAATACTCAATGCAGTTTGCTGATGATGAACCAAGATTACCCTTCGCTCGGTGGTAACGACTGGATTTTTTAGTTACCTGCAAGTGTTGAAATTTCCAATTCATTGTTTTTAATAAAATACTACCAACTTTTATTACGTATTCATAGATTTTATGTCTTAAATGAAGTATGAATATCCTAACTACTGATATGTGTTTTCAGTTTTAACACCCGACAAACAATTTTTAGAAACCAATACAAATTTTAAGCATTTAACAATAATAAACGTGTAAATAATGACTCCCTTTTAAGGTGAAAGTAATCGCCTCGGTATTCTTTTGCCATATATATATATATATATATATATATATATATATATATATATATATTTTAAAAAACAATGAATTATAAAGTGTAATAGCACATTTCATATTACTAATGGTTAAAGGAGTAAGGCCAGTTTCCCCGGTATTTGTTTCTATGGTAACCATTGATTTTTTAATCTTAAATATTTCCAAATTTTTATCGTAAATTATTGTATGCTATGACTTGTTTTGTTAGCACACAAAAATTGTATGCTTAATCATCTATAATAAATTCAAGTTTTCTACCGGCAGAGGTCGTGTATATCGGTGATGGGGATCAATTTGCATCACTTTTTGAAATATTGCCAAGAAGGACATTCAGAACTAAAACCATTCTACTGTCGTATGAAAGGAGATACATGAACTCATTTACAGCCAAAAATTCTTTTTGGTTCATGTTGAAAAACTAGGGCCGGTTTCACGAAGCTATCCTAAGACCTGTCATAAGATATATCTTAGGACATATCTGAGGATCCTCCTATGACTATCTTAGGCCCCTGTCTTAAAGACGTTAATTTGGTAAATTTGTGTTAAAACTGTCTCCCGTATTTAGAAATTTGTTTAGTAACTTATTTGTTTGTTATGATGAGCAACTCTTTAGAGACCTCATACCACGCTATACCTCCATATATTTTGAAAGGTTGTATAGTTTTGGAAAATGACCATAGAAGTGTAAGAAATGCAAGAGGAAATAGCCCTACTTCTTTTTGTTATCCTAAGTTGACCGTACTTCGACTTATGTTACCCTGTTTATCGAGTGGGCAAGCTTATTCAGGGAAGCACAATTTTAATTAAGAAAATATCTTTAACTTATATGGCTTAGGGAAAATCAGAAAAAAATCAAATAAGGTTTAAAAACTTTTAAAATTGATCAAAGATTTTGGTTCATGTTTAGAAGTTCTGAATGAAACTATTTTCTTTGACAGTTTTAATATTTTCCTCAGTTTTTAGGTGATCTGTAGATATGTAGTCAACCACTTACTCAATTACATAAATTATATTAAGATGTCGAGACAAACTGATCATGATTTTCACAGCTTTGGAATGTTGAAATTACTGATACTACAAAAGTCAATAAATTAACATCAGACAAATTAGTAATAAGTACAAGGTGATTATACAATCATATTTGATTATCAGCCCTAATTGCAATTATGGGTTTTAATTGAGATGTGGCTTCTTGAATCAGTGTTACTCCGATTAGTTGATTGATATACAATATACATATTCCGATTATTCATCAATAATTTAATTAAAGAAAAAAGACACAAAATGTTTTATAAGAATTTGTTTATGGTCTTTGATGAGTGTTCATATCGAATGGGTATATAACCTGGATATTGACAGTTTTCACTCATTCTCAATTTGTCTTCAGACACTCAAAGTTCTTCAAGCAACAATAATGTCACTAGAAGTGGTAAAAATGTCTTTCCGTGTTGACGATCTGGCAATAAGTAGCCGTAACACTAGTTCTGATCAATCTGAGGCAATCGTTTACCATTTAAACTGGTGCCAAAGCAGCATCCGAAGTCAGGAAGTGAACACACCAGTAAAATACCACTTGTTAGTTCCTAACGCCACAAGCACTCCACTGTCGCTTCCGCGCACTAATTCCAACAAAGACCCTTCATGTCGACACTTGAAGAGGAAACGAGACGACGACTCAGTTTCCAGGGAAGAATTTTCCAGCAGCTTCGAATTGTCCCAGTCAAAATCTGACTATTCCGTTTCAAGTAATTCTGATGATGACAGCTGCGAAGAACCTAAAAAGAAATCAAGATGTCTATTTACTTCTGTGCAAGTAAGAGAGCTTGAGACATTTTACAATACCAACAAGTACCTGCCGATTGAAGAACGACCTGAACTCGCCAAGCGACTAGGACTCACTCAACATCAAGTCAAGACATGGTTTCAGAACAGACGAATGAAGGCAAAACGCCAAAAGAAAACTGCTTCGTTGAATCACAGCGGTTTTATTGTAACACGATACGCGCCTCCTCATGTGACCGGTTACAACACAGCACAGTTGCCAGGATATTTCAGCTACAAGTCACAGCTTTCAGGTTCACCGGTCACACAAGTGTTTGATTCCATGTCTCGTATGTATGGATTAAGCCCCTTGTCACCCATCAATCACCCTGGTTACATTCCGACTGTTTACAATGGTCTATCACCACAGGCAGCTGAACAACATAGACATTGATGCCGGGACAATTCTTATACTGAATTATATTAGTTTGTTATGTCTTGTTATGAATTCTTATTTTACTGTTGAATATTGAATATACCATGTGTTGTTATAATAATAAAGAACCATTCAGATCAACTCTTTCTTACTCTTTTTGTGTGCATGTTTTGCTTCATTTTGTGACGATCCAGAACTGCAATAGTACTTGTCATGTCTCCATAATATTTGGTCAGTGCATGTGTCTTAGACAGTGAGCAACTCATAATTGGGTCAATTTTACCTACATATTTCCAGGCTGTTAGTCAATTACCGGTAATTGTCTTTCTTCCATGACACCGTTAAGTTTTGCATTGGAGAGTGCAGAGCAGCCGTACAACAATCAGGTCACCTTGGACTACACTTCAGTGACTGGTAAAGTTTTGTGTTAAAATCCATTTTCTTGAATGCTATACGACATATAGTCATGAAACTACAGTGGATACACCATGCAGAGTACAGCACAGCCATACAACAATGAGTCACAATGACCTACATTTCATGCTTCGGTAAATTTGGTTAACTTTTGCTTTTAGGTCCATTTTCTTGAATGCTACACAGCCTATAGTCTTGAAACTTCATCAGTGCATATAACTCGGAGAGTACACCACAGCCATACAACAATTAGAACACTTTGACCTACATTTCATGTTTCAGTGGCGGCTAAGGTCAGTTAAGTTTTAGGTCCGGATACAATAAGAACTAGGATCATGTCGTCTTGTCTGCAGATGTATTTGAGGGAAGAGGCAAGCATCCAACAATAATTAGGTCACTGTGACATAGATTTCATGGTCTACTGACTTTGGTTCAGTTTTAGATCTGTTCTCATATCTTGGATACTGTAAGATATGGGATCATTAAATCTCGCATGGGGATGTGTCTAAGACGAGCATCCAACAAGAATTTGGCATTGTCACCTAGAATTCACGGTATACTGACTTTGGTTAAGTTTGAGGTTCGACCACGCATCTTACGTACAAATATGAGGAAAAGCACGACCTTAAACGAAGAAGCATTTGTTTCCCTCACATGACAATAAGGGCGAGTCAGTAATGGGACGAGATGACTTGGAATCAGACAATCTTAGTCTTTTTCAATCAGACTCGTTGAGCGCCCTCTTGATATATGCACCTCTCAAGCCGTTTTCAACCCATGCGAGGTGATACTACAAAATTTTCAGAAGCACCAATCATAACATAAAAGCTACCTTTGTTCGCATATAAATGGTAGTATCATGTATCTTGCAAGAAGTATGACCATATAAGTATAACATATTTATTTAGCTACATATTAGAGACGGCTAGCTTTTTTGAAGAGCTATTGACTTTCCCTTTCATTTTCCTTTGCTCTACAAATAATTACATATGAGAATCTGAGAAATGACTGGCTAAACAGAATCACCTTGTTTAAACGAAGAGAACATTGACAACAGTTATGGCATAAGAATTGAAATAAAAAAAAACTTTGAATACCTTAAAAATTTAATGTAATTATACTAATTGAATGTTTCTTTTATTCGTTTTATAGGATCGTGAAAGCATTGAATGTGTACATATTTTTTACCCATACAGTGGAATATATAAGAAACCAAAATGTCATTCGTGAGGAACAAAAAGAGAAATATGATATGCATGTTATGTTTGTAACAGTTGTGCTAAAAAAACGATAGATAACGACCTTCAAACAGGAAAATGCGTATATAAATAATTGTTTGAAAATAACATTTACTACCCTCTATGAAAGACAATTTTTTTATTTTAATGGGATCAAAGAAGTTAGTCTCGAAGAAATATTGATATGTATTCTATAAATATTTTTCCGCCCCCCCCCCCCCCCACCAAAAAAAAAAAAATACTACAATATTGTTTTGTTCCAATAGATATATAATCCTTTTTCCACCAAATTTTCCAGAACCTACCTTTCTTCCTTGCTCTCCAACAGAAATCGTAATTTGAAGAAAACTTTTTATATATGAAAAAAAAATCAATATCTAAATTGAGTTTTATTTAATATCTTGACACTATTTTCTGGAAGGGGGGATTGATTCTTGATTAAGGTTGTAAAGAACCTAGGAATATCTCCCTCGTGCTAGCTCTATCCTTAGATGGTTTTGGCGTTGCATTTTATTTTTATCATTTGAAATTGCACTTCAACGTTTTTTGTTAGTGATTTTTCTAGTGTTTCGTTAGTGAAATTGATACTGTAAATTTACTGTAACAAATATAGTAAATATGTGAAAACTAAGTACATATAGCATATCTTCTCCATACATACTTCTGTCTACAGATGGTTTTTGCATTATATTTTGTTTGTCATTTACAATTGATTTTGGCATTTCATCGTTTTGGAGTTACTCATGTTAATATTTCGGCTTTCAACTGATGAATCTTATCCACATCGTGTGCATGAACATGGGTATTTAGATGTTTGCATTGTCTATGGGTTCTGGTTTATTGATATCATCCTACAACTTATTGCTTCCTAATATTTTGCCTATCTTTGAATTGCTAGGCCTACTGGAAAAAAATATAATAAAACCAGAAAATGAAGAAATGCTTTTCACAAATTTTTAAACAGTGGAATGTGTATATTTATATAGTAAACATGAACAAACAAATATTCTATCAATAGATTGAAGAAGACCATTATAATCAAGATTAAACTTGCGCTATACAATACTTAGTAATCTATATTGGACATATTGGCTAAAGTTGTCTCTCTTTAAACAAGACTGGCTTAAATTGCATGTCACAGTTAATTATATTGTAAATGTGTAACATTCAAAATGTATATCTTAAGAATAGTTTACAAGCTTTCTGACAGAAATTGGAAAAGGGGAGGTCTTGTTTACTCAATTTAAAAAAGGTGTAACCTTATTTCGGTCGGGTCTTTGTGATTATTTGTCTTGCTATTTTATTTTATAGTTTCAGCATGAATTGTTAGGCAATAATGGTAGAGTCAATATTAATTTAATTTTCTGATTGCTGATAAAATTTAACTGTTTGAGAGAATCATATTATATATATATATACCTCAAGATATGCATAACATGATGATTAAATTCATTAATGAATGACTAATACAATTTTATCTTCAGTATTCTGTATTCTGAGATTATGTACCGTCTTCCCATTTTTAGTTGATTACACGTACATCGACCTGCATTTAGAGTTAAATTACGTTTAGAACCGTGTACATTTTTCTTTTTTTTAATTACTTATTCTGAACAAATTCTGAACAGGGTATCGACTTCCCTTCGGTTTTCTCTTGCTTTGTTGAAACCAGTGCAAGGGTTCGATATTTACGTTTTTTGTCCTTCAGAATTGTTTTTTAACTGCACTTGTCTACGGTCGGCCTTGAATCATTCCTTTAACATATTATAGATAACTTCGAACTATTCTTATTCTGCAGTAATCAATTTTAGAAGTCGATTTTGTTTAATTTCATATTACGCACAAATGATACTTGGGTTGAACTAATAACCAATTTTTGAAAGAGCTATGACGGAAGACCATAAACAGACAAATTATTCATCCTCTATTGACCGCTTCTTTTATTGTTTTATAAAAAAACAATATCGGAGATAAAGATACAATATCATAATAGATCAAAGAGAATAAAAATACTTTTCATGCAAATTAATCTAATAAAAATTTGCATCGATTTCAATATCTGAATAAAAGTACATGTACGTTCAGTTTTGTTTAAATGCATTAAACTAGTTTATTTTATTAATATAATCAATTTACAGAAGAAAATGATTTTTTTAAATGAAATTGCATATTCATTTAGTATATCAATGATCGTTGTTATTTGAATAAGTTTTAAACCGTTTCTGGGACTAGTTATAGAATTAATATAAACGAAGCATAAACACATTGATTGTAAAATAATTTTTTGTTTGCATGGTGCATAATCTTCGACTTTGTTCTTGTTTGTTGATCTTTAAATAAATGAATAAATTAGGGCAGGTGTCAGTTTTTTCTCGTCGTAAATTCCATGGAAGATGTTTGAATTTACAAGATTCTAGAATAAAATTCTTTGGATATCTATTCAAATAAGGTTATATCAAAACGTACTGAATAGCTTTAGTGAATCAGAATTCTACCTCTTATTTAAGCCATAACTACATCTTTTCTATTGTTTAAATTCATTAATGCAGGATCAAGAACCGTTTATTAAATTGGTAGACTTTTATATGTTGCTATTCTCCTGTGTCTCGATGTTAGAGTTACCGAGAAAGTTTGTCCAACTCCTTATGATCACTTGCCTGTCAACATTGTATGTTAGAATTGAGATCGTAGTGAGGTGTGTTCGATTCAAATGTTAAGTGACAAGTACAGCCAGTTTTCCTGTCGGAGGTCTGTGATTCTCCCCGGCTTCCTATACCAATAAAAACTAGCCAGATCCACTAAAGGTGGCTACAATGCAACATTCCAAATCAATTAACCGATCAATCAATCTGAATTCGCCCTGACCTTCAATTTTGTTTTTCTGGAGCCCGTTTCACAAACATTCATAAGACTAAGATGAAGACTGGTTCCATGACGTCAATAGAACAAAGATATTTAAAACCGGAAATCAGATCACGACTAATCGTAGTCGTATGAATGTTTGAGAAACTTAACCCTGGGCTTTCCTTTATTTTGTTGCTTTGGCGTTTTTTGCTGATACAAGTATTGACAAGCGGATTGTATTCCAGAGACTATATTAAAGACTCTTTATTTGTGATATAGTCTCCCTCATAAATATGAGTTCATACTTTATATATTTTTTCAAGCTTTCTTATAACCTCTAGTTAGATTTTACAGTACTGGGTCTGTATGCCTGTAGGTAAATAACTACTTAAGATTAAACAATCAAATTGGGAGTCAACGCTTACATTATCAGTACAAACAAACTATAGTCCTAACCCGTGGTTAATATATACATTATAAATATCAGCACTAATTATGTATCCTTGAAATATACCCTACTGTATGCTTAAACAACTAAGTCAATTGATTTTCCCCTTTAGCTATTATTTAAGATGTGTATCGGTGTTAAAAGGTTGTCTTTTTATTCCAATCTGAAATAGTCTTCTCATCAAACGGTTAGGATCGACTACATCAAATGCAGATTTAGCATCCATTTTGGTTATAACAACGTTCTTTTTATTATCTTGAGTCTCTCTTTTGACTTCTCTTATGTAATTCAAGCTGGATTTGACGAGGATGTCTAGGCAGTAAATCCTCCTTGTGTTAGATTTTTGCATATACAAGTATATATGCTTGGATTCTAATTTAAATGATAGCTTCTAATATCTTAATACTCATTGGTAAAATTATTCTTCTATGACATGATTGATTTCTTTCTCACACCTTTGTTTCGTAGACAAAGATTAATTGTCCAAAGGTTCACAATTCCAGAACGGAAAGATTTATTTAACATCAAGTAGGAATCAAAAGCGAAAAGGCTTTCCTCGGTTAGTATTATAGACGATTTGAGCTGATAAAATTTAGTAAGAACAAGAAATCAAAAGGGATAACAGGAAACTACAAAAATGACATACCATGAAATCAAAAGTCTCAAAACAAACCTAAAAAAGCAACAAA
Organism: Mytilisepta virgata; assembly: GCA_028015205.1. NCBI lineage: Eukaryota > Metazoa > Mollusca > Bivalvia > Mytilida > Mytilidae > Mytilisepta > Mytilisepta virgata. Next base: position 23,305,034 of record CM051515.1, read on the forward strand.
GTAAACATTTAACTGTATTTTTTGGTATCTGTTTATTTGTGTGTAAACGAAATTTATGAATATGTTTCGTGCATTTTCTGAATATTTACTTATAAAGTTTGGATAATCCAAATGTTCTTTAAAATTACAAGTTGGTGTGTTAATTTTAAATAATGAAGGAATTACCTAAATAACATAATATTGCATAGGGGATTTCACATATAGAGATAACGGAATTAGTGTGTATAGTATTGTGACAAGTAAGTCCTTATCATTTAAAAACAGCAAAATTCGGAATGAAAAATATAAAATTCAATATTGATTGTATCCGAAATAGCGAAGACTTGTATCTCAAAAAAATACCAATACAGGTCATTAAAACATCATAATAAGTAACCTTTAAATACAAAAGAACTAAGTATACCATTAAGGATGCTCGCTGGTCATGTTTTGGTCTTTTTGTCAGATTTTCGGAATCCTCGGGTTTTATCCATTTCTTAAACATGATTTTTTTGGCCCACGAACCCCCACTTTTTCTTTTATAATTCAATCATGTATACCTTAAAATGGTATTTGACAAACTTTTATGAAATCCTTTTTATTTTTTCATACATGTTTGAGAGACTGAAGTTGTCAATGCAAAGACAATGAAAAATCCAGAGAAAACCCATTTCCTGCAAATTTTCAAGGCCTTATAGCTCTAAAATGAGCACATGAACCTATATTTTTTTCTTTTCTTATTTGTTTACTATTCATATGTTCTCTCAAACTAAAACACCTATTTCAAATGCTATTTATTTCCTATTAGACCAGCGATCATCCTTAATTTCAAATCCTTTCCTTTGGTAAAAAAAAGAAACCAACCATAGTAGCTTTTAATAACTAGAACAACTATAACCGCGACAATCGTAAAATATGAAGTCAACTGAAATGTACATTATACATGTAGGCATGCATCCTCGACATTTATAAACTGCACAGCAAATACCAGAAAAGCCTCAATATTAATCAAAATGTTGTTGAGTTGGATAATTGTAGCCCTTTTAATATTATTTGGTTCGATTTGGTTTGACGTAATAAAGTTTTGTTGCTAACAGAAAATTGAAGTTCTTTGAAATTGAAATATTCGTACAACAAAGATGCCGACTATTTGTCTGATTTCAAACATAATTTGAAGTAAATTGTCAAGATCAATGTTAATCATAGAAATATTCATTACAATAGCTAGAACCAGACACCTTACCCGCGGTATAACTAAGGAAAGAAGAATGCGTAAGGTATCTCGAGGGATTTGCAATAAACACTTTTCCTCGATACTAATGTATAGCTATTGGCAAAGAAAATGTTTTTCGTCAGCATTTCATTGCATAAGGGAATATGAAAATTACATTTTTCTTAACAATCGCTTCGTAAATAGCTAAAAGGAAATCCTACAGTGAAAATAATTAATTTTCTGTTAAATGAAGTTTGATATGACACGTTTGATATTTTATGTCAAAAGTACAATAAATGCTTTAGGACAGTATCTTACACTTCACACAAATGTTGAAAAAAGTAATAAATATAGGCACGAATACCCAGCTGAATCGGTACTAAATAATACAAAAAGGATGTAGAACAGCCTTCAACAATGGTCATGTTACGACACTTTATCGTATTTCCCCATGACTATATCGACCTGCTGAGGCCTTCACAATGTCCCGTATTTCGACACTGTGACGTCGTAAAGAGTTGACTCTAATATGAGCTGACCCGAATATATCAGCGACGTCATAATGTTTGACCCAACGTTAACCCGAATACACAATATGAAGCTTTTTAGCTCGTTCGCTACGCTCACTCGCCGAAAAAGCTTCACATTGTGTCTCGCGGCTGATATTTTACGATATACGTTTGCAGAAAACTTGATAATATGTACGTATAACAAGCTATATGTGGCCCTATAAGAAATTCAGTCGAAACTACAAAATGTCTGAAATAAAAACTTGACAGATTCTAGTATAACTTACAAGTGATATTACTCTTAAGATATTTTGTGGAAAAGGCCCCTGGATTTTGGACCGGCACAGAAAATTTTAGCGAGATTGAACTAGTTTAATGAATATTAAACTGGCGGGATAGTATTTACCAATAAATAGACAAACGTCAAAAATTAGTAAAGAGCAACTTACTCAATCTGTTTGGCACTTGAAATTTCTAGGACTATGTTTACACTGCTCAACTAAAACAAGTTTCTTCGTTTACACCTTTTTTAATGAATAGAAATGAATTATTGGAGATTAGGACGGTTATTTTTTCAAAAGGATTATCAATAATTGTGTCTGTTTTCAAAATAAATTGATTTTGTTTTTATCATCAACGCAAGAAAATTGTATTAAACTAGTTTCAAACTTGTTTAAGTCTAAATATAAACGCGGCCTTAATATAATTAACCACGTACATGCATTCGTTTGTTGCCTCTGTTAATCGGTTCAAATCCCCCCAATTGAGGTACAAACCAGAAAACTGAACTTGAAAAATCGAGATTTAATATTAACGTTTGGCGTATTGTTAAAGACCCTACAATGACTTCCGACACTTACTCCACGAAGACTTCCAACAGTTTCCTTACGATGTCTTCCAACACTGACCTCACGAAGACTTCAAACAGTTTTGTTACGAAGACTTCTAACACTTGCCTTAGGATTACTTCCAACATTTACCTTACCTTACGATTACTTCCAACACTTACCTTACACAGAATTCCAACACTTACCCCACGAAGACTTCCAACAGTTTCCTTACACTGACTTCCAACACTTACCCCACGAAGACTTCCAACAGTTTCCTTACGATGACTTCCAACACTTACCTCACGAAGACTTCCAACAGTTTTCTTACCAAGACTTCTAACACTTACCTTAATATTACTTCCAACATTTACCTTACTTTACGATTACTTCCAACATTTACCTTACTTTACGATTACTTCCAACACTTACCTTACCTTACGATTACTTCCAACACTTACCTTACGATGACTTCCAAGACCGAGAACAGCACATTTAGCTTACGATTACTTCCAATGTGGAGAACGGCACACTTGAATGTTGTGTTATTTCAAGAGGTCATTTCTATCCTGTGAATTCAGTTTTTTTAGTTACATAGATTTTCGTAGATTTGGGAAAAAGGCATATTCGTAGGTTCTTGATTTCGTGGATTTCGAAATTAAAAAAAAATATATTACAAAGAAAAGCTGTCGAAAGTGTTTAATATTACAGGGTAAATAAACAGTTACTTAGTATAAGACCGATATATTTCCTTTGATGTGTCATGTGTGTAATCAATGATTGATTTCAACTTGTACATTATTCAGGGCTTAATAAAAACATAATATTGTAAGAACGATTCATATTTCGTTGGGTTCTTGAATTCGTGGATTGATCTGTCAACCAAATCGACGAAAATTGTTGTACCACGACTAATACATGTTTCACAGTATGATAAACCTAACTCCATATTGCCCTGTATTGTTTAAGCGCCATTAAAAGAAAACGTTTCTCAGGGACAATAATAATAAATAATAATTTAATTTTCTTCAAATCTTACTCCATTTAAGAAAATAACTTTTGTAACGTATAGATTTCCCTAGAGAATTAAATAGAACGATCTGTGTTCAATTCCATCATTCATCAACTTGAAACTCATCACCGGAATATCAAATTTTAAATTGATTATAATTGTTTTAGATTGAGGGACAGATTCACGAGAACGAGGCAGCTTTTTAGAAATTACGTTCGGAGAAAAATCGGTGAACATAAAAAGTCGCGAAGAACATTTCATTTCTATATTAAAATTACAAATCCAGTTTATCAAAATGACATATATTGAAAGAAAAATGCTTTCAAAGCTTTACAAATACACTATTTGGTGCCAACATTTTTATTTAAATTTATCTTTGTGATATATATACATGAATTGATTCAACTTCAGGGGGAGGAAAATAAGCATTTATCAACATCTAAAAAGTTCCATTTTGTTGTGCGTTTTCTGTTGTTGTTTTTTAATATGCAACTTGAATTATTTCGTTAAATGAACATGGATATACTTTTTTTACTTTATTGTTTTCGTTTTTCCGTTAGTACATTACATGTACCTCATCAAGAATTTACATTTATTGATCTTTATTCGTAAACATGATGATAGTTAAGCTAGTATATTATTTTACATTTCCTGCTTTCGGATATTAATTTTAGGTATATATGAATGTACAAATACATGCATATAAATTAGTTAGGAAAAACTGTCGAATTTCAATCAATTTGAATAATTAAAATAACTTTCTTTATCTCTTTGACAGATGATACGTGCGTCTTTGACTGGAGAGGGTAATTTCTATTACATAGAAATAATAGTACTGTGTCTTCCAAGAAGAAACCTTATGATGTTATTATCAGAAAACATTTTGTCATGTTCTTTATTTGCAAATTTTCTTTGATATCTGTTGGCTGATAATGTCAGTATCCTGGGTAAGTCCTCAAATAAAGAATAATCGGTTCTGGAAAACTGATAATGTAGGTCTCCTGGGTAAGTCCTCAAATAAAGAATAATCAGTTCTGGAAAACTGATAATGTCAGACTCCTGGGTAAGTCCTCAAATAAAGAATAATCAGTTCTGGAAAACTGATAATGTCAGTATCCTGGGTAAATTCTCAAATAAAGAATAATCAGTTCTGGAAAACTGATAATGTCAGTCTCCTGGGTAAGTCCTCATATAAAGAATAATCGGTTATGGAAAACTCCAAATTCATTAACGTTACCAAATTTGTTAACTTTTTAGATATTTGGGTTTTGCATTTCAATATGCAATTTGGCATCTTGGGGTCTTTTCTGCATGAATTATGAATCTTGTCAGACATTTCTGTCGGGTAAAATCCACCTGGCATATGAATTAGCTTTCAATTCACCCATAAATGCAAGTCCACACAGGATGTCTGTCTTCGTGTAGAATATCATAGAACAATAATGAGATATCAGGTAATTTGGGATAAGACAACTACACAGACACTCAATCTGAAAAGTGTAAAACAATAGTCTTCAAAACATACTATGAAATACATTAACAATACTGAGAAATTAACAGAATACATGGTAAACGTCGCCGTATTAATTGTATTCTTCAGCTGTCAATTCCGATATGTGCATGTAGAATGAACCCTGTTTGTATTAACTTTTATAAATATTGACACAAATACATGAAATTCGATACATTTTACCTGTATGTTTATCTTTGTTCATTTTAACGACATTTTATCACATCTTTAAGTTTTACACGTCTGATATGATTATATCAGATATCAAACTCGGTTATGATATGGGGTTTTATCATATACTGATTCTTTAAATTTTCTGTAACGAAACGTTTAATTTTGCGAAGAATAAGGAGTATATCCCTCATGCATAACTCTGTTTTTAGATGAATTTGGCTGTACAATTTTGGTAATTTTGGCATTTTTAATTTGGTATAATGTTTTGGTTTTCAACATTTTTGTCCTTGAACACAACTGATGAGTTGTAAATCGACGAAATGTGCACATCTTGTGCATCTAAATTGTATTATAGTGTTATTATATGGGTATTTTCATATAAAACCTGTTTCAGGTCCGTGTCAGTCGTATTGGGTCGAGGTCAACTGTATAGGCCCGAGGCAACGCCGAGGCTTTATATGGAAATACCCATTTTATGACACCTTTATTCACAAATGACTTAAAATTACAGTACTTTTATTAACCAATGACTTAAAATACATTATAAATTGTCTATTTAATACAATCCCATGTGTCTGAAACGGGTCATTAATACAGTTTTTATACAGAAAAACCGGAACTGGTCATTAATACAGGTCTAATACAGAAAATCCAGTATTCGGCCTGTATTAATGACCAGTTGCGGTTTTGTATTAACTGGACAGTTTTTACTGTATTTCAACGCATTAGTTAATAACAAAGAATTTATACTTGGTACTAAATATGATGGGGTTTGCATACGTGTAAAGACCAGAAGTGAACAACTCATATTTGCACAGCCCAAGCTAATAACCCACCATTCAAATGCTATCTGAACGTACACCAGCTAATATGGCCATATAAGACTGGGTTTGTAACATGGTCAGCATGATATAGATCCGATATGAATTAGGTCATGTATTAATCTATAGTGATACCAGGACCTATATGGGCTTACAATGTGGGAATCCCTATCAGCCGTATCCCCAGTATCAGACCCGGGTTTGATATACATTATCTAAATAACAGCTCCAAAATTATATGTTTTCTCTTCTAACACGAGACTTAGTTCTCTGAAATCAAATATCATGATTTACATTGTCTATTCTTCCATTTCAAATTGTTGTGAAATCTTTTACTGTTTCGTCAATTAGTTTATAAAGCCATTTAGTCTGAATTTCATCATTCTGATGGAAACAAAACTGTCATGTCTGTTTTTTAAAACCTAGCATACACAAAGCTAATAAAGAAAATAGTCTCATTAGGGAAATGTTACTGACAGCTTAATTCAATTGTTTTATTTTGAAAACATTTAACTGTTTTCTCCGGGGTTCGTATGAAATGAATAAAATCATGATGTGTGTCTCGGTAATCAATTTTTCATGAACAGGAGAACTGTAACATTATTACAAAAGACGGGATCTGTAAAATGTATATCAAATATCTAACTATAAACTTTCTACGAAAGATATCTAAATACTTTCATTTATTTGTTTTATAAGATATCTGATAAATATAGAATATTACATGGCTTTTTTCATATCACACCCATATCAACCTGGGACGCCCATATCAACCCGAGAGCTTAAGCCTTAGGCTAATACATCAAGCCTCAGACCAATAACAAGAAAAAAAACATGTAATATTATCATAATATTGAACAACTTTTCTATAAATTTAAGATTATAACATAAATAACATGGATAAGGTAAAATTATTATTAATAGGGATAAAATGAATTTAAAATGCAAATCGTATAATCTATTGATTGAAAAGATAAACACCAAAATAAACCGCACTGGGAGATTTTATGTAATTTCAAAGGATTATATTAAAATTCTTCTCAGCTTTCATAATTCATTGTATTCTGTGGTATAATAAGACAAATTAATTGATAATTTCATATTTGGAAAAAAAAACTTTTCATTAAGTTCGCACTTTCAGTTCCGTTAAAGTACAGATGCATTTTGTCATACAAAGAATTCATGTCATATTGACACTAGAGATCATCTTTAACTTTATGGAATATTTGATGAGGTACAGAAAGGATAATGGGGTTAAAGTTCACATGAAACTAACCCATGCAATATTGGTACATAATTTAGAAATATAAGCCTCCCCGTTATATGTAGCCTCCGATTTAAGGCCTCTACCTGACGCTGATTTGCAGAGCTCTGAAGAGAATAGTAGAGCTAATATTGTCATGTTTATGAATAGCTCTTATCTTTTATATATAATATGCTATAAATCAAATGAACTGAACAACCCAAGACTATTTGTTTGTTTTTAAACATTTTTAAGTTTCACAAACGAAGTTGGAGATATACAGATTGTGTTGTACATGTACTTCATTTTTGCTCTTTTTTTTTCTTTCTAGAGTTTTCTCAGTAATCATGTGATACATATTTATAGAATTGAGGTTTTCAGTGATTAAGATCGTTGTTTCTAGATGTTCCATTACATGTGCGGTTGTCATTAAGAGGTACTAGTAATCATAGCGCTCAAAAAGAAGTAAGGTTCACTAAACCATTAATATCCTTATGCCATATATATTTTTATTACATGACCATATTTTTTCTATTCTCTGATTGGCTAAGAAATGTCTAAAAGGTCTTGAGCACTGATGAAAGTAACTGAGTTGTTTCTAAAATTAGTGCAAGAATTCCGTTTGCATGGTTTTAGGATTAAAATAGATCCTGATCGGTCAAGCGGAATGTGAAAGTGACCGATTTGTTCTTAAAATAGAAAGTGAAAGTACTATTTTCCCATTCATGTAATAAAACAATTACGGACTATGTAATATGTCGCTATTGGGGTTAATCAACCCTTGAAAATGTATATTCACCTCGCCTAAAGGCTCGGTGAATATTACATTTTCTCGGGTTGTTAAATCCCGATAGCGATCTATTTTAAAGTCAGTACATGTAATGGTAAAATATTCCCCATGATTATTAACTGAAATACACTCTTCCACCAAGAGTCAATCTTTTCAAATAGATAACGTAACTATACAACATCACATTAGGTCGGTGGGTCATCATATTGTCCTAAAAAATTCTAACTCCAGTATTTTTAATGGCGGTTTATTTATGGGCTGTTACTCATTCTATAAGCCCAAACGACAACCTCTAAATGTTTTTGATCTGCTGGAATCTATGATATGGTTGTCTTCATGGGTTATCAGTGACGAATATCATTTGAAAACCTCTGTAGCTATTTAGTGGAGTGTAAATGTCATGCGGTATAACTTTGGGAAATAATATATTGAGAGTTTGTTTTCAAATTAGACAACCTAGTATTTGCATCGCAAAAATTATGTGTTGTGTTACTTTATTATTTGATATAAGCCTTAGCTGTTATGTTTCCAATCTTTATTTATCAACATATTTTGCGACTTATGGTGAATAAGGAATTGAATAGAACATGTTTTGCCTTATCAAGCTAGGCAGCAAGGGTCCTTAGGTGGTTCTCTTTCAGAGTGTGTCCTATGACCCCGAGTGTCAACCAAAATGACCACCACAGCCGAACTTACTTGAACATATGGGACCCTATGGTATGTTCAATTTCATCGAATAATCTTCCAGTCTGATACCAATGGGATAATTGGGACCAAGCTTAGATGGAATGCTCAACTTTCAAAATTTTGCCCGATAACCTTGACTGCCAATCAAGATGGCTGCCACACCAAAATTCATTTTAACATAGGACACTATCAGGAAGATTCTTTGCAAAATCTAACAACTTTGTATGTGAAACACTAAGTTGTTTCTTATCCTGAATCAGTTCACATGAATCTTGGATAGATATTAAATTGTCTCCCTTTAGTTCTTAGACCCAACGTGAAAATAAAAATTATCTGCCTTAGTTATCTGGATAAATAGGAAAAACCGACTTTCTCTTTGATCGTGAACTAAAATAACAGATGCTTGTTATAACATTGATAATGATGTCTAAGTAATTAACAGACTTTATATTTCAAATCAAGGTCTGTTTATGTTTCGATCTGGGGTCAAGGGAAGTTTATGCTAAGGTTACTGTATGTTTAAACCCGTATGATTATTTATTTTATAGTTTTTCTATAATTATGTGAATGATTTTTTTCCAAATTGCCTGTAAAAAGATTGCAGAAATTAAACGTTATAATTTTATGTTGCATATTCCCAAAAATATCGGTGAATTTAATTTTTTCCTATATTTACATATTTTATATATCGTTTATTGGTGAATCGAAAGAAGACAAATATACCTAAGTAGCAACAAAAAAAAAAAAAAAATAAAAAATAAAAAACGCAATCCATTAGACAGATAAACCCGGTAAGATAAATGAACAACCACAAGCACAACAAATAAATAATGAAAACTAAAAAAACAACGAACAACACGAACTCCTATAAAAACCAGAGGAAAACGCAGGTGCTCCGGAGGGTAAGCAGTTCCTGCTCCGTATACGGCATCCGTCGTGAAGTCACAAATCAGTGGAGGTACATGAAATGTTATGCCAATGGGAAGAGGTCGAACATCATCTTGGGTATTGGAACACTGTAACGGTCAATCAATTCGTAATGACGACCGAAAAAATTCCTAGGTGATGACATCAAGTTATCCTGGATAAAACCCTGGTTAAGAAGCTTTTGTGACAGCAGTAATCGTCTTTGTCGTAACACATGGTAACTCATGCATGCCCTTGAATATCGGATAAGCTGAGAAACGTGGACGCCATATGCAGGCGATGCTGGTATATTGCTACTCAAGAAGGTAAAGTTAACTATAGGAAAGTTGAATACATCATGTTTGTCATAAAGTTTTGTCTTTAAATGTCCTTCATTGTCTATTTCAAATTATAAATTATAAATTATGATAAAAAGTATTGGTCACTGTGCGGCTGATTAATAAATAAACGGCGTAGAGAGCGTCGAACTTTCTACCAAATAATTCTGCTTTTAAAATCATTTATGTGGAACTATATTGTGATGTTTTGTAAGTATGGCTGTAAATATAATTTAGCAGAATAAATTTGGCGATTTTCAAGCAAACGCGAAAATATGCTAAAAGTTGCCGATTTTACGAAATATCCCATTGTACAGTAGCATTCTTTATGAGTACCAGTTCATTCCTCCAACGGAGATAAATTGGCATTTACCATATGTACAGCGGAGTGAATGCTTTCACGGTATATTATTGTACCAGAGTGTTGACAGGTGAGCATAAATTGAAGATAGAAGGTAGACATCTGTAATAAAACAGACCCTTTGTAAGTTATTGAAGAAAGAATAAAAGTTGACATCCAAAACACAAGTGTGTAATTTAAAGTCTGTTTAACGGAGCAGGACATGCTTACCCTTCCGGAGAACCTAATGTGACTTCCGTTTTTTTTGGGGGGGGGGGGGGGGGGGAGGGACTTCACATTGCTAGTGCTTTAGTTTCTGTGATGCATGTTCTAGTTTTGTTTAGTTTATTATACGTTATTATTTTTTTAGTTAAACATGTATTATAGTGGCGTTTGTTTGTTGTGTTCCAATCTCCTGACCTTTTTTTATCTCGTTGGTTTTATCTTTTGCCTGGATATTGTTGTGATATAAAGGAAAATAATAACATAGCTTATAAACGAATGACATATAAATACCTGTACAAAATTCCAAAACAAGGGGATAAACATGGCTTTTAATTTGGTTTTTTTTCCAACCTTCAAATGTTTCTCTGACATGTTACGGTTTTCTTTTATATTTAACAGTTCTACATAATCATGATCATCGCCATGTGATAAAAAAAACCATTTACGTATTGCAAGCATTTTACCAAACGTATCCATGTCCAGCAATAAGTAACTTTAAATAATTTCGGATTGATTGTTCATAATGATAAAAAAACTGAGCTTCTAGTTATCAATTTCAGGTGACACTGTTTCGATTCAGTTCATGTTGGTGCCTTAGATAGCATCACATCGCTATCGATATGAAGGGTGTACGTGAGATTAATAGCTAGGTTCTTGCACGAGTTCAAAGAGGAGACTGGAAAATCTTAAACAAGTTTTTAAAATTCACATCTTCCCCAAGTGGTGTAAGCGGGGTTGAAGATTTTCCAGTTCTTCACTTAGAAGAGTATAAGTACCTATTCTTCCGTAAATACTCGATTTTTAGGTTTCATGTTCTTAGGTAAATTCATTTAAAACAGTCGATGAAGTTAAATAACGTTACGCCTGATTGGTCATAAGGTATTACAAAAGAATTCTGATTGGTCGAACTACCCATGACGACATGGTCGCGTGCACCTATCTGTCATAGAAAATGCCCACAAATGGAAGTAAATGTGGACAAAAACTACCTGCTGTGGAAAAAAAGAACTGTAAATTTGCAGTAATCAATTTTGATGTAAACAAATCTGGTGTAATTTCACTGCAGATGAGTCATACATATGTAATTTGTTCAATGTGCCTACTGGTATCAATGAGTAGATACTATGTCGGTTGACTCTAGCAACCAAACGTATCCCTTGTTTAGCATTTCACTACTATAGCTTTTAATTCATACTTTGAAATTTACTGTTATAAAGTTTAAAGTTTTTTTCAAACTAAAGTGCATAAAGTTCTTTACGTTTTTTTTGGTCAGTTTGACATTTAATCCCCTCAAAACATTGTGGGTTTTAATGCTCTCGCTTTTACTAGTAACACACTTATTGAGAAAATATATCTTTCCATTTTTTCGTAAAATGTGTGATTTTATGTAGACTTTCCACAACAGTAAATGTGTGAATCGTTGTATGTTGATCATCCAGAGACAGTTTGGCTAGATCGTGCCAGCCATTTGTTATTACGAGGGGAGGCTGGAATACAAGACGGGAGACAGCAATCTTGGACTGGAAATTTTTGACATTTGAGATCGTATCCTTTTCATTCAAAGTGAATTAAAGCATACACGTTTATGTGACCGATTGATGCACTCAAGCAAATTAATTCCCCGAAGTTAACAATATGAATTGCAATTAACCTCTAATTCATTGAATTATCGAACTATCCATTTTCGCACGAAATTGTATCTCAATAAGCCACTGGTTTGCATTTTATTACAACTGGAATTGCAGTATGTAATTAAGGACATTGTGGTAACATCAAAACAGGAAACATAAAAAAAGACATTTATAGTTTGACCTTTTCACCTGAGTACTGAATAACAGTTGACAGTTTCCTCCCAGGACTTTATTATTGTCTTAAATTGTCAACTCCAAGTATCTCTCATTAAGAAGTATATGATATTGACTGATGAAGTGAAAAAGGTAATACTAAAAGGGTATAAAAATAAGATAAAATCGCACGAGCTTAATTTCAAAAAGCTATTTTTTTTCCCGTAGAAGTTGAATACTGGTTGTAATCAGTTGACATGACATTTCAATACACTTATGAAAGAAAAGCACCGTAGAATGTAAATACTCTTTCATACAATTTTAATCCACTCCTTGATCCTATTTCCTCAAGGAAGAAACTTTAGAGCCGAAACAAAAGCCCCTGGTGCAGATGACCTGATAGCGTCTAAGTAACTTAATGTTAACAAAGATATCTAATGACAAAGACATACGTCCGTCTTATGATTGTGTTGAGTTATAAGTCTTAGGTTTAAAAAAACCAAATTTTATCCGAAAGTTATGACGTATTTTGTATTTAGATCAATAACACTTTTAGAAGAATCTCTAAAATATATAATGAATAATTTACAATTGTTTACAAGTTTTCAAGTACCGAGTTTTAATTTATTATGTTCTATTCATTGTCACTGTAGGAGAAGATTATCCTTCAACAATATGCAAATAAAGGCTATGCTAAGTCATTTTTGTAAAAAAAAGTTCGGTCATAGTATTATTTGTAAAGCTAAGTTTACGATGTTTTAGTTAAAGTGTCACCAAGACGACACAACAACTAAACAACTTCCAATTAGAACTCTACATTTGTCAACTTACTATTCATCAGTTCTGCTAACATAACATGAGTGGCCACACTAAATGTCTCGCCTTCACGCACGTGGACACAGAATAAAGATTATCCCATACAGGACATTGTAACTCAAAAGGAATGCGTTAAAGAAATAATAATGGTCATATAACTTTTCTCTGAGAACGTTTGACGCAATGCACACTAGCATAAAATAGTGTTCAAGGTCGTTTGACAGGTCTGAGGCTAGTTTGTACACACAAAGAACTATTTATAAATCAAAATTACTGGATCTACATATTAAATTTGCTGAGAAATGGAGTTAGTGTTTGATAATGTGACGAGTCACTAAAGTTTGAAATTGAAGTTAAGGACACGTGACAGGTGTCAGACTGACATGTAACTTTCCAGAAGTATCCAAAACCAATATATGGTGCGTATAGGTATAAGACCTACAGAGAAATAGACTTAATTATGAAAATGTGTAGAGGTCAGGGTGTCAGATTGAAACTATCTATAGACCAAATCTCGTGAGTCTAGGTATTACAGTTGCTCAGAAATGGACTTGATTGCAAAAAAAGTGATGCAAGTCACTAAAACGTGAAAAAAGGCAGGTGGCGGGTGCCAGACTAGCATGTATCCACAAAGAATTCTGTAGACCAAATACGGTGAATGTAGGTAATACAGTTAATGAGAAATATAGTTATATGCGAATATGTAACACAAGTCATTCATGCAGGAAATTGAGGTCAAAGTCCGAAGACTGGCTTGTACCCACAAAGAACTAACTATAGACCAAATATGGTGGGCCTAGGTATAACAGTTGCTAAGAAAATGATTTAATCATGAAAATGTGACGCAGATTTTACAAATGCTTTTGAAGTCAATGAACCATGAAAATAAGGTCAAGGACACAAGACCAGTATACGACTGCAAGGTTCATATCATAATGTATCTATGGACCAAAGATCGTAAGTGTAGATTTTAACTGTACAAAGTTATTAAGGTTTTCCGCAGGCGGAAAGTAATACCTGTATCTCGCCTTTTGCAGACGAGACAAAACTGTGTATCCAAGGTCAGTCGTGGTGAAATGTTATATTGGTATTTGAATTTGCACTTCAAAGTTTTGTGTTGTTTCCACTATAAACATTATAGGCTTTGAACATCACTGATGAGTCGTAAATCGACGAAATATGCACATCTAGTGCATCAAAATTGATATCATGTAATATTTCCTAATCTTTTCTTCTTTTACAAGATATCAATAAAAAATGATTGTTTGACTATGCTTTTCTGTACCCAAGTGCACTCTCTGAATATGTTTTCAATTCGCTGTTGCCATGACAAATATGCTGCCAGACCAAATCTTATTTTTGGTGTAAACAACATATTGTCGCAGACATTTTTAATAAAATCGTGTCAACACTAACCAGACACTACAAATGTCGACGATACGACATTAATCATGTAACAAAGAAACCATGACGGCTGAATAATACTACAGACTGCCCAAGACTATCTAAAAGGGAATCTAAATCTGATAAAACGGTACTTCTTTGTTCCTTTAACAATTGATTGTCGATGTAACTTCAATCTTTTACAAAACACACTGAATGATCGTAACAAACAATATGGCGGTGGGCGATTAATCTTACTAAAGATTATTTTTAATCCTGTCTGTCCAAATCCGGACGACTTGATTAATAAAACGATATAGAGAGAATTATCGATTTTCTTACTTATTCGTTGTCGTAATTTAATTTTTGTGAAATTATTCAAAATCACAGCTTCTTATTTATCGTTGTATAAATGTGTATGATGTCCTGAAATTCAGTCTTTATTTGTAGGTGGTTGTTACTTCGGTTTTGTCCTTTTAAATAATTGTGTATCAATGCTCAGTACAGTCGACTCTGGTTATTTCAATTTCACCCTTATTAAAGAACAAATACCTCTAAATGGATATCATGTACTGTTAAATTATGTAAAGAAATAACATTGAGTGAGCGAAATTGAAATAAACAATTCTCAGTTGACGAATCAAGTAAATTTAATGAAAATTTCTGACAACTAATGTTGACATGGACAATGTAATCTTGTGACTCTATTGCACCTAAGGCCAAGTAGAATAAGTAGAGTACTTTGGTAGAGGAAAAGTCAAAAACTGCCGATTCAGTTATTTTTATACATTTTTCCTGTACGGACGTCTCACATTAAGAACGTAATGCTGGTTTATATCTTTTATATTATTTAATTTAGGTAATGAAGTCTCGAAAAACTGTAAATGTTGTTTGCGTACTGGATGGTCAGATGGTGTTTGTGTTGGCTACAAAAACTATTGCATTATCGATTTAAAAAATACAAATCCAGCTGAGATTTAATCCCAGACTTTCTCGATTATTTTGTGTCCTGTATTTGTTCATACACGTGCGTTTGTTTGTTTATAGGTTTTTGTTGGTTTTTGTTCCTTAGGTGGTCCGTGTCGAGGTGGCAGATATGTCAATGTAGTTTGTCATCGTTGGTTATATACATTTGTCTATCAACACTAGGTAGTCAATTTGAATCCATTCCTTGGATAGGTCTATTTGAGTCCGAGTTTAATTGACAAGGCTTGTCAGTTTTCTTGTCGTAGCTTAGTAGTATTCTTCGTGTTTTCCGGATTCCTCCACCAATTAAACTGGCTGCCTCGATATAATCGCGGAAAGTGGCGTTAATCACAAATAAACAAAAA
Organism: Mytilisepta virgata; assembly: GCA_028015205.1. Classification (NCBI taxonomy): domain Eukaryota; kingdom Metazoa; phylum Mollusca; class Bivalvia; order Mytilida; family Mytilidae; genus Mytilisepta; species Mytilisepta virgata. Next base: position 23,320,922 of record CM051515.1, read on the forward strand.
AAAATTTCGTCCCACTGAAGAAATCTGATATCCACATGAAGAAGAAAGTCTTAAGTTAAAATTTGTCTTTGATCTTTAAAAATCATTATTTTTGCTTTTCTAGAATCCTGTGCAATGTATTTTTTGAACTTTGAGGAATTAAACAACAAACCATCGGAAAGGCATAACTGAAACATCCAAAAAAAATCAACATTTCGTCATTAAATGTTAATTGATTTAATAGAAAAATGTTATTATAAAACTGCACTCTACTTTGACAAGAAAGAAATAAAATTAATTTTACATTATATTTATCCGACATCGTAAAGCCTTCGAGGGAAAAGGTCAGTAATACAGCTCATTTATCATCACGTCAAGAAATGATATGAAATGTCTTGAAATAATCAACACGCTCTTTTTAGGTACGTGTTTGAGCAACCAAATACAAAAAATGATGTTGACCAAGGTTATTTACTACTCAGGTTTCCTTTTCTTGATTATTAAAATTGGAAGAATGTCAGAATATGTCATTGTTTGGCGTCATACGGACGATACTAAGGAAACTTTGAGTCCGACAAGGAAAAAAATATAAAATGAACTGTTGCCTGTTATCTAATATTTGATATCATAATTTAAACAAAGGAAATAAATAGATAAAATAAAATGGACAGTAAACATACACACATACATACATCTTTGACTAAAAACCAAAGAATTCTAAACAGTATAAGTCAGTTATCTCTCTTTACTAACTTAGCCAAGGGAGATAATTATAATTATTCCGTTTGGTCCTTATGGCTAAAATTAGATGGGGACAGTTTTTTTTATCTTCATTGGGTAAAGTGATTATGGTCATGAATGACGAATGTTCTTCATCATTAGAGCGTTTAAACACAAGGTACCAAAAATGTTTACCATTCTAAATGATTGTTCTGAAGACATTCCGATGGTTTATCGATCTATTTATCGCAAATAAAACCCTATAATGAAATTGTGCATAATAAGAATTACCAGAGGTAATACATATCCCTTTTTATAGTTAGTTTGCTTTTTCTTTAATTATATAAGTAGTATGTATGCGGTTTTCAAGTCGTATTTGAGGTGGAACTGAGGTGGAGCTACCGGAAGTGACGTCAACCGGAAATGACGTCACCGGAAGTGACGTGACCGGAACCGGAAGTGATTTTTGCGCGAATGCGCAACCGGAAGTGGGTAGTTTTCCCGCCCTTTGTTGCCGGAAGTGACGCAAGTCACGTGGTAGGACCCGGATGTGTGTTCTGCGCATGCGTAGGCGGAACCGGAAGTACCCGGAAGTCAGGCGCATGCGCAACCGGAAGTAGGGTGTTTTTTCCGCCATTTGTTGACGGAAGTGACGTAAGTCACGTGGTAGGACCCGGATGTGTGGTCTGCGCATGTTCGGGCGGAACCGGAAGTGGTTGGTGCAACCGGAAGTAGTGGGTTTTCTCCATTGACGGAAGTGACGCAAGTCACGGACCCGGATGTGCCATGCTTGACCAGATTTAATTATCTCCCCTTTTCCCGCACTTCTCGGTCGTCTCTGGCTCTTTCATCGGTCTGATACTCTCACTGTTATGTCCGAGAGTATACGAAGTACACTATTGGATTATCTCCTCTTATCCCGCTCTTTTCAACTGTGGGGGTGCTGTTTTCTGTGAGGACCAGGATTGGATTATCTCCCTTTTCCCGCACTTTTCGGTCGTCTCTGGATCTTTTATCGGTCTGATACCCTCACTGTTATGTCGAAGTCCGAGAGTATACGAAGTACACTATTGGATTATCTCCCCTTATCCCGCTCTTTTCATTTGGGGGTATTTTCTGTGAGGACTAGGATTGGATTATGTCCCCTTACCTCAAGTTGATGCTTGTCACCGCTCAATGGAGGGGTGTCCTTAGCAACGGCGGTCTATTTCATTGCTCTATGCTTCGCTTCTCTTCGCTTGCTCTTCGCTGCTCCATGCTGCTCATCGCTAATAATGACTATATTCACCTGCTGATTTAAGATTCTTGGGGTTACTTGTCGGTGTTTTCGCTGCTGCTTCCGCTTCTGCTGCTTGTTGGTGTTCGTCATTGCTACTCTTGTTCATCGCTGTTTTTCTCGTGCTCTTTGCTACTCATCGCTGTTTTTCTCTCGTTCTTTGTTGCTCATCACTGTTTTTCTCTTGCTCTTTACTGCTCATCACTGTTTTTCTCTTGTTCTTTACGGCTCATCACTGTTTTTCTCTTGCTCGTTACTACATATCGCTGTTTTTCTCTTGGTTTTTGTAGCTCGTCGCTGTTTTTCTCTTGGTTTTTGTAGCTCGTCGCTGTTTTTCTCGTGCTCTTTGCTGCTCGTCGCTGTTTTTCTCTTGTTCTTTGTTGCTCATCACTGTTTTTCTCTTGCTCTTTACTGCTCATCACTGTTTTTCTCTTGTTCTTTACTGGTCGTCACTGTTTTTCTCGTGCTGTTTACTGCTCATCGCTGGTTTTTCTCTCGCTCTTTGTTGATCATCACTGTTTTTCTCGTACTCTTTGCTGCTCATCGCTGTTTTTCTCTTGCTCTTTACTGCTCATCACTGTTTTTCTCTTGTTCTTTACTGGTCGTCACTGTTTTTCTCGTGCTGTTTACTGCTCATCGCTGGTTTTTCTCTCGCTCTTTGTTGATCATCACTGTTTTTCTCGTACTCTTTGCTGCTCATCGTTGTTTTTCTCTTGTTCTTTGCTGCTCATCGCTGTTTTTCTCTTGTTCTTTACTGCTCATCACTGTTTTTCTCTTGTTCTTTACTGCTCATCACTGTTTTTCTTTCGTTCTTTACTGCTCATCGCTGTTTTTCTCTTGCTCTTTACTGCTTATGGCTGTTTTTTCTCGTACTCTTTGCTGCTCATCGCTGTTTTTCTCTTGCTCGTTACTGCTTATCGCTGTTTTTCCCTTGGTTTTTGTAGCTCGTCGCTGTTTTTCTCGTGCTCTTTGCTGCTCGTCGCTGTTTTTCTCTTGTTCTTTGCTGCTCGTCGCTGTTTATCTCTTGTTCTTTGCTGCTCATCGCTGTTTTTCTCTTGTTCTTTGCTGCTCGTCGCTGTTTTTCTCTTGTTCTTTGCTGCTCATCGCTGTTTTTCTCTTGTTCTTTGTTGCTCATCACTGTTTTTCTCTTGTTCTTTACTGCTCGTCGCTGTTTTTCTCTCGTTCTTTACTGCTCATCGCTGTTTTTCTCTTGCTCTTTACTGCTTATGGCTGTTTTTCTCTTGGTTTTTGTAGCTCATCACTGTTTTTCTCGTACTCTTTGCTGCTCATCGCTGTTTTTCTCTTGTTCTTTGCTGCTCATCGCTGTTTTTCTCTTGTTCTTTACTGCTCATCACTGTTTTTCTCTTGTTCTTTACTGCTCGTCGCTGTTTTTCTCTCGTTCTTTACTGCTCATCACTGTTTTTCTCTTGCTCTTTACTGCTTATGGCTGTTTTTCTCTCGCTCTTTGCTGCTCATCGCTGTTTTTCTCTTGTTCTTTGTTGTTCATCACTGTTTTTCTCTTGTTCTTTACTGCTCATCACTGTTTTTCTCTTGTTCTTTACGTCTCATCGCTGTTTTTCTCTTGCTCGTTACTGCTTATCGCTGTTTTTCTCTTGGTTTTTGTAGCTCATCGCTGTTTTTCGCGTGCTCTTTGCTGCTCGTCGCTGGTTTTTCTCTTGTTCTTTGTTGCTCATCGCTGTTTTTCCCTTGGTTTTTGTAGCTCGTCGCTGTTTTTTCTCTTGTTCTTTGTTGCTCATCACTGTTTTTCTCTTGCTCTTTACTGCTCATCGCTGTTTTTCCCTTGGTTTTTGTAGCTCATCGCTGTTTTCCACGTGCTCTTTGCTGCTCATCGCTGTTTTTCTCGTGCTCTTTGCTGCTCATCGCTGTTTTTCTCTTGGTTTTTGTAGCTCGTCGCTATTTTTCTCGTGCTGTTTACTGCTCGTCGCTGTTTTTCTCTTGGTTTTTGTAGCTCGTCGCTATTTTTCTCGTGCTGTTTACTGCTCATCACTGTTTTTTCTCTTGTTCTTTGTTGCTCATCACTGTTTTTCTCTTGGTTTTTGTAGCTCATCGCTGTTGGTCTCTTGCTCTTTACTGCTTATCGCTGTTTTTCTCTCGCTCTTTGTTGCTCATCGCTGTTTTTCTCTTGGTTTTTTTTGCTCGTCACTGTTTTTCTCGTGCTGTTTACTGCTCGTCGCTGTTTTTCTCTTGTTCTTTGTTGCTCATCACTGTTTTTCTCTTGCTCTTTACTGCTCATCACTGTTTTTCTCTTGTTCTTTACTGCTTATCGCTGTTTTTCTCTTGGTTTTTGTAGCTCATCACTGTTTGTCTCTTGTTCTTTACTGCTTATCGCTGTTTTTCTCTTGGTTTTTGTAGCTCATCGCTATTTGTCTCTTGCTCTTTACTGCTCATCGCTGTTTTTCTCTTGCTCTTTACTGCTCATCACTGTTTTTCTCTTGTTCTTTACTGGTCATCGCTGTTTTTCTCTTGCTCTTTACTGCTCATCGCTGTTTTTCTCTTGCTCTATGCTTCTCATCGCTGTTTTTCTCTTGTTCTTTGTTGCTCATCATTGTTTTTCTCTTGCTCTTTACTGCTCATCAATGTTTTTCTCTTGTTCTTTACTGGTCATCGCTGTTTTTCTCTCGTTCTTTACTGCTCATCGCTGTATTTCTCTTGCTCTTTACTGCTTATGGCTGTTTTTCTCTCGCTCTTTGTTGCCCATCACTGTTTTTCTCTTGTCCTTTGTTGTTCATCGCTACTCCTTACCTTACTCGCGTGCTTATTTCGTTTTTTGGGGCTACTTGTCTCTGTTTTCGCTGCCACTACTGCTCCTGCTGCTTTTTGCTGTTCGTTATCGCTGCTCTTCTCTTGCTCATCGCTGTTTTTTCTCTTGCTCATCGCTGATCCTTTCTTGTTCTTTGCTGCTCATCCCTACTCAGGGCCTTACTCGCGTGCTCATTTCGCTCCTGCTGCTTGTTGCTGTTCGTCATCGCTGCTCTTCTCTTGCTCATCACTGCTCTTCTCTTGCTCATCGCTGCTCTTCTCTTGCTCTTTGCTGTTCATCGCTACTCATGATCTTACTCGCGTGCTCATTTCAGTTTTTGGTGCTATTTGTCCCTTTTAATCGCTGCTGCTGCTCTGCTGAAGGAATGTAGTTTACTGCTGATGATCGGAAGGCCACTCGGTACTCATGTTGTCGGTTTGATTGGTAGATCAAGACTGATCGATGTGATTGTATACTGGGATATTTATCGACGACAAACACAAATGAAACAGTTTCATATTTTATTTTACAAAATCTACATCAGTCAATGTTTTAAGTTCTGGTTCTTTCTCTTCAAACAAAGGTATGATCTTCTTCAGTTCTTTCCATTCGAAGGTGTCCAAGCCGATTCCTCTCTTTGTTGGACGATAGGTCCAGTCTCCCCGGGGTATAAAGTGCTTTCTTATCCAAATAGTGGGGTATGAGGATTTGACGGTGACGAATACATTGTCCCCAATGTGATATCTCCAGTCGACTAGTTCTTTATCCTGTACTCTACCGATCAAATCATCCAGAACATCAGTAGTCTCGCATAAAGCTTTCCACTGCATTAACGACAGGCTGACTCCGGTCTTGGTGGGCACCGTTTCACTTTCCCAAAATCTGAGATCTACTCTTTTACTGCCATTCCATTCTGTCAGCTCTGCATAACGTCCTCCACCCAATGGTACTTTCAAAGGAATATCGGAATCTGTCATGGCGTCTTGGACGATATCGCTCTCGGTCTGGTCTTTGGTTTTCTTTTCTTTACGTGGCATGTCGGCTGACTGATTCTTTTTCTAGCTGGTCTATTTATATATATATATATATTTGTAAAGATGGACTGGATTGGTTCTTATATCATGAAACTCGAAACAGGATTGGCTATCTTTAAGACATCTTGATTGGTTAACTTCTTCCGCTCCGATTGGTCGAAAATCTGGCATTTTCATTGGTCAATTCCAACCGTTTCGATAGATCAACACGATGATACATTGTCCAAATATGCGGCGCCCAATCCGGAAACTGTTCACAATAGGTACGAGTAAACACCGACAATACGACCAGTCTTCCTTGGTTCACCACACCGTCTTCGAACATGGCAGAAACGATTCTCTCGTATACTCGTAGGGGGTCCATCGTACGAATGACTTCTCTGACTATCTTCACTTCCTTTTATACATTTATGACATGAGACTACTCTGCATTGACAAACTTGTAACTGTCTACATATATACATGTATATATAGTGTTGCCAGAAGATCCCGATACCGGGGTTTTGTATGTGAGGCACTGGCAGTCCACCCGGACAGAGGAAAATACCGACAATCGTGTTCAGGATGAACGAGATTACATCCGCCACCTTTCCTGATATGGTTCGCCACACATTCAACCTACAAAATACGACCTTCAAGATCAACGTGTCGTTTGGATTTATACTGAGAAACGCAGAGACCGGAGAACTAAGATACTTCCATTCCAGGACGGGGACGAATGTTCTCTGTCTCGATGATGTTAGATGGACATCAAAGATGGCTGCACCCATTCTCTTGCTTTTTGCTGCTCATCGCTGTTTTTCTCTTGCTCTGCTAATGATGACCTTACCTCATTTCAGTTTTGGGGCAACTTGTCGCTGTTTTCACCGCTGTTGCTAGTGGTGGTCGATTGTCGTTAGTCAAAGATTGGATCTGTGCGAGAGCACCCTTAGATCCGGGTTATTTAAAAGTCCACTCTGCATTTATCCAGGCTTGTGACTGGCTATCATAAGATAGGCTGCATTAATCCTGCTCAATTTTTTAAGGGCACTCTGCATTTGTCCAGGCTTGTGACTGGCTATATATATGTATAAACATATATAGGCTGCATTACCCTCCTTCCCTTTTTTTGTTATATTTTTTTCTGTTTTTCTTTGTAATATGTTCCAATTCCTCCGTCACATAGAGTCATTGCTGTCTTCAGCTGGAGGTGGGTCGTAGTCGTTCAATACACGGTTAAGCAGATATTTTCGTTTTTCTACGGCCTAATCCCATGATTCTTTTGATTCGTAGTCTTCCTATTCTCTCCAGCGTTTAGCCGTTTTTCTTGATCTCTCTATGTACGGGGTCTTTATTTATGTCTTGATGCCAATACACCAGTCCGAGGTAATGCTTTCGTATTTCGTCTCTGTATGAGTCAAACATGTCTCTATATGCTGCCAAGCGTGCCTTGTCTTCTTCCATTCCGGCTTCCACTACTTCGTTTACTGTCTGTGAGTATTCCGATTGATGTACTTGAAATGTTATGTTCAAAACGACTTCCCATAGGGACTGTTCGCAAAGCTCTTCGGAGTCTTCGTTGGATCCATGGTCACTACTTTGTTCCGATTCATCGTTATCGGCTTCTGTGGTGGTGTCTGAAGCTGAATCACTATAGTCGGTTGAATCCTCTTCAATACCATGTGCATTCTTTTTGTGTCGCACTAGGTTAAAGTTTTGCTTGGATTGGTATCCACAGGTATACATTTAAGACGTCTTTATTTCCTGGTAGTCGATAGCAGAATGAGTTCCGGTCGTCCTGCAAGTGCTTATATTAGATACAGGTTCCTCAGCGGCTTGTTGATTCATACACAAGCGTTTGGCAAAGTATTCGTTTCGACATTGTTGCAGTTCAGATTTCACTTTTCTGATGAGGTCTCTTTTAAGTCTTTTCCACTCGTTGTCAATCCTTCTACATCCCTTGCAGATATTCATGTTTTTGTAGAAGTCCGCAAAGCTCTTGTTCGTTTGACACTTTTTACATTTCTTGTTTGGATCCACTTTGTTGGGTCCTCCAGCCGTTTGGTTCTCTTCACTTTGGTTAGAAGTAATTTCCTTTTCCTTTGTGGTTTTGCTTTGGTGTTAGAAAGATCCACAGGTATTAAATATCTAGCAGGAACCACTAAATCAACGAGAGGCGTTTTCGATGCCATTGATACGTGTGTGTTGTTTGACGGTCTTCAAACAACTGACGAAATTAAACAAAACCTCTGATTATATTTTCGTTAAAAGCTTTTCATTGGTGTCATGATGACGAAGATTGCTTTTTTTCTATTCATTCAGACCTCACAGTTCGCTGTTCGTTGTTGCTATTGCTGCTGAGGAGGTGAAGGTGGGATTCTCACTGTTTCGTTATAAGTCACCTCTTAGTCTCGTTGATGTTACGATGAACATCAAAGATGGCTGCCTCCATGTAACGCGAACCTGAAAGAGAGCACCCTTATGAAATAGAAGTTTTAGAGTCTTTCCGGACGGGAACGAATGTTCCCAGTCTCGTTGATGTTACGATGGACATCAAAGATGGCTGCGCCCAAGTAACGCGGACCTAAAAGAGAGCACCCTAATGAAACGAAAATTTCAGAGCATTTCCGGACGGAAACGAACGTTTACGGATTTCAGTCCTAACCCTAACTCGAGTCCTAACCCCAACTCTAATCCTAACCCTAACCCTAACCCTAACCCTAACCCTACCCGTAGTCCTGTCTCTAACCCTTATCGTAGGTCTGTCTCGTACTCCTGCTCTAACAACTCATACCCCACGTCGATGGTTCACTGGTGCAAGCGTGACAAACATGAGGCAAACAGTCACGCTTGCTTAGGTGAACCATCGACGTGGGGTATGAGTTGTTAGAGCAGGAGTACGAGACAGACCTACGATAAGGGTTAGAGACAGGACTACGGTTAGGGTTAGGGTTAGGGTTAGGGTTAGGGTTAGGATTAGAGTTGGGGTTAGGACTCGAGTTAGGGTTAGGACTGAAATCCGTAAACGTTCGTTTCCGTCCGGAAATGCTCTGAAATTTTCGTTTCATTAGGGTGCTCTCTTTTAGGTCCGCGTTACTTGGGCGCAGCCATCTTTGATGTCCATCGTAACATCAACGAGACTGGGAACATTCGTTCCCGTCCGGAAAGACTCTAAAACTTCTATTTCATAAGGGTGCTCTCTTTCAGGTCCGCGTTACATGGAGGCAGCCATATTTGATGTTCATCGTAACATCAACGAGACTAAGAGGTGACTTATAACGAAACAGTGAGAATCCCACCTTCACCTCCTCAGCAGCAATAGCAACAACGAACAGCGAACTGTGAGGTCTGAATGAATAGAAAAAAAGCAATCTTCGTCATCATGACACCAATGAAAAGCTTTTAACGAAAATATAATCAGAGGTTTTGTTTAATTTCGTCAGTTGTTTGAAGACCGTCAAACAACACACACGTATCAATGGCATCGAAAACGCCTCTCGTTGATTTAGTGGTTCCTGCTAGATATTTAATAACTGTGGATCTTTCTAACACCAAAGCAAAACCACAAAGGAAAAGGAAATTACTTCTAACCAAAGTGAAGAGAACCAAACGGCTGGATAACACAAGGGGAGGACCCAACAAAGTGGATCCAAACAAGAAATGTAAAAAGTGTCAAACGAACAAGAGCTTTGCGGACTTCTACAAAAACATGAATATCTGCAAGGGATGTAGAAGGATTGACAACGAGTGGAAAAGACTTAAAAGAGACCTCATCAGAAAAGTGAAATCTGAACTGCAACAATGTCGAAACGAATACTTTGCCAAACGCTTGTGTATGAATCAACAAGCCGCTGAGGAACCTGTATCTAATATAAGCACTTGCAGGACGACCGGAACTCATTCTGCTATCGACTACCAGGAAATAAAGACGTCTTAAATGTATACCTGTGGATACCAATCCAAGCAAAACTTTAACCTAGTGCGACACAAAAAGAATGCACATGGTATTGAAGAGGATTCAACAGACTATAGTGATTCAGCTTCAGACACCACCACAGAAGCCGATAACGATGAATCGGAACAAAGTAGTGACCATGGATCCAACGAAGACTCCGAAGAGCTTTGCGAACAGTCCCTATGGGAAGTCGTTTTGAACATAACATTTCAAGTACATCAATCGGAATACTCACAGACAGTAAACGAAGTAGTGGAAGCCGGAATGGAAGAAGACAAGGCACGCTTGGCAGCATATAGAGACATGTTTGACTCATACAGAGACGAAATACGAAAGCATTACCTCGGACTGGTGTCCTGGCATCAAGACATAAATAAAGACCCCGTACATAGAGAGATCAAGAAAAACGGCTAAACGCTGGAGAGAATAGGAAGACTACGAATCAAAAGAATCATGGGATTAGGCCGTAGAAAAACGAAAATATCTGCTTAACCGTGTATTGAACGACTACGACCCACCTCCAGCTGAAGACAGCAATGACTCTATGTGACGGAGGAATTGGAACATATTACAAAGAAAAACAGAAAAAATATAACAAAAAAAGGGAAGGAGGGTAATGCAGCCTATATATGTTTATACATATATATAGCCAGTCACAAGCCTGGACAAATGCAGAGTGCCCTTAAAAAATTGAGCAGGATTAATGCAGCCTATCTTATGATAGCCAGTCACAAGCCTGGATAAATGCAGAGTGGACTTTTAAATAACCCGGATCTAAGGGTGCTCTCGCACAGATCCAATCTTTGACTAACGACAATCGACCACCACTAGCAACAGCGGTGAAAACAGCGACAAGTTGCCCCAAAACTGAAATGAGGTAAGGTCATCATTAGCAGAGCAAGAGAAAAACAGCGATGAGCAGCAAAAAGCAAGAGAATGGGTGCAGCCATCTTTGATGTCCATCTAACATCATCGAGACAGAGAACATTCGTCCCCGTCCTGGAATGGAAGTATCTTAGTTCTCCGGTCTCTGCGTTTCTCAGTATAAATCCAAACGACACGTTGATCTTGAAGGTCGTATTTTGTAGGTTGAATGTGTGGCGAACCATATCAGGAAAGGTGGCGGATGTAATCTCGTTCATCCTGAACACGATTGTCGGTATTTTCCTCTGTCCGGGTGGACTGCCAGTGCCTCACATACAAAACCCCGGTATCGGGATCTTCTGGCAACACTATATATACATGTATATATGTAGACAGTTACAAGTTTGTCAATGCAGAGTAGTCTCATGTCATAAATGTATAAAAGGAAGTGAAGATAGTCAGAGAAGTCATTCGTACGATGGACCCCCTACGAGTATACGAGAGAATCGTTTCTGCCATGTTCGAAGACGGTGTGGTGAACCAAGGAAGACTGGTCGTATTGTCGGTGTTTACTCGTACCTATTGTGAACAGTTTCCGGATTGGGCGCCGCATATTTGGACAATGTATCATCGTGTTGATCTATCGAAACGGTTGGAATTGACCAATGAAAATGCCAGATTTTCGACCAATCGGAGCGGAAGAAGTTAACCAATCAAGATGTCTTAAAGATAGCCAATCCTGTTTCGAGTTTCATGATATAAGAACCAATCCAGTCCATCTTTACAAATATATATATATAAATAGACCAGCTAGAAAAAGAATCAGTCAGCCGACATGCCACGTAAAGAAAAGAAAACCAAAGACCAGACCGAGAGCGATATCGTCCAAGACGCCATGACAGATTCCGATATTCCTTTGAAAGTACCATTGGGTGGAGGACGTTATGCAGAGCTGACAGAATGGAATGGCAGTAAAAGAGTAGATCTCAGATTTTGGAAAAGTGAAACGGTGCCCACCAAGACCGGAGTCAGCCTGTCGTTAATGCAGTGGAAAGCTTTATGCGAGACTACTGATGTTCTGGATGATTTGATCGGTAGAGTACAGGATAAAGAACTAGTCGACTGGAGATATCACATTGGGGACAATGTATTCGTCACCGTCAAATCCCCATACCCCACTATTTGGATAAGAAAGCACTTTATACCCCGGGGAGACTGGACCTATCGTCCAACAAAGAGAGGAATCGGCTTGGACACCTTCGAATGGAAAGAACTGAAGAAGATCATACCTTTGTTTGAAGAGAAAGAACCAGAACTTAAAACATTGACTGATGTAGATTTTGTAAAATAAAATATGAAACTGTTTCATTTGTGTTTGTCGTCGATAAATATCCCAGTATACAATCACATCGATCAGTCTTGATCTACCAATCAAACCGACAACATGAGTACCGAGTGGCCTTCCGATCATCAGCAGTAAACTACATTCCTTCAGCAGAGCAGCAGCAGCGATTAAAAGTGACAAATAGCACCAAAAACTGAAATGAGCACGCGAGTAAGATCATGAGTAGCGATGAACAGCAAAGAGCAAGAGAAGAGCAGCGATGAGCAAGAGAAGAGCAGTGATGAGCAAGAGAAGAGCAGCGATGACGAACAGCGATGACGAACAGCAACAAGCAGCAGGAGCGAAATGAGCACGCGAGTAAGGCCCTGAGTAGGGATGAGCAGCAAAGAACAAGAAAGGATCAGCGATGAGCAAGAGAAAAAACAGCGATGAGCAAGAGAAGAGCAGCGATAACGAACAGCAAAAAGCAGCAGGAGCAGTAGTGGCAGCGAAAACAGAGACAAGTAGCCCCAAAAAACGAAATAAGCACGCGAGTAAGGTAAGGAGTAGCGATGAACAACAAAGGACAAGAGAAAAACAGTGATGAGCAACAAAGAGCGAGAGAAAAACAGCCATAAGCAGTAAAGAGCAAGAGAAAAACAGCGATGAGCAGTAAAGAACGAGAGAAAAACAGCGATGACCAGTAAAGAACAAGAGAAAAACATTGATGAGCAGTAAAGAGCAAGAGAAAAACAATGATGAGCAACAAAGAACAAGAGAAAAACAGCGATGAGAAGCATAGAGCAAGAGAAAAACAGCGATGAGCAGTAAAGAGCAAGAGAAAAACAGCGATGACCAGTAAAGAACAAGAGAAAAACAGTGATGAGCAGTAAAGAGCAAGAGAAAAACAGCGATGAGCAGTAAAGAGCAAGAGACAAACAGCGATGAGCTACAAAAACCAAGAGAAAAACAGCGATAAGCAGTAAAGAACAAAAGACAAACAGTGATGAGCTACAAAAACCAAGAGAAAAACAGCGATAGGCAGTAAAGAACAAGAGAAAAACAGTGATGAGCAGTAAAGAGCAAGAGAAAAACAGTGATGAGCAACAAAGAACAAGAGAAAAACAGCGACGAGCAGTAAACAGCACGAGAAAAACAGTGACGAGCAACAAAAACAAAGAGAAAAACAGCGATGAGCAACAAAGAGCGAGAGAAAAACAGCGATAAGCAGTAAAGAGCAAGAGACCAACAGCGATGAGCTACAAAAACCAAGAGAAAAACAGTGATGAGCAACAAAGAACAAGAGAAAAAACAGTGATGAGCAGTAAACAGCACGAGAAAAATAGCGACGAGCTACAAAAACCAAGAGAAAAACAGCGACGAGCAGTAAACAGCACGAGAAAAATAGCGACGAGCTACAAAAACCAAGAGAAAAACAGCGATGAGCAGCAAAGAGCACGAGAAAAACAGCGATGAGCAGCAAAGAGCACGTGGAAAACAGCGATGAGCTACAAAAACCAAGGGAAAAACAGCGATGAGCAGTAAAGAGCAAGAGAAAAACAGTGATGAGCAACAAAGAACAAGAGAAAAAACAGCGACGAGCTACAAAAACCAAGGGAAAAACAGCGATGAGCAACAAAGAACAAGAGAAAAACCAGCGACGAGCAGCAAAGAGCACGCGAAAAACAGCGATGAGCTACAAAAACCAAGAGAAAAACAGCGATAAGCAGTAACGAGCAAGAGAAAAACAGCGATGAGACGTAAAGAACAAGAGAAAAACAGTGATGAGCAGTAAAGAACAAGAGAAAAACAGTGATGAGCAACAAAGAACAAGAGAAAAACAGCGATGAGCAGCAAAGAGCGAGAGAAAAACAGCCATAAGCAGTAAAGAGCAAGAGAAAAACAGCGATGAGCAGTAAAGAACGAGAGAAAAACAGCGACGAGCAGTAAAGAACAAGAGAAAAACAGTGATGAGCAGTAAAGAACAAGAGAAAAACAGCGATGAGCAGCAAATAACAAGAGAAAAACAGCGATGAGCAGCAAAGAGTACGAGAAAAACAGTGATGAGCTACAAAAACCAAGAGAAAAACAGCCATAAGCAGTAAAGAGCAAGAGAAAAACAGCGATGAGCAGTAAAGAACGAGAGAAAAACAGCGACGAGCAGTAAACAACAAGAGAAAAACAGTGATGAGCAACAAAGAACAAGAGAAAAACAGTGATGAGCAGCAAAGAACAAGAGAAAAACAGCGACGAGCAGCAAAGAACAAGAGAAAAACAGCGACGAGCAGCAAAGAGCACGAGAAAAACAGCGACGAGCTACAAAAGCCAAGGGAAAAACAGCGATAAGCAGTAACGAGCAAGAGAAAAACAGCGATGAGCAGCAAAGAGTACGAGAAAAAACAGCCATAAGCAGTAAAGAGCAAGAGAAAAACAGCGATGAGCAGTAAAGAACGAAAGAAAAACAGTGATGAGCAGTAAAGAACAAGAGAAAAACAGTGATGAGCAGTAAAGAACAAGAGAAAAACAGCGATGAGCAGCAAAGAACAAGAGAAAAACAGCGATGAGCAGCAAAGAGTACGAGAAAAACAGTGATGATCAACAAAGAGCGAGAGAAAAACCAGCGATGAGCAGTAAACAGCACGAGAAAAACAGTGACGACCAGTAAAGAACAAGAGAAAAACAGTGATGAGCAGTAAAGAGCAAGAGAAAAACAGCGATGAGCAGCAAAGAGTACGAGAAAAACAGTGATGATCAACAAAGAGCGAGAGAAAAACCAGCGATGAGCAGTAAACAGCACGAGAAAAACAGTGACGACCAGTAAAGAACAAGAGAAAAACAGTGATGAGCAGTAAAGAGCAAGAGAAAAACAGTGATGAGCAACAAAGAACAAGAGAAAAACAGCGACGAGCAGCAAAGAGCACGAGAAAAACAGCGACGAGCTACAAAAACCAAGAGAAAAACAGCGACGAGCTACAAAAACCAAGAGAAAAACAGCGATATGTAGTAACGAGCAAGAGAAAAACAGTGATGAGCCGTAAAGAACAAGAGAAAAACAGTGATGAGCAGTAAAGAGCAAGAGAAAAACAGTGATGAGCAACAAAGAACAAGAGAAAAACAGCGATGAGTAGCAAAGAGCACGAGAAAAACAGCGATGAACAAGATAAGAGTAGCAATGACGAACACCAACAAGCAGCAGAAGCGGCAGCGAAAACACCGACAAGTAACCCCAAGAATCTTAAATCAGCAGGTGAATATAGTCATTATTAGCGATGAGCAGCATGGAGCAGCGAAGAGCAAGCGAAGAGAAGCGAAGCATAGAGCAATGAAATAGACCGCCGTTGCTAAGGACACCCCTCCATTGAGCGGTGACAAGCATCAACTTGAGGTAAGGGGACATAATCCAATCCTAGTCCTCACAGAAAATACCCCCAAATGAAAAGAGCGGGATAAGGGGAGATAATCCAATAGTGTACTTCGTATACTCTCGGACTTCGACATAACAGTGAGGGTATCAGACCGATAAAAGATCCAGAGACGACCGACAAGTGCGGGAAAAGGAAGATAATCCAATCCTAGTCCTCACAGAAAACAGCACCCCCACAGTTGAAAAGAGCGGGATAAGAGGAGATAATCCAATAGTGTACTTCGTATACTCTCGGACATAACAGTGAGAGTATCAGACCGATGAAAGAGCCAGAGACGACCGAGAAGTGGGGAAAAGGGGAGATAATTAAATCTGGTCAAGCATGGCACATCCGGGTCCGTGACTTGCGTCACTTCCGTCAATGGAGAAAACCCACTACTTCCGGTTGCACCAACCACTTCCGGTTCCGCCCGAACATGCGCAGACCACACATCCAGGTCCTACCACGTGACTTACGTCACTTCCGTCAACAAATGGCGGAAAAAACACCCTACTTCCGGTTGCGCATGCGCCTGACTTCCGGGTACTTCCGGTTCCGCCTACGCATGCGCAGAACACACATCCGGGTCCTACCACGTGAATTGCGTCACTTCCGGCAACAAAGGGCGGGAAAACTACCCACTTCCGGTTGCGCATGCGCGCAAAAATCACTTCCGGTTCCGGGTCACCTGACTTCCGGTTCCGGTCACGTCATTTCCGGTTGACGTCACTTCCGGTAGCTCCACCTCAAATACGACTTGAAAACCGCATACATACTACTTATATACTTCTAATTTCGTCGAGGACAGATGATATTCAGCATTAAATTGATGCAATTATGTTAACTGTGATGGTTAACCAGTAGTTTTGACAGTTACAGTTCAGAAACATTACCGGATAAAATATTGCGTAACCTTTTGATCACTATCATAATTGTTGCTTTATGCTATTTGAGTGTTGCAGAATACGCTTTGATCTTGTAAGGGATTTTCCAAATTACCAAATATAGATATACATCAAAAAAGGAAAATCATTAAATGAAATACATTTTAAGGAAGAGGACAAATATACCTTAGGAGCAAACCAAAAAACGCAATCTATTTAACTTATTGCATCATGGAATGGATCATTAGTCCTTTTAAAGACTCCATTATTTCCATAACGTCATTGATAAAAAAAAAATGGTAATTTCTAAAATACAAGTATTTTTACTAATGATACATCTTAACAATGTGATGTCTGTTGAAAAAAAAAACAAATTCCATAAAATTAACGCATACTCTTATACATACTGGTTTTAAATTTTTTAAAATTTTAGAAATTTAGGCAAATCTGAATTAGAGAAAAAATACAAGTCTTATTATGGTACATTTCTTGTTTGTCTTTTCGAGTAGGCTCTTGTTCATCACAAAAACCACATGAATTTATGCAAGGAATATATCTCGTTATGTGACAGTAAGATAAACGACGGGTAGGATGTAAATGTCCACCAGAAATTCGTGCCTTGCGGGAAAAATGATACAAAAGACAGGTACACATTTGTACAAGGTGTTTATATTTGCTTTTTTTTCATCTTTAAAGTTGCTTAACGTCGCCAACCTATAGCCAGAAGCTTACATCATATAATAGCTTAAGGCTAAGCACTTGTGATGGATCACATGAGCTCAAACCACAGAGTTGCCTAGCGCGTCCCCGGGTGACTGGTAGTCAATACCCTCTCGTTGGGTGATTGTCAGGTCATAAAACGGAAAGCCTGACCGCGGACCATAGTATGTAACGTGTTTTGAGAATGCAACGCTTTCTGCACGCTAAAGACCCCTTCTGTAATTTTCGAAAACAAGTAGGCTAATGACCTCTACAAAAGGCTGAATTATCGGACCCTACACAAAACCCCATCCTTTCACTGTGGCAGTCACAATTGGTCCCCTTTGTGTCCCCCTCCCCGCTATTTGAATTATGTTTGATAAATTTTTGTCCTAAAGAATCACGAAATATTTTCCACTGAACGTTAAGAAAACAACAATCAATCAATCTAACTCCAAGTGGGCCCTACGTCTGGAATGGCTTTGAATATTTTCCTATGAGTATTTATTTCGTATACAAAACTGTTTAATACGTTTGTATAAAGAGGATTTGAAGCAAATGCAGGAAAATGTTGAGCCTTCTTTTGAAATGAATTATGCTTCTATTTAAACAAAATTGTTCATACAAATATGTATCAATGGGAACAATCGAAATATAAAGAGGTAAATATGTAAATATGTTCATTATCACAAATATTTTTTTTGTTTTGGACTAAATACATTTGGAAAATCTAACAACACGTTTCCATATTATGTGCTTTATTATCTTACAATTATCGATAGAAGAAAATCGAGGCCATAAGTCCACACGACAAAAATACAAAGTCCAGGCTAATTCACGATAATTATTACACAGAGAACGATAAAACTATAAATATACAATGAATTGTAACTAAAAACATAAAAAGTACACTTTGATTTCATTGTTTTATACATGTACATCTGCAAGGTTGCTGGATATGTTTGAAATGTCAATTTTTTGCTTGTTTTATTGGAAATCTACGTCAAATTTAGCAAGAATTACAATGTCATGGTGGCCTGATTTATTGATGGTGG
Source organism: Mytilisepta virgata (assembly GCA_028015205.1). Classification (NCBI taxonomy): domain Eukaryota; kingdom Metazoa; phylum Mollusca; class Bivalvia; order Mytilida; family Mytilidae; genus Mytilisepta; species Mytilisepta virgata. The sequence continues at coordinate 23,338,856 of CM051515.1, forward strand.
AAGTAACCTCTACAAGAGTTTGATTCAAACTCACAATTTTACCATTAACAGGTTATTAATCTCTAGATTATGTAGTTATGACAAATAACTCGGCCACTGAAGCTTCTTCGTCAAATGAATGTTTCATTGATAAAATGCCCAGGCAGTGAGACATCTTATAACTCCTTCAAGAGAACTTGATATCACTGTCGGTCACACAGAAATTCCCATTGTTCATCCTATAGTTTAAGTGTTTAGCATGGTTTCGTTTCTTTTAAACGGTGTTGCCAAGTACTATCGGTTTTGGTCATTTTTCACATTTGACCTTTTTCATTGTCAAGTACTTTTCAGAGCAATATTGTTCCATTACAGCTCAGTGAAAAACTTAAGATGAAAAAAGTTTGAAAATTGCATAATGAAACTATAAGAATATCTCTACGCAAATTATTAAAAATGTTTCTTGTGCCCTTTTCCTTATTTCAGAGTAAATTACTATTTTATAGCTGCTTGAAAGCTTCGTTTAAATGTGCAAATCTTGTGCATCAGAGAACTTTATGTTTACCACTGCTGGTGGACTCCAAGTCCCATGTGGTATCCCCAGCTCAGTTGCTAGTATTTCGATACTAGCCCGAAATTGATACTTCAAATTTACCGTATAAAATTGTAAAATTTGTTAAAACTAAGGAGTATCTCTATCTTGCATAGCTCTGTCCTTAGATGGTTATGGCTTTATCCCTTTTGGTCGTTTTGCTTTTATTGAATTTGCTCTTCAACGTGTTTTAGTTTTCATTATTTTAGGCCTTGAGCGCAACTGATGTGTCGTAAATCGACGAAATGTGCACATCTTGTGCATCAAAATTGGTATCAAAGAACTTTATTTAACTGGTTAATAATTGTATTTGAAAAGTTTAATATCAAAATTCAATGGAGTTCGTTATTTTGACCATAAAAGCAGAAACTATACAAAGTATTAAATCGGTATCTGATATAAAAGTCAAGACAACAACCTGTTACTAAGAAATAAAAAGCTATATTACTTTAGTAAAACCAGGTTTATGTCTACTGTCGCATACTGTGTATTACATAAGCAAATATATATTCCAATATTAACCTATATTTAGTATTTTATCTATCATTTTGAAGCATATGACGTAAAAAAATGGCTAGAATAATAAATTTGTCTGGATTTTTTTTCTAAAACTAAACAAATTTGGTGGACTAGATTTATTTAAGTGACTAAGTTATGTATTTCAGATAAAAACAGTTTATGATATATATATATATTTGCCCATAACCTGTAAATTTTGCTACGAATAAAAATATCATGATTCATAGATGACATCCGAATCCAGATTCTGGTATTAATATAAATTTCAGTCGAAGAGATAATCAAATTAAATATAAACGTGAAAAAAATGGTCCTTTCGTCAAATATTTGAATATAAAATAATAATTTTAGTAAAAATGCTACAAGGTATATGGTTAAATATCTTCAGTTAGATTTCACGTCCTCCTTGAATTGACAACTCACCAGCAGAATAACAGGTGCCGTTAACGGGGCAGGACATACATTTAATTACACTTTAGTGATACATGTACGTGTTCTATTACAGTTCCACGGCTTTGCCTTGCTTTCAAATTTTGGTCTTATTGACTTTTCACACGGTATTATTTTGCCGATATTTAGGGATAAGATAAGGACTTTTTGAAAATCGGTCGGCTAATGAGAAGACCCCAAAAACCATTTGAACATTCTTATAAAATTATGTAGCAGTTTAAAAACATCTTTTTAGAAAATTGATTTTATCGCAACTCAAAACTAGATTATTGAAAAAAATTAAAAATTCTTCCTTCAGTCAATTCAGTTGTTTATCTTTATAAACTACACATTTATAATAAAGGAAATGTTTCATTTCATTTTTTAGGCGGCAAATTGGTTCTGGAAACCACGATTTGCATTTCATAAATACATATGTAGGAATGGCATGGCCTAAATTCAGTAATTTTGCAATTGTTTTTGTCTGGTAATAGTTTAGTTAATACTGGTTAATATTCTGACATTAAACATGGAGTTACCCGAAAAAAGAAACAATTTGTCAAAATACCGATTTGTTGCAAAATATTGGTATCATACACTGATTTATGCATGACAAAAAAATAACTGAAATATCCGGTACATGTCATAAGATGAAAAACAGTATTCATACGCATTGTATATATGTAGTCCCAAATCAGACGCAACGTCACAGTACCCAAATAACGACCATTTTCACATCGATGTCACATCCGGTTTTTAGTCGGAGTTCACATTGCTAGCACTTTAGTATCTGTGCTGTCTTTTTCTACTTTTGTTTAGTTTATTATATGTTATATTATTCTTTTAGTTATTTATTATTTATCCTTGTGGCATTTGTTTCTTATGTTTCGTTCTAATAACTTTTTATTTTCCTTCGGATTCGATTTTACGGACTTTTCCCACTTTTTTATTGCTTTGGTACTCTATTGACGATATTTACATGTTAAATTCAGAAACTAACGTCTCTTCCAAAACATTGAACTGCAATATTTTAAGTGCTGTTATAGATCTTCTGAATATTTAGTTTGAAACATTGTCTCTCGTGGTCTTTGTACTTGATAAGTGTATGTAGCGATGTTGTCGCAGTGGACGAACTGAAAATTGGACCCAAACTGCGACCAGCTTCTGTGCTATTGCTCGGAGAATTTTAGGCTGTCTATGCGTATAACGAGCAGTTGTATTGTGTCATATAAACCGACGAAATATGTCAGTAGAGAACAGTTCTCCTGTCCTCTTGTCGCACGGTTCTCAATCAGGGAAGATATCTTGTAAAAAAAGTTCCTGAAAATCTGGTCACGGACAGGTAGAAAGAACAATTCTGAATGCGTGCATTGAGTACTCGTCGAAACTGTGAAAGCAAAGATTGCTTTCAGACGAAGTACTTCCACTTACATATTTAATTGGAAAAAATAGATATGCATTTTGACTACTTAACCACTTAGACTGTAATAAGAGCTTTCACTAAAAGCAATTTAAAGGCTTGATTTGATAAAATATTTCAAATCATTCCCAGAAAAACATATTTAAAGCTATTATATCAATTCACTACAACTTCAGACTCTCCCATATCGTCTATATATAGCTAGTGAATGCAGTACAATCTCACAAGAACACAAATTGGCAAAATTGCAATATAACTGATGTACACAAAATAAGTTAGAAAAACTTCCGGACAGCTAAAAGAGTTAAAAAGTGCCTTTGTTTTTAAACACCAAAAGACCTGAATAAACTTTCTCTGAAAGATACGTTTGTACATTATAGTCAGTGTGACACTTGTAATTTTCCAGAGTCCCCTAAAAGTCCTAGTAGGTTTCCTTGTCCACTCAAAATATGCTGTACATGTACCCACTCAAGTCCATGGAAACCATTAGCGAATTGATTTTCCTTTCCCCTCAATCCATCAATTTTTAGTGGAAGCATGTGGAAAGAATTAACCCATTGAAGCATATAATACATGTATATTATTCTAATAAATATGTGTCTGTTTTCTAAATAACTGGTGTTTTTATAAAGTATTGGGTATTATTTTGTGTGAAATTATATTGTTGGTTTTAATTTTATACAGTATAATTGTTTTTAAAGACAGTAAGTGGAAATGTCCACAATGACAAACAAGTCTATGTAAAAAAAACACATGTACATAATCCAAATTACAATACAAATTACTGTCAAACCTGTGTATAAAACATGCCCCTTATGAGCAGATGCCCTTCACACACATGTGGAGGGGACCTGGTCGAGGTAGTTCATCATGACTACTACTGATCACTAGCCTATCAACACTGAGGTTGTGAGTTGGAATCTCATCTGTGGCGCGGTGTGTTCAACTCCGATCTTAATTGACAATGATTGTCAATTTTCCTACCGAAGGTCGGTGGTTCTCTGCAGGTACTCCGCTTCCTCCACCAATAAAAACTGGCCGCCGCGAAATAGCCATATGTACTGAAAACAGCGTAAAAACCTCACATAACAAACAAACAAACTTCATGACTAGAATATTTTCACTGTGTTCTTTACAGATAGTGCTTTGCTATATAGAGGTTCCGTTTAAAGCATGTATGACTGTATATGTTTATCAGTACGTGTTTGAAAAGTTTTAACGGGGCGAACCTTTTGAAGTAGGAATGTGTGTGTCTGTGTTTTTTTTTTTAAAGATTTCTGTACTAATTCTTATAGATCAAAACTGATAACATATCTGCTGAAGGACAAACATTTTTGAAAAGTAAGTAGTAACTTCCTCTTGCTTAGCCCTGTCTTTAGTTGGTTTTGGCTTTTCCCTTTTGGTCACTTTAGTTTTTATTTAAATTTGGTCTTCAAGGTTTTGGATTATTTTTTTTTGAGAACAACACAACTGATAAATCATCTGGTCCGTCAAAATTATATTAAGCATCTAAAAGTATTAATACAGATTGTAACCAAAATTGATAACTTTGAGAGGTTAAGTGTAGGTCAAATTTTATTGGTATGTTAAGTCGACCGAAGGACTTTTGTATTTGTGAATGAAAGGTCTAAATAAACTCCGTAAAAACAAACTTTTTTATTTAGAATTTCAATAAAAGTAACTAAAAATAATGTCCATATTCAGTATTTTAGCTGAATTCCAACAACTATTTCTCCTGTTGAAGTTAAAAGATTTCACTAGAATTACAAGTAAAAGTTTACATTTTTGATACATATTACAGAAATAGATGTAAACATATCCTTATTACAAAGAGAGCAAGACAAACTTGAATGTGCAACGACCTCTATATGCACTTTTCGAAAATCCATTTCAAGGTTATCATCGGCATGAATCCTATACATTTATCTGCTGAAATGCCGATCTTTTTGTTTATTGATAAATAACGCCATAAATATTTTATCAATAGAATTATGTTGTTTTCTTTTGAGTATGCAGACATGCTGACAAAGCTACATTGGTTACTTACAAACTGAACCTATCCCATGGCAGGTTTGTACCAGAGTTGTGCATTATAAATTTTGTAGATAATTGTATCAAACACTCCTCATAGACATATCTGTATCATATTATTGTATAATTATATAGAAATAATGTACTTTTGTTGTAAATAAATTTGCAAATGCAATCAAGAACTCCATAAATATCCATTAATGTAGTTTAGGCTTAATTGTTTAAGATAACGGTTTCTTTGTCGAATTCTAGGCCAATTTCAGTATATAATGGTCCCCAGCTTTTCTTATTTGAATCAGAGTATCAGGACCGAATCATTCCTTGACCTCCGACAGGAAACTGAATTACAAGACTGAGCTGAGGTCAGCACAAACCTAATGCATCCTGCAATACTTGCAGTGAAACTGATTATCAGATACTTTTTATATCTGGACTACCTTCGAAAGAGTAATGTACAAGATATTACCGTTGATGGAACAAATATTAAAAAACTTCCTTACAAACTGTTTTTGTAGCGAGAAAATTATTATTATAATTTTAAATACAGTACAAAATATTAATATATCATGGACTTCATCCGAACGAACCGTTTTCATAAAGTATTGCCTAGTGACGTATAGTGACCGAGCCCTTAAACGGAACTATACCTCACCAGACAACACTATAGGAAAACTGTCTCTGAGGGAGAAGTACACAATACATTTAGTACTTAAAATGTAAAAATATTGGCATTAACAAATAACAATCACTTGATATGAACATTTGTTTGTTTATCTTGACTACGGGAGACCATACCTAGGGACGGGCATGCGAAACGTTTTCACACAGGACTATGTTTTAAGATTGATTTATTTCCCTGTGATTAGTCAAGATTAACAAAAGACTGTTCAAAATAGTGAATGCTCATTGTCCAATCAAATGTACAGATTTTCACATATTATATAATAACTCATATTATATCTTTTAAAATATATTTAATAGAAATCAGCTTTTCTCTGAGCAAAATTCGTTTGTTGTGCTACAATTATCGATACTTTTGAAGGGGATACATTTCTGCTTTTATTATATCTGTTTGGTCGCCAGTTTGTTAAGAAAGGGTTATATTATTTAAAATGGTTAAATTGACACCAATAGGTGATATAAAAAATGTAAAAATGTTAGAGCAAAGTACAATTTTTTTTTTTTTTTAAATCTATTCGTTAGAAAATTGGTTTATTTTATAATTGTCATTACTAATCGTTGAATAAACACAAAATTGTAATAATCAAAGGCTTCATTAAAATGATAATCGCTACTTCATTTTACTCAACAACACAATTTTTCTAATTTTTGGGGATTGGTTAATCAAGTTCATGGACATTCAATTAGAAAATAAATCCAGGTTTTTTCTCAATTAAAGTGCTGATAAAAATCTAGTTCTAATGAAGAAATTAGAATATCAAATTGAAAATGAGATAATTTGAGAAATGAATTGATGTCGAACTTTTATTCAACAGAAATGTATTAGAAAGAGAAAGGCAAAACAGTGAACCTTACTGTCCTAGAAAAGTTACACGTTGCAGACCTTAAAGTTATTATGATGAAAACATTGAAAGTGAGAACAAATGACAATATGAAGAGGAAAGATCAACAGTAGCACCGGTTAAAAATAATCACAATATATATATAATATCTGTTTGTTAAACGTAATGTCATAATATATAATTTATACTGAACTCGCAAGCCTAGTGGTGAAATTATCCCGTCAGGTACCAGTTTCAGAAACATTCGCATGACTACGATTTAGACTGGTTCCAGGATATCAATAGGAAAAAGGACATTGAAGACCGGAAATCAGATCGTACGATTATAAGTGAAAGGGAGCCTCAAAACACAAACTTAAAAAAAAGAGAGGATAGTATTTGCTTCAACGGGTACAATTTAAAGATACATCTCATCATGACTAAATTTAGAAATATGAAGATTTGTTATCATCCATGTAATATATTAAAAGACATCTAAAGATAGTTATTCAATAATTTTAATATTTATATTCCTGAACGCATCACCATATCACTTGCTTGACACTTTGCCCGGAATTTGATGCTTTACATATACTGTTATAGAAAAGTTAAATTTTGTGAAAGTTACCTTTTGCTTAGCTCTGTCCTTGTATGTTTTTGTCTACCTAAATCACAAATGTCTATATCGTAATGAAGAATGGCGGAGTAATACTGGGAAAGAACCATCGACCCTCGGCTACATAAGTACATCTGAGTGGACACACCTGGCCACGAATTTGGTCCGAACTGTCAACCCTAGCGTTGACATTCTTGTGCTGAAAGGACAACAAATTAACTAAGCAATTTTTTTAAGTAATGAAGTAATTGTTTCAATTACGTTGCACATAAAAATGTAAAATTTAACAACATTTGAGGACAATATGGTTTTTATTTTAAGTCAGTTCCATTTTATATGCAGTTGAATCGGGATGCAGTTTTAATATCACTGATATCTAACGCAAATCAATCAACCTGAATCATAAAACAAAGAAAAGTAATTGACAAAGCTTGTATTTTTCACTTTTTTGTAGGATTTACTGTCAATCTCTCGAGAAAATGACACGATAATATTTTTATCCAAGTGCACTTCAAGCAATAAAGAAACATTTGATTTGTCTTTGAAATGTTATCCGTCGATCATTCCACTGTTAAGTCAATTATTTGAAATTATAAATTATGTTAAAAAAAAAGAACTTTTCGTTCTGTAGACTTTTTCGTGAAAAATAAATTCTTGCAAGGGAATAAAAAAGAATATCAAACGTTTTTCAGGTAGTAAACTGTTGCATTCTCAGATGATGAAATTGAAATTCATTCGAAACAGAGTCTAATACATGTAACTCAACCAGCCGTGAATATGAAATTATCAACCTTTTTAAAATTCTGAATAACTGTCACATAATAAACGGAATCGCATCTTTCCAGTGAAAGAGAATTATTTATATTATTCCGTAAAGATCTAATCCGAAATGTATTGAATAATTCATCGATGACAATTTCAATGCAGTGTACATGTTTATTTGAATTAGCTATGCCGCAGTGTTTTGTGTACTGCAGAAATCCGAAACTAATAATCTAAAATATAGCAAGACTCAAATCTAAAACAAAAAAAAAACCAAAAACAACAAAACAACAAAACAAGAAAGGGAGTAAAGAAAAGACATACTCTAAATAAATAAATAAATGGATAATTAAAGAATTAAGTGAAATATTCTTCCCTTATACGAAAAATTTCCTTGAGCATAACTTCAAAGCTTGTACAGATAACCCTTTATGATGGCATATACGTCTTTGAAGCCTTGATATTAGCCGCTTTTGTAATACGCTGACAGAAAGGCACGAAGTGTTAAACTAACAATTGATCTTTCGAGTTTTCGTTACTACCCTTGTGTCTTCTTCCATCTTTACTAGGTCATATCATTGGGCTTACTTCGTCATTACCAGGTATGATACTGGGACCTTCTTCGTTACTAGGTACTATCTTTGGAACTTCTTCCGTCATTACTAGGTCATATCATTGGGCTTCTTCCATCATTACTAGGTACTATCTTTGAACCTTTTTCGTCACTACTATGTACTATCTTTGGAACTTCTTCCATCATTACCAACTACAATTCTTGGACGTTCTTTCCATCATTACAGGATACTATTCTTTGACCTATCATCTTTACTAGGTACTATCCTTCTACGTTCTTCCTTTATAGCTAGATTATAGAATTGGGATTTTTGTCTCGACTACTAGGTCATATCTTTGGGCCTTCTTATATCATTACTAGGTACTAACCGTACACTTTCTTCCATCATTATTACCTTTGGAAGTTCTACCATCAGTTGTAGCTACTATCCTGGAACTTTCCTCCTTCATTAGTCGGTACTATCCTTTTACCTTCTTCCATCATAACTATATCATATTCTTGGGCTTTCTGCCATCATTACTAGGTCTTATCTTTAGACCTACTTCCGTCATTAATAGGTACTATTCTTGGATGTTCTACCATAAGTTCTAGGTACTATCTTTTAACCTTCTTCCATTATTACTAAATCATATCATATATCCTTGGGCTTTCTTCCATCATTACTAGATACTATCCTTGGACCTTTCCATAATTATTAGGTAAATTCCTTGAACGTTCTTCAATCAGTACTAGGTGCTATCGTTGGGCTTTCTTCCATTATTAATAGTTACCATGTGTTGACCTTCATCCATTACTAGGTACTATCCTTGAACGTTCATCCATCATTACTAGGTACTTTCCTTGAACGTTCTTCCATCATCACTATGTACTATCCTTGAACATTCTTCTATCATTACTAGGTACTATACTTTGACCTTCAATAATTATTAGGTACTATCCTGGGGCTTTATTCAATCTCAATCATTACTAGGTCATATCCTTGAGCCTTCTTCCATCATTACTAGGGACTATTCTTGGACCCTCTTCCATCATTTCTAGGTACATGTACACATAGTTGGTCCCCATGCAGCACTATGGGTCTCCTTTAGTTTGCTCAGTTTTACCCTTAATTTTGTATTTTTTTTTCTAAAAACCCGAGTCGGAATATTAAAACATTTATATTAAAAAGCGTGGAAGTCATGTAAGAAAACCACATTTAAAAGAATAACGTTGTTTATCAATAAGAGGATTGACACCTATGGGTACAAGACTGTGCATAGAGTCACAAAATTAAGTAGCTTAATAGATTGTGTTATCACCTAGTAGTTAAATATACGCAACAACTTCCATTGCCGTTTATTAAGTTCCCTTCAAGTTATTCTCATCAATCTTTTCCTATTAAAGAATTATTAATTAGAATATTTTAAAGAAAGACGTTATGGTAATAAATGTCAAAGTACAATAATTAAGTCTGACATTTAATAAAAAGATTTTTTTATTTTCCTTCGTGTAGACTGCATTTCAATGTATTTCAAAAGAACTGTATTGGTAATCAGATAATTAATTCACTGCCTCTTTGAGAAGAAAATATAATTCAGGCTAAATGGAAGCGTTAAAATGCCAAATATAGAATTGGTTCATGACCAATTCTTCTGTTGAAAGAAAGCCAGAAAAAGAAAAGAAGAACCACAATAATCAATAAAACAAAATGATATAAATGAACAGTCAATTTCACCAACATATCTTCGGAAGTTAAGGATGCTCGATGGTCATGTTTTGGTCTTTTTTGTCAGATTTTCGGAATCATCGGGTTTTATCCATTTCTTAAACATGAAATTTTTTGCCCACGAACCCCCACTTTTTCTTTTATAATTCAATCATATATACCTTAAAATGGTATTTGACAAAATTTTATGAAATCTTTTTTATTTTTTCATACATTTTTGAGAGACTGAAGTTGTCAATGAAAAGAGAATGAAAAATCCAGAGAAAACCCATTTCCTGCAAATTTTCAAGGCCTTATAGCTCTAAAATGAGCACATGAACGTATATTTTTTTCTTGCTTATTTGTTTACTAATCATATGTTCTCTCAAACTAAAACACCTATTTCAAATCCTATTTATTTCCTATTAGACCAGCGATCATCCTTAAGCCTCAACTTTAAAATTTTTTTTTAGGTAATAACAAGCATAGAAAGAATACATTAAGTAAAACTCTGCTTGTAAATAGAAGGCATATCATAAAATTGCAAAGTACTGTAGTTTATCTCTGTTATTTATTATGTCCAATCAAAAGTAGCAAAGTTTTGTTTTTTTATTGTACACAGTACCCTCGGTATATTTTCTTATCTTATTCAAAGGTTCCTTACATCAATAGTAACGTTTAGTAGATATGGATTTTCTCGAATACATGAAATTTTAGCCAATATAGTCGACAAACAATAAAAGAGACAAATATACCTAAGGAGAAATGAAAAAAAGTAATCCATTGGACAGACAAACCTGGGACTACAAATTAACAACCACAAGCACAACCAATAAACACAGAAAACTAAAAAAAAACAATGAACTCCTATAAAAACCAGGAGTGAACCCAGGTGCTATATTGCCAACTTTTGAAAAGAGGGTTTTCATGCTTTACTTACACTTTTATGAAGATTCAGTGCAAAATATGGACGAGAACACTAAAGTGGATAAATATTTACCTTTAATAACTTTACGTAGATGTCATTCATTAATTTATAATTTGATGTATTTTTATTTACTTGTTTGTCTTTTATTTAGCCTTTCGTCCTGAAACTGTTGTAAACCCAGCGGGGGAGAGTCGAGTATTCTCTAGAAAAGATTAACTCCACAATATCTTTATGAGCCAGTCTCAAGTGAGGAACCTTTGAAAGTTGTAGTTTATAGCTATGTGTTTTTTTTTTTATAGATATTTTAAATTACAGTTTTTATTTAAAACATTTTGAGGTTTCATTTGGATTTCTTCACAATTGTTTTCTTAAATGGGGTCATTAAAAGCTTGTTGTGGCGCGTGTGCGCATATCCGAAACTATTGACAATATTTTTTATCTTAAAAGGTCATTTAATTTTAAATGTTGCTTGTCTTTCAGTCTTTGAATTTTCAGATCAAATAAATCATCTGGGGCCGTTGGAAAATTTGCCGATTCCGTCCAGAAACGTCCCTTATCAGTATTTGTCGTCTAATTCATTACTTTGTGCCACGAAAATCTTATATTCTCCATTTAATTAATTAATCTTATTAAAAATTAAGAAGATCCGAATAGTCATTAAGAGAAGTTATTTACTTGAGCGGGTAAAGCCTATCTGACAACTTTTTATGTGTACTTATCGAGTTCTTTTTCTGTAATAATTGTCAAGTTGAGATCATCTTCATATCTCCTTTTCATTCTAATTACATTTTTTTTCCAAAACTCTTACGGGCATTTCTTATTCCACTCATATATCTGAATGGTTATGGACTACTAACTGAAAATAATTAACGCCAGTAAAACAAAACACTCATTCACAAGAAATTATAATTGAATTAACTCTTGAATGAAACTATAAATTTAAAAGGGTTGTTCAACAGTTTGAAAATCTCTAATGAAGTCCATTAAATCAAGGTTAAGAGAACTCATTTGTTACAAATTTGTTGAATTCGTTGGGATATTTGCTATTATTTGGTTAATTTAGCGTTATCACGGTTAAATATGCGAAAACCATGATGGATTTTCTTGCATCTCTATTTGCCGCATACGGCCGTTAAGGTAAATACACCGGAATGAATTTTAAGGCTTAATGATCGGAATTCCACTCTCCAGTCCAACTAATGAACTAGCCAGTGCAATGAAGTATTAACAGAAATAAACTTGCATAAAGAAAACAGTCTCTATAACGAATCTTCTCCATTGGCGAATCATCGAGCGGTATAGGAAAATCATATACATGTATGGTTATTTAGTTTACTCATAGTTTCTTTCCTATAATGTGCATGTTTTAATTTTATTTGAAAAGCATTGTTTTCTCAGAATACAGAAACAAGAAATGCTTAAGATAATACTTACACTTTTACAGATAAAATACATGTACAAAAACACTGTGGATTCATTTTCACAATTTTTTCATACTTCTAAAATACTGATGGATTTATTCTTTTATGTAAACGTGATTTGTCGTCAAATTCAGTTTAACCTAGAAAATGTATTAAGAATTCCAGAACGATAAATACATTCCCATCTCAAAACTACATTATAATTAATTTTTTTATCTAAAGAAATTGAAAATTATCCTAATATCTTTCTGGAAAATATTTCTTAGCAAGGAGACAACATTCTGACTGCATAATGAATAGAACAAACATTCACCACACGATCTTCTATTTGTGGGAAACCCTATACCATGTAGCGAGCCCTAAATGACCCAGACAAAATAATCAAATGTATAAATCAATCGAAACAACTTTACCTCTAATCATCAAATAATGGAATAACTCTTATAATCATATACTAGTAACACACTTTTGGTCTTAAAGTGACATTCTGGTCTTGTTTATCCTAGTTTAGTCTTGATTTTCGACTTTACCGTATTTTCAAGCAAAATCAACACTTGTAACCCATGTTTCATCTTAATCAGCCAATTTCTGCCTTGTTTTATCTCGATTGTCTTGATTTTTGAGAATTCAGACAAATGAAGAAAACAAAATCGAATCAAGATATATTGCCTTTCAGTCAACCAAGACTGGTTCAGACCAGTTCATCACATTAAAGATTACATGTTTTGAACTGATCCAAAATAGTCTTGGCCAATCTTATTGACTGTAAGAAAACCAGTCTTAAAATGATCTTGTTATCTTGATTGTGTTTGAAAATATGGTGATGCAGGAAATCAAGATAAAATAAGAATAAACAAGATCACAATGGTTATTTTGTATGAAGAGTGGGTTACTAGTGCAAGAAAACAATATCAAAACATGATGTGTTGTATTGAGTCAATCGAGATCGGTCAAGAGATATTTAGATCAGTTCATTAAATATATATAACTCGTTCTCAACATTTTTATGTGGTTTTGACCAGTCTTGATTAACTGCAAATCAATATATTGTTTTGATCTTGTTATCGCTTTTTTTCTTCTTATACCTTTAAAACAATAAAGAAAAAACAAAACAGAAATGGTCGCGTTAAGATCAAAAGTTAGGTACTGGCCAAACACTAGCCCCTTGCAATCTCTGAAACTTAAACTTAACATAATATTAAACCGGCATTTCCCAAAGTGTAATAGTCGACTTCATTCATTAATAACCAGACTGTTTATGGCTTATTTTTTGTAGATGTCAAAGGCGGAAATTCATCCTTCTGATGGCAGCAAACGTGATTAGAGCGGTAACAATATAATTGGTGTCTTCCTTCAACGATATAAGCTAATGTAATGCACTCTTTGGGCTTCTATCTTTTATGTGTGTACTATATGTGGAAATAATAAAGACATCGTTTTATGTTAGTCGTAATATGATTTTATACGTTTCATTTATGCGGACAAATGTAGACTAATGGTTCCCCAGACAATCAGGTTTTTATTCATTACCTCTCATAAGCATGGGCTTGGTAAACGTTTTAGTTGATGAGTTCGACCTAGGATGTTACCGACAAAAACAAGATTACGTTTCTGTAACCAATTTAAGTCCCTACTTGTTAAGTTAAATGATGAAAATAATTTTCTCTATGAAAACAATAGATGGACAAAAGTAATTTCAAATGCTCGTATAGTACTTATTGACGGAACATGTCAACAATTGGCAATTTGACCCACTAAGTTTGATGATAAAATTTTATTATTTATTTTTTTTTTGTTTGTCTTTGCCAGTTATTCTATTGCAATATATAAAATTCAAATGCAATATCATCTTTCGATTCATCAGATTAACAGTTCAACAAACAATGATAAGTGATGCTAACTGTCCAAATTGGTAAAACTGAAACAAAACGCAACATTTTTTTGCATAGTGAAATCACAGCAGGTGATGATATTGCTAACTGTCCAAATTGGTAAAACTGAAACAAAACGCAACATTTTTTTGCGTAGTGAAATCACAGCAGGTGATGATATTGCTAACTGTCCAAATTGGTAAAACTGAAACAAAACGCAACATTTTTTTGCATAGTGAAATCACAGCAGGTGATGATATTGCTAACTGTCCAAATTGGTAAAACTGAAACAAAACGCAACATTTTTTTGCATAGTGAAATCACAGCAGGTGATGATATTGCTAACTGTCCAAATTGGTAAAACTGAAACAAAACGCAACATTTTTTTGCATAGTGAAATCACAGCAGGTGATGATATTGCTAACTGTCCAAATTGGTAAAACTGAAACAAAACGCAACATTTTTTGCATAGTGAAATCACAGCAGGCGACAATATTAAAAAACTATCACCAAAGAAAAAGCACTTCCCTTAAAAATTCCTCCCAGCTAGTTCTGTGGTACATTTAGCAAAAAATCAGAAACGAAAAAAAATGCCATGTCAGTTTGTCTTATTAAATGGGTTTTGTTTTCAACGCAACTGAAATCCTTGAAACAAGCAATATACTTTATTATTTAAAGTAAGTAATGCAGAAATAAAGCTTCAATATTACTCTTTAGGTAGGTTTTCAAACTGCAACTATCCTTTGCCTTTGGGAATCGTAATATTAGACTCACTAATTATTTAGTAATAATGAAAATGACATATCTATTTTTCTATATGATTAGTTTTGTCTTTTAAATTATTTATGTGATAGACAAAAACGCATCGAAAGTACGTAGACTGATTGATGCTAATAAAAATGATATAGTCTCATCGGAGGATTTTATCAGCTTGGGATTCCATCATAATTGTCATCATTTAGCACATTAATGGGTTCGTCTTTTTGTAATTTTCTCTTGAGAATAGTCATTGATTAGATGAAGTATTGCTTTTTATTATTAATCTTTCTCGTTTCTATATGACGACTTTCATCAACAGTCATACAAATAAGCAGCACTGTTGGTGTCTTATAGGAGAAGGAATTGCTTACCCTTCCGCACGATCTGAGTGCAGCCCATGTTTTTTTTTAGTGAAGCCCATGCTGCTAATCATTTTTTTTATAGTTTTAATGTGTGTGTGTTGATCATTTGTTATCGCTCTTACCTTCCTCAAATTTGTCTTTTTCTCTTAGTTTGTTATTGGCCCTTGTCTTTTAAAATACTTTATTTTCTTTGTAAAGTATTGATAAAGAGCTGAGTGTTAGGCTTGTTTTGCAACTTTTATTTTTTACAAAATTTAGTAATTGAGATTTTGCTTTTTCTTTTGAACGGGATATTTTTTTTTTGCTAAAGATATACATATACAATGGAAATACAAGGTGATGATACTATTTACACCAAAATGTACTCTGCAGAGAAATATACAAACAGATTATCTTACACAAAACTATTAGAAGCTGCTCTAGAACGTACATATTAGAGCAATTTCTGACAAGAACACTTTTTGACAGCCCTACTCTGAACAATTGTATAGCAATGATACACTAGATCTATTTTTGACAGAATATTTATAATATAACTAATCGCTGAATTCAAATACCAATAAATAAAAAAACGCGTGACCGAACTACGCAGTAAATCACGAGTGCGCAGAGCGCACGAGACATTTTCGACTGAAGTTTGTTCACAAGTTGTTTATTTCTGGTATTTCAATTCAGCGATTAGTTATACTTTTTTATATAGTGCAGAACCTTGCATTTTAGCAGAAATAAATTGAAATATAAAGTCAATGTCTTTTGTTATCTCTCCGCAGCAATTGTGACGTCACTTCCTAGAATGAAAGAACGGCTGTTCTTTTCACATGTGACTTGAAGATTTTCTTCCACTCGGATACTACGGTAAATCATCGGTTACAATGTAATAAATATGTAACATTCTGACAGTTCTATGAAGGACTTGATTAGAGAAATTAGGAAAATATACTTAATATTCTTGCCCTACAAATAATCATTGATCATTACAATACCAGTCCTTATAACCATCCAAAGTGCTGTATCATAAACTTTCTTTCACATGACAAAATGAGGTCATATTACTGTTGATAAATGTATTAATGTAATAATTTGTGTATTAAAGCCGGACAGCTAAAGCGCTACTGATGTCTTAAATGGCTGATGTTTTCAAGCTCAGTATAATATGGAATCTGATAGTATGATATAAACTAGTTGAAGCAGCCCCGCTGCATATCCTCACGCTACTCTTGTGTTTTTGAAATCCATATCATACAAAATAGTGCTGTTGCTATAGTGATTCAAAAAATATATGGTTGCTAAGTATAAATCACAAATAAAGTAGCCTTCATGAAATTTACTAAAATTGAAATCACATATTTTGAAATTCAACTGATCTAGATTAGTCTTAAAGCTAATATGATCCATAAAAATCTATAGTTGCTAAGTAAATTTCCAAAAATAATCTTAGAAACATTCAGGAAACTTACTAAAGTTTGAATCACATATTTTTTACATCTAGATGATCCCATTATGTGTTACTGCTGATGTGATCCAGAAAATACATGGTTTCTTGTCAAAAATCCACAAAAATAATTGTCTTTGAGACTTTCAGGAAATTTACCAAAGTTGGAACCGCATCTTAAAACAAATCTGAAACATTTAGCACAATCTTCATTAGTGGTACAATTACTGAGTCAAGTTACAGTTCCGTATTCCAAATAACATGATAGGAGTTGCGTGACAACGGAATATTGCATCCTAAGGCTAGCTGTGTAGCCCGGCCCCCCGGTGCACTATTCCAATTCCGAAACATTTGGCACAGTCTACATTGACAGGGCAATTACCGAGCCAAATGTCAGTTCCATATTCCAAATAATGTGAAAGGAGCTGTGCGACAAAGGAATAATAAACCGTTAGACTACTCGTGTAGCTCGGCTCCCAGGGGCAATATTCAAACTCCGAAACCTTGGGCACAATCTAAATTGACAGGGCACTTACTCAGCCAACTAACAGTTTCGTATTCCAAATAACCTGAGAAGAGTTGCGTGACAAAGGAATAATGTACCCTTATGCTGCCTGTGTAGCCCGGCCCCCAGGGGAGCTATTCAAATTCCAAAACCTTTGGAACAATCTACATTGACAAGGCAATTACTGAGCCAAGTTTCAGTTCCGTATTCCAAATAACCTGAGAGGAGTTGCGTGACAAAGGAAAAATGTACCCTTAGGCTCCCTTTGTAGCCCAGCCCCCAGGGGAGCTATTCAAATTCCGAAACCTTTGGCACAATCTACATTGAAAGTGCAATTGCTGAGCCAACTTTCAGTTCCGTATTCTAATTAACCTGAGAGGAGTTGCGCGACAAAGGAGTAATGTATCCTTAGGCTTCCTTTGTAGCCCGGCCCCCAGGGGAGCTATTCAAATTCCAAAATCTTTAACACAATCCACAGTGCAATCGATGACCCAAAATTACGTAAGTACGCCGAACAGCAAAACATTATCCCCGCGCTTCGTTGTAGTCATATGAACATTTATGAGACTGGACCTATATTGTTCCTTCAAATGATGTTACTTGCAGACCCGGGTCCCCGTTTCACAAACAGTGCTACGACTATGATTAGTCGTTAGTATGATCTGATTTCCGGTCTTTGATATGTCTGTGCTATTGATGTCACGGAAACAGTTTTGATCGTAATCGTTCGAATGTTTGAGAAACTCGGGCCTGTCTTGTTCAGTATGTTTTTTTTCCAATTTTACACGGTATCGGTAGCACTATAGTTTCTTTAAAGACAATACCTTTTTATAATTTTTAAGATATTGACAGCGAAAAAAAATCATCGTTGTAATGATTTTTTAAAGATGTTGACAGCGCAGTAATATCAAACTTTTATATATCATTTTTATTCGAAAAAATCCTTTTAATTTTCCGCCATTTGACAGTAAAATGATTGATGTTATTTTTTAACGATCCATAGAACTGAGATAACTATAGATTTTTATTTTTGTTGAAAGCATCTACGTATTAAGTTCTGAGACAGGTGACAAAACAGCTCCCTGGCCTGTCTGTTTCTTAACAATATTTTATGATTTTCTCTTATATATTCATGGCAATGTACTCTCGCATGACGTCATACATTGGCAGAACATTTTTTCAGAATTCAGATACATAGTTTTTTAAGAATGTGTTAAATTTTATGGAAACTTAGGAACATATCTTGCTTTTGCATAGCTGTGGCCTTAGATAGTTTGTCTTTTACCTTTTGAACATGTTTATATTTGAATCCGTTCGTCGACGTTTTTGGCCTTGAGCAAAACTAACGATTCGTAAATCATGAAATATACATGTATATATTGTGATTATTATTTATTTGGTATTGTAGAATACCTATCGTTGCTACGATTTTAAAGGTATATTTTGTTCTTCTTTTAATACCATCATTCTTGTAAAAGTCATATATATCTTATACAATTTCGCAGTTAAAAACACAAACACTCCTTATTATGTACGCAGAGTTGATTTGATATTCCTCGAAGACCTTTCCATTGATTTTGCATTTTTTTAATCATGGTAAATTTATCGTCTTTCGCGTCTATTTTTCTCTTGAACTGCACCAAACAAGCCGTAAAATTAAACACATCAATCAAAGCAGGGGTGATGAACTTTTCTTTAACTGGTTAAATTGACTGCAATGGTAAATAAAGTTTTTTTTAATTTACGGTGCGAGTTTTTAAATTTTTTTTTATGAAGGAATTATAATGTGATTCATTGAATTTTAGAAATATCTGTAACATTGCAACACATATTCAAAAGAATTTAATTTTCCTATTTAGAACCTTGCATTCGTGAGTAGTGGTGCTTGAATTATTTAACGTAAACATATACAAATTTTGATGCCCAAAACGTGCATATTGTTTTCGATTTACCACTAGTCAGTTGTACTCAAGGCCTAAAATGTTGAAAAACAAATGGTAAAGCCAATTTACCGCTAGTCAGTTGTACTCAAGGCCTAAAATGTTGAAAAACAAATGGTAAAGCCAAAGGAATCGAAGTACAGAGCTATGTACGAGGGAGATACTCCTTAATTTTCAAAGAATGTAACATTTTTGAAACAGTGAATTCAATTTCGAGCTACTATCTAAATATTAGCAACTGAGTGGGTCATAACCTCGGGGACTTGAAGTCCACCACAAGCAGATGTAGAAATGTCGACAAAGATGAATCTTTACATTGTAATTATGTCCCACCACGATATATCAATTTTCTTGACATGGGACAGGACCATGTGGTGGAATTTAGTTGCATAGTTTAACGAATGGTCCCTTGCATTTGTGGCTGTGACAGACAAAGTAGATATACAGTAAAAACAAAGACACTGACTCAGTTTGAAGTAAATACCCAGCGTTGGCAGATAAAGCTGCAAACAATTCGATCACAAATAACATGTTCTGGCACGAAATGTAAATTTGTGAGTTCAGGAAAAAATTAAACACAAGTTTTATTATTTTCGCTTCCTTAAGTAAAGTTTGACATACATTCATCATTGTAATTTTAGTTGTATTCTTTTCGCCCAACATTATATTTTCCTTGTGATAATTAATACCGGCGAATTAATCAAAATCTGTTCATGAAAATGTCAATACTTAATATTTTTCATTATTTTCGGCCATATTTACTGTTGATATCATGACCTCTGATACTAAATCATTGCTAACTATCTTGTATTTGCAATGAAATAAACTTATTACAGTGCTACATACTATTGCCTTGTAATCCTTTGTAACAGAAAATGTTATATATTTGCATATTGCCTTAGAACTATAATATATTTAAAAAGAATACACACAACAGAACACAAAATCCACACGTGCTAGTGACAAAAATTCAATCAAAGGAACACTTATATTGCTTTTCTTTATATAAAAGTCTCAGCGAGGCCTTCAAAACGGAAAAAAATCTCGAATTTTATTGAGTGTTCAGTAATTATTGAATATAATAATACTGCTATCAACAGTTATCTTTTCTTAACGGCATTGTTTCAAATCAAACATCACCTGGTACATAATCTGTACCAGTTTATCGTTGAGCAATGCAAGCAAAATAACACGATTTTACAATGCATGTGCTGAAATTTTCAGTTTATAACACTAGTAATCTATTTATCTTTATCTTAAAGGTCCATTATGATTTTGTTTATTTTTATATTACTTTTCTGCATTACGAAATTTTCAAACAAAGTAAAGGCAAACGGTTCAAAGATGTGTAGCCTTACAGTCAATTAATACCGATCGACTAGTTACGATCAGTTTGCCACACTAAACATATATAGTCTCGACCAGTCTTTGACTGCAAGACGGTATATTTTCTTTTGGTTTTGTCATCTCGATTAAAGTACTGAAAATGATCCCGTTTCACAAACGTTCTTACTAATACGATCGGGGCCTCGGTGGCAGAGTGGTCTATGTAGTTTGTCATGACTACTTATGATCACTAGCCTGTCAATGCTGAGGTTGTGAGTTCGAATTTCACCTGTGGCGGGGTGTGTTCGACTCCGATCTTAATTGACAAGGATTGCCAATTTTCCTACCGAATGTCGGTGGTTGTCTCCGGATACTCTGACTTCCTCCGCCAATAAAAAAACTGGCGGCCGCGAAATAGCCAAATGTGCTGAAAACGGCGTAAAAACCCGAAACAAAAGAAACAAACTAAAACGATCGAGACTGATTTTATGATGCCAATAGAACAAAGGTAATGAAAACATCACACTTACGACTATTAGTAGTCGCACGAATGTTTGTGAAACGGGACACAGGACAGTCAAAGTTAAATATATCCTATGACGTCACACGGCTTGTTTTAGTATTGCTTTTGGCAATACTAAAACAGGCCGTTGACGTCATAGGACTATCTTAATAGGTTAACAAGAATGAAATTGCAACTTTAATCAAATTTCGTATTCTAGTGCATATTGGGGAATTCTGTTAAGGGTAGGACTTGAGACACCTTCGCGCAAAGTTAACCTTACGTGGAATTTGCCTTTTATGTAATTAGGCCCGTTTAATTCTATTGCTCACAGAGTTTTGATGATTTATTGTTTATTCGAAGATTTGATCAGGAGTTCACCTCAATTAGGTTGACCAAGCAATCCATATTGTGCCCAGGAAATTGAGTATCTCAGTGTATTTATGAAAAGTTAAGTGTAAGTAGACGTGAATGTTTTCAAAATTACGAGTAGGACTGTTTATTTTCAGTTTTATTCAGGCTACAGTATTATTTTCTCAAGTGAAACATTCTTTTCTGCAAAGTTACCGAATTATGTAATATGAAGTTTATTTTTAAGCGTACATTTAAAAATGGCTAGATTTTATTCACTGTACTTTTAAGACTGAACTAGATCATATTGACTGTTTATTGAAAATACTTTAGTTTTGTTATTGTGCATCTATCATTTATGCTCACGTGATTTCAAAGCTCTGATAGTCTTTTATGCAATGTTTTTACTTTTAAAAGTCATATGTTGAAGTTAAAGAATACACTGAAAACTCTTTCGTTCTTGGTTTCATCAAAAGAATGGCGTCAGTGAAATTCCCTTCGGACTTCTTGTCTTTTAGTATATTTTTATTGTGCAATTTAACGAAATTTTCCAGAAAAGCTTTATTTTAGTGTGAATATGGAATTACATGAGGTGTTTCTCTAAACACCGTAATTTAGATTTAAATGTATATTCCAAAAATTATTGACTTTTCATGCAATGTTTTACCTTACGAGAGTATTTTATGTGAAAACCATCACTGTTTTTTTTTTATTGATTATTTAAAGAATTACGAAAAATAGGAATTTTGTTATTATGTAATTTAGTGAAAATATTATAATCCATTATTTAACCATTATTGAGCCAACGCACTGTTTTTATTACCATTATGTATTTGTAAGTACAATGCGAGAACAACTCTATACCAAAATGGCCGATAAGCAAATAAGCACAGTATTTAGACTAATGATATAATCGAATTTCACATAATATTAGTTTCATTTTCTTTAATCATAAAATACCATATCTTGTAAATGTTCGTGAAGCCTGCTGTCATCTGAACAAAAAGGATAGAACGACCTCTAATAATTGACTGGAATATAATAATTTAAATAATCTAGGACAAACTGCAAATATAACGATAAAACTAACAGTTATTACGTCACTAATGATTACCAAACAACAGATGCTGAAACAACATGCTGATTTAGTGTAATCTTTGACAGCACTTCTACGGCTTATCAATACTTTTCCACGTAATTATTTGCATGACACTGTGCTACAAAGAATGTTCTTCAATAATTTGATCAAATACCCCATCGTTTATTTTTCAAGATGTACTTTTAGGTTTGTTTATAAATAATATAATTTGCATAGGGTGGTTTTTCTTAGGTTTTGTATTACGCTTTACTATGTTATTTTGGATTTGAAATCAATATATAAGAAAACCTAAGGACAGCTGGTATGAGTGATACAAAAAACAGAATCTGAAGGTATACAAAACTGTCATTTAAAACAGCAATCGGATCATCCTCGGTTAATTCCGCCTAGCGTCGTAAAGGGCCGAGTGATATTCCGATTGTGAAAAAAGAAATGAAAGGATATAAGGGGTAAATGTCATTTGAGACAACAATCCTTAAACGGAGCTAAAAAAAGTAGTTGTTGTACAGCTTTTAAAATGGAGCATCTGCCCACACTGCTTATAGTGACTCCATATTAATAACTTGTGAAGAAATTAAGCCGAAAATACAAAATGTGTGAAATAAACACCGTACTTCAAAACTAACAAACAACACTAAAAGTTGGGACATGCACATTAAAATAAACAAGATGACTTAATGTGTAAATTATAGACTAGGAAAGCTCAGAAAACGAAATACAAAACAAAAGTGTTATAATAGAAACTCAGACTTTTCTACAACAAAACCTGTTGGTTGTGCAAAACATTTAGGTGAACCCGGGTTCTCAAAAAGGGTTAGCTGTGTGCGCCTCTTGATCTTTTTTGTGCAGTTGTGTTTTCCACACTCTTAATTAAATACTGTAGTATTCATAAATCTATGTAAAACATATAGAGTACAATGTTGTCGTGAAATTTTAACTTTCTGTATCACATATTTAGTATAGATTTGATATCATTGTTGCTTAAGGTTAAGATTGATAACACCCATAATAGAGTATTGTTTTCCGTTCCATTTCTTTCGTTTCCAAAGGAGTAGGCTCATTTATCCCTGTATTTGATTTACTGATGACCATTGATTTTTTCGTAAATATTTACCTACGTTTTATCGTAAACGATTGTATGCAATGCATTTTTATGTTAAGCAAAAATATTATGCTAAATAAATAATAAGTTCAAGTTTTCTACCAGCAAAGGTCGTGTATATATAGGCGATTTGGGTGAGTTTGTATTACTATTTGGAATAATGTCAAGGACATTTAGAACCAAAATCATTCTTCTGTCATATGAAATACATAAACTCACTTGCAACAAAAATTTCCTTTTGATTCTGAGTGTCCTTTACGTTGAAAAAACGTTGCTTTGGCAGATTTTCCAAAGCTATAATCAGGTATGTAGAATTTTTTTTAGTAACTGCATGAACTTACATGTATTTGTTTGTTATCATTAGCAAATCGTTAGAGACCACATACCAGGCTATGCCTTCAGAGATTATGAAAGGTTTGAGGCGACTTTTTTTAAAATGGCTATAGAAGTGAAATAAATGAAGAGGAAATGGTCGTATTTCTTCATGTTTTGAACCTATATCGCCCTCCTTTCGTATGCTACATTTCTGACGTAATATACTAAGTCAAGCTATTTGGATGAGTCTATCATTAATACATGTAATAAAAATGCAATGAAACATATCAACATGCTAAGAAGTTAAAAATAAAAAAATAGCAATAGAATTTTTACATTAAAAGTTAGTTGAGTGCCTTTTGAAACAATGTTTTTGTGTACTTTTAAGAATTTTGAGAGTACTACAAAAATAGATTTTTTTTCTGTCCCGACGGACAAAGCAAAACATTTATGTAGGCATATGACAAAATCATGCTCAAAGATGTAACCCAACTGGCGTCTTACGTGCATGATAAGCTTCTGTTATCAGATGAATGTTATAATCATTAGGTCCCAATGGATTTCTGTCGTATTAAATCCTTTAGACTGTTTGATTAGTCGAACTATAGGACAAATTAAAACGCTTAAAAATGATGATTTCTTTGATTGGCTTGGTTAAGATTTATAGAGTACAAAAAGTTAGTTGTGTCAGTTTACATGTATCACAAATTTAATTAGAGATACCAAACAAATTTTTAAAATCAGTATTTTTTTCAAGTTGTTTACCGTAGAGATTTTTCGGATATTTTTTAAACGTTTAGTAAATTATGACAGTAAAAGGCTTGTTATTATTATATAAAGGATTCAAAAAGTAACGGGAAAACAACAAAGACTTGCATTTAAATTTGTGTAGATTTATTTTTTGTTTTTGTTTCTCGAGCTTTTACGTGTATTTCTCGGATTGCTCTGTTAAGAACAACTCGGGCCGTTTCCAGGCATATATGATATACCACAAGCACATCAGTGTGTGTTGCGTATCTTTTTCCTCTGCCTATCGCCTTTTCCCTGCAACAACCAAACAACCTTCATTGTCAATTTCTTTAAAAGATTTTTCATCATTATATGAAAGAATTAAACGCAATATCATAATATTATATAGCATAACTGAAACAATAAACATATTTCACAATGAAGGTTAATTGTGGGATGTTGTAGAGAAAAAAGGGGGGAGAGGAAAAAAAGGTAGGATGGAACAAACTAAATCCATTTCCCATATACTGTGTCAGTGGATGGAATTTGGACATTTGAATTATGTTATAAATGATGGAGAGATTGACAAAAGGGCCCTGTGCGATATACTATACATGTAAATTGTGCTTTATTCGAGGGCTGGACAGAGGGACAGAAGGGGTTGAACATGTTGAAAGAGAGGTGATATAAAATGTCTGACTTCTTAACCATTTAGATGGCGATCTTACTGTCTCTCAAATCGATAGATACATAAAACATGATAACATATAATTTTCACACATCGCTGTATAATATAGAAAAGTCTCACTCTAAGACAATTGTGAAATTTCCAGTTGAAGGGATATTAGAAAAGCTATTAAATCTTTTTCGGATACCCCTACTTGGTATTTTCCTCGTACATGTACATGTATTGTATATTGATGAAGCCTCATTGTTCGGTAGTAATGTTTTAATTTCCGAAAGCCAAATATTTTCGAACTCGTTTCTCGCAAAAGAAATTATTTATGATGAAAATGTTTTCATCCATTGTAAAATGTACTTGGTCACTGGATATTCTAGATTGGAAGTCTCTTTTGTCAAATAGGAAATTATGTAGACTATAAAAAGTTTCCAGTTAATACTGTCACGACTTGTAAATACTACTCACATCTATGTCATTATAATTTATAAATTATTAACTAATTTGATTAGTTATAAATAATAAATAAAATGTCGTGACCAAAAGGACTTTTTTTCATGAAATCAAACAGATTTTTTCTTATTTTTCGACAATTTTAATTACTTCTTGGCGTGAGTAGCGAGTAGATTTTTTTTCTAATTAGTCTGTACGTATGTTAAGCTTATTTAAGCCCTTCGGATTTTTCTCAAATTATCTTATCGTGTTTTATAACACAATGCAAAACCGGTTTGAAATTAAACGAAGTTAACCGGTAGCAGATTTCTTTAAATGAAGCAAATATTTTTGATCTGGAACAAAATTTTGAAATTGAAAACTGTTATTTCACAGAGTCGTATGTAATTAGTCGTAAATATATATAATGACAGCTGATCACATCTAATGCAGTTCTTTGAATTGTCAATCCCTTTCTAAGGAAAAAAACTAATCCATTGTGCTAATCTCGATCACGATTATAAAATTTATGTCACACAACACTTTACGTGATATACTATATACGAAAGAAAGAAAGCACGCTAAAGATGTACTTTGTAGTCGGTCCGTGTATAAAGCGGCCAAACAGTTTCGATTTGGAAAAAAAATTGAAAAATCGAAAAAACCTACTCAAAATCCATTTTAATTTTCTTACAAATTGGTATAAATGAAATAGTGACATACTTGTGTTGATTTTCATCTTTCATTTGGGAAAATCAAACAGAAATTTTACATTCGCTTATCATTTTCATTTTTCTTTGGAAAGTAAAAACTTAAATTTAAATACTTTGCAGGAAAAAGAAAAAAAAAACAGAAATACCTACTCCTCAGCATTTTATTTTATATCAGTATCGGCATGTGTACATTCAAACTTCGGTAGCTCGACTCGACTCCCTAGAACACCGCCGATGGCTCGAACTGTCATGAAAGTCCCGTCAATTTTCTCTTCATTTTCATGTTAAAACATACCCGTTTTCTCGAACACTAATGTTGTTTTTTTTAATCTTTTATCTCGACAATGATTAAATTGTGTATTTTACCATGGGAAACTCGAATTCAATAATTGAATATATAAGCGTGTTACCTTCATATTACTTACAAGTGTGCTTCTAACAATATTTTTTCAAATGTGATAAAAAGAGATGCAGTAAAGATTGCATGATAACTTAATTTTGATCAACCTGCTATTTTTTTAATAAAAAAATATATCACCTCGCATACGGTATAGCATGGTCAATTTTCCGTACTTGAACAGACTTCATTAACCCCAACAACCAATAACTCACACATATTAAGTCACTGTATGTGGTTCTGCGTGTGTTTCCAACTTTTTCATCGTTTTTGTTTGAATCTTTAAAATCGAATACAAAAAATCAACTGGTAACGGTACACCACACAAATATTCACTAATAATATTTTGTTTGGTCATTCACTGTAGAATGTGGGTATTCGAATTTCAGGATTACTTATTCTTCCGTATGTCATCTCATCTTCCACTGCTGTTAGACCAATCAAATCGCGCCGTTCACAAATGCACATACATTTTGACCAATCAGGCGTAACGTTATTTTAACTTTGGTCGACTTTGCACCTGGGTACAGGAAACTTAAAAATCCAGTATTTACGGAAGAAAATTATTTGTAATTATCATTGATATTATATTACCGAATGTAATTACATGTAAAAGACAATTATGTAGAAATTGTTTTGCAAGGATGGCGTGGTTTACGAAAAGTTTCTAATATCACTAGAAATATGTAGTAAGCTAAAATTCCCCACAAATTTTATATTGTTTAATTTCTTTTTCTTTCTAATGCATAATGCAGTTTGCAGTTTGACAATCGGTTTAAAATTTAAAATGACCTTTTTATGATGTGAATAAAAGATCGCATGAAATTAAGAGTTTTGAATAAAACAAAAATTTATATGTGAAATTATCTACATTTTTCAATTCCTTTTACTTTTGGGAATGCTTCAGTGTAATAAACGTTACTAAATTAGTAACAAGTATTATTAGACGAAAGAAAAAATGTCTGGATTTACATATATATTTTTTAAATCCAGATAAAAGATAAGGAATCAAAAAGTTCGTGTTGTTCATTGTTTTTTAGTTTTCTGTGTTTATTTGTTGTGCTTGTGGTTGTTCATTTGTTTTCCCGGGTTTGTCTGTCCAATGGATTACGGGTTTTTTTATTGCTCCTTAGGTATATTTGTCCTTTTTAGCTATATGTTGTAACGTTAGATGGTATACTTGTGTGTTTAATATCAGAATACCAGATATGTTTAGAATTAATTTTCGCCACGTGATGCACCTAGAGTCAACTGAAGTTTGACATATATGTACCATACATGATAAAACTTTGTTTTTAATTATCTTTGGTGTGGTTTGAAGTTTTCACATCATTTAGATATTTTTACACAATAATTAACCTTAACTGGCTTGACGTACTCTGTGTCTTTTAAAACTGCAAGTCGTTTTTCATGAATAGCTCAACGATTTCATTAAAACCAAAGTTAAAAGTATGACTCAACCTTATGTTTGCAAACGTCGTAATTAATTTTTGTCTTTTCCTCTGCTACAATGCCTCAAATATTTGACAGGGGTGTATTTTCCATTTTTTGTGTGGAATGAGGAACCAGAGTGAGTTATCTTTTCCTAACCAATGTAGGTAAGGGAGATAATTAAATTCTCCCCTTTTGTCCTCAGGCTAAAAGGGAAACAAATTTATTATCTCCCTTACCTACATTGGTTAGGAAAAGATAACTCACTCTGGTTCCTCATTCGATGATTTTTGCGTAAATTATGACGTCACCACAAACAAATGTGACGTTGCTGAATATGTGCAAGTTTTGTTTCCAAAAGTTTGATCCATGTTGACTTTTTTGGATATACCAAATTGTTATTTGAATGTACAGAATTGTAATAATCCCCGGAGATTATCATCAAAAAAATAGTTGCCGAGGTATTTGGGACACACAGTAGTTTAGTTTATAAAATAACAATCCAAAGATACTAATATTAGATATAGTAAATTTATACTATGCTGTATACGACGCATTTCAAGGAGTTACATCTCATCAGCAGCATTAAAACCGAAACATTTGGAAGACCAAAAACCAAACCTATTTCAAACAAGAAAATACCGAAATAGGAAGCCAAATTTCAGCTAAGGAGATCTACCATGTGCAATACAAGGAATGAACCCTTAGTATTTCTGTTATTTTTGAATTTTGATAAATACTGGTAATTTGTGTAACAAACAAATCATTTATCAGAAACATGATTTCAGTTTACTATCATTGTTTGTTTACTGGATTCCATTTTATATATAATCAAAAAGATATAAAACCGTCCAGCATAATATTTTTGTAAACCCATGATTTGACTGCAATTTACCTCATTCAAATAATGACCATGCATACTGGTCATAAAAGTCAATATGGTTCACACTTTTGGTATCAAATTAACAACCACCCAACAACGTCACATAACTTTTTGCTAAAAATTAATTAATAACACGGAGAGGAGAATTTTAGGTGTTTCAATTTAGAAAGTTTCCTTTTGGAAGATTAGATAGGGAGGACAGCTTTCAAGACATATATAAAGGATTTTCCGAAATCTAATTTAATCAGTTAATTCCCGGCGGTAAATAGTTCAATAATACGATATTTTTTTGGTATTTTTATAATAGGATACATTGTAATTTTTTTCAGAAAATAAATAACGTACACCCTGTGGGAAATCTATGCAATGATTTGAAACATTTTAATTAAAAATAAGGTCAATTTAATGGAAATTCCTAGGTAATATATTAGTTTTATTCTTTTTTTCATCTAAGATTACAAACGTAGTATACTTTGAATGGTAGTTATTGATTCAAATTTCAAAATATTTTAGTTTCAATAGCTCAGTTTAGTGGAATATAGCTCAGTTTAGTGGAATATTTCAAGTTCACCCCTTATCCCTCTCATATGTAAGATATGGAGTACAACATACCACAATGGTTCGTTTTGAAGAGAGAAATGGTAAAGGGTTCAAAAAGGGAATCCACGAAAGCAATGTAACAACAACCAACGAAAAGGTTATAGGTGGAATTATAAACCTCTTGTCTAGAAATGGAGCCATAGAACGTAAAAAAATAAATAAATAAAAATTGCTCTGTTGTATTTCTTTCATCATAGCAAACCAAAATATACACACATTGAAGATGAGATGTACCTTACAACAATTTTTTTCTCTTTGTCTGAGAAAATTATATCAATAAAATGAAGTTTTAAAATACCATTACGAATATATAAACAACTGATCAACAAAACGGGAGTTGTCCCCCATCAAATCCGTGACAGGAATTCAATATTCATATTACCAATAGCCTGTGACTGACCTATTATATTTTGGATTCTGAATAGTTTTTTGGTTTTGCTTGCTTGTTTGTTTGTTTTTTCTTCCGCCAGGATTAGTAATAAAGGACATTTTTTTCCCATGTGTTTTTTGATTTTGTCAGAATATATTCCCATATTTTTTGTTTTTGTTTTTGTTTTTTGAGACTAAATCAGGACAATTAATCAATCAATAAAAATGCTGTTCCCCTTTATCTACATTGTTATCCCTTTAGTCTTTTCTTCAATGTATATTTATTGCAAACATTCCTGTTAGTTGTGTGTGTGTGTGTGTGTGTGTTGTTTTTTTGCTTGTTTGTTGATGTGAGGTGCAAAGGCAAATCTCATTATTCGACCCACATCATATTATCTCGTACTCCTTTCTCAGACTGCAAACAAGTGAGGTCAATTACTGACCGCGCTATCCTACCCATTCTAGGCACCAGGGGGGAACTTGTAATAGTGTTTCGATGCAGTTTATTCATACAGGTCTAACCGATAAAGCATTTACGTAAGGAAAATTAACAATACATCTCTCCTATGTAATGTATTGTACAAATACGATGCAATATCATGCCTGGATCATTACAGGTACATATAGGCTGAAGATAAAAATCATTTATATAGTGAAAATTATCAAAGTGTTGTCACAAAAACATGTCTAAAATGAGCTTTACAAACATGTAATAGAACAGCAACATCACAGTAATGCTTACTTTCCTCGATTGAGCAGAAAATGTCTCCTTTTGATTGAAACACTTATATACTGGAATTATATATCGGACAAATTCACCAGGCGAAATCCAACCAAAAGAAGAAATCGTTTATTTACATTCTTCATCTTACACTCACGGTCTTGTAATCATTAAATATGATAGAATTTAGATAACGAGCGAAATTAAACTGTATTTTATTCATTACCAGGTTATAACCCACCATTCAAGTGATTTTCGGGCCGATATGGCATATTAGACAGGGTGGTTTCGGACATAGGTACTTAAGTAGTATATGATAAATACATGGTCTAATGCATATCGGACCTGGCATCATGTCTAGCCTCATATCGAATCTCAGTCCGTCATGGGGGTCTAGGGATGATACCAGGTCCTATTAGGTCATGTCTTAATCTATTAGATGAATATTTGTTACATATATTGTTCCTTTACATGAAATCACAACTGTCATAAGGTGAAGACCTTATTAAAATTTTTACATGTGCATGTATTACTCTCTTATACATGAATTTTGAAATCATCAAACAGGCCACCATTAATTGGATTAAATAATCGTGGCATCTCGTAATAACAAAATAAAGCTACATTTTTATCATCGTCTGAAATATTCTATAATAAAAGAGATCGAAAGGTTTTCTGATAAAGATGGTAAAATTCTAATACTGCCATACTATGGCCACAAAAAAATCCCCCTGATATAGTGGAAGAGAGGTTACGTTTGTGTAAATTCAGTCTTTTCATAAAACGCATGGTAATATCGAGATGCGAAAGTTACCGGTTTCTTCAGTTTTTAAAGCTTTTATGTTTTCCAAAAAATAATCGGAAAATCTTCATTGTCCCCCTGGCCATATCCGGCATCAATCCAAGAGAACTGCGTGTTATTGAATTTTTTATTTATGATGACGTCTTTCATAAAGGATAACTTATTGTTCATAAGCAGAATGTAGTCGACATAAAATCCCTCTGGATTCTCCAACATGTCATTTTTCTTCTTGAATTCCTTTGATCGCATGATCTGATAAACAATTTTACGATAGCGTTCATATTCAATTTCACCAAGGTTTTATTTCGATGTCCATATTAGAGTCTATATAATGGCCATATGTCTTTTGTAGGTACTTTAGTGTAGATTTTAAAAAACCCAACAAAACCAATTTGAATCTTAGTTTTAATATATTTTCTAAATAATCTATATACATTTCAAATTATCTTTGCTAATGAGGCCAGTTTCCTGTGCCAATATCATAAGCTGTGGAATCATTATTGAATTTTGTAAACATATTAATGTATATTCATCATCATATCTAACTGGTTTTCCAATATTTTGATCTCGAGCACTGCTGATGAGTTGTCAGTCAACGAAATGGCCATATAGTGCATCATATTTATTTCGGTATTTTGTGATACGTTTTATTAAATATTTTGACGCTTTTATTATTTATGTAGGTACATTTTAGTTCTGTTAGTCACCGTTGGCATTGAACGCCAAACAAAGACGGCCCATAACTGCGGTATTCATTTATATATTTAATATCTGTAAATAATTGTATTCGAATGAAACCGTCTGGAAATATGTATTGTTATCCTAGTCTGATAATGAAATTTGAATTCCTAATACGGACAATCTGTGGATTTCATAGAACTTTTCAGAATTCTAATTTGGAAAGGGGTAAAAAGAAATGGCCTTTCTCAATAAATGTTAAAGTCTGGGGTTTTATTTTTTGATATATAACCGTTATATAGATTATGCAGTGAAAATTGTTTTGTCGAAGTTTAGGGGACTTAAAGAAAACGTCTGTTTATCCAGTGGTCCGACTCATTCAGTTTTACCATCCAGTTTAACCTATGATTAATTCAAACACATAATTTTGATTGGTCCACTCAGCAGGTTCGAAATATCCATGGTATTCGAATAAAGAGAAGTTCGGCTGTATAATCAAAGCATTCGTAACCGGTGATAATCAAGATTTTTAATGTATGATTTTTTGCGTTTAGGCGAGGGTCATATCAGAAGACAACAATACGTAACACCATAATTGGCTTAATTTATTAATGTGCAATAATCGTTTAAAATGTACAAAAACATATACATTTTGTAGTTGGGTTAAAAAATGCCTCAAATTTCTGCTTAAGGCATGATGAAAACTCTAAACATTTGATTTGATTCTGTCATAAATCAAGAACCATTTTGAGACGGCCCCACTTAAAAACAGTATTTGAAATTTTGTTATCTTAATAATAAGCAACGACGAAAGCCCATATAATCAAGAATTTTTCCATGAATTTTTATTTGCAGAACATGTAAAACTTGAACCATCGCAAATCTTGTTTACAAAATATGACCTCACGTGAATTGATTGTTGTAATTAAGACCGCGGTAGATGTGTGGGTATAACGAATTTTCTTAAGAGGGAAAAATAGAAATGAATATATTTTCTAGATAACTATATCTAATTTTTTACAGAAGAATAATAGCGAAAAACCTCAGTGTGTTCGATAGGAACCAAGCGGTTGAATGAAAGCATATTCAAGTAACATGTAACAGGAAGGTAAAATACACATTTGGATAAAATTATAACTGGTTGTAAAAACTTCAGTGTATAGGTAAAAATCTGAAAAAGAATACTGAAGCAATAAATCAGTGGGCAAATTCTACAAGACGAAAATTCAAAGACTAAGCGAATTAATATGAACACTAACATAGCAAAAAATACAACAATGATACGACCAAAGGAGTAACACACAAATAACCAAGAGGAGAACAACAAGACAATGCAAAAAACTAAAACACTTGCAATGTAAATCTAACAAATTCTAAAGTGTGACATCAGGTGCCCCGGAAGGGTAAAATTTAAGAATTCCTTTCGTTCACTTTATAACAGTTTTTTTGTAGTGATGGTCAAGCAAGACAAGCGCTTTGAACACAAGAAATTTGGTATATTATAGGATGTAAGCCGAATATTCGGTTAATGTACATGCTATACAGGAAAAGCATGTTAACAGGGTCTGAGTTTGAGATGAATTTATTTACGGACTATTTAATATTCTAGAATAGCGAATTTGATGAATAAGATTTAAACATTTCGATTTACGATTCATCAGGTGTGTTCAAGGTATAAAATGTTAAAATGCGAAACAGTAATCCAATACACTGAAGAGCAAATTGGAATGCCAAAGTTATCAAATAGGGTATAGCATTCAACCAACTAAGG
Organism: Mytilisepta virgata; assembly: GCA_028015205.1. Classification (NCBI taxonomy): domain Eukaryota; kingdom Metazoa; phylum Mollusca; class Bivalvia; order Mytilida; family Mytilidae; genus Mytilisepta; species Mytilisepta virgata. The sequence goes on from CM051515.1 coordinate 23,373,079, forward strand.
ATAATCAAATTAAGCAAAGATATATTTTATATATTTTATTGTCTACACCTAATTGCTTTTTTAAACTTTAATTTATGTCTAATGTAAAGTTTTGAATGAATGTAAATGCGTGACAATGCATCATGCACTTTTTGTTGTCATGAATCTTAGAGCATGTGCATTAAACACTGACATTTTAATTGGTTTGTGACAGTATGATATCTGACAATGATTTTGTGAGCTATCATCGTCTAAAAACAATAAAATATGTTACTACGAACCATTTATGTGACATTTGTACTCACGAAGCTTTCAGGACTATCAAAGAGTATAGTTTACCGAATTTAAGATATCTGTACATGCTTGTATATATGAATATACATAAAGCATTGCCTGAAAGCTTGTATGTTTCGATGGCCAAGTGGTTTAAAACAATTTAATTCCAAAGGAAGATTTGTCTCGTGCGATATTGGAAATTTTTGCTCTCCATATTCTAAGCTCTGGTTGGTGGGAGATTGTTTTGTGACGTACTATTGTTAGTTAATCCTGTATTTGTCTCAATATTTGTCTTATTCTCCAATAATGACACTTTATGGTTCTTCTATCGTTGGTAGTTAAGCATTTATCAATATTACTGTAAACGTTTAAAATAACAAATGAATAATATAATACGGCTTACAGAATTGAAAGGTGTCTCGTGGCAGATAATCTTTTTACGTTCAAACAATTTGTTAACAAATATCTATAATACGTTGATGTATACATGTATTACTTAACAGGAGCGTCTCTGGTCGACGTAAACAAATATAATTGTTAATCCTGTATTTATCGCAATGTGTATCTTATTCTCCAGTAATGACACTTTATAGTTCTTCTATCGTTGGTACATGTAGCTAAGCATTTATCAAATGTGCTGTCAACTTTTAAAATAACAAGTGAATAATATAACATGGCTTACAAATAAACAGGTATCTTGTGGCAAATAATTTGGTTTAAGACCAAACATTCTGTTTACAAATATCTATATAGTTTGATGTTTTACTGATCAGGAGTGCCTCTGGTAGTCTTTACATACTTTAGCTCTAGTGGTATAACTTTTCATATATGAATTTGAGAGTAGAATCTTTCTTTTCGCCATTACAATGGTTATTGGTTTACCAAAAAGGTCATTGAGGTTGCAGTTAGGATTATATACCTACAGCTTGAAAGATTTTCCTATTGAGCGTTGTTTTGGTGCGCTCGAATTAACCCTTTGAATAGCATTCGATCCATTATATGAAATATGTTAGATTTTATTCAAACCTTATTCGTGTTTCGAGTCATGTACGCCACCGGGTAAATTCCCTCAATTACGTTTGTCTTTATGACGTAATTTACTAGTTTAAATTGATCCATTACATTGTAATTTGTGAATATCAGTCATCCAAATTTATATAACTACCTGACTGAAAAACCCTGTTCATGAAGAGGAAGAGCAGATGCTTCTCCAAGAAAAGTAATTTCATAAATCATATAAAACTTAGAGCTCAATATTATAACGGATGTATTATGTTAACAAACGCAGAAGTGATGAGTAATGAAAAGAAATTTCCGGTGGCGGACATGCTTCGAAACAATTGTTTTGTGATTATAAAAAATGCCAACGTTTAAGCAGTATATTGCAAGATTTTCGGCTAATCAGTAGTGCCCATGACATTAGTAACCAATAGTCTGTCTTTAACGGCCATTATAGTCTTACTTATTCTTACTTTGTTTTATTTTGAGTTTTTAACTTTTTAAACACAGTCAGGATACCAAGTTCAAATTAGGACATCAACCGGTTACATACTGAGCTACATGTAGCACGTTTAAAATCTGACTCAGCTTTCAGTCTAGTACAGGGGCCTCGGTGGCCGAGTGGTCTAGGTAGTTCGTCATGACTACTAATGATCACTAGCCTGTCAACGCTGGGGTTGTGAGTTCGAATCTCATCTGTGGCGGGGTGTGTTCGACTCCGATCTTAATTGACAAGGATTGCCAATTTTCCTACCGAAGGTCGGTGGTTCTCTCCGGGTACTCCGGCTTCCTCCACCAATAAAAAACTTCAGCCAAATGTGCTGAAAACGGCGTAAAACCCCAACTCAACAAACAAACTAATAGGATCGAGACTGGTTTTATGATGCCAATAGAACAAAGGTAATGAAAACATCACAATTACGACTATTAGTAGTGGCACGAATGTTTGTGAAACGGAACCCAGCACAGTACTCTCCGGGTACTCCGGCTTCCTCCACCAATAAAAACTGGCCGCCGCGAAATGGCCAAATGTGCTGAAAACGGCGTTAAACCCCAACTAAACAAACAAACAAACAGTCTAGTACAAAACAGGGTTCATATTCATATCACACCAACAAGGTCTTGTACTAATATGCAGGTAATTGTAAAATACTAATCCAGTTAGTCAAGTTAGTTCAGACAAGTTTAGATCAGTTCAGCACAGGTAAAGTTAAATAATAAATAAGAGGTGATGCTAGCATCTTTTAACCTTACCACTACACAGTATCTGTACAAAGTCAGACAATTCCGAATCTCTGTTGTTTCTATTTTTGTGTTTTGTGCTCTTTTCTGTGATATTTTTGTTTGAAAGTCTTCGATTGGAAAGGGTTAATTAATTGGTGTGGCATTGTTGACCATTTTTTTCCGCCTTGTTGTTTGTTGATAAAATCTAAAGTGGTCATTCCTTTTTCGGTTTAAACGAAATTTTAATTTGATGTGACTGAAGTATATTCGAAATAGGCACGAAAATGGACACTTGTTTTTGACCTCATTGACATCCGGTAATAATCAATGTTTTGCTGTTCGCAAGTTTCTCGGTGATTAATTTACTAGACATGAGATTGCTCCGATCTAATTGCGTCTCTGATTAAGCAACTATTTGTATATATAAAAATAGGAAAAGTCTTAACCCAATTCGACGTAAAATAAGACGAATGGTGTTAACTCATATTCATCTGATCCAAATGCGGTTAGTTCAACGTGTTCTTTTGTTTTCTGAGGCATAGTCAATGAAGACTTCCCTTATTTTCTTTACAATAGTCCACGAGGTTTTGGCATACGATTTATGCAGGCCCTTAAATCGAACTATGGAGATCCATAAATGTTTGGGGAACTTCTTAAATACAATAATTTTAACCATATTTTGGCACACTTTTCAATGCATGAATATTTTGTTAATGTGATTTGTGATTTTGTACTGAAGTCGTGAAGGTTTATAAGGGGTGTGTTAATACATTGTACTAATTAGAATAAGGACAGAATGCCCGTACGACTTATTAGTTAACGTAAGAAAGTTCCAAACTTGTTAGTTATAAATTAGAGTTTCCAACTGGAAATATGTTTATCAAGATGAAATCCCAGAAACTTTTTTGTTGTTGTGTTGGTACCACAGTTGCCTATGAAACACTGTGTCGGAGTAACCTTTATCAAGTAAAGCCAAACAGTACGAGAAGTCACACAGCCGTAAACAAGACAAGTACAACTTCGCCTTAAAATATGTACGTCTATTTTTCCAATACCTAAGAAATGGCAAGTCATCATATGGCATCCTCTTGGACATTAGTTCCGACTGCTAACCGACTAATGTATCTAGATGATTTTGGCTTTACCTGGTTGGTTATTTGAATCATGCGCTTCAACATTTTGGGTTATTATTTCAAATTTTTCAAAGTTTTCGGTATTTGGGCAAAACTAACGATTTTTAAACCCATCCGTAGCATGTGCATCAAAATTGGTATTAAAAGGTTATTGATACCAATGAAATACATACCAACAATGCGTGAAAAACATTACATGTAATATGCCAAGGCTAACCAAGACAGTCGTAATCACAAACAAAATTGGTTTTATTGAGTAAACGTGGAAATTGTATGTTCTTTTCCATGTGTTTGTTCAAGCATTGTTGTATAAATAAACCTTCTGTAAAGGGCTTCTATTATATCAAATCACTGTCATATTACGGGCACTACCAAAAAAACCCAGTTATTACAATTCTTGTAAAATTAACCTCTGTATAAAAGGTACTCATTAAGGGCACTGGTGTCTTGGATTTTATTTATAAAAACTTAAAGTTTACCTTTATACTAGCTTTAATTGTGGAGCAAAATTACACAATATCTTTGTTGAATTTAAAATTATTTTGGATTAATGAAAATTTCTATAACTGTATTTACATTTATAACATATGTTTTGGCGAGCCATCATTAAAATTTTCATTTAATACATTTATTCTAAGAGACAAAAGGTCTAATTTTAGTGTTTCGTAGTTGCCGCCGCCTACGTAGAAGCTCAAGCAACAAAAACGTTGATATTACACCAATAACAGCAAAAATTGCGGTACAAAGGGTGACAATTACAGCTATAAGGTACTCATTCAATACACTGTCATCATCTGGAATTTCTTCATACATGAAAGGAAAAATCAACCTATTATTGATTTGTCCAGATGCATTTGTATCATTACCAATTGTTGAATTTGAAGCGGTTAAATACGACAATAGACCCAGTTTTGGCATCGTATTAACCGTGTGGTTTACGGCAGTTGTTTGAACTGTCTTTGAATCGTTGAGTGTTGAAAAAGTTGTGTTATCATGGTAAGCACCAGTACTTTCATCACTGAAAGTAAAATCCGATAATGAATTGTTTGGCACAGAGGTTTGTTTATCATAAAAAGTCTGAACACTTGTTTCATCATATATGTTTGTTGAACTTTCAGTTAAAAATATATCACAATTTGAATTTTCTGACGTTACTGTCTGGTAATATTGCCCATGGTCCCAGTCAACTCGGAATATTGTTAGAGGAGTAGACGTCTTTTCTGATTGCAAGATATAAGTGCCGTCCGAAAGACCATTGATTTCCCAGCTTATTACCTCACCAGACTGTAACTGATCAGAAACGCCGAACGTGCGTACAAGGGCGCCATCTTTGTTGAACATATTTACACTTGAATTTGTCATTTTCGTTAAAATATATCCACATGTCATGTTAATGCAATTCAAAGCATTGAAATATGAACACTTAGCATAATGTTCCAATGGTAATACATTGAACAAATTCGTTGCAGATCTTTTGTTAAGTACTGTTAAATTTACGATTCCCATAACTGCCACTTCTATCGAAGACATCAAATGAACATGCCGTGCTTTGGAAACATTAAATGATTTACGTTCAAAAGCTTTTAGTTCAATTAACGTGACGTTGTCCGTTGTATATAATGTTAAATGTCCATCCTGATACCCTGGAAGAATGAAAAAAGAAAAAAACGTCAAAGTGATACTTTGTGTCACCTGAAATTTAATGCAAAACATAAACTGTCCTTTCATTAATTCATCTTATGTTTCTAGAATTTTAGGTTTTGATGTCATGTTTTTTTTTTTTCATTTATGATTACATTTTAATGTTGTCGTGACAATAAACACTTCTTACAAAGAAGTCCCAAGATGTGCTTTTAACTGCATATTTGTAAGAAAGCTATTTTGCCTAACACATAATTTAAAGTATCGACTTTAATTATACCTCATAATTCACAAATGGTTCTCAAATGGTAAAGACATATTATACGTTTTAATAAGATCCTTTTCATAATATGGCAATAAGGAAGCTACATTTAAAAAAGCTCTCACAAATTTCTGATTGCAAACCATGCTCGTTTTAATGTTTAATGTTAAACTAAATACTTTACACTTAATTCACACAATAATATTCTCTCATTACTATCATAAAGGGGGTTTTAACTTGAATTGTTTAATTTCTTTTTATTATTGGGTTTATTTCCAGATAAACATGGTACTCACTTTACCTGTAACTTTAGTAAAACTTTACTAGAAGTAAACAAATGCTATAATTATATTATCCCACTAACATGACTAACAAAAGGCTATTTGTTCATGTATCTCTGCTAACACACAAACCCGTTAGTTTTACCCTCTTTTTTAAGGTATCCGCACCACAATGAAATATTTTAAAAAAATAATTTGAATCAAGGTTTTAAAGCTAGAGGTGTATAGATATATCTTTGAAAGACACTTCGCAATGTGTATGCAGTGTCTATGAAAATAAGATCGGAAAGTTTTTTCGACCTTTTCCGACAATTACCGAGGTCATTCCAATTACTTTTGCATGGAACATCCGGGACATTTTGAATAATCATGTGGTCAGTTATGGTATGAATACCCTTTAGTTAACGCAAACTACAGCTAGAACTTTGGAATTGTAGCTTACCTAGAACTTCTATTTGAGCATTCTCTGTCTCAGGGATATACACCAAAAACTCCTGTCCATATTTCGTCACGGGGGGAATCATCTCCCATAAGACGTCTTTTTCATCACTACAGTTTTCTGATATATTGAAATTACTATAAATAACTCCAATTCGGTCAGATCCATTAACACGATAAACGTCGCTAACATTGGGACTGAGTGTAACAACTTCATTGTTGTTCAACGTGTAGGTACTAACTACTGAAGAACCAATACGTTCTACTGCTACACTGGTGTTAGATATGGTTCCGAAAAACGTTATAAAATATCCATTCTCTGCATATAAATAATGTTCATGGCCCAGATCTTCTGCCTTTAAGACTTGTATGACATCACCGTATAGACGTCTAATTGTTGTCGTCACTGTATCGTTAACATCAAAAGTGAACACTGAAAATAAAATAAACATTCTACATAGTTATATAAATGAATGATGTTCATTCATTTTATCCTACAACTGGCATACTTGTATTTAATAGACAAATAAAAGGTGTCGAATATTTTTTCCGATATTGGTCTAGCGGACGAATATCATCTCCTGGTTCCCTTATCTCCACTTGCAATGACGTTTGTATTGTGTTCTGGTTCACAGTGTTTATGATCTCATGGTATCCCTAGATTACGCAATAAAAATCGTCTATTGAATAAAGGTCAAAGCAAAGGTACCATACTCCAAGGTGTATTCAATAGGAGGTCTACAAACACCGACAAAACCGAAAAGAAGCTCAACCGTATCAACCGGCGAAACAACTGGAAAACAACTGTCATATTCATGACTTGGTACAGGCATTCTAAAATGGCGGGTTAAACCAGGTTATACGGCTAGAAAATATGCTAGAAGTATGCCATTTTCATGACTTTTTTCAATAAAAGTTAACAATTTATAGTTGCAGGATAAAAACAATATACCGGTATGTACATTGTCGGAAAATATACAATTTATGTGTACTCGCCGCTAAACAGGTGCATGGGAAATGCTCGGTAAACCTCGCATTTCTTTCTGTTTCTAAGGCTCGTACACATAAATTGTATATTTTCCGACAATGTACATATATTGTATACGTATTGTTGTATTGCGTGTAGTATTTGACTGACGATATTGCACTCTATACAATATTGCTTTAAATATTGACGTCATTGATGTAGAAAATAGACTCATTTATTTGACATTTCAATAATCTTGCTATACAATAAAAACGTTGTTGCAGTTATATTGAGGAATAATGTCCCTTGCAAAATAATATGTTGCAGTCGCATATCGACTCGTTCAGACAGTTTAATTTAACTTTCCATATTTGTTAAAAATATCAATTTGCAGTGAATCAAATTGGTAAAATAGTAATATTTACTCACAAATAATACCTTTCACGTCCAAATAATTTAATATTCAAACAGCCTCATTTATCAGTCTTATTTAAACAATTTAACTTTCAAGCGTTCCATAATTATGGCCTTGAACACTGTTGTGTTGGTGATCTTTAATTTGTTGCATATATACAGTTTAATTCTAATCACAATAGAAACAGGAAAAAACTGTGTAATTTACCGAACATTTCTAACCTGTTTCGTTGCAAGGATAAAATAAACTGCATTTAAATAAACAACAAAATGGATAACAGGAAAGGTCAACAATGACATACCAATCAATAAACGACAACCATCAGACAGAACGCGGGACAAAAAATAACACAAAAGAGCACAAAACATAAACATAAACACAGGATAGTCTGACTCGGCACAGAAACTTAAAAGTGGTGGGGTTAAACTGGTTTTATGAGTACACAAACCTCCCCCTTATCTATGTTGGTACTCTGGTGTGTAAAACATTCTATAAAAACCAATACAGTATGATTACCAACAAGATAACCGCTTGCTAGAACTGCAGAATGTGGTTAGACGTTACATGATTTAGATAGCGGGGTAATAATGTACTCGTTTTAGCTATAAAACTAGCTAATACTCTCGTAGCTGCCTATCATTAACGACAATGTTTTCATCTGTTATCGAGAAAAGGCATGAACATAGGACTTGAAGGATTTTAAAAAAATATATAGTCTAAGTAAAATTTGTGATGTCAAGAATAAAAGACAATATAGGTTTATCAATTAAAGTGAATACATGGATACCAGGAGATGACATTATGCACCAAGCATAATACAAATAAAATACTGACCTCATTTTTGGACCAATAAACAGACAAGTTGCAAGACATAAAATAACAACATAAAGAGAATCTGCTGCTATTTATAGTATCCTGTTTCCCTGTATACCATTTTTCCTGCTATTATGTACATTGCAAAAAAATGTTTATGTTTTACAAAGTAATGCTCCTTTGTACAGACCGTTGTAAAAGTGATTATGACAATGAAACATTTTACAAGACCTACCAGACGGACACATTTTGGTGCATTGTTGTATCCAAACAAACTCATAAAAGTCAAGAAATATGAATGTCAATTATAGTGTGTTACAAAATAATTATGGAAATGTCAGTTTGCCGCCATTCAGACTTACGATTACTACTGCAAATTGCCATTCTTGTTTCTCAATAATCGAGTTAAGGTACAACACTACAAAATTTGGAAGCTCTCATCGAGATCTGACATGATCCAATTAATCACCATACACGCGTCCAATTCGTGATATTAATGGACAATTTATGCTTCAAACGAAGTTTGTGTCATTTAATTGGAAAGTGATAGATAAATTGATGTTTGTCTTCCGTTACAATTCATTGGGGAACGAATCAGGGAAATCCGCATTCTCTTAGAATTTTTTGTGAATTACTTAAGTTCATGATATGGCACTATACACGCACGTTAAGCCAACAAAGAGGAATTTAGTGTTGGAAGCAAAGGTATGTTATAAAGTATACAGGCAACATATTTGCAAAGAATACACTTTTCCTACTTGTACATCAAAGCCGAGTTCGAATTAATATTTCTGTATACACAGTGGGCAACAATGAACTCAAAGAACGATGGGAAATAGGCAAAACATATTACACGCGTAATCTTTAACATGCGTGTAATTTAGGGCGGTATCCGGACCATAATAGGTAATGACCGTAAATTATATTTCTTTTTGGTGGGAAATAGCTTAAACCAAAAGTTTAAAGCAGACATAATGGAGGTATATCTTTTCGAAGTTGAAACACACTTCATTGTTCCTATGCATCGTCCATGATAATAAGTTATCTTGGTTCCGAAGTTTGCCGATAATTACCGAGTATTGCAATTACGTTGTATGGAAAATCTGGGAGAAGACTGCATAAGTTAGTTTAACTTGTGTCTAATCCATTTTGTTTTTCAACGAATAAAATATGTGTAAACTAACGCTATCCTAAAACGACGTATGGGGAAACTATACTAAAACGGTATCCGAAAACGTCATATGAGAAGACTACACTGAAGCGGTATTCTAAAACGTCAAATGGGGAACTATACTGAAACGATATCCTAAAATGACATATGGGGAAACTACACTGAAACGGTGTCCTAAAACGACATATAGGGAAACTACACTCAAAAAGGAATCCTAAAACGACGGATGGGGAAACTACACGGAAACGGTATCCTAAAACGACATATAGGGAAACTACACTCAAAAAGGTATCCTAAAACGACGGATGGGAAAACTACATTAAAACGGTATCCCAAAAAGTCATATGGGGACATTACCCCGAAAAGGTATCATAAATCGTCACATGGGGAAAATACACTGAAACGGTATCATAAAACGACATACGGGGAAACTATACTGAAACGGTATCCTAAAACGATATATGGGAAAACTACACTGAAACGGTATGCGGAAACTACACTGAAACGGTATCCTAAAACCACATATTGGAAAACTACACTGAAACGGGATCCTAAAACGACATATGCGAAGACTACACTGAAACGGTATTCTAAAACCACATATGGGGAAACTACATTGAAACGGTTACTGAATCCACAGTATTTAAATTAATTTATATCATGTGACAAGAAGATTATCTTTATTGCTACCTTAGTTTAGCCGTGCAAACAAACATTAAATTGTCATTTTGTTTTCTAATACATCAGCCAGTTCATTATCTACAATAATATATTTCACCATCGAGACATCTAATAACTGCTGGGCTAATTACAAATCGATAGATATTTACCGGCGTTGATTTATAGTTCAAATTTCCTTTCATGTTAAAATAAAAAAATCATGTTCCGATAAATCTGATATTTCTTGTTTTCTAAATTCATAAATGACTTCTCTATGCATCTGTTTTATTCAGCCCGTAAATGATCAACATCCGGTTGCTTAATAGCCTAGATAATATATTTCTGGTTAACCATTGTGCAAACAAGTTTAATATGCGAAACTAAATGTCAAAATATGACATCAATAATAATCACTATTGAGATGTCATGTCAGAACATTTAAATTGCACATTAAAAAATCAAAATTTAATCATTTAGAACATTTATTTTTAATCCTATTACAATACCGGAAAATAATTTCCCCCTTTTTTCAGAGCGCCATAATATGGTCTGATTTATATGCTTGTGTCAGTTTATGCTTTTTGTGTTTGTCTTTGATGATTACATAATTAAAGGCTGATGAAAACATAATTGAGCTTGTTTCTGTAAAGGAGGTACATAAAATCATTATTTATCCTTTGTAGGCAAGCGTTTCATGGATGGGTGGATTATTTGTTAACTTCATGTGGCAATATATTATTACCTATTTATATCCTGCATATCAGGACGAAAACTTGTTGATTTGGTATGGGTTTTAATCATGCCTTTTACTAGATCGACACACTGAGCCGAACTTTTAACTTTCCAGTTCACGAGGTCCGCAGGAAGACATGTCACCCCAACCAGAAACACCATTCTGACTCCAAACGTACGACATTCAAAACTCGAGGCGAAAACGTTACCAAGAGACCACCAAGACAGTCGCATATGGTTCATAATTGTGCATGAATATCACGAGTTGATTCTTTAATTTCAGCTGGAATTGGCTTAAGTGTATTTTATGTCGTAATGTAACAAATATCGTCATAAACGTTCTTAACATCAATGAAAAAAAATATTTAAAGGGCACAACTGCTTATTTTCATAAATAAAGCTTGAGAAAAATTAACCTGAAGATCAAGATGTGGGATGTAATACATATATGAAGGAAAGGATTTCTACAAAGGTTTTCTGGTCTTTTAGATAAGGAATAATCATGATTAAACGAAGAACTGCAATCAGTAATCAATAAACTTAAAAAACAAGATAAAAGACGCATTAATTATTTGAAATTATTCACTCCTTAACTTTGACAAATAAACTTTATTAGACTATTTTTTATTCGCTAGATGTGCAAATATAAAAAAATGTATGCCTTACAAGGACTTCATTTCATAAATCATCCTAATATGCATATTATAATTGCCACCGTACGTTAGACAATAATACATTTAACCATACATTAATTTGATATAAAATAACTTATAAGTAGTGTAAATAACAATTCTTTGATACCAATTATGATGCACGGGATGTGCACATTTCGTCGATTTACGATTCATCTGTTGTGCACAAAACTTAAAATGTTGAAAACCGAAATATTAATCTAAAAGAAGAGCAAATTAAAAGTTGCCAAAACGACCAAAAGGGTAAAGCCAAAACCATCTAAAGACAGTGCTATGCACGATGGAGATACGCCTGAGTTTTCACATTATTTAATATTTTTGAAACATCAATTTTGATATAGTATCTAAATACTAGCTCCTGAGCGTGAAATGCTCTCGAGGACTTGGAGTCCACCAGCAAGATTTCGACTCAGTGGTATTCAAAAATTCTTTGATACCAATTTTGATGCATAAGATGTGCACATAAATCAAATGAATGGTTGTAAACTTTCCAGTGTATCTTTTCTTATAAAATGAAGTGTGTACCTTTTAACACACAGATCTTAATTTATTGCTATTGCGTGATAACTTTAAATTTTCTCTTTTAAGTCAACGAGATTGCTTTGCACAATTATCGAATGAACGAAGACTTCCGTATAGGCCTTACGATTTCATCTCGCCATGCCAAAGTACATTGAATTAATCACTTTTATTAATCATGATTTAATAATTTTTCCTACAAACCTTTTGAAGTGCTGAAGTTCAGATATTGTTTCAACGACATGGAAAACGGTGTTTCATCTATAACATTAATGTAAGTTTCGTTGTAATTTGTTGTCATGGTAACATATAAATCTTTTCTTGAGAAAGACAGCGTGTTGAATTCAATTACTATATCACAATCTTTGCTGTTTTTGCCGAATAATGGAAACATATATCTTTCATTCATTGAATTCCCTTGACCTGTAATGAAATAATCATAGAATGACCAAATCAGATAAATGTATCAAACTGTTTTGTGCTAGCCATGCTATTTGCTGTTTAAATGACATGCGAGGAAAAGCAGTTATGGAGTGAAGTAACAAAGAAAGTTTAAAATCACAAGTTTATAGCTAAACAAGCTTCACCAATATATTGACGCAAATTATCAGACGACACAATTTTATATTTAAAGTGAACTAACTCAGGCTATTCTGACTTTCTGTTGTGTTTTAATGTTTTGTTCACTTGAAGTTTGTCTGCTTTTCTGAGTTGATGTCTGTTGACTGGCGTTGGGCTGATAAAACACTTTCGTCTTTAGTGTGATGGCTTAATCCCAATCCTTTGAAGAAACAATTTACTGCCCATATTAAATTACACCCATATTTATGTAAAACGTAAGTCAAAGTACCCGGTCTGTAATGATTCATTATTAGCTGTGTATAAAACCAGTAGTAAATCCCATTACATCCACGACGCTATTCCTAAATTGACGAAACCTTCCCTAATACGTTTGACATTTCTGATATAAATAATGGACTTTTAGACTTATAGAGGATTTTTCCAGGAGACAGATGAAACTAATTGTTCTTTTTTTTTCTTCTAGTTTCTTCTAGCAAATTATAAGTTAGCCCTCTTTGTCATGTCAGAAGGACGTAATTGTTTCTTCACAGGAAGCAAATATCGTGAAAACAGGGAGGAATTCATTAACCACAATGCTTTATGGACAACGGTCTTCGGGACGTATCTAAAGTAAAAAAGTAGTACTTAAGACGAAAGAGTAAAAATGTAAAACAAATGTGTTTTTTAAAAGAATATGTTTAGAAATATTAAAGCTTCACTTTTAGAGTTGGCTATAAATAGAACAATTCGAAAGTAACAATGTTCTATTTATAGGTATCTTTAAAAGTGAAAAACATATGTCATTGCCAAATACTAGTCACAACGTAGAAGCTTTCCTCTGATTGGTTATTCTAGATGTTGAATTTCGAATTTCGAACTTTGGATATTGAATCTGGAATTTGTATTTCTAATCTCGTAAGATATCGAATGTCGGGGGTCGAATTTCGAATTTAGAACTTTGGATATTGAATCTTGAATTACGTATTTCGAATTTCGTACGATCCTTCTGGGCTTTCGTTCAGTGCTCATTTATGGATAAACCTTCATCATACATGCTCTTGTTCAAATCATTCGAAAACAAAAATTAACACCAATTTATTGGAGCAACAATATCAAACGGGTTTAAACAGACTCAAAGATCCAGGAACAATTTATTAACTTCGAACGATGTAGTTATTACCGAGCTGATACCGCTGTTGGTTGGTTGTATTTTCCTCAGGGTATCGTTCACTCAGTTTTCTTTGCTTCTGTAAATGACTGGATGTTGTTTTTTTTTACAGGGGAGGAATATCTACATATAATTCCTGTTTAAAACGTTTGATTCAATTTATTTTCCGTCAAAGAAAAATAATAATTATGGTAAAGATCTGTCATTGTGCAGATTACTTAAAGATTGTGAGATTATGATACATCAACCATTTGACTTTAACAACACAGGTGGTACAAAAAATGTAATGCCACTAATTTTGAATCACTAGATTTACCACAATTTGTCGAAAGTCACAGTGTAAATATCAAATTTATAAAAAAAAAATTTAACCATTCAGACAAAAAAAGTACCCTCTAAAAGGCAATGCATCGCGTTTTTGGTCTTCCAATCATTGTGTTTGTGTAAGTTATACCGGATTATGAACCTGGTTTTTCCACTGTATGAGATAATTTCTGTAGAACAAAAACAGAAATTGTCCATACAATCTATGCTAATATTTTGATGAAAAAAATATTTTTAGTATTAAAGCCTCAACATAATCTGTACTTGCCGACTATCTATCAATCAAGCTATACACTATTTCTCTAATTTACAATCTAAAAGTCAAATATGCTATTATTGATCGGTTTCCATGGATACTAGTACTAATTCCTCTAAATACATACAGTTTTTTTACCTAATGAAGCATTCAAATCTTTCATTAATTTGCATTCAAAATGATTTCTTTTATGACACAAAAATAATCCGAGAATTAAAGAAGGAGATTTAATCTGAAGTGCGGAATCCATTCATATTGCATACAAAGTATTATAAATCCAATTTATTTCATCATCAAAAGTACGATATTGAAATGTTATTACAACAACCTGAACGTATTACGTCAGGAAAAAAATCTGTACTTCCTTTTTAGTATAATCCGTTCATTATCTTTTTTGAATTGATGAGCTCATTAAACGTGCAGACATAAACTATTAATTTTTTCTTTGAAAATGTGGACCAAAAGGGACAAATAATGTGAAACTACATCAATTATCTCCCTTTAGCAATTAGTCAATAAAAGACAATTTTATGACATTTTGCCTTATAATTTGAAATATCAAAGTTCCATTGCATACACATATCACGTCAAAAATGTGCACGTTTTTACAAAATTACAAAGAAATCTAACAAATATTATCATAATGTGCCCGCCTAAAAATGTCATAGAAAAGGAAAATATCACGATCAAGTACTCCAATTAGATGCATGATAGCTTGGCCGTATGGATTGGGCAAAAAAAGTGATAGCTAAGTGAGATTTTGAATCAACATTCAAATCAGAAAACAGGACTTTGTTGAACACTGATGATGAAAAAGCAAACTAAAAACTTAACTAATACCCCGACATATCAACACCTTATTTCAAATCAAAACAGTCAAAACTAAAACCCATGAATAACAAATCTCCCGTAAGAGTGAGTAAGTGCAATGATAAGTAACCTGTGCGCTCCGTGAAGGTAGGCACCCGCTGGTTGCTATGGTGAATCACATTATAAGAGACGAACTGTTTCAATGCAGCAGACAAGAACGTATAGGATGGATACGTTGTGTGTTCTGAATGCATGCCCCTTTATACAGACATACAATCCTTTTAGGCTTCCACAAAGCACGAGTGACAAACTCGTTCACAAAAACAGGTAAGGGTGTACAAAATCCCTTTGTTCTTAAAAAAAATGCTAGCGATCTTAACACAAATCATGAGTATAACAAAGTCGGCTCTAGCTAAGGAACAACACTTTTATTGGTAATTATTTCATCTAAAAGTGATAGTGAAGATCTCAGTATGAAAAATCTCGCACTTATAGTTCAATTTCAAGAATGTCCTTTGCAAGGTTCATTTGTTAATCAAAATATAATATCATTTACTGTAAAACAACATTTATTTATTATGACGCCTTCAGTAAAAAGAAAAGTTTTTGTTGGTCTTGTGTTTTAAAAAACTTTTGGTTCATTTGTATGTTTCGGAGTTTTGTGTGCCGTCCATTTTGCTGAACTAGTATGCATTATTGTTTATGGGCTGGCTGAAGCCTGCCTCCGGGTGCGGGATTTTCTTGTTGCGTTGAAGACCCATTGCTTGCCTTGAGCTGTTTTCTGCAATTTTGTCGGGTTGTTTTCTCTTTGACACATTCCCCGTTTCCATTCTCTATTCTAAAAATTCTATGATGCAAATGTTCACTATTATTGTCATTATTATTACTATCTATGTTTTTTTTATATATTGCTATAGCTATATAGAAATTTACAACCCACGTACATTTTTACTTTCGAAAAACTTTAAAAGGTTAAGTGATTCAGATGTTTTATAAATGACTTTATGCTATGATATATTGATTATCAATATTCACCATTTACAACTATACATTAAAGTAAATTCGTTCTTATCCGTTGTTGCAGGCTTCATTTGACATGTGTTAAGGAAGATTGATTTTTGCTCAAAAAGGAGATTTTACTTTTCCATTTCCAGAAACAATTTAAATTGAAATTATTAATTTCCATTCGTCAACATGATTTATCTTTCCCAGAACAAAATGAATTCAGCGGGTCATTTGGCGTGTACTTTATTTATTAATTATTATCATTTATTTTTGTAGAGATGGACGAGGGTGGTAAAAATGCATCAATTCCTATATAGGTCTTCTTTTCGAAACGAACTTTAAGTTACTACGCATACAATTTCAATGGGTCCTTATCGCAGACATTTTAGAGCAGCTTTTTTCACATTTGTTGAGTAAGATGGAAGGGAACCATATGTATTTTGAACGTGTTTTTTTCGTATCTACTGGACTATACTTGGCAATTTTTTAACAACCTCTTTTTTTCTCATTGATTTCCTTTCTGTGACGCCTAAATTGACACTTTAAGAACGGCATCACCTTTGGACCGCATCACCTTTGGACGGCATCACCTTTGGACAACAATTGGATGGAAGGGAACCATATGTATTTTGAACGTGTTTTTTTCGTATCTACTGGACTGTACTTAGCAATTTTTAACAACATATTTCTTTATTCATTGATTTCACATTCCTTTCTGCGACGTCTGAATTGACAATTCAAGAATCACCTTTGGACGGCATCACCTTTGGACAACAAATTTAACCTTCAAAGCTATATCAGAAAGGGGCATTGTTCCCAAGGAATTTTGGTATTTGAAATTCTTTTATTACAACTGCGGATACTTATGCTTTTTTTTTGGGGGGGGGGGGGGAGGGGGGTGGTCAAAAGTGGAATAATTTCCACCTTAGCTGTGAAAAATGATTAGTACTATAAAGTACAGTAATTGAAACGTTAATCCGGAGCACTGATGTCACTCTCGGTTTGAAGCGGCTTTAGCTTCCGTGCTATTTTGTTTTATATATTGTTCAGTTTATTATATCGTTTTATTTTTTTAGTTATACATGTATCGTTGTGGCGTTTGTTTGTTGTGTTCCAATCTAATGACATGGTATTTTTCTTTGATTTTGAATTTACGGACTTTTCACACTGTTTTGTCACTTGGGTATTCTTATTTCGGTATATTTAAGACAATTTTTTTTTAATCTTGAAAAGATATAGGGGGAAAGGTTAAGATAAAAGAATTTTTTTCATAATTTGTCATTCTTACCATCATAGAATATTCATAGGAAAATCAATTCTAGACGTCATAGCTCACAATGTTTCTTATAAAACAAGATCCAAATATTGCTATCGTTAGTATAATTACATGAAAAATCGATTTAACCGAACTCATTATAAAATATTTTTTTTGTAGTTTATAGTCATATAACGTATAAATTATAGTTCATTAGCGGACATAAAACAATTATTTTTTACCTTATAATTAAGAAATATTTTTAGTTTTGTCTTTGATATCGACTAAATAATTTAATTATAATATGAGAATGGAAGTCCACAAGACATACATATAAGACAAAGCGAATTCATGAGAGCAGGAAATGAATTTCAAAACAAAAGAAACACCATTGAAAGCGGAGAAAATAATATAGTATAATGTATATCAGATTAAAACACAAAAAGATTTTTAAAAAAAGTTTACGCATAAAAACATCTTAAGTACAGACTTCTAGCTGAAAGTGCCTGGGAAATATTCCTTAATTTTGAGATATTTGAAAATTTGATAACAATAAATTTGAATTTGTTCATAAAAATACCTAAATACTATAGTTTTAAACAACTAAGCGGGTGATACCCTCGGGGACTTCAGTGTACTAGCACAGGTGCCACAGTAGCAATAAACACCTCATAGGCCAAAAGAATACATATATAACTAAAATACCAATTTTGATATACGTGATTTGCACGTTTCGTCGATTCACGATTGATCAGTTGTGGTAAAGGCCTAAAACGTTGAAAACCGAAACAATAATACAAAAGGTTGAAGAGCAAATTAAAAAATGTCAAAATGAAAAATAGAGGTTAGGCCAAAATCATCTAAGGCCTAGAGTTATGCAAGAGAATATACTCCTTAGTTTTTGCTTTTGCAAATTTTACATTTTTTAACATTAAATTAAAGGTATAAATTTCGGACTAGTATCGAAATGCTAACAATTGAGCTCTGGGATACCCAATTGCATTCCACTAGAAGCGTCATCGAATAAATGGTACAAATAAATTCTCTGATACCAGTTTTGATGCACACGTGACTAATAAATATGCGTGACAAAATGGACTGTTCCATAAAAACAATGAAAAATATAGAATGATAAAATCCAATCGAAATTCGCATAAAAGCGTTATTTTCCATAACTCGAATTTTGATGCACAAGGTGTGCATATTTCGTCGATTTACGACTCATCAGTTGTGACCACCAATGATTACACATCATGTTAAAACCTCTAGAATATGTAATAAGAATAATCTTTAATTTTTTGTCTCCGGTGGTGGACAGAAGTCTCCGGTGGTGGATAGAAGTCACCGATGGTGGATAGAAGTCACCGGTGGTGGATAGAAGTCTGCGGTGGTGGATAGAAGTCACCGGTGGTGGACAGAAGTCACCGATGGTACAATATGCCTAACTGCTGTTTGTACTGAAATATGTGTGGTATCTTAAATTTAATAAAATAAGAACCAAATTATACTTTTTTTTAGATATATGACTTAAGGAGTACATGCTTTCCGCTGTTCTCAGAAAGTTTTTATTTATCTTTTTCGTCTTTTGTACCTCTATATAATGTGCCTCTGTGTCATCTGTATCTTAAAGATCCGGAAATGTTTAAGAAATCCTCATTTTTCATAAATGCACATCTATTCTTGGAGTAGAGTTGCAGAGAAGTCTGTCAAACCCATATTAAACAAATTCTTGTCTAATACAACGTACAAAAATTTTAAATTTGTATACCTATTAATGTAAAAACATACCTTTCGTAATATTTGCTAACAGTATAAGTGCAACAAAGCTCAAGCCCATATACACCACAAGCCTTTCATTCGGATTAACTGAAAAGAAAACGAATCAAAGTTTACATCCTGAATAATAATAATATAATAAATAATAATAAAATATTATTATATCATGAAGCTTAATCCGTTCTCTTATTTCATTTCTTTTAACCAGTAAAACATTTTAATTTTAATTGAATGTTTATATCAAAAATACATGCAATATAGTGAGTATAGCAAATTTTTACAGTGAGCATAAAAAAATCGTCTCTTTTTTTTTGCTATTTTACTTGTTTGCAACCACCCTGAAAGTTTTAATCTACTTAAACAACAAACTGGATAACAGGAAAGATCAGCAATGACTTATCAATCAATCAAAGTTAGCCTACAGACAGAACCAATGACAAAAAAAAATAACATAAAAGAACACAAAACACAACATAAACACAACACAGTCAGAAACAGACGCTGACCAGTGATGGGGTTAAACCGATTTTGTGGGTATCAAACTTGTTTGACATAAACTGATGCCTCGCATGTTTGTACAAGATATGTTGGACCGATAATAAATTAACGATACAATGCAAAATAGAAATAAATATAAACGTCTAAACAGTTGCAAAACAACATCAAAATAAAACAAATAAAATTTTGAATTATAAAAATAATTCAAACTTAGCAAAATTTTCGGATCACTGAGATCCTTCATCAGTGCTGTCGCGTTGCGAAATGACTAATTAATTAAATGTAGAAAACAATATGGCTAATCGTGATCTTGATCTTCCTCGTTTGTAGCAACGCATGTAAACAAAAATTGAAATAAATAATCCTTTAACATAAGGTAGAGAATTATTTTACTGAATTATAACATCATAACAAATGAAAAAGTACACTAAAAAGTAAATGAATAAATAAAGCACTTGGAAATAACAATAAAAAAGGATTATTCAATATCTGTATCAATTGACAAATTTATTTCTTTTTATTTATTCCCCTAGGATATAAGGTGCCTAGTTCTTTTATCCAGAAGCTTTCTCTTGTCTGCCTTTCTTGATCACTCCAAATCAAATTTTGTTCTATAATAGAAACTTTCATTTTACTAAAGTGCCCAGGATTGTGTCCAGTCGACCGAAAGTGTTGGCTGACGGGTAGAAAGTCTTTCTTTTTTATGTCACTTCTATGGCCGTTCATTCTTTTGTTGAAAGCTTGCTTACTTTCTCCAATGTACTGCAGATTACAAATCCCACACTCCATCATGTAGATCACGTTGCTTGATTTGCAGTTCACAGTGCAAAATATTTTGTAATCTTTGGCTGTTGTGTGACTTTTAAAGCTCTGTGTACATATCATCTGGGAGCAAGTCTTACACCTTTTGTCTGAACAAGCCTGACATTGGCCAGTTGATGAAGACATCTTGCTAGTGATATCAGCTCGTACAAGAATGTCTTTCAGGCTTTTCGGTCGCCGGAACGCCATAACTGGGGGTTCTGGGAAAAGTCTGGAAAGTTCGGGGTGTTTTCCGGTCTCTTTTTCTTTATATTCTAAGAGATTGTCTCTACTGAAGCGGTTAGCTTTTTTTGAAGCCGTCTTGTATGCGTTGGTGTGTATACCCTCTATTTTTAAGATGACCACGTAGTTCACCAAGACGTTGTGCTGTTGTTATTGGAGAGGAACAGAGGCGCTTATTTCGGAGAGCCTGGCTATATGGGATACTGTCGTAGCAGTGTTTGGGATCACAACTGCTTGGTGGCAGATATAGGTGTTTGTCAGTAGGTTTGGAATAAACATCGGTGGACATTACTCCGTCTTCTAATGTTGTAGTTGTATCGAGGAAAGAAATTTTAGTCTCGGATATTTCATGGGTGAATTTTATTGATGGGTGAACACTGTTTGCATGATCGACGAAGACGTTCAATTTTTCTCCCGTATCTGTCCACTTCGTGTCAACATCATCTATAAATCTATACCAAGACAATGGTTGTGTTTCCGAAGATTAGAAAATTTGTTTTTCTATTTTCCCCATAAAGGTGCCATTTTCGTTCCCATAGCTTTACCATTCACCTGTAAGTAGTGTTCTCCATTGAAATTGAATTAATTATGTTTGAGGACCAAGGTTTACATCTGAACTAAGCATTCAGGTTCTTGAATGGTCCGTTTTCCCCAGATTTCCTTACAAGCTAGGATGCCGTCATCGTGTGGTATGTTGGTGTACAAGGAAGTCACGTCCATGGAGACCATGAGGGTGTTATGAGGAAGAGGGTTCAAGCTTTTCATCTTTTTTAGATAATCGGTGGTATCCTTTATGTAAGATGGCAAAGATTCAACAAGTGGCCGAAGATGGAAATCCAAGAATTCGCAACGCGACAGCACTGATGAAGGATCTCAGTGATCCGAAAATTTTGCTAAGTTTGAAATATTTTTATAATTCAAAATTTTATTTGTTTTATTTTGATGTTGTTTTGTAACTTTTTAGACGTTTATTTATATATATATATATATATATATATATATATATATATATATATATATATATATATATATATATATATATAGATTTGTATACTTTAGACAGTTAGAATTTTTTAATTTAAAATTTAACCGCATTTATAACTTTCTAGGGTGTGGAAATGTCGTAGCTCACGAAAATTAAGAAGAATTATCTTCATCTTGCGTGAGATACGTACAATTCTCTATCAGTAAACATCTTTGTTCTGAGTGGTATCCATCGACAACAAAAGGGTTGTTAAATTTATGTTTAAAAACATTATTGACAATTAAGACTAGAAAAAAATCATATTATATATTTTCGATTTACCTTTATATTGTTTATTTAAATTGATTGTTTAGGTCGGCGGAAGAGATTAGTTACATTATTTCATCGTTTTTTTTCCTTATATTCTTCAGTTGTGTTTATTCAGTTATTGTTTCCGGGAATTACTAGAATTATTGCGTGTTAAGTGCTTTGATTTCTTTATACTAGTTAATGTATTTGTCATGCCGGAGACTGTTAAAATACAATGCTGCTTTTTCCTTAATAATGAAACGGTACAAATAAAACCTATTTTTGGAAGTGATGTTTGCACGTGCCGTCAACACGCCCACTTAGTAGTATCTCTCTAATTCATAACATTTGGTTAATGATAATTTTTTTTTCAATATGTAGAGTAATTTCAAAATTTGGGGAATGTGATTGGATGAAATATTTGATTTGTGTGTAATACTCCATTTAGGTACATACAATTATGGTTCAAAAATCTCTTCCGAAGTAATATTGGCTATGAAAGAGATTGAAAATGAGTTCCGAGCGAATTTTGCAGCTATACTCGTATTAATTGAATTAATTAATTAAACAATTACAGCAAAGAAATAATATGACAGCGAATCACATTCTTGGATTTTTAAAATAAAATATGATAATGAGAATATTTAATAACATCAGTTGTTATGCATGCGAGTGATAAACAGGCGTGATCAACTTTATGAAATTTTAAAATTTATAACGATACAAAGTTGCATTAGGGAGCAACCATTTGATTTTTATAGGGGGCGTGAAAGGAATTTGAAAAACAGGCAGGATGAAAAATTTGGTGAAAAAAAGGCAGGACCAAAAATCCTCAGAGAAAAAGGAAGGATGAAAAATGTAGTGAAAAAAAGGCAGGATACATAAAAAAAAGGGCAGGACAACGCCAGGTAGTAAAAGAAAAAAGCAGTCCCCCCATAAAAAACAAATGGTTGCTCCCTTAGAACTTTTGTTTCTAATGGGATCCTCGCACCTGTTGGGGTTCGATTCAAAACCTTTTCATCATAATTTTGATGCGTCTGCACATCATTTCCGACAATTTTGAAAATATGCTAGTATTCATTTCCGACAATATTTTGTTTTCGTTTCTGGCGATTGTTGTTTTTATATTTCCTACAAATTTAATTAGGGGATAATAGGTAATAGGACGGATAGTATATCTCTTGATAAATATATCATTTTTATGTTACCTTCATAGCAGGAAGGTATAAAGGGATTACTATATGTCTTCAGACTCTCTTCTATCCGCAAAATATTTTTTTCAATAATTACATTTTTCCGAAAAAAAAGTTAAAAATGGATAAAAAACGGGGCAGCATTTGTTAGAACGCATGCGTACACAATTTAGCCATAGGATTAAGTTGTGTATGATGGTGTTTTATTATAAATTTATAATATGTATATCCTGTTTAAAATCCTACTTCCACCTCCCCGTGGTGAGCAGGGGTTAACATGTTTTACTCGGCTAACGAAAGAGGTACAACATAATTGCCGGAAATGAAACAAAATTGCCGGAAATGAAAACATTAATTGTCGGAAATGAAGTGCATATTGCCGGAAATGAAATGCAGCGTTTTGATGCACGAGTAAAATATCATTTGAAAATGGATGGGGAAATATTATACAATGCCTTTATAAATTCAGTGTAATTTTAAAGTATGAGATTTTGTAATCCTTAAAAAAACCGATTGCGACTACTTAATGAACATCACTCAATCTATACTTAAAATATTCAAAGAAACCATCTGGTAAGGCTGCAAATTTTTGTGCGTCATAATATTTTTTTCTATCGAACAAGTACTCATAACATTTCCATTTAAATGTTTCAATAGAATGTTAAAATATACAAGTGTACAAAGCTATTAATATTAGATATAACACTGTTTGGATAGTAATTCTGGCATTCACGGAAAATGTCACAGTAAAATAGTCTATTTAGTTATTTATGAAGTTCCATCAATGAAGCGTACTCTTACTGATACTCCTAAATGGGTTATTAATTTATTTATAGGAATCCTCTTTTAAATCTGCCTGTAAAACCAAATAATATTATACAAATCCGAGTATAAAGCTTTGTTCTCTCAGATTTTAAAATAGATTACTTATTTATTTATAAGGTTTTTTGTTTAAAGCTCTAAATTACACCAGATTTCACAGATAATACGTGCATCTAATCAATGCAATAGAAAACTTTAATCTAGTTTTGTATACGTGCTATTAAATGTATGATGATACATATAACATTTCTTTAATTGATGTAATTAATTACATGTCAGCATTTACATGTTAATTTACATTATTACTCTACTCAGTAAACATGGAGGTAAACAGTTGTAAAACATGTCAAATGGATACCCAAGCAATAATAATGACATAAAGAGGTAAAACAAATTCCAGAAACAATTTTGAAAATTGAATTCTATTTATTATATGTTTTTAGAATAAAGAATGGAAACGGGGAATGTGTCAAAGAGACAACAACCCAACCAAAGAGCAGAAAACAGCTCAAGGCTACCAATGGGTCTTATAGAATGCAGAATGGAAACGTGGGATGTGTCAAAGAGTCAACTTCCCGACCAAAGAGCAGAAAACAGCTCAAGGCTACCAATGGGTCTTCAACGCAGCGAGAAAATCCCGCACATAGAGACAATCTTCAGCTGGCCATTAAACAATAATGCATATACTGGTTCAGCGAAATGGACGTCACGTTAACATATTTTAGTTATACATGTATCCTTCTGGTATTTGTTATGTTGCATTCTCTTGGATTTTGATCTGGGGTATGTTTCGGAGTTTCTGAGTCCACTTTCCTAAGTTCGAGAGACTTTTATTAATATATAAATAGTACATGATTATTTTTGTATTCTCATATTTCTACAAATCAGTGTTTCATGTAGATATGACCTTTTCTGATTCCTGTTATTTACAATAATAACTGTCTCACATCGCGAGTATAATTATATCCTGTAATGACGTTGTTCATCAAAAACGAATGCTTAAATATTAATTAGAATGTAATCCGTATATCATCTAAAAACAAGATATCCGATTAATAGTATTTCCACAGGGGAATATTAACAATACAGATGGCATAGGATTTGCATTTTCTATCCGTTTTAAGGGGGTACCCAACACTTTGACTAAAATAGATTTGGCTCCTTTAATTTTCATAAAATTTTGATGAAATATTTACTTTGACCTGTTGACAAAAATATAAAAATTTCAAGAAATTTGAACCACACAATTTACGGGAATAAGTTCATTGGATATATATATATAGCAGTTTGACAAAGACTAATTTTGATCATTGGGAAGCTTGATTTCTCTTTACTAATAGCGATTAAAACGTTCAGCTGATTTTTTAAAGAGTTAACTCCGTTAGGTGTTCTGTACCCCCTTAAAATAAAATCATGACGGAATTAATGTTAATGCTTAGATTCTTAACATTTTATTCATATCCAACTAAGTCCGACATCACGTGACTTTTGTGACGTATACTAGCCGCCATTTTGTATTATATTGCCCCCTTATAAAATGCATAGGTGCTTCCATTAAATTTAGTTTTCTCATTAACCTGACCCGTTTTCTAACTTTTGCAAATCAATCCTTGATATTCAAACATATTTCTATCAAACAATGTTGGTCCTAACAGTTTAATTTTTGGAGAATCCTAAAAAAACGCACTTTTTCTCGTCATTTCCCCGTTGACTCAATGCTAAATGTACCGATACCCATGTCTACTTGTACAACAAATAAAGAAATTCCGTAAATAAAATTCAAACTTTGCAACTCGATTTAGTATATTAAAACATATATCTGGCGAAGAATACTACTTAAAACAGTTTATTTTCAGGGCAAATTACGTCCCACATCGATTTAAAAAAGTGAATTTTTCGGGATTTTTCAAAATGGCGGACGGCATCATTTCATACAGACATAATTTCTTTTTAATCGAGGATGTTATTATAGAATGTTTACAATATATAAATACCAGAAAAGATAAATTATTAATTTAAAATAAATTAAAATGTTACTTATCTGACATTTGAAATTATATTTCATCTCTGAACTCAAATTTGTGATCCCCCACTTATACACACGCCTCTTTATTAAAATGCTGCATTAATTATGAAAAAATGTAGCGTTAAATATGAAATCACGCTGTTTTAGGTGGTGTCTTCAACCTATGCCTACAATTTGAAAAATCATATTCAAGGAATGCCTACAAACAAAATACAATAGATGTTTATATAACAATTAAGTCATAATTACAGGGGTTAATTACAGGTAAATACAACTGTTTTAAACTCAAATTTTTAAAATATGTATGAATTTGACTGTTTTAAACCCAAATTTTTATAATACGCATGAATTTGATTTAATATGTATTTAATAAATGTGAGTTAGAAATAAAATAAATAAAAGTGTTCGATAAAAGAATTTTGAAAGCCTAAATGGTAATATAAGGACAAGTAAATGCAAATTGAATATGTGGGGACTGTTATTGGTTAAAAATGTTCAAAAGTGTTGGAAGGTTAAAAATAATAAATAAATATATAATATTTCAATACAGCACGCTGAAAGCTATTCATTTATGGCACGAAGCTTAAAGTGAATATACCCAAATATCTGACTTAACCAATTATCTTCTTAATTAGACAATGTTTACACAAGACATTTATGTTTATACAATATTCAACCTATGCCTACAAACTTTTTTTACCTTTTTATATATTTTTTCAAAATGTAAGCATATGTTGAATGAACCGTTTTAGGTAAGCAAACTGTTTACCTGTATACATACAATGTACCTGTGTGTTGGAACAATAAACATCCGGACAGTCATGGTACAATATACAGGTCGAATCGTTAATTAGTTATAATTACATGAAACACACCATGTTAATTGTGGAGAACAAATTTCTTTACATGTAATTAAAATTACTCAGATAAAAATCAAATCAGGGGCTTAACAAATGGGAAAAAAACTTGCGCAATAACCCTTTATTACGTGTTATTATGTACTTTTGTCAGTTTGTATAATTGGTGATAAATTTCATATTATAAATTAATGTCACAATTTCAATCCATGTGAAATGTTACTACATATTTCAAATGAAAGTATTTTAAAGTGAAGACGATGGGTGCGTGCTATAATCAATACAGAGTTATCGAAGTACGATAAATGACTGGATGAACGAGACCAGTACAAGATAATTGGGTAACCAGTCAATAAGTCTAAACAGAGTTACCTAACCTAATTATGACCGATATAGTTGCTTATGGGTTCTGTTACTGATTGAATATCTCTCCTGGTGGACTTCAACTCCCACGAGTCAGTGTTTTCGGTCCGTGGGTAAACATTATAAAATAATTTATCCTGATTTAGAGTAATTTCTCGCAATTTGATTGGCTGATATTGTCCTAATAAATTTCAGTGCAATTTTTTATTAAGTCAATTCAAATTATCTCCCTTATACCATTGACTTAATAAAAAAAAATTTGAGTTGCTTCCCTTTGTTTATTATTGTGATAAATTCACCATACTGATATGGAAAAAAAAACAATAAATAAGTGGTGTCATAAAAAAAAATCAGGATAAATTCGTTACACAGTGTGCAATTGTCTTAATACGGAATTTATCATGGAAAAAAAACAATAAATAAGTGGTCTGATAACAAAATCAGGATAAATTCGTTACACAGTGTGCAATTGTCCTAATACGGAATTTATCGGGTCAATAAAATTCATATCGGGTTCGGCTTCGCCTCACCCGATATGAATTTTATTGACCCGATAAATTCCCGTATTAGGACAATTGCACACTGTGTAACTAATAATATTATACTTTTAAGATTTTTTCTCTCTATTGGTCTATATTAAAGAAACTGGTCCATATAAAGTTATATGGATCGGAAGGCGGGGCGTAATTACTATATGGACTGATGGGCGGAGCTTAATTATTATTATAAGTTTTGGAACGTTTTTGCATTGAAATACGTATAATATAGCTAATAGTTCATTGCACTGATTGTCAAATGGCAGCCTGAGTATATGGGCCGGTTAGTCGCCCTCAAAATTTATATGGACCTCATCGACCGGTCTATATACTGCCATATGACCCTCAGTGCAATGAGCTATTTTCTAAGTATTTATTTTGAAATTTGGAAGTGTCGTTTCGTGTTATTTTTGTCGAAGGGGCTATCGTTAATTGATTGGTGTGTCTTTGTTGACGTTTCCTGTTATACATTTTATTGTTTTTTAGAACAGCTTTTCATGGGTTTTTATATTTGATGTTGAGAGGGAGAAAGAGGTAAATTGAGGCCTTTATTTTGTTCAAGAGTATGTTTCGGTCTTAATACCTTTGGTTTTTAGCTCTGCTTTAATATGAGACGTAATTTGTTGAGATGTTAACATTCAGAGCATCAACGCTGATATACCAAAAGCAGATTCTATTGCGAATATATCTAACAAGAAGATATCCTCTTCATTGAAATATCAAAAATATAATTGTTAGCACTTTGTCATTACAAACTGAAAGATGGCAGATTATTTTTGACGTTGTTGTGAAAGTCTTATAGAATTTCTACGCGTGAAATAGTAGAAGACGATAAAAACCTAGATCTAATAATCTTGGAATGCCATCAACTGAAGGGCTATTTTTATTCTTATTGAGATGAAGTTGTCAATGTCAATGTGTTTGACTCACAATACATAATGCACTACAATGTAAATTGAAGTATTTATGCTCATCAGTTTAACACATTTTACAACGTTAAAAACATACAGTTTCACAAAACTTGAATAAATATTTGCAGCATAGTAAGATTTTCCAGGTCAAGGAGATACATGTTTTATATTATTTATGCTTAATTACACCTTCAATTTATCAACGATATGACATTCAAATGAAGGTGCGGTACAGGATTAAAAAACGGATCAAATTTCGTTCATTTTATCGTAAAACAACCTCACGTCATTGTATCTAGAGAAACTGATAGACTATCAAACTTTTAAGCAGATAATATTCAGAAATGCCATGCACTCTCAAGCAGAGTTTGATAATACAACGGGATGACGTTTAATGTGAATATGTGAGAGGCATTCCAAGTGTTTAAGTAATGAAGAGAAATTGCAAAGCTTTTTATATCTTCTAAACCTTAAAAGTTTTAATTTTCAAAATTTTATAACCTAAACAGGGCTGTCTGAAAACCTATAACAATAACAAATGATGGGTATAAGATTCAACTGATGAATATTCATAACGTATACCTACATGTATGAAGATCAGTCGTATATAATAATGACCATTGAGAAGAACCGAGATCAAGACGACGAACGGAAGTTGGTGAATTACATCTTTTAATAGATAACATCTTGGGGTTTTCATATTTTTTTCGGTAATGATAAGTAAATAATTAATTAAATAATCAATAATAAAGACAAAACACATACCATAAGATATCACAAATATCAATATTAAAAGTTCAATAATATTTGAATGTTCATGCTGTTGTTGTAAAAATGCTGTTTTAAAACGTTTTCCGTTTAAAATTTGACAAAATTATTAGAAATTTCTAAGGCTCTTCCTGTTGATGCAGAAGTAACCCTTAGCTGAATTTGGATTCCTGTTTGTTTTAATTGTTTTGGATTTTAATTGTTGTGCTTATTAATTCATCATTATATATATAACTGGTTTTCCAACACTTTGATCTCGAGCACTGCTGATGAGTTGTCAGTCAACGAAATGGCCATACAGTGCATCAAATTTATTTCGGTATTTTGTGATACGTTTTATTTCTCCTATTCTTGACGTGTTCAATCGATGGAATAAAAATATATAATATTTTTAACCTCTCCCCGGTGATTCAATTTCTACGTGGGAATTATTGCCGTTTTTTCTACTGTTATTCGAACAATAAACTAGAGAAGTCCCGAAATGACGTCTATGTAAACAAACTACATAGCAACGACTTTTTCATGAGGTTTTTGTCGAAAATCATAGAACAAACAGATTCTTCTTCAATTTACTCGTGAGTTATGGAATTTATCCACCCTCGATAGTTAAATTTTAGATTTTAACACGCTCGCAAAAGGTCGCGTGTTGAAAATCGAAAATTTAACTATCTCGGGTGGAGAAATTCCATAACTCACTCGTACCTGAAGGATAATCTATATATATATATAACATTCTTTGTTCTCTACTTTTGATTTTTATGCTTCTTTCATCTGTTATGGATTAATTTTTTTTGCCTTAATCTTCCCTAGTTAGACAGCCACAAGTAATTTGTCGAAAAGGACATTTCTCGCAAACTTTGTATCAATTGATATTTATATATGATAGCAATACTATAAAGGGTAATAATACTTTTGTCACAAATGTTACTTTCAGTCTAATGCCTACTTCATTAATTAAGGTCCTTTTAATAAAATTAATATCATATAAATGTTTTAAAATAAAGAGAAAAAAGTGCCTTCCTCAGACTATCACAAGTTTCTGTTAATTGATGTTATAAAATGGTCGTAAAATGCGAGTATGTAGTAAAAACGTCATACAAATACTATTGATTTTGTTGAAGAAATCGGTGATCAGGGAAGTAATAAGCCCTTATTTGACAGCTTTTTCTTGTATAGAACCAATTTTATTTCTTTTTTACAATGCTGGTATATACATGATTGTCAGAATTGAAATACTCGAATGGTTTTAATACGTTTACTCGATTTGGCCACTTCATTGACGATAATAATTTATGACAACTGTTCTCTACGGAATGCCGCGTCCATTCTAATATTTCAATTGTCAATTACAGAATTATTATTCATGAATAATTGTATCAATTTAGAAATCGTGGAAAATGAGATAATTTCCTTTGAAACGGCGGGTGATATATCAGAAGCACACAACAAAATCGAATCATTGTCTAGATTACTTACTCAAATTGATCTGAAATTCATACTATTGAAATGTCTTGAGGGAAAAAATCTTTCCAGGGAGACTTAGTCAAAACGTTAAGGCATTAATCAGAACATTAATTTCATCTTTACGACCTTGCTAACGGTGTAATTCGGAATAAATCACTTGTGCAATGAGATTTACATTCATGGTGTCGCAAAAGGTCATCTATAAATAACAGTTATATGTTTTCAATATAAGAATCAATGTTGTAAGAGAGGACCAGTCGGTAAAGCTTTAAAGTGAGATGATACAGAGAATGTACACGTAGCAATAAGCCATTTATGTTCTTGTAGTTAAAAAACGTCTACGAGTTGCTTCGCGGCCTTCATGAAGGAAAATAATATTTTAACTTGTTTGGAGAATCGAATATCAGAACGAAATTATGACACGATTGTTTCAATGTATATTTTTTTGTTTGTGCTTTGCTGACGATTGAAATGTCAAACAATCCTCTCCAAAATTCGACTAATTTGATAGACTAATGGGTGTACGTGTTTCATTCATGTTTCATCATTACATTATTTATTATAAAAAATATAAATAAAACATAAAATTTATCTTACTAAAGCTGTTTGTTTATATTATATTTTTTACAATTGTGCAATATAGATGGTTTGCGACAAAAATCGACATCGTCAAATGTTGTTGTTGTTTTAGTGATTAGTTTCTGGTTGCTCTAGATCTACAGTTTTTTTTCTGTCTCATGTTTTGAGTTAAGGAATATTACTTTTTGTGAGATGTATTTTGTTGGATAATTTAAATACAGTGTACCGACGAACAAATGCAAAAACGACCAAATTAAGGGTAAAGCCAAAACCTTCTAAGGACAAAGGACAAAGCTGTGCATGAGAGAGACACTAAATACCTTCCGCAAAATTCAACCATTTCAGAATAAAATTATTTTTCAAATATCAATGTAACGACAGTATCAAAATACTAGCAGCTGAGCTTGTGATATCCTCGGTCGGCGAATCGGAGATCACCAGTACAGCCTTCAATGACCTTCAATTGACAGAATTGGTTTTTCCCCCTATATCTTATAAACATCTTATTCCTGCAACTATTCCACAGGCACCATCAACTTTCGCTGAATTTTGCTGTATGTCTCTTTTAGTTTATTTGCACTAGTACTGTTAGTTTTCCATCGACAGACTTCAGGGTTCAATTTTTATTTAGATGTTTCCATGTATAAAAAAATGAAATAAGATACTAAGTTTATATTAATTGAATTAACTATCACCATTTATACTCCCAAAACTGTGGACGACCAAAAATCAAATTTGTAAAGCAACTAACTCTAAAGGACCTAAACGAATAAAATTCTTTGATACCAAGTTTGATGCACAAGATGTACACATTTCGTCGAATTACGACTCATCAGTTGTGCTCAAGGTCTAAAATGTTGTAAACCAAAACAACGATCGTAAAAAAAGAAGAGAAAAGTTTAAAATACATTGTACCAAAATTACCAAAAGGATTTAATCCAAAACCATCTAAACACAGATCTATGCATGAGGGAGATACTCCTTAGTTTTCACTAATTTTACACTTTCGTGTTATATCAGCTTTGACTGTAGCAATTGGCATCTTACGTTTAACAGAATTGAAAAAAAATATCAGTTAAAGATTTCTAAACATTTATTTCAAAATACAGCTACATTAATTCCGGAAAAGATGAAAATAGATATCCCGAGTTGTTTTTATTTGTCTCTCCCTTAATCCAAAATGCATGTCCCCTAGATACATTTATCTTGTAATGTGTATATATATATATATATATATATATATATATATATATATATAGTGTGCATAGCGCATGTAGTAATTTTCAAGTCAGGTGTACCATGGAAAAAGTATATGCATTGTGTTGTGACCGCTCCATATCAGTTCCTTCTGATATAAATGCAATACACGAGAAAATTAAATGAACACAATGCATTTTTCACGGGTTTATGATAATTCTTGGATGACCAAGCGATTATCTAATGAACAAATAACTGCAAATATATTTTCAGAATATGCCACACCAATTTTTACATGTATATATACATTTTATAATCCTCTCTAAACAAATGTTAGTATTTAACACGTTTAGTGAGGTTTTTTCTATGGTTACTGCGTATATTACATTTCTTTGGAAATTTCAGTTTGTTTTATTAGAATTTAAAATTCAAACTTTGCATTTTTAATCGACATCGAGTATGGATATGGTTCTAAAAATAATTTGGGCCAAGAAAAAAAAGAGATTGTGCTGCTACACCACTTACGTTACAAAAGGATGCATGACTTATGTGTGTCTATAACAGTGTTGACGATAAAGCATTAAATCCGGGCGTTTTTAACATTTGTTTCTGATATTCCGTTTAATAGAGGAACAGTATCCGACCAGCCGCTACGAGGGCCTTAAGTTATATTACTGTTCAAACGAGCATATTTTTTATTGTTAACTATATAAAAAAATACTTTTTCGAAAAATGCAAGTAATTGTGGTCCTCTTTAATATGAATATTAACATTTTTTCTCCTTAAAGCTGTTTTCCTATATATATAGTTCGAAATTCTTGGGATTTTTTTGTTGTCATTATTTTGGATTTTAAGCCTATGTACAAATTTTGCATTATTATTTTAACCTTTTGGATCCGAGTTATGTACGAACAAGAAATCATTTTCAGAAATACACAATAAAATATAGTACATCTGAATAAATCTCGCAGTTTTTTAAAAGAATAAAGCACAATTTATTTTAGACGAAAAAATAATACAAACGAAAACACCGTAAAATAAAAAACAACACAAAATAAAATAAGAAAATGTACTTACTGTTTTTGTTGTAATATATTGGTAAAGTTGTCCCAAAAGACATTTTAATCCAACCGGTTCCATGAAATTTACATATCACTCGCAATAGTCCAATGGATTAATAAAACCCCATTCCGATGCCTTGTCTTTCAAATTATCCCTGGAAATCATAACATTCAATTTGTATAGATTTGTGGAATAACTGCCTTGACGTTTTATTGGTCTGTATTTATATATCTGCTTCTATTTTAGATTAAAATACTCATAAACTGCAACTACGTGTGGATGATGTAGATTAAAAAGTTCCTAGTGTAAACCAATTAAATTGCAGGAACCCCTTTTTCATGAGTGCAAACATTTATAAAGTTAATCTCAAAATAAACAAAACTTACTTTTTTGTATAACCTTCATCGTAATGTTCCTTGCCAAAATTTATTTATGAGAATTTAACTATGTCATTTAATTCCTTTATCATAAAACAGATAATCAGCAATATGTTTTCTGTTACCAGTTATGTATCCTTAAAAGCTGAAATGTATTTGATGAAGAGTCGATTTCAGCCAATAACGTTCGTATCTAACGTAAACAAACTTTGTAAACAGAGCTGTGACAAAACTACATCCGATATAATTTGCGTAAATTAGGAAAATTAATAACATACGAAACGAGAGGCGATTACTATAGGCTTAATTTCCTATTCCATATTCAGGTAGATTTTCTTGGAATTACTAAAATCGATACAGATTTAAGAAATTATATTTCACGCACAGTCCTATACAAAAAATATTGAATATCTTACGAATCACTCTCTAAAATAGATTACGAATGAATAAATATGTAGATAGTCTGATAATTTCTAATAAAGCAAATTACAATAGGTTCGTCATCAAGGTTTTAAATAATTTAAGATGATTATATTTGATTACTATCAAAGGAACAGCTGTTGGGATATTAAATGTAATTAAATGATGACGATTCAATCCTAATCAAGTTATATGAGTGACAGTCCTAATATTAGCTATAGTTTATTATATAAACATTTTTAAGTTATATAATATTAAATTTAATTTATCAGCTTCGAGTACTTATTGTCTGATATTTAAGGGAATTTTACAATAAGGTTCATCCACTGAATTTTTGTTGAAAATTTACCAGATGGTCAATTTTTATGTATACTTTTCAAATATGTAAAAAAAGCATACTTTCATGACTTAGTTTTTAAGATAATCAATACTGATTTTGGTATATTTGATCCAAAATCCCCAAATTTTTCATTTTTCAAGATTGGCACAAAAAAGTCTCTAACTCTTTAACGAAAAAAGATAACTTCACCAGGTCTTTTGTAAAATATTCCCAACAACATAAACATTGTCTTCTAATAAATAACTGATGAAAAAGCTAGATAAACTAATTAGGAAATTATGCAAATTTAAGTCAAATAAGGAATATTGATAATAATTTGGTAACTTTAGATGCATGTAGAAAGAAATCCTCCACCGATTTTTTCTTTAAATTTTATTATACTTAACTTTAAGTAATGAGCTTCTGTTTGCAAAAGACAAAGTTGGGGTCCATGTGCTTATTGCAGAGGTATTTGAGAAAAACCCCAAATTTAAGAATGGTATAAAAGTTTTTGTTGAAGGATTCTATGTCGTCACAATTTGTATCTCTTGGTGACGTCATTTTCTCCCCCCCCCCCCCGCTACTGTATCGTATTTCCTTAAGCTAAATCGTCAATCAGACTACTACAATGGATAAACAAATGCTAAAATGGCAAAGTTTATGATGTTTGAAAGAAAATCTTTCCAAGATGTCGTTCCAAGAAGTGTCTGTTTATAGAAAGACGCGGACGCTAGGAATTAAATGCAAACTACCCATAAGAAGAGGCTAGAGAAACAAATTTTACAAGTACATAGCCTGACAAAAATAACAATAATATGATTATTTGTTAACACAACTTATATGACAATCAAGAATATTTTATATTTAAAGGGATATCAAAATAACTTGAATTAAAAGAATATTTATACGTTCTATATTAAAGAATACTATATTTGAAATAATGAACTGAGATGTTGCGTAAGTAACATTGGATCTATGTTGATCATACACGAACGTTATACGCCCAATGGTATTTGATACTTAAATATTAAGAAAATCTATACTTTAAATATAATCTCAAATGATTATTGCATGAATTCTCGAGTTTCCAGTTAGGTTACTGCATAATTTCCTGTATTTATTTTATAAGGTAATGACAAAACTAAACTAAGTAGATGTCTAGGAAATTGATAATATGAACATAACACTGGAAAATGTCGCCGAACGAATTCCAATGTAATTCCTGATTACTTATTGCCACATTTTTTCCTTACCACTTACGACAAAAAGGATGGAAAAAGAACGTACTTTAATAGAAGGCTTGTAATTATCTCACACTACTGTCTCGGTGATAAAAAACCACTTCTCTCTCGAGTATCAGGTACAGTGCATGAGATTTGAAAACTGATGTTGTACCATAACGTGACGAACATACTATATATTTATATATTATCAGCCACTGGGGGAAAACAAAATCCGGACAGTGCATCAATGACCAAAGAAATGAATTAACTTACCGTCCATAACCAAGAGATTTAAATATTTAATAATGATATTGAAATTTTAGCAAACTTGAATAAGTTTATTTACACGAATCACCAGTTTAGAAGGACATGTCTTACAGATAATGTTACTGCAATATTTCGGATGAGAAATTAAGTTTTTACTAAGATCTATAAAAGTGGTGACAAACTTTCCAAATGCTTATGACGATGATAAAACTCAGACTTATGACATTGAAATCATTGTTAAATTAGTTTATTTTTGACAAAAACATTTCATTCTTCGTAATCTGCCACGCACAATTTTAACGGGTTAAAAAAATATGAACAATCTTTTTATTTATATAAGCTGATATGGTTGTTTCAACTAGCAAGAAAATGATGAATTGTTTGCGGAATGGCGTTTTAACATTTTAAATTTGGGCGTACAAACACTACAATTATCCATAACTAATTAGGTAATGTAACAGCGAATCACAAACAATATATTAGAATAAAAAAATAAATAAAAGTACTAGTAATCGACAATGGTAAACCCCGATATATATGAATAAAACATTCAATATCAATTCTTACTGAAATTGCAACATTCTGTTATAGTAATAAATTTAAAGCAAATTCCAGTTGCATTTCTTAAGTGTAGCTCAAAAAAGCGGAGAAGCGCTTTTACCCAGACATCTGTGAAATCTTTCCATTGCATACATCTTAACATATTCTTAAGAGAAACGTCTGACAAAGGCCTATTCTCGTTTAAAATCATTTACAAATTAATATAATGTTGACCTATCAGAAGCGATGGTATATTCATTTTGGAGCTGAATCTTGAATTCATAAAATGGCGGCGCCACGTGAATTTTCTAATAGATTATTATGCATTCGTTTACCATTTATGCAACACGTCTGTATTAATCTAATTTTCTGAATTATAAAAACCACCAACAACTCAACAAATTTAGAAATGTACCACATATCACTGTAAGTTTTAACTAAAGCATTTTTAAATTATTTTTTTTTGGTATTCCCTCCTGGGAAGCTTTATGAAAGTAGTTACACGCAAAGTTAAATGGTTCTGATGCTTTATTGATTAAAGAAAAGACTTGTAAAGGATTTCATTGTGAGATGGCAAATTAATACAACTTTAAACTGTGCCAATGATTGTTAAATTCAGCATGAAATCGTTAATTAAGTATGAATTACGCAATTTGCTCTGTTCCTGAACATCAATTTTGATATTTGTAATTTGTAGATTATTGACTCCTAACATTAGAAAAACCAATCAAAGAATTAACAGATGCCATACCAATGGATACCCGGTAAATTGGACATTTAAAAAAAACATGCAGAATTCTTGAAGACAAAGAAGCATGATTTAAATAAAATTGTTAATTTATATTGGGTTACTTTATCGTTAATTTGGGTGCTGTTAACGGAGCAGGATATGCTTACCCTTTCAGAAGCACCTAATGTCACTCCCGGTTTTTAGTGGGATTTGACATTGCTAGTGCTTTAGTTTCTGTGCTGTCTTGTTTTCTTTCTTTTTTTCGTTTAGTTTATTATATGTTCTTATTCCGTTGGTTATGCATGTATTGTAGCGTTTGTTGCGTTCCATTCTACAATTTTATATCTTTTCAATTCCTGAAACATTGACAAATATTTCAGATTTTTCTCATAAAATTACAATCTAAATATGGATAGTATGAACTAAAATTAGAAATCGTTTGTTTGTTTGTTTAGTTATATATTTTTGTAAATCAGCGATTTTCTGCGAAAATCATAAGACATCAAGACATTCTGAGCAATAGACAATACAGTCCAACTCTGACAGCCATAGTCTCCCCTCTCCCAGATATTCGAGCATTAAGATTATTTTTATCATAAATAACATGAGGAGTCTGGGTTATTATGCTCGATTGCTT
The DNA here is from genome assembly GCA_028015205.1 of Mytilisepta virgata. Taxonomy (NCBI): domain Eukaryota; kingdom Metazoa; phylum Mollusca; class Bivalvia; order Mytilida; family Mytilidae; genus Mytilisepta; species Mytilisepta virgata. The sequence continues at coordinate 23,411,542 of CM051515.1, forward strand.
TGAAAGTAGGGTAATTCATTTCGTTCTTAGACAACACAACCATTAACGAATGTTTGGTTTAATTCAGTGTAAATTTTTGCGTAAGTTTTCATTAGATTCTCTCTGAAAACATGCAATTTTTCTATTTTCTGGAGACAGTAAAAACAGGATTCATTGATTTTTTAATAAGAAATAGCCCTCAATATGAATTAAAACAATTTGATGTGAACAATGTTTGTCAGAATTTCGGATATCATTTCTAAGAAATATAATATTATTGGTCTACGTACAAGTATAATTGGAACTACAAGTGATCATTGGCCTGTGAACATGGAGGTTGTGATTTCGAACCAAAGTCGTGGCAAGGAGTATTTGACTCCGATCTTAATTGACAAGGACGATGTTTCTCTCCTGGCAATCCGGATTCTTCTACTAAAGCTGCCCAAGATAAAGCAAATTTCAAATATAAAAAGTGTGGAAAAAACAATAAGGTGATACTATAAACAGCATGTAAAGGTAGTTTTATTTTTATAAAGGAGCGATTTAACTAATAAAACAAAGTTTCTTGGGAAAAACAATTTGATTTTCGGGGAAAAGAATGGATCTTCGGAAATTTGTTTTTCTTGTGTTATTCAAAGCTTGCTTTTTTATTCGAAACATACTGAGTATGTGCTTCAAGAAGTGGGGAAGTCGGGTTGTTCTGGTCGAAAATAAATTATGTAGTAGCAAGACAACAAGATACGTAACAAATCAGTCTAAAACATATCCTTAAAACCATTATGGATAAGAAAGCTATTTATTTAGTACCAAGATTTCAGTAACTTTGAAGATAATGAGAATTATATCTCTAAGCAGTTTTCCAATATTTTGATTTCGAGCACTGCTGATGAATTGTCATTCAACGAAATGGTCATACAGTGCATCAAATTTATTTCGATATTTTGTGATACGTTTTATTACTACCACTGGGTCTATGTCACTGCTGGAGGACTGTTAGTCCCCGAGGGCATTATCAACCCAGTAGCCAGAACTTTTGTCCTGGCATGATTCATTACTCAAATGTCTTTAAAATTTTCGGTTCAAAATTTGACAAAAATTACAAGAAATTTCTAAGGCTCTTCCTTTTGATACAGAGGTAACCCTTAGCTGAGTTGGGATACCTATTTGTTTAATTGTTTTGATTTTTTGATGGTTGTGCTTATTAATTCATCATTATATCTTTAACCGGTTTTCCAATATTTTTATTTCGAGCACTGCTGAGTTGTCAGTCAACGAAATGGCCATACAATGCATCAAATTTATTTCGGTATTTTATGATACGTTTTATTAATTAAATCGTTATTCTGACAGATATCTCTTTTGAATCCGAATACATACTTTTTATTGGTTAATTAAGGAATGAAACATTCGATTAGGAAGAAAGGCGACGCTCGATTGATTATAAATTGAACTAATGAAGGATTTTTCTAGAAGATAGAATGGATGTAGATGTTACATACAAATGTTACTATGTGTGTTAAATGAAATGTGAAAATGTATGTTACCGGAAGCGTGAAACTCTATTTTAAATGAAGCATGAACTTGTAATAGTTTGTAGTACCTTTTATAATGATTTCATCATGCGACGAAAATAACGTTAAGTAACATTTTATCATGCACCGAAAGCTACAGTGGCGACATTAGTTACACTTTACAAAACTCCCTTTTCTCTATTTCATTTTAGTGTATCGCTAAAAACTATACTAATAAAGCCATATTTATATCTAGAATAACCAGAAAATAGAACTCGTTAATTCATACAATTAATTTTTTTCTGGATACATATTATTTTTATCTTAATGTCACGTGGGAAAATTAACCTAATCTTCTTTGACTTGTTGAGTAACTTTTAACAAACTCCAAATCATTTAACTGAAATTTCAACATATATTAAAAAAGTGTTTTAACCGACAAACATAACTTTGGGGAAAATGATATCATTGGGGACTTTGTGACTTTATAGTAGAGTTTGGTATCACCTCAAACGCATTGAAATAACATAAAATACTTATTTGATAAGTATTTTGGGATTAACATTCCTCATGTATGCTAGCCATCAAACTATTGAAAAATCAACAGCACAATCCTTACAAGCACAAGGACGTATGTAGGACTGCATTTATCTATATAAGGTCAAATTTGCCTAAGAAAGATAAAATCCTACGAATAAAAATTCCAAAATTTATCAAATGAAAATTTCAACACATGTAAATGTATCGTATAACGAACGAATTTACGACTATACTGAGTCGATGAGACATTCGAAGACTCGCAGTCAAACAGTAATGATGTCGCCTCTGTTTTATCAAAACAAATACAAATATCAAAATGACTCCACCAAGGAAATTGAATAGTGAATCTAAATATATTTTACATTGTATGTGCGCATGCACCAAAGAGTTCAGAAAGGTTAGAAGACTTTTCAACTTTTTGTCTTCCATTTTTTCTGTTTAGTTCTAAATACTGTTTCTATCTGTCTTATAAGCGCTGATTTAAAACCGTTACTTCAATGTTCTTAAGACAAAGACACTATAAAAATGTCAAATTGGTCGATAATTAATGCTTTCAATCATTTTTTAATGAAAAAAAGGTAAATTGTGGCTGATGGTATCGTTTGTCTTCTAATCTATAAAAAGATAAACCTTTCAACACTGACAATATAACTTTTTCTGAAAAGTGTTTACCAACCTCTTGGACCGTATCGATCCATAGTTTACAACAAACCCTTGTCTGTGGGTTAACCTATAGAACATCGATAACAGGGCGATAATCACGTATCTACAATAGTTATTAAAAATCCTTAAGCAACACTTATCGTACGTGATCTGTCAAAAATCGATCAATTAAAACAAGTTCTTACGGAATGTCAAATAATGGTCTAGTCGATACTGGATCTACTAACAACTGAAAATTTATATCACAACCATTCCAAAATACTTACTTTTCAGGCATAGATACACTGTACATGTTTTAAATTATAAATCATTTGTAAATGTAGCCTTTGTTTATTATTATAAAAAAAAAAAAAAAAATGTAGCCTTTGTTTATTATTATAAAAAAAAAAAAAAAAAAAAAAAAAACACAAAACAACAAATAGTAACCAAATCTGCAAACACAAAACTCGAAACTCACCACCAATGCACTTGTTCAAATTTGGCATTATATAGATATACTATTTCTAGCTGCTTTATCAACTAATGCTTCAATTTATACATCAAAGACATCCTACATAAACTGTAAGTCATCAATAGCTACATATGTAAATTCACATGAGTAGATATGGAGATTTTAACACCTACAACCCAATGCGACCTGAGCTGAAGCAAAAGAGTATACAAATTAATACATTGAAGGGAAGGAACTTCTTCATACCTCCGCATTCAAACGTGCATATAGACAACTACTTGATCCCTATAATTCTAAAATTGTAGAATATTTGGGTCAATAGAAACAAATGAAGGAGTGTAAAAGTGACGTAATCGTAATAAATGATGTTGTTTTGTGAAGTTTGATAATTGTGCGTACCTTTCAAAAATCCAGGGTATTATTTTGGTTGATCGAACTCTACAATTGTCCGAATTTATACTTCTTTTATCTTTAACTTAACCACGAGAAATCAGGAGATATCGTTATTGTCGGTAAAAATCGCGTGCTGGTCAGCATAAGACTATTGTAAAGTTGATATGGCACATGAATTCAGCACTGACAGTTCAGGTATTCTTTTGACAATGAGCAATGGCAAGGTCTGCGTATACGATTTAAACAAGTCCTGATATATAGATTTTGAAAGGACATGTCAATAGCCAAACATAATCAGAATATGATTAAGACGAAATAAAATTTATTCTTTAAACGACATAGTTACTGTTATTTGTATGAAAAATTTGTAAACTAGGGCAGGTTGGATTTTATCTCCTTTTCTCATTTATGTGTAAAAAAAGGACAAATATACCTAAGGAGCAATAAAAAAAACGTAATCCATTGGACAGACAAACCCGGGAAGACCAATGAACAACCACAAGCACAACAAATAAACACAGAAGTCTAAAAAAACAATGAACAACATGAACTCCTATAAAAACCAGGAGTGAACCCAGGTGCTCCGGAAGGGTAAACAGTTCCTGCTTCGTATACAACAAAGTCAATCCGGGGGAAGTCACAAATCGGTGGAGGCACATGAAAGGTTACGACAGTGGGAACAGGTCCAACGACATCGTTTTCCGCCTTAAGGTTGTCTTGTGTTTCTGGTTCCGCGTTAAATTGTCTTCGGCAGTTATTCTATATTTGCTTCGGATATCTCCTGCATTGTTCTTGGAACGGTAGCATCAACAAATTGTTTTTGATTTTGGTTTCGAGTTATCATTTATTTTGGTCAACTACCTATATGTTGATGAAGGTCGAGACGCTGAGAACAACCAATATATGACAGGAACACATTAGAAAATGGGCAATCTTGTCAATTTAGATCGGAGTCAAGAACACCTCGCCACGAGCGTGGTTCAAAACCCACAACCACAATCCAAGTGCTGATACGCTACTTATCACTAGCATTAGACTGCTCGATAACATTGCCACTTATCACTAGTACATGTATTAGACTACACGGTTACATATGCTACTTATCACTAGTATAAGACTACTCGATTACATTGGCTACCGATCACTAGTATTAGACAACTCGACTACATATGCTACTTATCACTAGTATTAGACTACTCGATTACATTGGCTAGCGATCACTAGTATTAGACTACTCGATTACATATGCTACTTATCATTAGTATTAGACTACTCGATTAAATATGCTACTTATCACTAGTATTAGACAACTCGATTACATATGCTACTTATCACTAGTATTAGACTACTCGATTACATATGCTACTTATCACTAGTATAAGACTACTCGATTACGTATGCTACTTATCACTAGTATTAGACTACTCGATTACATATGCTACTTATCACTAGTATTAGACTACTCGATTACATATGCTACTTGTCACTAGTATAATACTACTCGATTACATTGGCTACCGATCACTAGTATTAGACAACTAGATTACATATGCTACTTATCACTAGTATAAGACTACTCGATTACATTGGCTACCGATCACTAGTATTAGACAACTCGATTACATATGCTACTTATCACTAGTATTAGACAACTCGATTACATATGCTACTTATCACTAGTATTAGACAACTCGATTACATATGCTACTTATCACTAGTATTAGACTACTCCATTACATATGCTACTTATCACTAGTATAAGACTACTCCATTACATATGCTACTTATCACTAGTATTAGACTACTCGATTACATATGCTACTTATCACTAGTATAAGACTACTCGATTACATTGGCTACCGATCACTAGTATTAGACAACTCGATTAAATAGGCTACATATCACTAGTATAAGACTACTCGATTACATATGCTACTTATCACTAGTATTAGACTACTCGATTACATATGCTACTTATCACTAGTATTAGACTACTCGATTACATATGCTACTTGTCACTAGTATTAGACTACTCGATTACATTGGCTACCGATCACTAGTATTAGACTACTCGATTACATATGCTACTTATCACTAGTATTAGACTACTCCATTACATATGCTACTTATCACTAGTATAAGATTACACCATTACATATGCTACTTATCACTAGTATTAGACTACTCGATTACATATGCTACTTATCACTAGTATAAGACTACTCGATTACGTATGCTACTTATCACTAGTATTAGACTACTCGATTACATATGCTACTTATCACTAGTATTAGACTACTCGATTACATATGCTACTTGTCACTAGTATAATACTACTCGATTACATTGGCTTCCGATCACTAGTATTAGACAACTAGATTACATATGCTACTTATCACTAGTATAAGACTACTCGATTACATTGGCTACCGATCACTAGTATTAGACAACTCGATTACATATGCTACTTATCACTAGTATTAGACAACTCGATTACATATGCTACTTATCACTAGTATTAGACAACTCGATTACATATGCTACTTATCACTAGTATTAGACTACTCCATTACATATGCTACTTATCACTAGTATAAGACTACTCCATTACATATGCTACTTATCACTAGTATTAGACTACTCGATTACATATGCTACTTATCACTAGTATAAGACTACTCGATTACATTGGCTACCGATCACTAGTATTAGACAACTCGATTAAATAGGCTACATATCACTAGTATAAGACTACTCGATTACATATGCTACTTATCACTAGTATTAGACTACTCGATTACATATGCTACTTATCACTAGTATTAGACTACTCGATTACATATGCTACTTGTCACTAGTATTAGACTACTCGATTACATTGGCTACCGATCACTAGTATTAGACTACTCGATTACATATGCTACTTATCACTAGTATTAGACTACTCCATTACATATGCTACTTATCACTAGTATAAGATTACACCATTACATATGCTACTTATCACTAGTATTAGACTACTCGATTACATATGCTACTTATCACTAGTATAAGACTACTCGATTACATTGGCTACCGATCACTAGTATTAGACAACTCGATTAAATAGGCTACATATCACTAGTATAAGACTACTCGATTACATATGCTACTTATCACTAGTATTAGACTACTCGATTACATATGCTACTTATCACTAGTATTAGACTACTCGATTACATATGCTACTTGTCACTAGTATTAGACTACTCGATTACATTGGCTACCGATCACTAGTATTAGACTACTCGATTACATATGCTACTTATCACTAGTATTAGACAACTCGATTACATATGCTACTTATCACTAGTATTAGACTATTCGATTATTAGACTACTCCATTACACAGAACTCACAATTGTTTGAAAATATATTTTAAAATATCACTTTTCCACATTGCAAATCATATATTAATATGAAGACAGTGTCATGATGAAAGAATCCAGCTAGAGGTTTAGTTAATTGTATGGCGCCATTCTGCCCTGTTACTTCTTTAAGTCAGATCACTGTTAAAAATTTTGGAATTGTAAAAACTGCTCAAGTTTGGGCGTCGAATTGACAAATAAAGATATGGTCTGTTCTGTTCTATACATAACTTTTTAACGCATATCTGCATAGAAAAGGGATTATGTTTTGTGCTTTAAAGACAGATGGCCGTCAGGTCATTAAGCAGACAAAAAACCTAACCTAGATTAGCTTTTAAGCAGGACGCAAAGTACTTAATCCTTTTGTTAGGCTAAATCTTCATTGGTTTAATATTAGAGACAAAAACAATTATTTGTCAAAAAGAAACTATTGTTTGCTTTAATATATATATAGTCGTAATGATTGGAAAGGCTTTGTTTTCTTCGACTTGATTTGGATCTGTGAAACTATCTTTAGTAAGAATAGAATTAAATCCGTGACTTACATACAATTGTCGTAATTTTTTTCCTTCAGGACCAATCATCATTATATTTTTCTATTAATCTTGTGGACTTAATAAAGAACGCCATACAATGCATATAAAAACAAGTAGCGCTGACAAAAGGCGTCTCGAAGATTAAGTGTTATTGACCAGCATGGTACTTTGGGAATTGTTATATATTACGAATTGGTCAAAATGTATCTGATTAATTACGATGTATAATTAGAGATATAAAAAAACTATTGTATTTTCAGATGAGAAAAGATACAATTTCTTTTTCATGTAGAAATTGAAAAAATAATAACTTTATTCTACAGAATTGAGCTTATCAAGTTGTAAAAAATTATTGTATTGTCAAATGAGAAATTGTACAAAAGAACACAAATATACCTAAGGAGCAAACAAAACTCAAAATCCATAAACCCGGGAATACAAATAAACAATCACAAACACAACAAATAAACACTGACAATTTATATTTCATGTAGAAATTTAAAACAGATTCACTTTAGTCTGCAGGAAAAGCTTATCAAGATATTATATTTTCAAATGAGAAATAGTAAAATTTCTATTTCATGTAGAAATTGAATACATAATCGCTATAGTCTAAAGGAATAGCCCATCAAGATATAAAAACTATTGTATTTACAGATGCGGAAATAGAAAGTATAACCACTTTGATCTAGACAAATAGCCTATTGGATATAACACATATTGTATTTTCAGATGAGAAATAATAATATTTCTTCTGTTCCACTTAGTAATTGAAGAACTAACCCCTTTGGTCTAGGGGACAGACTATCACGATAGGTTTGTATTTTCAGATGAGAATTAGTATTTTTTCTTCTATTTCTTTTAAAAATCTAAAACATCACCTCTTTAAATAATCTAGAGGAATAGCCTTTCATGATTAAGTCCGAATAACTGTATGAAACAAACCCATAATGAGGTGCGTTTACAATGTACGATTTTCCATCTGACTTCATGTGTTGTGTTGATTTTAAAACAATGTACGATTTTCCATCTGACTTCATGTGTTGTGTTGATTTTAAAACGACATTATCATAAGCGAAAGAACACAGATTCTTTTTTCACAAGAAGCTATTTTTGTCGAAATGACACCACGGATAAAAAAAATAGGATCACGTAAAATCAACTTTGTCTTATAAATGCTACTGTATTAATGGACATATATTGAAAATACCTTCACCCTCCAAATTTCATGGTCTTAGAGTTCACCGTGTGCAGTGCCACACGAGGACACGGATTTGAAGGGTGTTAGAGAGGTAAGTCGGTGTTTAAATGCTGATTTTTTTTCAAATAATTACTTATCCGAACAAAACAAATGATTTATCGGAACACTATGTTTATACAAGAAGACTTAAAATTCATCACGTACGCAAATTGTCCACGAATTTCATTAAACACTCCGACACTATCTTGCAAAGGGTTTTCAAAATCCGAAAGTACCGGCGTATTTTGCACGATTACGTCTTACCTGTAGCAGTTTGTTTGTGTCTCTGTTGTTATATAGTGTGTGTCTAAAAGGGATATTCTCAAACATGGGTAATGTTGCTCCGAAGTTGCAGTTATCCTTATCTAAGTTTTATGGACGTCATCATGACTTTGTTGACAGTTATGAAAAAACCGTTTACCAAATGAAAATGGACCTATTCCATTGATGTTGTCCCTTCCTGATACCGGATTTAACATGGACAGCATGGCAGGTGTCAGTGTCCTGCAGGAGACTGCTTACTCTTACTTAGCACCTGAGTCTACTCCCGGTTTTTCGGTGGGGTCCATGTTGTTCATATATTTTTAGTTTTTAAGTGTACTGTTCCATTTTTTTGGTCTTGTCTTCGTTGTTCTCCGGAGTTTGTCAGTTGTTTTCGATTTTCCCCTCCTTCGAATATCCCTTTGGCATTTCTTGACTTTACATGCTTATTGACTGCGTATGAGAGGAATAGTAAGTGTATTGTCCATTGCCCCGAGGCGTAACCAAATGTTGTTAACCCCCCTCAGATAGGGAAGCAAATCCTATATTTTGATCTAAACTAAGTTTTTTTATAAAGAATATACATGAGGTATATTAATACTGACTAATAATCAGAACTGCGGACAAATATACTAATTTTGTTATTTGGACCAATATATGATGTAAGAGGACACATATTCTGTGTCGGAGTTTTTAATGATTTCCAAGACAACATCCAAATGCATATTCGGTTGAAAGTCTTTCTGTATAACAACAGTGTTCCGCTAAATTATTTGTTTGTTCAAATACCAGGTACGTAATCGTTTGAATAAATCTGCAAGCAAAGATCAACTTTATCACTTAGACGCCGCTTGAAATCCGTATCGCCATCCCTAATTGAGAAAATGAACATGGTGGAGTTAGTGTTTGTTTGGTAAGAGAATAAAATATAGAACTAACACCTATGAAGACATTCCCTGTTTACTAATAATGGACTATAAATAATACGTTCATGTGGTATCGCTAAATACAGGATGGATAACACGCAATAATGCATCATAAAGATTGATTTATGTTGAAAATCCCCGCAAGCTATTTAGCATTTCCAAAACAGACTATCAAAATATTGTTATGAAACAATAAAAAAGATGTTTTAGAAGACAAAACATATAAAATTACTACGATAAACAATTGGGATAAACATAAACAGAAAACCTAATATGTTTTCAAAATAAATACGCAATACCCAATATATCTAAGACAACCTTGACATTTGATGTTGTTATTTTGTCAACAGTGCAATATAGAAGATTTTTTACGACTTTTATTTCAAGCGGCAACACGAAAAAGATAACTGTGTATTTTAATTTATTGTTACTGTTGTTATCAAAACAAGAAAAATGTATAAAAAATACATATCTACATGTATAATGTATTATGTATTGCGTATTAATTATGCGTCAATAAATTAAAAATCTAGATCTACAAATTAATTTTAAAATGGTATGCAAAACAACTTGCGGATAATACTATTTGAAGTAGACAGAATAAGAGCAGACTTCCATTGAAAGTTACGCCTGCAAATCCACTTAAATTTGTTCTATTCTATTTAAAAAAAGGAATTACATGTAGCAAAGCAATTTAGAGATAGATGAAGATGACATAGACAGAAATGGATGGAGAAGAAAAATGCAGTTTAGAGGAATGTCCTTCTAATATGTTTTAATCCACTATATGTTTGATTTATTCATTTCTGTACTAAAATTATGAAAACTGGGACATTTTAAGAGAAAACCGTGCCATAACATGATTACTCCCCCTTTTCTCGACAAATAGGATTACTGATGTCACATAAGCTTCTTAACCGGGGTTTTATCAGGGATAAGTTGATGTTATCACTTAGGAAATTTTAAGGTTGTCATCACGAATTGATTGAGCGTTACAGTGTTCCATTATCTAAGATGATGTTGGATCTGTTCCCACTGTCGTAACATTTCATGTACCTACAGCGATTTGTGACTTCCAACGGATTGACTTTGGTGTCGTATACGAAGCAGGAACTTCTTACCCTTCCGGAGCACCTGGGTTCACTCCTGGTTTTTGTGGGGGGTTCGTGTTGTTCATTGTTTTTTAGTTTTATGTGTTTGTTTGTTGTGCTTGTGGTTGTTCGTTTGTCTTCTCGGGTTTGTCTGTCCAATGGATTACGTTCTTTTTATTTGCTCCTTGGGTATATTTGTCCTTTCTATTGATAATTTATCTTTTCTTTTCTTATTGACAATATATCGGGGATATATACGCAAGACGACTTTATTGTCAGCTTATCGGATACTCAAATGAATGCGTTACCTAGACTTTCAAGACGGGAAATTATTATTTCATCATGGAAAGCTTGTATTTTACTTCAATCACATTGATCCCTAGGACTAAATTTCAAACATTATATCATTTAACATCATATATCTAAACAAACTAATTTCGGATAACTATCAGACAGCACTGGGGCTTTTATATGGACCGAAAACTGCATACCTTTCTGGAGAACCTAGATTCACTCCTTGTTTTTAGGAGTTCGTTGGTTCCGTTTTGTAAATTGTCTTTCTGAATGATTTATCCCTATTTGTGGTATATGTGTCCCATTTTCATAATCAAATATTGTTTCTTTATTCGATAAAAATATTATCAATATGCAGAAACAGAATATATATATATATATATGTACAATGTATTGACATACAACTAAATGATAGATGGCCACTGACTCTTTATGACACTTCAATATATCACTGGTGTTAAGATATAACATTCCAAGCAACTCCATTATTTATACATGTGAATTACTTCTGTGTCAATACAGCAAATTAAATGTCACTTCTCACTTCGTATACTGATATAATATCATCCTTGCCTTTAATTCTAAGCCCAAGAGTCCAATTCGTAGTAATAAACTCCGTTCACAATTGTCTGATATTGTTAATGATGTTATATCACATTTTTGAAGATGGGCAATTTATGTTATGTTAGTCAAATTGGAAATTCATTTGTGTTTTACGACATTACCAAATGCTAATGTTTGATTTTATCTTAATGTTTATATCTAACATATTTCATTATTAAACTATCAGTCATATAAAACTCATTGAATATGTAGACAATTTCATTTAAAACTAAAAATCCATTACAATTGTTCAAACTGTACTCATATAAATTGTTTGCCTTTTTTGAATTTTACAAATGACTTTATGGCATCACTGCGTGTTCTGTTGACATTAGTAGATAAACCCCTATTGCTACAATTAGTCAAATTTCATTTTACTATCAGACAAAAGTTTATTAATATTTGGAAACCAATTTGCATAAGCACTTTCCTTGTCTTAATCACACGAAGCCTTTAGTATAGATAAAGGTTTCAGCATTTTAAAAATTACCCTTGTTTATTCATATAACTACTTATGAAAATTTATTATGTTGATTTTACTAATAATTATCAAAAGTTACTTAAATTTCAGTTAACGCATGCTGAATTTGTTGACTGATATTTGATAATCAATCGCATGTTTTTTTAACGGAAGATAATGCAGCATTTACTTTATTTCCAATCGCCACTTTTCTGGGACGACACGGTGCGGACAATCCAAAGTGGCCATCCAATAATCATAGGTACATATTATCAGGTTTTCTGCAAACGTATGTCGTAAAATATCAGCCTCGAGACACAATGTGAAGCCTTTTTGGCGAGTGAGCGTAGCGAACGAGCCAAAAAGCTTCATATTGTGTCGAGCGGCTTATATTTTACAATATTTGTTTGAAGAAAACTTGATGATAAATTTATCGTATTGTTAACTAGCAATCTTAATGGAATTTCTTACTTTTCAATGACCATCCGCCTATAACCGGATGTTTTCCTGATATATTCGGGTCAACGTTGGGTCAAACATTATGACGTCGCTGATATATTCGGGTCAGCTCATATTAGGGTCGGGTCAACTCTTTTCGACGTCACAGTGCCGAAATACGGGAAATTCTGAAGGCCTCAGCAGGTCGATATAGCCATAGGGAAATACGATAAATCCAGATACAAAGACAATACCGAGATGGGCGATGACGATATCAAACAACAAACACATAAAACACAACAAAAAAACAAAAACAAAACAAAAAACAAAACAATATTAGCAGCATGGACCCTACACAAACCGGTAGTGAATTCAGTTGGTCTAGATGGCTAAGCAGTTCCTGCCTCCTAAAAGAAATTAAGAAGTCAATTTGGCTTCCTATTTCGTTTTTTTTTTGGGGTGGTTGAGTACTTGTTTAATATAAGTTTGGTTTTTGGTCTTTTAATGCTGCTGATAAGAGGTAACTCCTTGAAATGCGTCGTATACAGCTTAGTATAAATTTACTATATCTAATATTAGTATCTTTGGATTGTTATTTTATTTATTCATAAGTATTGCTTGACTGCTAGGTTTCATTTCGTGTTTTTGATCCTTTTTTGAGAACTAGTGTTCAACAAAAAAAAAAAAAAAAAAAACAATACATGTAAGAAAGAACACAAAGCAGATTGCTTATTTAAGATTCATTTATATCAGGGTCAAATACTCAAAAACATTTTACATCATTTTATCAAGACATTAGTATTTGCAGATTTACAAATACAACTTTTTGTTACAGAATTTTATTCCCATTCATAGAGGATCATACTATAATCTTGGTTTTTCTTCAATTATTATTGCCTCTATTTAAAATGCAGAATATATAGAATTCTGTTTTAATGCATATAAATGAGTTTATTTATTTATTTTTCGTTTTTTTCAAAATATAAAACTCCCTTAATTACTTTATCAAAATGACAGGTAAGTTACAGGTAAATGAGCAAATACATACCCTTTGAAAGGCCCCTTAATCCCCCTATCTAATTATATGTTTATTTTGCGAATAGACGTTCAGAGAGCACATCTTTAAATTAATAGCTAGTATCAGTTGAGATAAAAAAAAAAGTTTTAGTTTTCATATTTTATTCAGTAGACCAATTTATTCCTTTGTATCTACAAACTTTTGTCATTTCTTACAATTTCAAAGACAATTGACCATTATTAATTCCAATGTGATCACGATTTTATTGATTTTTCAAGATGATTCTATTTCACATATAAGACTAGATATTTTCAGGTAGATTTCATGTTTTCAGCCGTCTCATTGCAAGTAATGGAATTCAAACAACACTGGCCGGATTTAACCAATTTGAAATCAGACAGATGTGGTAAATTGAGCAAAATATTCCTTTCTTTCAGGAGAATCCTGATTTTTATGGGAGTTCCCATTGTAAACGATTTAGTTTTTATATTGATATGTTTTAATTCTTATGAGTTCTTTTAATGTTTTGGTTGTATCGATATCCTTGGAGTATTCTTCTTCTTTAGGTTTTCAGTAGTCCTTCAATGATCTGAAGATTATTTACTGTTTTGCGCAGCGTGGCCTATATATATATTTACAAGAATACAAAAATAATTGAAAATTAATTTGGAGTACATAATTTTTTTAAATTGTGATTAAAACTATGTACATAGGCTAATAATAAATAAAATGAATTTGTGGAGAACATGGGGTATACTTATGTGGGTTTTCTTCTCCATCCTTTGACATATGATTTATCATATTATCATGGCGGGTGTCCTGCAGGAAGCAGAGACTGCTTACTCTTCCGGAGCACCTGAGTCTACCCCCTGTGTTTTGGTGGGGTCCGTGTTGTTCATATGTTTTTAGTTTTTAAGTGTTTTTATTGTTTTGGCATTGTCTTCGTTGTTATCCGTATTTTGTCAGTTGTTTTTGATATTCCCCTCCTTCGAATATCCTTTAGGTATTTCTTGACTTTACTTATCAGTTTACATTACATACCATGTACTGGTTTTACTTGATATTACGAAATGCATAATTGTAAAGTTTAAATTTCATATGGGATACAAGATTACTTTTTAGATTAGGAATCGTGATAATTTTATCAATGCCCTATAGAAACACGACGAAACTTTTCAATATTCATTTACGAAATTATTTGAATGTATTCATAAATGTTTAAAATGTCATTTGATATTAGATAATAATGATAATGAAATCATTGTTTATTGAAAAAGAACACAGAACCACAGGGAAGGCGTTCTTTTTATGCAAAAGGCATGTTCGTAATTTCACAAATAGATATAATGTACATATGCCCTATAGAATAACTCATTTTGTCAACGTTTTTAACGAACAAAACTATGAGGTTCATATTACATAGATTACATTGAGTATTCCGTTTGTTGCTGATATTATACGAACAGCAGCGTTGTGACCTTGTAAGTGTCGCAGTGAAACCGAGAACATTTTGACCCTTCTATCCCGGGGGGGGGGGGGGGGGGGGGGTGATTACAGACTATCCTTTCGGGTATAACTTTGCCGACAGCACTTGCCAAATCATACCCTGTTCTAACCAGAAAACATTGAAAAACATACCCTGTTCTAAACAGAAATATTGAAAAACATACTCAGAAAATGTTGTTAAAATATGATCCTGTTCTAGACCGTATAAAATAGATTCTGTTTTAGACCCGGGTTCCAGACTGTGTCTTAAACAGTTAAATAAGCGATCATGTTCTAGACAAATACTTTTTTTAAAAAGACCCTGTTCTCACCAGCAGGGCATGGAAAAGCTACCCTGTTCTAACCAGCAGGACATGAAAAAGGGACCCTGTTCTAACCAGCAGGGCATGGAAAAGCGACCCTGCACACTCGTACCACTAAAAATATAGGAAGTCCTTCTACCTAAATTATGTACCGTCTAAACAATCCTACCATTTCTAGAGGCCACCTCGTTGGTGGTATTGACTTTTATTATGGGTTTTAAACACAAAAGGGTGATGATAGACAAATTATAAGTGCCTTTGCCAACTATCCGGACATTGTTGACTTTTTGTTTGTGTTTTGTGCTATGTTATATTTTTTCGGTCGCTCGATTAATGTGTCGATGTTCTCTTTTTCTATTACATGTATTATCCATGTGACTAATTCATATACATGTGACTAATTCAGAGTGGTTAAGGGTGGGGATTTCATCATTTAAAATAAACTGCTCGAATTTTTATTTCCTTATTTTTATTTTTTGTATTTGTACCTTCATTTTGTATTCAAATTATATATATGAATGAAGATAAAAAAAACTTTTTATAGATAAATACCAACTAACATATTTTGTGTTTTGTGTTTTGTGTTTTGTTTTGAGCAAGAGTGGAACGATTCCATCTTCCATACATCATAAAATAACACTAAAGCTATTATTTTCAAAAGTGTCAATAATGGCGAGACCTATATGAGAGGTTGCATGTATTGATCTTGATGCGTTTATATGATAGTTCAATAGTGTATGTTGGTGAAGATTTAGAAGATATCTTTTTAATATGTAAAAAGTTGTTTGTTTTAACTTCAAGTATTAGCTCAAAATAAATCGACACGCATCCTTCAATATATTCTAGCAGCTTCGAATACGTTCAATCAAGAAAGTGCATTTCTAATATTCTAAAAGGTATTACAATGAAAATGTGTATTTTATTAAGAAGAACAGTTCATTAAAATTTGTACAAAACTAATGAATTTTCATACACTGTAGATTGATACAATAGCAACACTGATACAATAGCAACACTTTTCTCCAATATCCAATGATAAAGAAGAGTATCAATGTATATTCTTACATGCGCATGGGAGCGCATATCAAGTAAGAAATAACATAACAATCTTCGATGACATGAAATTGACAATTAATTTGCGGAATATAGACATAAGTTAGCAGGGGAAATTATTGGTAAAGATCATTACTCTAGGGCTTACAAAGTAATTAGTGGAGTGATAGAACATTTGTTTATGAAATGAAAAAAAATGACATCCAATATATTGTCATACAATATAAATAAAAAATGTAATTGAAAATGCCATTGTGCGATATAATGTCAATGAATATGGGTTTGTACATTTTTCATTAATAACCAATTTAAATATCCAGGAAAGCAAACGTCAACGTTTCTGTTACAAAGAGAAACAATTAACGTTACTGAGGTGTCCCGAAAAAACATTTTAAATGCCTATTATAAACGTAAGCAAATCAAATATGTTGGCACCTGTGGTGGATCACGAAGCTTAACCTACAGAGCTGCCTAGCACTTCCCCGGGTGGTAGATAGGAAAGACCCTCTCGTTGGGTTTGTCAGGTCATAATACGGGAAGCCTTACCGTGGCCAATAGGGGGTAACGTGTTTGCAGAATGCCATACTCCTTGCGCGCTAAAGACCCCTTTTGTAGTTTTGGAAAAATTAGGCTAATGGCTATATTATCCTGATATGTATTTTCCTGATAACAATTGATATTGTGCACAAAATGAATTTTCTTCTTCATTGTCCCCACCTAAAACATTATATACTGGCCTAAGGGCTTCCTACAAAAGACAAAGTGTATATTCGCGGAAGATATTTTATACATGCAATTCCTACTTCAAACATTTGGTTTAATTTATTTTCCATTCAAAAACAAATACAATTAAAGTTTGTTATTGACATAAAACATGCGTCTCCCCTTTTCCTCCTTTTGTCATCATTTATTAAATAGAAGTAAGACGTATACAGTTTCATTTATCAAAGTGTGATACATTATATGTAAGTGCATGTTAATAAAACAATTGTAGGAACAAGTTAAAACATTCTTGCCTTGCACAACTACACATGTACTCAGCAATTCGCATAATTCCAATCTTAAATGTCGGCTATTTTCTGTCCACAAACTTGCACAATGTGAAAATGGCAATGTCTGTTGTTAGCTATGGAAACCCCAAAATTCCACCAATCATTTAACTCTCTCACAACTACGTAGGCAACAAGTACGTGAAGTTTCGTTTCATTTCAGTGTAAACTGTTGGAGGGTTTGCAATCACAAACTTCCTCATGTGCAGTTATTCCATGGTTTGCTATTAGAAAACTCTAAAATCAGCCTGATAAAGAAATCTTCTATCATGTCTATGTCTCGCACAACTAAACATGGTAGGTAACGATTCTGACAGGTTGTGTTCATTCCAATGTAAAATGTCAGAGATTTTGCAACCAAACGTCACCATGTAAAGTAATGGCGACATCCATGTTTTCCCATTGGAAACCTTTATGTCTTACACAACTGCACATCACAGGCAACAAGTCCGTCAAATTTTGTTTCATTTTAATGTAAACTTTATGAGATTTTGATATCAAAACCATTTGTGGCGAACAGACAGACGGACAAAAAAAATACGATAAAAAATATAGAACCGTAACAGGTTTATAACCACCCTCCAATAGCTGCGCTGGTAGAGTATTCTGAACCAATGGTTCCAAAATGAAAGAGTAAACACCTTTTTATGTTTTCATGCTCATTATCAAGACCATATTGGTTATTTTTTTTTATGATTTTATAT
The DNA here is from genome assembly GCA_028015205.1 of Mytilisepta virgata. Taxonomy (NCBI): domain Eukaryota; kingdom Metazoa; phylum Mollusca; class Bivalvia; order Mytilida; family Mytilidae; genus Mytilisepta; species Mytilisepta virgata. Next base: position 23,429,967 of record CM051515.1, read on the forward strand.
TTGGTTTTGTTCGGCTTGTGTATTTTGTACATTTAAGTCGTTCTATGACAGCATACCATTTCCATTTATTTTCCTCGTTTTTTTATCCCGCTTTGTAAAGCGGCTGTATATAATGATGAGGAAGTTCGTACTTCCGTTTGTCTGTTCGTCTGTCCGTTCGTCCGTCCGGTAACAATATGTTTCACTTTTGTATCCGCAACTCCTCCAAAACCACTTATAATTTAATGAAACTTTCTCAGATTCTTTATCATATAATGACATTGTTTAACTTCTATTTTTTTTTCTGTTGTAAAAATCATTTTTTGGGTTTCTTTTCCCAAAACATGGAGTTTGTCATTGCCTTATATGGGGGGTATCCCTGTTGTATCCGCAACTCCTCCTAAACCACATACTATAATTTAATCAAACTATCTCAGATTCTTAAATATACCATGCCATTTTTCACCTTCTATTCTGTTTTTTGGTCAAATTGATTTTTTAGGTTTTTTTTCTCCAAAACATGAACTTTGCCAGTAGTTTATATGGGAGTTATTGGGATATCTATGCCTCCGCTTAAACCTTTTATTATAACTTGAATCTTTCTGCGATTCTCAACAATATACTGCCATTGTGCACCTCCTATTTTTTTGGTATCCAAAACCATCAAAATCACTTTTGGGAACTCTTTTACTTTTGGAAAGGGAGGTATCTTTTTGTACCCTCAACTTATCATAATTTAATGAAACTTTCTCAGATTCTTACATAACCATATAATGCCATTGTGCACCTCCTATTATGTTTAGTGGTCAAAATCATTTTTGGGGTTTCCATTTCCAAAAACAAGGACTTACCAAAACATGGATTTCTTCCGTCCGACTACCAAAAACTCTTCCTAAACCACTTATCATAATTTAATGAAGCTTTCTCAGATTCTTAATCATATAATGCCATTGTGCACCAACGTTGCAAACGGAGGGGGTATCATTTTGTGAGCTTTGATCACAGTACCTAGTTTAAATTTTTTTGACATACAACTGAATTTTCAGTTCAAAGATAATGGCAATCGTGATTGCTTTGAAGCCCCATGCGTTGAGTATTTAAACCGCGTTAGTCTTCTTACCGGAAGTTCATTAATACTACTTCCTGTTCGATCAATATTACAGTCAGGAGTATTAAGTACCGTAACATTAACCTTCTTTCAATACCCGTAAAAACTTCTATAAAAACGACGAAATTACCTAAAAAGGGATTAGAAATTGCTTTTAAATTTTCTTATAGTAATCATCTATTAAAAATGAATTTAGAATTTAAATTTCTTAATTTAGTTCGTATTGATTACACGTAAAAAAGAAGAAAAAAGATTTTGTTTCCATTTTGAAAAGGAAATTTGCATTTTGTTTACTTTCTGAAAAAAAGAGAAATCTAAGTTCCTTTGAGACTGTTTTTGTTGTAATCTTGATTTGTTTGGAAAATGTTGTAATTCGGGAAATGAAGATAATTAAAAATAGATAAGACCAAAAATAAACGTTTAGAACAAAATAACGGTTATTTGTGAGGGAGAGTTAAATTCTCACCATTTAATGTTTTAAGTAAGAGTTACATTTTTAAATGCAAATGATAAGAATAAAGGCATTACAAATGTGAAAACTGATAAAACAAGCCCATTTCAAACTTTTCAAAATCATTATTTTTTTAATATTTTTTCCCTTATTTTGTGAAACCACTGGTCTAAATTTAATAAGGTCACATAAAAAGAGTTACATTCTATCTTGCTTTACACTTTAAAATTCCTTCATATACGAAATATTTGTTGTTTTTCTTTGACACTTGCAATAGATGAACATGATATGGAATTATTGAAGTTTCGACTGGGCTAATTACACCAAAATATAAGTTGTTAATCAAGAAAATAATAAAGAATGGACTATAGGTATATAATCCAAACATTTAATGACCAAAAAAAAAAAACAACTACAAAAACAACTACGTCACAGTTTAAAAAGAAATCAACGTTTAGTCTAACTAACCTTGATCATGACTGAAAGTACCATAGTATATATGTTAGATAGGGAGGTCGAATTATTTCGATGTTTATTGATAAGAAAAACTACAGATGAGAAGGAAAACAAAAATTAACTATTAATTTTCAAAATACAGACATCAGGGAAACAGTAAAACTTAACGAACTAAAACCAGGAGAAGTAGCACTTCCATAAGTGATATCAAGTGCAGCTAATGGGTAAGGTATCTTGTTAAGCATCCTGAGAGTATCAGTACTAATATTAAAAATGCTGTCGTTGTCAGTATGTCATACTTTTCCAGATTCGAAGTAATATTTTGCTTTAATACGTTTATAAAGGTAAATCTTTTTGAACACATTTTATCATTCCTGGATTTCATATAAAATTTAGAGTGATCTCTTAAATGGAATTTTTTAACACTTTCAATACCAAGTTTAGAATATCAAAAACTGTGTTTACCTTAAAACGAGTTACACAATATGCATCAAGTTTGAATTATTAATGTCATATTGCAAGAAATGCATTATATATTTAATTTCTGCCATACTGCACTCGTTATTCCGGGCATGATCACAATTTCTTGTAATTTTTATTTTTTAAAGTGTATAGAGGTATGGAGCGGGGATAATAAAATTGTTCTTGGATACTAAGAATATTTTTCATATCTTGTGTGACTCCCCACCCCCCTTCATCCATCTTTTTACGTGTTGTTTTGTTTACAATATTTTGCTGTTGATTAATCTTGCACCCTTTATCATCGAATTTTACGTCAAAATTTTTCACCGAATTTTCATTTTTCTTCCTTTTCTCTCACTTTAAAAATTAAATGGTTGTTCATTTACCCATGTATGAAATATCTGCAAAGGAATACTGAAACGGAAAAATAGTGAGAAAAGTCCAAAAATTCTAAATCTAAGGAAAAGAAAATATCATGAGAATGTAATACAACACAAAAACGCCACAAGGATACATGTATAACTAAAATAATAAAAAACATATAATGAACTAAAGAAAATAGAACAAGACAGCGCAAAAACTAGAGCTTTAGCAATGTTAAATCTCATTAAAAACTGGTGCTTTGGGAGGGTAAACATGTCCTGCTCCGTTATCGGCACCCGTCATATTATCAGTGAATAAAAGCCAGTGAAGTGTCAAGTCCGATGAGGTGACAATTCCAGAAGGACGTAAAATCTAACAGAAGATATCTTGTCTCAAACGTGAGATAGAAACTTCGTATCGGCCAATCAATTCGTGATGACGACCGTAAAATGTTTGGATTGATGATATTAACAAAAACTGAACATAAATGATATCGGATCCCTTTGAATTTAAATAAATACATATGAAGAAAGACGATGACTTTTTGCTTATTATTCGCTGGTAAGGTTGTGTTTAAAAATTGGAAAGGGGAAAAGGCTGCAAATAGATGTACATTTTGCATCCTTGTGTCGAAATGTGCTTAACGAAATTAATTGTAGAATCTAAATGAAGAGAAGCATTAATTGTAGAATCTAAATGAAGAGTAGCATTAATAGTAACATATTCTAGTATGACGTAACATTATTGTCTCTTATTGTAACCTCGACCTGTTATAGACGACCGTTGTTTCATGAGATCAATAGCGTAAAGAGAACAAATATACCTAAGGAGCAATTCAAAAAACGCAATCCATTAAACAGACAAAACCCCTGGAAGACAAATGAACAACCACAAGCACAACAAATAAACACCGAAAATTAAAAAACAATGAACAACACGAACTCCTATAAAAACCAGGAGTGAACTCGGGTGCTCCGGAAGGGTTAGCAGTTCCTGTTCCATATAAAGCACTTCAAAGTATACTATGCATAAAATCTTGACTCAATATACAAATGTTGGCCGATTTTTTTTCTCTTTTGTCATAATAGAAAATAATTCATTTCAGTCGAGGTTTGTTAAAGATTGTAACATGAGCAGTACAAATACAGGAGCAATACCAGAAGGCATTTAAGTTGATAGTCATTTTATATTGAACAAAATGCAATCGAACGGTACAAATGTATATATATAGTAACTCTGAAAACATTGAGTTGCTTTTTATTGCCTTTTGAAACGAAGAAAGCCCAACCTCGTTCATCTGGTGAGGTTCAGCAAGAAAATTTATTGAGCATAACCTTAACATATCCTTGTGGTATTTGCAAAGCGAATGCAGCGCTCCATATAAGAATATCATAACTAACCATGCAGCATTTCCCTTTCATAATACCAGACTTCCAGGTACTTTAAATTTTAATTCAATTATTGTCAATTTTACATAACCGTGAATACCAGTATTCAATGGTGACAATCTAGAAATCCCGGTATTTTTTTTATTTCACAATATTGGAGCTATTAGTATTGTTTGAGAATAAAACTGGAATTACCAGTATTATGCCCAGGATACTGGTAATACCAGCATCATGCTTGTGTTCTACGCTTTATCATGGTCAGTTGTACGTAAGCAGAAATGTTATAACAGAATGGCACCAACACACATTTGACAATGTACGTGTCTCGGGAGAATACATTTCCCAAAAAAATGAATACATGTTTTACTCCCAAAGTTTTTTATTTTTCAATTTCTTTTTTTTTCATCGTCATCCAGCATTTCTATTTTTTATTATTTAATAATGTGTTCGTTGTATTTACGTATAATTCAAAGCAAACGAATAGAAGAATAGTTTTACAAACGTGGATAAGAACTATTGATACAGAGGTATGAATAGCATATATAACTTACCTTGCATCTGTACACCATATACTCTGAAGTTTTTTCTAATGAATGATTAATTATTAGTAATAATCCGCGCGTAATACAGAAATCTCTGAAAAACTAGAACAGCAATTCAGTCTCGGATTACACAAGTTCAGTAAAAATATTATTCCAATTTATTAAAACTCAAATGGAATTTAATCCTTATGACATTCAATCCGACTTGTTCTCTTAAAGATTTAAAACCGACAAAAATCAATGTTTCTTCTTAATTTCAATGACGGTAGTATGTTTCATAGCATAGATATCCTTTATAGACTAACTTTTAACCATTTGAAGTCTTGGCTTAACAGAAAAAATGTTGCACACCTTAAGCGAACATATTAATTAATCACAATGAATAAAAATGATAAAATATCACTTTACCGCCGGATATTCGGAATTAATACAGTTTAATTAATTGATTTATGGACGAGATATTGTGACAATTATAAAAGAAACTTGTATTACTCCGCGAGAGATTTCCAGCAGAAAGATATCAAAAATGACGATTATTGATTTTTTCCAAGAAAATATTCAACAAAGCTAGATATTATAGATTCAAAGGCTAGGAACTTTATTACTTTTTCGTTGTTGTGTTTACATACACTGAAAGCAAATCAATACTTGTAGGAAAATTCCAATAGCAAATTTTATTTAATTATTTTTTCTGTTTATAGCGATGATCTTCTATATAATTTTTAGATACTTACCAAAAATTACATTTTACATTGTTGTATCATATTTCCTGTTTTTTATTGCCTAGATTGTTTTTTTGAATACATGTGTAGATTTTTTTCATATAAAATAATGAACGTACTTTGTGAAAAATTTAGGACGCTTTTACCGTGAGCAGGTTCTGTAAATCATTTTATTTGCTTTTATAAGTGATGTTCATGCATATTGGTACATATTTAATTGTGTTGAAAACTATATGAGTTCTGTGTTGTAGGAGGGAGTTGTCTCCTATTTGTCAATGATTGTGAATGTATAGTCAATGATTGTGAATGTATAAAATTATATGTGTTCTGTAATATGCCCTCCTGGGGCCCTAATTTGGAAATAAAGTATCTATCTATCTATCTATCTATCAAAGGATAATTTTTTCAAAAGAATACCACTTGTTGAATACAACTATGGTTCCTGTAAAATTGCCATGTAATAGACGTAAATCTGCTATTTTGACATAAGTATAGTTAATGCTCTATTTGAAATATTGCACTCCACTATTTCAATTTAACATGCAGTGGCAGTTCTGGACTAGCGAAATAGTAATATTGCACTCCCCTGCGCGTCGTGTACTATTTCGTCACCTCAGCCTTCCACATGCAACATTGTTATATCAATATAATGGAAGGCTAACATGTTTTTTATTGAATTTATTTAGATATACTTGCTGTCATAAATAGCATTTAGAATCTTCACAATACGCAACTATACAAAACAATCTTTTCAATGAATACAATAAGAACCAGCAAAAATATTTTCACAACGATGACAAACATGTCTGGCCTTTCTAACTGGAACAGACTCTAAGAGTAAAATACTTTTTCAAAACAATATTGATAATAAATAAAATTCTAGATTTGGCGTTGATAAATGTGAGACACTAACAATGCAACATGATGAACTTCACACTTCACACTTTCTAAATGGAATGAATAAACAATTTTACAAAACATTCATGACACGTAACCTGTAATCAACTTATTAGATCAACCTTTCTGTCCTAAGTCTACGCAAATGTTGATAATAAAGAAAAATCCTGATGCGGCGTTGATGTACATTAGAAAATACCCATATTTCATCATTATGAACCATGTTTTGGGGAATTGAGAAAAGGGGTGATTTTGGGGGATTGGGACATTTAGCATAAAATTTTGGGAATCAGGAAAAAGGGGTAAAGGTTTTAAGAAATTTTAGGGGGAAATGGCAGATTTTTTAGGGAATTGGGAATACCATACCTCCGTGTCACCCCATGCTTTTATACATATAGCTGTTTTTCTTGTCAAAATTTAATTACTTTTGGGTATAATTCAGTTTGCTTATACCGTACTAGAGGACCAAGACAATCCATGCTATCGACGTCCACGTTACTTTATGCGATGGACTCGCATGCTTTGTTGTTTTTTAAATTAGTGTTTCATTACAATATCTGACCTTAATACATGGCACTGACACTTAGCATTACAACAGTGTTAATTCAACCACACATTGCATTTCCGTCGCGTTTGCGCAAAGGGATAGATCACTTGCGAAGAAAAACAGGCCATGCTTTTCCGAATCAAAATACATGTACGTTGCGTGCCAGAATTTGACCGATATTACTTCAGCTTTCCCCTAGTAAGGTCGTAATTGTAAAGTCAGCAAAGAAGTTCATCTAAAAATGTATAATAAATTGTTTTACTAGAGTATGGATATGTGCGTTATGAAGAAAATGAAAAATAATGTAATTCATTTATGAAAATAAAATTTATGAGAAACAATTATTGATTGTGGATTACACATTAGGATCAAAGAAAGTAAATTCTTTTCTAACTTTAATGTTTAGTACGATATAAGCTGAAAAATAATTCAGATACATTGCTTATTCTTTTAAAACAAATCAATTTAAATTTGTCTCATAATTAGAACTTTGTGTTTGCAAAATATAATATATGTAACCATAACAATGGATTCATAACATGGATACTGCATTTTCTAATTAAAGATGAGTATGACTTATAAAAGTTTTTCAACCACAAATAAAATTTTATAGTTATTTTTAGATATATTACCAGAAAATTTAAATATATTTGGTCGAGTGGTATTATTAGCACGTAAGATATTTTGCCATTTTACCCTGTAACTGATATATTTCTATCCAAACAAAAAAGGAATACCTCGCATTTCTACAAATCTTTACATTTTATTTTTGACTTAAAAAATTTCAATCATAAACAGCTTCTAATATTAATCAGGGACCAATCCGGAGTCCTTAGTACAATCGTCGTTTTCAGATATATATACTTCTAGTTGAGCTAGCGAAACGAAAAATATTTAGCAGGGTACAAGGTTATATCTCGTATAGAATGTGTACAATGTTTATATATTGTACATGTAGATAAACAACTGACCGTTAACGACTCCAGCTGGTGCCAAAGAACGATAACTGTATATTATTTTATTTAGTTTTAGACAATAAAATGTGAAAAGTTAGAAGTGTAAAAACGAAATTCAAAAGTTTCTATTATCAGATCAGACAACATCCTCAGGTACAAAAGAAACCACGCAAGAAGAACAAAATCATACTGACCTTAAATCAGATTACCGATTAGAATTGAACTTATACCTGTATATGTTGTTTAAAATTACAAAAAGCTTTTTGTTATAAGAATATTTCCATTTTTTTCAAGAATACAAAAAAGAAATGAATTTTTATCTTTCAAGTTTTATTTTCATGTATCAAAAGTGTGCACAATCTCTGAATCTTACTTATATAACGAAGCTGATCAGTAGCACATTTAATGCATTTATAAAAAATGAAATCCTTTTCTACAAACAAAATAATATAATAACATTCTCTGTGAATTAATAATATGTACTTTAAATTTCGAAAAGAAAAATGTGTATTAGTATATATGTAGTTCTCATTTAAAAATAATATAAATGTATCAAATTATAATAGTTGTTAGCCAAACTATTAAATTATACAAAAAATAAGAGTTAAGCAAAATAAATTTTCCACATCTTTTATATCATCTATATGTATGAATTATTTAGCGGCAAAAGATTATTGCAGTAAGATAATTTAGGGAAAGCTTATCTATCAAAAGCCATTGTAATGAAGGCGTATTCACAAGAACGACAATACTAGAATATAGCACAAACGAAGGAGAATTAGAACGAGATAGCACGGCTTACAAACTAATAGCAATATATGTCCATTCCCCCCTTCCCCCTCTCTCCCCCAAAAAGTGGCACCAAACCAGATGCATCGGAAGAGCAACTATGTCCTGCGGTGTAAACGACCTCCGTCACATGAAACACAATCAATCCAAACACTGTTACAGGCAAAATTTAATTAGCACTAGATGACCTCAAAGTTACTGCAGCAATTTATAGACGCAACGTAATTGCAATGACCTCTGTACTTATTGGTACTTATCGGCAAACATCGTAAGCGCAATATACTTGGACACCGAATACGAACAACGCAGTGTCTTTCAAGTTGAAGAATATTTACATACAAAATCCCTGCTTTAAAATTTTGGTTGTTAAGAAATATAAATTACGGTCGTGATCTATGTAAAGTCAAGAAATACCAAAGGGATATTCGAAGGAGGGGAAAATCGAAAAAAACTGACAAACTCCGGAGATTAATGGAGACAAGACCAAAACAATACAAACACTAAACTTAAAAACTAAAAACATATTATGAACAACATGGACCTCTATTATCTTCTGGATACCTTGAAAAAGATTTTTAATTTACGCGTGAGACACAACACATCACATATTAAGATTAATGAACAATGACTACAATATATCCTCGGAATTTATATTTATTTTTCCGTTAATCACCTGGTGTTATTTATGATTTCCTGTTTCCGGAAATTAAAATATTGTTCTTTTCAGGCATTTCACATGTCTTGTCATTAATAATTGAACAGAAATCAAATTGTCAAAATGAAATAATGTAAATAGATAAAATGTCAAACTGAACGACTGGAATAACAAATTTCAGACGAAGACATATCGCTGGTACAATGATGGAAATATATATAGACATTGTTGTAGATAAATTCAATCACGATCATTTTATACAAAATATCGTTTTAGTTTATTGATGTTTATTTTTGGTATCAGTGACCGAAAGGGCAATATCCTACACTGACATTCTAGAGGTAATCTTATTTTGAAGAGAGGTTCATCGTAAATAATATTTTAAATACCAAATTTGATTTACAAAACAAAAATATCACAAAATTTGTATATAGTGTAAAGTACACGAGAAACTAGCCCATGTTATATTAGAACATAATACCAAAATTTAAAGTGAATAGTCCTTTTATTGTTGTTCTTCATCTTGGAAGTCGGTATAAAGTCTTAAACAATGAACCAAAAGCACTCACCTTCAACAGGAAATGAAGTTTAAAATGAATTATTGAAAAAATTCTTGAACAAATCAAATGAGCTATTATTGTTTAGTTTGATTAAAGAATGTTTGAGGTAAAATTTGACAAGTGTAAACAAAACAAATAGATAACAAAGGGTAATTTGAATCAAAAGTCAAATGTGATATGATCTTTTCAATTGATATATTTATTTTTTCAGAAACATTCTAAGGTCTCCGGCCTATGGTGTGTACATTGCACAGTTGGTTCGATACAGATATGTAGGATGAGTCCTTAGACTGAGCAAAGCAGCTGCCTGCATGATATAATTTAAGAGAGGGTTATGTTCAGTCCTTGTTGGAGTCATCATTTCAAAACCTTTTTCTGTCGACTTCACGAAATTGCTGGCCAATCCAAAGTTTCTATCCTACACATGAAACAACATATCTTAAAATAGATTTTACTGGGACTGACTAATTAGACTTTACACGTCAACCAATTTGGTTGCTTCTAACACCTGACGAGTGCCGGTGACGGAGCAGGACATGCTTACCATTCCAGAGGACTTGATATCAATCTAGATCTTTGTGAAAGTTCGCACACTTATGCTTTAGTTAAAACTTATTTATTTGTAGTGGATTGGGAAACAAGTTATACCAACTTATACTAATCCCTCTCCACTTGCCAGGTGAGAGAGCGGCCCCTGTAGTGGCATTTTAGCCTACTCTTTTTCGACATCTACAGAGCAGTATTTAACGTGCTAAGGATGTTGTTCTCCCTTAACACGGGACAGCCGACGGACTAGCATCTTTTACTGAGACCATCCTCGGAAATAGTGTCGATAGGGCGTCGCAAATTTGGTCCCTGAAATTTTCATTCCGAATGAGAATCGAACCAGGGACCTTTGGCTTCGTAGTCCGATGCGCTAACCATTACACCACGGCGCCCTTAATGCTTTAGTTTATGCTCTAGTTTTAATTTTGTTTGATGTATTAGTTTTCGTGCTCTCTTGTTCTGATCTGTTTTGTTTGTATATTTGACCCTTTGAAGTTACTGTTTGCTGTGTTCCTTTTCTCCTTGTTGGATATTTCTAAAAAAATTAACCCTTGGTTGTATTGCTTTGTTATTATTTTGCCGACATTTCACCAGTTGATGAAATTATTATTCACTACAAAAAAAGCTTTTTTTCTCAAGGTTCCTTTTTTGTTTGTTTGTTTTTGTTTTTGTTTTTTTTTTGGGGGGGGGGGGGGGGGTATCTTTGTAAAATGTCCAGTGAAAAGTATTCTGTCAAAAGTTGTGTTATTTAGAAATTAATGTGAAATCTTTTTCACATGAACAAATATCAACTCAGAGAATTTTATTACATTTAATAAATCAGTGATTTGAAAAGTCCTCGTCATCTAATGGTTCATTAATACAACCCAATATTCCATTAAGTCAAGCAGTTTGAAATTTAATTGTATGAACAAGAATAATGAACTGATTATTTTTAATAATGAATACAGTTATTTCCCATATGTACATTTTCATTTTGACTATTAATATGATAAAAAAAATTATTTTTGTAATCGTGCTGATAATTATATGGCCTTGAACTTGTGATTACATAACACTCAGTTATTTCACTTTAAATAACTTTACCAACTTCCAGTGTAACGAACTCACTATATGTATTATCAAACCCGTTATAATTAATGCTTTGTTGGAAAAAATTGTGGCAGTTTAACAATATATTAAATTGCTTGAATACAGTCAAACTATTCAAATTCATATTCATAAACTCCACAAGTAATCTCGTCCTTTAAAATATGAAGTATGAAGGGATAAAATCGATCTTGTATTTGCTTCATAATGTAATATTTTTTTCAGATATCAAGTTTTACAACCTTCAAATTTATAATTACAGCTTTAAGATAAATTCTCAAAAATATTTTAACCATAGTTTTATCATGGACAGACTTTTGTCATTGCTTCGGAAATTTTATGGTCCTCGTCGTTAACCAATTGAATGTTACATGTTCCAATGTGAAAGATGATGTTGGACCTTAAAGGTTAGTGATGGCTATATTGGTGTAGTATTGAGGGTCATAAACTTTAGTATCACTATCAATTACAAAATGTACCTAAAATGCTATGATGTGACTTTTCACAAACCACTTCACCAAACCTTTCCACAATGTTATCATCATTTACGTAAGCGTTAATAATACAACTTAAAATAACAAACCAAAGATACTAATATTAGATATGGTAAATTTATACTAGTATACGACGTATTTCAAGGAGTTACCTCTCATCAGCAGCATTAAAACCGAAACATTTAGAAGACCAAAAACCAAACTTATTTTATACAAGCGTACTCATAACCAAAAATACCGAAATAAGAAGCCAAATTTCAGCTAAGGAGATCTACCATGTGCAATACAAGGAATGAACCCTTAGTATTTCTATTATTTTTGAATTTTGCTAAATACTGGTAATTTCTATAACAAATCTATGAATAATCATGTCAGACAAGTCTGACGACTGGGTTGGCGAATACCCTCGGGGACCTAGCGTCCACCATGCAGAGGCATCGTCCCAGGAGTTTCAAAATAACAATCCAAAGATACTAATATTAGATATGGTAAATTTATACTATGCTGTATACGACGTATTTCAAGGAGTTACCTCTCATCAGCAGCATTAAAACCGAAACATTTGGAAGACCAAAAAACAAATCATTTTTTCTTACCTTCAAACTTTTTTTTTATGTTTGAAAGCAATACTGCTATGTTCTTCTCAATAGTAAAATGACACATACCTAGACCATTTTTTTATTATATCATATATTCAGAGTAAAATACATACATTTTTGATATGCATTATATATGGCTTTGCAAAACCCGTATCAACTACCCTATATCGCACCCCTAAACCTTTATAGCATACCCTATTTCGCACCCCTACTCGGAACACACTTTTATTGTTGAAATATATGATGTAATGAATAGCATATGGTCAAAACCTATATCGCATACTATATCAACCCTCGACCAAATCATACCTCGGGACACAGGTCCTCGGGGTGATATTGGATACTTGGGTTGATATAACATGTGATATAGGTTTGGCCATATATTATTCTCCATACTACCTAGTTTACATGACCTCTTGTTAATTGAAACCGACGCATAATCATATAGAAAATATCTAAAGAAATCATTGATTAATTCGATAATATTTTGTCCGTATTTCGTCAATAAAGCTTTATTTCAATTTATTAGACTTTTTCAATAAATTTCTTTGAACGTTACAGGATTAAGTTTCATTTTTGCTTTACTATTCAAGAGATATGCATAAAAACCCCACTGCCAGACGCTGCCCAGTATCATTACGGTGATTTCTCATTTATGTTTTAGTAGATAAGTTCTTTGATACCAATTCGTGATAGTTTTTTTTACTACATATAAGTTACAAAATATAAATGAAATAGTCTTTTTCATACTGTATTATATTCTTACTATATATTTACAGCAAATCTCACTTTCATTTGGTAGCGTTTTTAAATAATAAGAATTTCTCTATGTCAATTGAAATCTGGGAATTTGAAAAAATGTCCAGTAACCCCTTCAGAAAGTTACATATGCTATATAAATGTAATATCTGCCTGCGGTCTTAAGACCGGCTATTTTATTATCTCCCTTAGGTTTCTTTATCAAGTGGAGATAAGTGATTAATTTTTCACTTTAAAACATGTTTATGAAAAAATTCATCTGTGTAACCTCATATTGTTTGAAAAATGGGCTCGACAAATTCATTCTAACAAGAACAAATTTTATGAAATGGTCAAGGATCATATGTGACACAACACAAACTCATTCAAATTAAGAGACAACATTCATGTAGAATCAAAAATCCCCCCTTTCAAATCTGCAAGCATTTCTTCTTTTTATTGGATAAGAAATATAGCATAGAAATAGGCGATCGAAAGCTTTAGGACAAAGTGTCTAAGAAGCAACAACATATACGCACAAAACATGGTATCTACGGTTACGTTCAAACATATATTTTTATTATATTTATGACGTAAAATGTGGTAAAATGTAATTATACTTTTAATTTTATGTAATGACAGTAGATGCTATATTGAGAAATTTTCTATACTCTGATACAACAGTATTGTCGGTAGATAATAATTGGCAAAAAAAAAGATTGGATTATATACATTGCATCTTGAGTTGTATTTTTTATTGAGTGGCAATTTAATTTCTTGATGCTTATTTCATATTTATGCAAACTAAATCACATACCTGACCTTTAGAAGCTATTTTGTCAGATGAAATCAATACACATTTTGCTTCTGTATGTAATTAACATTTCCATTTTTACTTGTTTATGAGATTTTAATTATCATCTTTTGATAACAAAGTCCAATAGATTATTATTAAAACTTTAACATGTTATTTTGAAAAAAAAGAAAATTATGGACGATCATTAATCAATTTTTCAATGGAATTTTCAAAGATAATAATTATTATTCAAGTAGCGGGTGATAATGTTCTGTTCCGCCTTTATATTGAGCACCAAAATACAACATCCCTTATGTCATTATAACACGTTTTGGTTTTTGTTATACGATCTTTTATCATTGTTTTTGTCATGTAATCTCTAGTTAATACATACACAGCCCTATAAACATCGTATTCGTATGGTAAATATATAGCAACTTTTGATTTTAATACCATTCAGTAGGGGTCCGGTAAAAAGATCCTTCACTAATGTCATAAAGGGAGATTTTAGCCAAATAAAAAAAATGCGAGTTTGATACCTGTATTGTGTTATTATCTTTGTCATTGTCTCTGTGCAATGTTTCAACAGTCTACACAAACAGCTGTAGTATAACTTCTAGTCGCATCATCAAACCAAATAATACTACTAAACATTTTGTTATCTTGCCATTTGTATTATGGTCGAGCATTCCATAGGTTTGTTTCTCATTCATATTTATCAGTACGTTGCAGTTATCTCGAGATTAATGTAGGAGGTACCTAATTGGGCTATATTTCAGATTTCTATAAAGTTTTATATGCAACTAGAGTATGTTAGACTGCATCTTAATATCAAAAAAATAATGTATGTCACTTTTTAATACTTACCGAATATGGTGCTTCAACCAAACATATGTGTAAATACAAAGAATGCACATCAATATCAAAATCTTCGTATATTTCACCTTTATAAAATTCAGCTCTTCAAAAAAGTCTATACAAGCAATTTTATAAATTGCCACCTAGATATTCAAAAGTGAATAAAAACAGCTGCTTGCTACACGAACAGAAATGACTGTGATTAAATTGAGGAACAATGTTTTTGGAAATAATTGTTCAAATGATTGTTCTCGGAGGAAAATAAATTTTAAATTCTAAAAACATTGGAAAATCTGGTTAAAAAATTATGCCAGATTTATATTTGGCGTGCACTCTAATATCCTACTGTCCCACATAATTCTAAAACATGCCGTTTAAGTCATGTGAATCTCGAACCGCATGGCATTATGTATAATTGTTTGCAATAGGAATTCATTTAATCGTTTATAAGAAAATGAAAGCACCCGGAGTATGCGTCATTCAGACAACATCTGAACTATATATAACTATAGAGCAAGAACATCTAAAGGACCTTCGATCAATAACCGAACCGGATAATCCAAAAACTATTGTTGACCATTAGCTCCTTCCATTGCAAGAATCAAAAGACTTCACGTAACAAAGGTAGTTTGTAATAGAATTAGATTGGTTTGAAAATTGTCTGCAAACAAATAAGAACATAACAGAGCTATTGCCAAACAGTTTTAGGTAGATGTTTTTATTTCACAGTTTCCAAGTTGCGTCGTACACGCTGCTAAATGAAATTAAATGTTGTATGATTACAGCTGAAAATGATGACGTATTTCTAATACTTTGTCTACAAACAGTCTATGATACCAATTCGGCAATTAACATGTTTGGTATCTCCTATTTTGTTGATTGACTAGACCTATTTTCATTCGAATCATTCATTGGAATATTGTCAATCTTATATAGAATTACTGTTTCAGTTTTCCAAATGTTCTGGTTTAAGACACTGTTCAAGACAATGTATCTTTATGTGCACTTACCGTTGGTATCTTGAGATATGTATCTAATCACAAGCAAATAACAATGACACAACAATCAATCAATCAAAGCTACCAAACAAACACCGTACAAAAATGACATAAAAATGCAGAAAACACAACATAGAGTCATGATAGTATGATAAGAAACTTGGAAGTTTTTACATTGGAATTCCTTTCTCTTTGCTAATGTTCTAGAATTATAAGAATGTTGACATTAAAGCTTGGAGTATTAAATTCCACCATAATTTCAATTTGTTCTCGTGCAAAATCATAGGTCTTCGTTAAACATTTACTGGTTAATTAACTTTAAAGGTGAATAACCTCATGACACCTGCACAAGTCTTTTCTTTTATTTTTAAATGATTAATCTTGTAGGCGATAATACAATCTTACTATAATGCTCATATTTCCATTAACTAATTATAGTGGTTTCGTGACAGAACCAAATATTGCTAAAAGAAAAAAAGCGAAGCGTCCTACATTTTCTTGAAATGTTTATATGGAATACACATCATTCCCATGTTTTTGTTTCGAAATTAACAAGACCGCCTCGGTGGTCTTGTGGTAGCGTGCTCGCCCCGAGTGCGGAAGGTCGCGGGTTCAATCCCCGGCCGGGTCAAACCAAAGACATTAAAATTGGTATTTGCTGCTTCTCCGCCAAGCACGCGGCATCTAGGAGTAAGAGCAAAGACTGGTCGGCTCGGAGTCAGTATAATGTGTCCAAGTGAGGTGATATGTCTTCCTCGTGAGTTACCTCGTGAGCTAGCACATTAAAATTCCGACTTAGCGTGTCGGTCTAGTACAAAGCAGGGATCATATTCATTATCATATCAACATGTTCTCGTCCTGATATGCACCTGGTTGCCACTGGACGTTAAACAATAATTCATCCATCCATCATCATCGAAATTAACAAACACTGGATATCCATTGTCTTTGGTAACAGATTTTATATGCACAAAATGACGAAAGTTAGAAACCTTCCGATCCAACTAGGTTCACAACATTTTAAACGATTTTCTAAGGCGACTTTGTTAATACAATACCGGTTCTTGGTTTAAGTTTTGGTTTCAAACCGGTTTCTGTTGGTTTTAAAACTATTTTAGGTTGAGTTTAGGTTCAGCCATTTTCTAACAAATAATTAGTTTTCATACTAAAAATGACGTCATTGAATCAAATAGTATAACCCCTCTGTTTCATTTTATTTTTTAAATGAAGACGAATGTGATGATCTGATATCGTATGTGGCAGCTATAGATGGTTGAAACACACTGCAATCACTTATACGAATGATCAAAAGAAGAGCCCATGTTCCCAGGTTACTCAATTATGTGGAATGGTTCCTACGTACAATGAAGATTTCAGACGGCATTTAAGGATGAACCATGAAACGTTTAACACAATAGTAGAACAGTTAAGGGGATTCCGGGAATATAGATCTATCGGCTTAGAAAAACAGGTTCTTAAGATAACACTTCAAGTAATTGCGGACAATTTCGATGTTTGCGAATAAGGCCTCATCAGTAACTGGTTAATGACAACATTTAATGATTTTTGCAACAATGGTGGAAATCAGAATAACAGGATGATAAATGAGCACGTATTATGGGCCATAAAGTCTTCTGAAATTTCTGGACGTGTAAGACATAAAAAGGACTGTCAAAGTGTCTTTGAGCTGTTGTCTACTGTATGAGCTGTGATATCTCGCAAAATGATGATATGAATGAATATATCGAAGAAGGGAGTAGTTTAATGGCTGTGCTTATTATTAATTCATCGTATCTTTAACCGGATGTCCAACATTTTGATCTCGAGCACTGCTTATGGGTTGTCAGACAACGAAACTGCATACATTGCATCAAATTCATTGAGGTATTTTTTGATACATTTTAATAGGGGAAGTAAGTAACTTTGTTGAGGTCCACAACTGCTGATACAACAGAGATGAAGACACGTGAAATTCTAGACATTCTTACAAACTAAAAACAAATTCAAGGATTCTATTAAAAACAATTGTATTCTCTGTATTTCACTATCAGATACAAAATGAATGCCTCCTTTGTCTGCCTCTGACCAGTTGATACATATATTCGCACAGTATTCTTGTATTTTTTCTCTAAATAAGAATTGGTTTAAGTCAATTAAAACAATTTGTTTCCTTTCGCAGCTTATATCTTTCCTTGCAACGGACTGGACCATGGTCATCACAGTGGATCTCTCTAAAGGGGTACTGAACGCTTAATCTGCCGTTAAACCTGGTTTAACCCTAGTTTTATGGGTCCATGATAGTCATTTTTTATGTTCTTGTATTTTTATGTTGTAATTTTGTCTCTGTCTTGAAATTCTCTGAATATATATTGGAAGTGTGATTTGGTATCTTATTTTTTATCCTTATATCTCATTTTAGTTTCTTCATTTTTGGATACACCAATCTCTGACGGTGTTGTTAGAAATGCAATTAAAAAATGCTAGGGCATAAGTTTCGAAATCATACGGAATCACCTAATTTCACAAAGAAACATGTATTCAAAGTTTTATGACTCAACATGCACCAGAAATAAAGTTATGAAGTGTGTCTACACTCGCAGATGACAGAGCCATACCATTATACGAACGCAGAAATTTCGACCCTTCTGTGGCAGAATTTTGCCCTTTTTTGCCTTTTTTAACCAGCAAAGGCATCATTCCAAAATTATATCTTAACTTTGATTATTGACATTTTATCAAATGTTTCAAAAAGATATGGGGGCCTCGGTGGCCGAGTGGTCTAGGTAGTTCGTCATGACTGCTAATGATCACTAACCTGTCAACACTGAGGTTGTGAGGTCGAATCTCACCTTTGGCGGGGTTTGTTCGACTCCGATCTAAATTGTCAAGGATTGCCAATTTTCCTACCGAAGGTCGGTGGTTCTCTCCGGGTACTCCGCCTTCCTCCACCAATAAAAACTGGCCTCCGCGAAATGGCCAAATGTGCTGAAAACGGCGTAAAACCCAAACTAAACAAACAAATTCAAAAAGATATGAGTGATATCTGCCCAGCTTAATAATTACCCTTTTTGTGCCCCTATAACTCAAAAACAGTAATAGCTATGTAAATATGTTGACGTACTGGTGGTGCATAATTCTTTGTGATACTATTACAACAAGAGTGGACACACAAAAATGTCTCGCCTGTCGTGTATTTCTAATGAAAGTAAATGCTATCAGACACATTGCATACAGTATTCGAAAAACAGGCCAAAACACAAAAACTTAACAATAACCACTGAACCATAAAAATGAGGTCAAGGTCAGATGACACCTGCCAGTTGGACATGTACACCTTACAATCCTTCCATACACCAATTATAGCAGACCTATTGCATACAGTATTCGAAAACAGGCCAAAACACAAAAACGTAACTATAACCACTGAACCATGAATATGAGGTCAAGGTCAGATGACACCTGCCAGTTGGACATGTACACCTTACAATCCTTCCATACACCAAATATACTAGACCTATTGCTTATAGTATCTGAGATATGGACTTAACCACCAAAACTTAACCTTGTTTACTGATCCTTGAAATGGGGTCGAGGTCAATTGAAAACTGTCTGACGGGGATGAGGACCTTGTAAGGTACGCACATACCTAATATAGTTATCCTATTACTCATAATAAGAGAGAAATTAACATTACAAAAAATCTTAACTTTTTTTCAAGTAGTCACTGAACCATGAAAATGAGGTCAGGGACAATGTACATATGACAGACGGAAACTTCGTAACATAAGGCATCTATATACAAAGTATAAAGCATCCAGGTCTTCCACCTTCTAAAATATAAAGCTTTTAAGAAGTTAGTTAACGCCGCCGCCGCCGGATCACCATTCCTATGTCGAGCTTTCTGCGTGTAAAGTCGCAGGCTCGACAAAAACCATCAAATCGGAATTAAAATAAACTTTAATATATATAATTTTGAGATAGACATAGATATATCATGTATAATTTCCAACAAAATTTATCAACCCAACAAATTTTGTCAACAGACGGCAACAATAACGACATCATAAATACCAATATATCACCACAATTGTTATGATTGTATAATAAAAATAACAGTAATGGATATTTAATGGCAAGTTTTGCAACTAAAATATGTCCAACAAAGACGTTTAGAACTCAACTGACAAAGTCAAATGGAAATAACAAAAGAAGAGTAAAATCATAAAACGTAATCTATTGGACAGACAAACCCGGGAAGACAAATGAATAATCACAAGCACAAAAAATAAATACTGAAAACTAAAAAACAATGAATAACACGAACTCCTATAAAAACCTGGTTTTTCATCGTGTTTATAAATTTCATAATGCCACCATTTTTTGATATCCTCTTCATCAGGTTTTGAACAGCTTACTGTATCAGCAACACTGGTGATTCTTGTACTCCTGTGGTTTTAAGAAATTTGATAGTATCATTAGCATACTTGGTCGATGAATTTTTTTCCCTTTTGGCAACAGGGATTGAATTTAGCTGAGGAATTCAATGAATTATCACTGCTGCCTGATTCGACATCCTCTGACGAAGCAGATACAGATGAAGGCATGATTGAACCTAATGTAAATACTGGAGATACATTTGGTTGGTAACCATAGCAATCCTCCATTTCTCTGAAAAAGGCATATTCTTTTTTTCTATGGATCATTTCCAGATTTCCTGTTATAGTTAACAGTGTCTCGATAGGAGTTAGTGAAATCTTTTCCATTTTATTTCACACTGAGATCAACCTGCATCATTGACATGCATTTCTTTGCTAATTTTTTGCCAAACCTCTTTTTTTAACTGACGTTTGTCAAACAAATATTGGATTTTTTTATGCAATTCTATTAAAGTAAGTGAGGCCGTTTTGGACCAGACTGTCTTAACAACAGTGATTTCTGCTGCTCCATGTAATTATGGTAATTTTGACTGGTCACCAATTTGGTCAACGTCTGAAATAAAAAGTTCAAATTCATATTTAACATCAAAGTAGAATAAAATGCTCTGCCAAACGTAGCTTCATATAACAACAACAAAAATGAATAAAAAGCTCCTAGGAGCCTGAATCGCTTATCTGGCAGCTTTATCTTCAGACTATTACAATTTCTGAAAAAAATAGCAGGTCATACAAAAATGAAACATATCATGGTAACCCTAGAAATCCAATTCTGTTAAAATTGGAAAAAGTTGAAATTGTCCCCGAGTCCATCTTTAATGTACAGTATATGATGTGAAAGTAATACTTGTACAATGTACGTTTAAACTTCAAAATTCAAAAATAAATCTGTATCTATAAGACACTATTTGTATATCCTGCCTCGCAAACTGTGATAAGTGGGCCATGACTTTGACGTCATAGTCTAGTTTGATACTTAAATTCAATTATGAAGACATTGATATTTTATGTCTATGCCATGCCAATTTTCATCATCCTAAAATACCAAATTTCCATCAAACAACATGTACCCTAAACATAGACATAAAGCCTAAGCAGAACAGAGGGAAGGGCAAACATACCAAAAATATATATTTATATGTTTCCTTCTTTCGTAGGCAGGCCATAGCAATTACGTGTAGGTATAATAAGATTATGATACACTTGTATGTTCAGTGATATAGGTGCTACAATAGCACATTACATACTTTTAAAGACCATGTTTTAGTCTGCAAAGGGTCATTGAAAATTTAAAGCTTAATGTAATATTTTAATATTTGTTTCCTTATAAGGGATTCGAACATACAAACTTCTGAAATGGAGTTGCCCAATCAAGAGGACGAATATACATGTACTTAAGAAGCAAACAAAAAAATGCAATCCATTAGAGAGACAAACCCGGGAAGAAAATGTAACAATCACAAGCACAACAAATAAACACTGAAAATTTAAAAAAAAACAATGAACAACACGAACTATAAAAACCAGGAGTGAACTCAGGAGCTTGAAGGGTAAGCAGAATCTGCTCCGTATACGGCATCCTTTGTGAAGTTCAGTTAAGGTATTGAACACCAAAGGCCGCATTTCTGCCGCATTCCTTCCTCTCGCTTTTATTTTTTTCCAGAAAACGGTATTGAAATTACTTTTCTTTAGGGATGTCAGCTGGTCCAGCGAGTTTGGAAAATGTTTCTCCATCTGATATATTTGAAGACAGATTTGACTACGTCTAACAAAGCAGAGGTAAAAATTTACTGATACGGCCTAGTGGTTCACGATGTATAAAGCTAAGATAATGAAAACACAGACACTATGAATAATGAAGTACAATGCCAGGCATATACTGATACTCTGTTCAGCCTAGCAAAACTTGATTTAGTGAAAATATAGCGAAAAAACAACAGTCTAATGTCCCCCGCCGCGAGCAAAATTTTTCGAAGAACACATATAAATCAATATAAACAAAAACTCTTTAATAGACGACCATGAGGAGTAAGCTACTTATAAAGAAGAGATGTCAGCTTTTGCAGTTACAATGATATAAATTTCAGTCAAATCTGTCAGTAATAGAATATATGGTAGATTTTTCTGTCTGAAAACTAGTCTGTCAGTCCTCGGAATTAGGGATTCGGTTTCACCGGTCCGGAATGTGGAATTCTGATTAATTCCAATATATAT
This sequence comes from Mytilisepta virgata, assembly GCA_028015205.1. NCBI lineage: Eukaryota > Metazoa > Mollusca > Bivalvia > Mytilida > Mytilidae > Mytilisepta > Mytilisepta virgata. Next base: position 23,452,607 of record CM051515.1, read on the forward strand.
TCTGTTGTAAAAGTTTAAAAAAAAACATAGGGTCGAAACCTTCGGACCTGTGCTAATTTCTTCGACTGCTTGTGGCTTATAAGAGTCCCTTTTTATGTTAAAAATCTACATTTTAGAAGAAAATTGAGAATGAGATATTCAAGACGTCCAGCCATTTTTTCTTTAGAAATAATAAAGTTAAAAGGAATTAAATATGTGATATTTCATCTTGGAATTAGCCTTTGTTAATAAGCCAACCAATTTAACACTTAATGAGATGCAAATTAGTGAATAAGACATCATCAATGGGCTTGGCGAAATTGCCTATAGTATCCTCTTTATATTTCTTTACAGTCCCATATGCACGATTATTACCTAATTTGTCTTGTTTGCTGCTGTTATTTTCATTACATGTGTGTTGATTAAAGCTGTCTGAATCTGCAAAAAATTTTTAAACCTAGAAACCATCGAAGAAACCGCCAACGGTCGCGGTTTGAATGGTTTTCCGAACCACGTACCAGTTCGCAGAGATAAAATGGAGAACCAGTTTAGGTTCTAACCAAGTTTCAAACTTGTTTTCCCCAACAAAACCGAAACTGGTTTAGCTGTATCAAATTCGCCTTTAATTTATCGGTATCAAACTGGAACTACATATAGTTTCGAAACCACCTCAATGCGTGATTTGGTCAGTTTGGTTTCTTTTTCATGTTTTTAAACATGGCACATCGCTCCAATGACCTCAAGAAACCATTTAATATTTCATAAGTATTGAAATTTTGGTGTATCTGATGATCTCTAGACCATTTCATTGTTTTGGCATCAAAAATGTACAGATACATCTGACATTAGATATTCTGCGTACGAGATTAAAATAGTGGCTTCACAGACTCCAAATATACCGGAAATCGTTCGTATATTGTGATATTTTATATAAATCAGTCTGTTTCTTCATTAGACCGTCTCGATCTCCATGCATTATTAGTGGTGATAATCTTTATAGTAGTTGATTGAAAGCGTCCCTCTGAATTTTAAACTTATTTCGTTAATCATCTAGCAAAGAATTAATGCACTCATTTTAAAATAGGCAATGCCTTTCATCTGTTTCAAGAAAAAGCCGAAGAAAATCTAAAAATCCACTATTTTTGTTATCAAAACAACAATTTACTACAAACTGCACTGAACTGGTTTCAAAACAGTTTCAACCCCAACCCCCACCCCCCCCACCCCCCCCCCCAAAAAAAAAACAAAACAAAAACAAAACAAAACGGACGAACTGAAATAAACTGATACTTCTGTAAATAATACCTTTTCTTTTATTTCAAGTTTGTTTAAATATTCACAACATACATACTATTGAAATTAGACGGTTCAGCCTGGTGCGTTGTTCGAAGCAAAGACAGTACTGTTCATTACCTGATTAAATTAAAACGAAAGTAGTTCTCTCATAAAAAGGATTTCATATAGATCACAATCTTAAATTGAATCAAGGCAAAAAAAGAAAGCTTTCAGACGTAGATTATTAGATTTTTGTCATTTAAATGACCATATGAGGATAAACTGAAGAAGAATCATGACTTTCTGAAGAGTTATATTTGTCCTCTGTGACAGTCTTGATAAATAATGAGTGACAATTGATTATTCATTTCATTTTTGTGACATTAAAATGACATTAAATGATGCCAGTCGACAGTTGATCAAATAAGATATATTATTATAGGATTAAATACGATTTTGTATCAGTTTATCGATGTGTAAACTCGGCCGACTCACTTACAAAGTAAATGATGCCCGAAGGACTTTATGTTCAGTTTGTGAGTGAAAAGGCCGAGTTAACACATCGATAAACACAAAATCGTATTTAATCCTTATAATTCCATTTCAAACATCGAACAGTTGTTCCTAACCGAAAAAAAAAATAACTTTATTGTGACGTCCGGTCAGCAGCAAATTGTCGCGGAATGTTTGAAAACGCAATTTTCATCAATTTTTAAACCATTTCTGATTAAATCTTAACTATATTTGTCAGTATCATCCTTAAAATTTATTATTTTACAGCATTCTACACATTTAATGTCTCATTTGAAACTTTAAATAATCAAGAAAGCGCATGAATATACTTACCAAATACGGGTTTATCGATGTACAAACTTTTATGATTTTGCCCTTCCGACCAATGAAATTCTTGTTTTTTATCATATGCAAATTAAAATGGAATTACTGTGTATTGGACTTTGAGTTCGAATTCAAGAACTATTAGTTTAATATTTAATGAAGTATAATGTATAATATAATATATACTAGTATTATATTGTAATGATAATTACATGTAATTAACCAAAACAAAATTAAATGTAATTAACCAGCCAACGCAAACAAAAAATTCTTTTCACTCATGAAGAATTAGGACAAATATAGTCCATATTTTTATATTTCATAATTTTTTCGAAATATTAAGAAATGTACAAGTATTTTACTTTAAACCTCATAGGTTCAGTTGTTAAATATGATTCGGCTTTTTTTATAAACATCTTCCTTTATATAAATAATCCTGACCATAAGCTAAGAAACCGAAAGTTATGTATTTGTATGAATTATCTCCCCTGATTGAAAATTTTTATAAGTTTATATCTGTAAGACAAAGATGACTTACAAACTGATGTTTTTCCTACAAATACCCTAATTCAAATCCAGCAAAATTGCACGTTGTCATTACAAATATATCATTCGATACTACACAGTTTAAACATTTAAGATAAAATATTAATATTTGACAGATCAAGATTACATTTTTAACATCTAGGCAGAAATTTGTTTGAATAAAATAAGAAACCTCTTCAGTGTGTCAATGTAATACAAAGATATACAGAGACCGGGAGATGGGGAGAGAGAGTTGTAGCGGGGAAAAATAGCGAGGGGCAGAGAAAGGAGATATTGTCAACTTCAATAAACATGTTAAAATAACTCCATAATCATTGAGATTGAGGTTATCTTTTGTTCAAAGAACTGTTGTAAAAAATAATTAAGGATGCTCGCTGGTCATGTTTTGGACTTTTTCTCAGATTTTCGGAATCCTCGAGTTTTATCCATTTCTTAAACCTGAAATTTTTTGCCCATGAACCCCCACTTTTTCTTTTATAATTCAATTATATATCTTTAAAATGGTATTTGACAAAATTTTATGAAATCCTTTTTATTTTTTCATACATCTTTGCGAGACTGAAGTTGTCAATGCAAAGACAATGAAAAATCCAGAGAAAACCCATTTCCTGCAAATTTTCAAGGCCTTATAGCTCTAAAATGAGCACATGAACCTATATTTTTTTCTTGCTTATTTGTTTACTATTCATATGTTCTGTCAAACTAAAACAGCTATTTCAAATCCTATTTATTTCCTATTAGACCAGCGATCATCCTTAAGTATGATAAAACAAAAACAACAACAACTAACATGATGTCCATATTCTAAGTTAGACATTACATAAGATGGGAGCAAGTAGTAAGGAGAATGGAGGGAAGAGCGACAGAAAGGGAAAAGTTCCCACTGTCCGAACCCTCTAATAATATTCTCTGACATGATTTTTGTTTTATGAAATTCGGTCGATTACCTTCAAAGTTAAAAATTATTTTTCAAGAAAGCTCTTCGTCTAGCCAATATTTTTCTAGAGATATTAGACATCATTATATGTGTTCAGTTAATTGTTTTTCCAAATATTAAGTGTCTTCGTATGTCCTTAAGTAGTAATTATACACTTTAATTTTCTAATAGAGTGATTTCTTCCTCTCCTGAACTCGGGATTATATAGATAAACGGATTTTAAGCTAGTCTATAACACTTTATAATTCAGATAAGTATGCATGGATTCACACACTGTTGACAAGAAGGTTATAATACAGAAAAGCTGAAACTTAACTGTAAATCATATATGGAATTATGAAAATAACAATCCAAAGATACTAATATTAGATATAGTAAATTTATACTATGCTGTATACGACGCATTTCAAGGAGTTACCTCTCATCAGCAGCATTAAAACCGAAACATTTGGAAGACCAAAAACCAAACTTATATGAAACAAGAAGTACTCAACCAAAAATACCGAAATAGGAAGCCAAATTTCAGCTAAGGAGATCTAAAAAAGTTCTTTTTACACTGCTGCTAAGTAACACGCAACACGACCTTTACATTCTAGTACTATACTTCAGTGACAGTGTTTGAACTTAGCTTAATAACGCTGGTTTGAAATTATCTTAATACCACTGGTTTGAACTTCGCTTAATAACATTGGTTTGAACTAAGTTTAATAACTTTGGTTTGAACTTAGCTTAATAACACTGGTTTGAACTTAGTTTAATAACACTGGTTTGAACTTAGCTTAATAACACAGGTTTAAAACTTAGCTAAATAACACTGGTTTTAACTTAGCTTAATAAGACTGACGTGAACTTAATAAAATAACACACGTTTGGAATTAGCTAAATAACACTGCTGGTTTGAACTTAGCTTAATAAAACTGGTTTGAACTTAGCTTTATAAAACTTGTTTGAACTTAGCTTTATAACACTGGACTGAACTTAGCTTAATAACACTGTTTTGAACTTAGCCTTTAGTTGTTGCCACTGTTGTAGCAAAACATTAATTCATGTAATTAACACTACACTAATAGCTTTTAATTTAAACATTTAGAAAGAACAGAGAGGTAAGTTTTTTCCGGTACAGTCGGTTTAGTTTAAACGTTTGAACGAAAATAATTGTTGATGTTCGAAAAATGTATGTTAGTTATATATTGCTATGATCAGTAGGTGGAAATTAAAATCACGTAATAATAAAACAATTATGCTGAAGAGGGTTTTGATAAATGTCTATTTCCTAATACTACAATTCCTACTGCATGTGGACAATTATGAATTTTAACACCAACTATCATGTGAGATGTATACACGAACTCAATGGTTAATCAATTTCATTAAAAAATGCGTCGAATACACCTACCCACCTTTGTCGAAATAGCAGATGCTAAGACTGAACACCCGTCTCTATGTTAATGTTTTTTTCCCCTTTGTGCTGGTAAAAAATCATCAGATACCGAATTATTACGTGCAAAAAGGATTTGTCATTACTAAAATTTCTTATCCTTGAATATATTCTATCTATGTGGGGATGAGGGAGATACCTCCTATAAACTGGTTCGTAATTTTCATAAGACATTTGAATCGTCTTATCATTTGACTGACAGATGCAAAATTAGCTCAGTTAATTATAACTAAAACTATTGACCTTATTTGATTTTGTTCCGTTGTGTAAAAGGGAGATAAATCTTCCTTTGGATGTTATTGAAATAAGTAATCGTTTACTTTTTACGAGCGTGCGCGTGTGTATGAGTGTGTGATGTTGCGGGATGTGTAAGTATTGTTGCAACCATGTTGAATTTTAGGACTCCCTAATTGTGAATTTTACAAATATGTGGTAAAGTCAGGAGTTTTCCAGTTGCCAAAATACTAGTACGTTTCAAGTTTGTGGATCGCGTATGTATATTTAATAATACTTCTGTCACTTATTGGCTTATTCTGATGCATATTTCAACAATTTCTATCTCATAGGCAATGCTTAAGGCCAAGAGTATGGAAATTTGAAAAGTAGGTCAGAATTCAAATGCAAAAATAACCCGTAAGGTTTTAAACAAAACACCAAAATCAATCTAAAGAGAAATTAATTTTTAAATTCCCGATATATCCAAACTATTCCTACAACAATGATAGTACTAGCATATATGAGCAATTTAAGCAGATTGGTGTATCTTTTCATTAGATAAAATTTGAAATGAATTAGAACATCTTCAACAAACAGAAGACAAAGCGATAGCGGTGGTATGTACAAAGAAGGATAAATCTCACAAATTTGGTTTATTGTGGCTACTGAGGCAGTGAGTTTAAATCGAATAAGGACCATAACAGATTTGAAATTTAATCAATTAAACCATACAGTGTTATACATGTAATTTATTGATTAAGTGAATGTTTAAAAAAATACACATTAAGTGGGTGTTTATGTGTTACAACTGTCAATTTTTCTTCCTCAGATTAACAAAATCTAACTTGACTGATCTCCCAAGATAGACATTTTATACATATTTGCCAAATCAGCTAACTTATATCCAAAACTTATATCATTATCAACTTAGAATTAATTGTATTCAATGGGCCACTGCAGTAAACTGCAAAAAATTTAGCAAACACAAAATTCAACCTGATGCAAAAAACAAAGGTCAAGACATAACAATTGCCAAACTTTTCGTATTATTATAGTTAAAATCAAGTTAGGAATTTGTTCAAACAATTATTACTTGTAAGTCACAAATGTAATGTTACACTCCACTAATTATCTTAGTTTCAGAGAAATGCACCCCCAGAATTTTATTAATTATTAGAGTTGGTAAAGTTTTACTACATGATAAATAAATAATAAATGTCTTAACCTCAAAATTGTAATATTGACTGAAAGAGGATATATTTTAGTTTAAAAAAATACGAAAACATTAGCTGATTTTGCTTCTGACAAGTAATGGGAGGTCATAAACTGGGACTTGTGAATTGACATGTGGTGTGTAAAACTTTGACAGTGATAATCGGCACCTGTACTAGTAAGTTAAATTGCGAAAAAAAGAGCCGGAAAAGTAAACCTTTTTTCCCCCACATATGTAATGGAATTTTATGCAGAATCTGAAAAATTAAGTCTCAATTAGATTAAAACGCTGCATCAGACCTCAATTTTAAGCCGAAGTGGAGTGAAATTTAACATTTTTAAAGCTTTTTTATGAAAATTTTTGAAATGTTGCTATGCCAACTATGAAAATTTTTGAAATGTTGCTAGGTTTCCATGGATATTTTTTATTTATTTTATCATGATTGAAACAATGCTAACATAAAGGCCTTTCAGAATATATATATATGTATATGGGTATTATTTACTCTGGAGATGACACAAGACCATGACATTTGTTAGCTCACTTCACATAGAAAATGGTACTATTAATTTGTGGAGTGCAACCTAAGTGTCACCATAGAAGCTGATGATCGTATGACTATGACCATTAGGGAGCACCATTTCATTTTTACGGAGAGGGAGGGGGCTGGGATGAAATTTGAAATAAAAAGGCAGTAGCATGATTTTGGGAAAATGAAAAGCCAGGAGCCAGTATCACTTTAGGAGTGAAAAAAATGCAGGACCTGTGTCAATCAGGAAATGTTTTGGTTTGAAGGAAAATAAAAATTTGGCCGCTATAACATGACTTTGGGAGTCGAAAAAAAAATTGCAGGACCAAAATTTCGTTGACAAAAAAATATGCATGATCAAAAATTTCATCCTAGTCCCTCATAAAAATCAACTGGTTGCACTGCTCCCTTTTTCGTGAAAGATCAAGCAAGTTTTTTTCCAATTTTTTTTTTACGTTTTTAATGTAAAACGACGCTTAAATTACATTGAGAGCTGAAAAAAGTGCCAAATGATAACATATTGAAATATAACAAACAGCTGTTCTATCAAAACCGCAAAATGTTCCCAACACTAAAATTATCAAAGAAATTTCTGGTCAAAAAGCCAAATTTTACATTACAAAAGAATTTGCTGGAGTAGTAGTTTATTTGCGGTTTTCAGTTATTATTTGAGGTGGAGTGAGGTGGAGCCGGAAGTACCCGGAAGTACTTTGAGTAGTTTCATGATATTCTGGATATAAACATGATTCTAAATGGCTTCATAATTTTTTTTAAATATCGATGGTTTTAATATGTAAAGTCAAGAAATAACAAAGGGACATTCGAAGGAGGGAAAAATCGTAACAACTGACAAACTCCGGAGAACAACGAAGACAAGACCAAAACAAAACATGCACTAAAATTAAAAACTAAAAACATATGAAAAACATGGAACCCACCAAAAATCCGGGGGTAGACTCGGGTGCTCCGGAAGAATAAGCAGTCTCTGCTTCCTGCAGGACACCCGCCATGCTGCCCATGTCAAATCCGAAAGGGATAATATCAATGGAACAAGTCCATTTTCATTTATGAAAAGTTTTTTCATACCTGTCAACCAAGTCATGATGAGCAACGTACCACTGTGTGAGCAGCTTTTCTGTCAAGAGCCGGGCTCTGTCCAGGAAGTTAATGTATATGTCACAAGCTCTGGAATAATGTATGAGTTGTGAAATGTATACTCCATACGCCGGCGCTTCTGAAATATTCCCGCTCAAAAATGGGAAGTCTGACTCAAATGACTAAAGGAACAAGTCGGCCAGTAGTGGCGAACAATTAGTACCCATAGGAATGCCAATTGTCTGTTAGAAAACACGTCCACCAAATTGAACAAATATGTTTTCGATCAAAAATTCAATCATCAGGACAATCTAAATTTTAGTGAATAAGCAAATTGGTAGGTTTTGTTCTAAAAACAAAAGATTATATACATTATATTTCGTCATATTATTTACTTTTCCAGTCATGCACAACATTTGTCACTTCAGTGCTAATTAAGAAGTTATACACAATATATACAAGAATTGTTTTAAGAAACATATTGGTTATAGTCATATATATCGTGTTACTTAAAATATAGGTCATCTTAAGACATTAGAAACTAAACATCTATAGGCTATAAACTAACTTAATATGTTTTAAACAAATGAGATAAAAACCATAGTCACATAATAAGAAGCTATCTCACTGAGACTTAAACAAGTTTGGAACTAGTTAAATCATTTTCAAACACCGATTACATATTTATAGGCCAAATCTATTTATGTTAAAGTATACAACAAGGAAAAAAGAAACCAAATGTATAGGATTATGTATTACATTGCTATTTCCAGTATTTAATTAACTTTGTACAAGAATGACTTTCCGCTTTCGTTTGTAATTAGTAAATGTTGAGACACTTTGTCATAGTGTGTACCTCGAGGGTGTGACAACCCGTCCTTTTTTAATAATAGCTGTCTACATCGTTTCCCATCTGGAGAAATAACTACCAAATTGTCAGAATAGTAACCAGCAACATAGACATTTCCCACATTGTCAACAGAGATACCTAACGGACCTTCTAAAATAGTTTGATCTTTGAACTCCCACTTTGTTTCTCCCTGTAGATCACAACATCTTACGGTATGATAATGATATTGTGTATAGTACAGGTTATCCTCAAATGTTGCTATATGACTTGCCACATTAACTGACAGGATAGTACTCAATGATCCCGTATCTGGATTTATCGTACATATACCTTTCTCTTCTACACAACAAAATAAGGTCTTGTTTCTGACTGCAATGCCATATATCCATGAACTGACGGAGATGGATCTCTTGATCTTTCTGTTGGATATGTCTATTACATGAATGGCTTTAATCCTACCACCACCAGATGTAACATATAAACAATTTTCTTCTTGGGTGAAAGCAATATCGTATGCGGGTGTAGAAAGATTTATTTCAAAGTCATTGGAACCATCTGGTTTAAATACTTTAACTTTGCCAGCTGAATAATTAGTAAACGCCATACGGCCGTCAGGTAGTAAACAGCATCCTGTAATAGAACTACCGCAGTTTTCAACGGTCTTCATTAGATGTAATAATAAATTGTCTATAGGTTTTGAAGGTGGACCTGGTAGTACCAACATTTGAGCTTGTTTGTCTTTCTCCCTTATCACGATAACATCAGACGGCTTAGTTTCAACATTTATATCTCCGAAGTTTTGAATTTTGCTCAAAATATCTAAGATTTCAGTGTTAATGTTCATCGTAATTTCCTTTTGATTCAAACTTTCACTCCCGACCATTGAGTTAATGGACTGGTCGATGTTGCTTACGTCATCTTCTATTTGGTTTAAAGCAATGTAGGTCTGCAAATCAGATGCGTGTTCCTTTATGTTAGTAAGATTGGTCTGGAATTCTTTTAATTTCTTTTCATTTTCGCCTAAGGTTTTCAGCATTTGATTGATATTCTCAGTTTCGTTTCCAGCAGTAGCACCAAGGTCCTTCATTAATCTGTCTTGGAGTTTATCTAAGTGGTTGTTAATCTTAACTCTTATTTCTTGAATTTCTTTTTCTATCTGCTGCTTCCCTTTGGTAATTTGTAGCAAGTTGTCTTGTCGATCTTTGCGAATCCTGTCAATATTTTCTACAGTATTTGCAATGGTTTGTTCGACTTCGAAAAAGGCATTAGATGATTTGATGTTTTGTATAACATCTTCTATTTTTGTAAGATTTGGACAATTTTTGTGTATTTCAAGGCCGCATGTTCTGCAGCAGGCTTTGTTGTGGTCTTTACAAAACAATATAAACTTTTCGTTATGCTTGCTACAGAACTGCTCTATTTCCAGTATATATGGTGGAAGCCGTTCATACTCTGTAATAGGTATTGTGGTGTGATTTCGTGTTGCCTTAGAAACAGCATGATGATCTTTACAATCTTCACAAAGTCCTTCATCACATTCAGAACACCAAACAACTGATGGTTTTGTAATGTGGCGAAAGTCGCATATACCACAAAGATTTGAACAGCTCGCCATTGGAAGATTCTGAAATTATAATGTTTTAAATATAAAATTAAACTTGAAAATAACTAAACATATAACTTTTTTACCTTTTGTAAGTCACAAGCGTTTCTTTGAAGCTTAATTCACTAAATGTACGTTGTAATAAAAAAAATTCAGATCGTTGTCTGCAACGAATCTTTTGTAACAAACGACGAATAAGTCCTTCTATATAAATTCAGACTACTTTTCTCAGTATATATACCGGAATGTTAACGCATACGCCTGTAAATATTGTAATTTTGCAATATAAGGTGATTAATACCATCTTAGATTTTTAAAATAACGTATCCTCTCAGTAATCGTCGCTTAAATTTTGATAGGCGGTGAGAAATTAAAAAGAGGCTCATTTGGCTGAGCCTGTATCGCTCACCTGGCAGTCACAAACTTTTGATTTGATTTGACAGACTAGATTGATTTCTGGAAACTTTGTAAATGATCTTCTACAAATGCTTCATACCAAGTATAAGTTCATTGGCCAAACGGTTTCAGAGGAGAAGTTTTAAATTTCGACCAATCAGAACATATAAAGGTTTCTGGCGGTCATTTTGTTTCACGGACTAGAACGATTTATGCAAAGTTTGTAAAGGACCTTCCATAGATGCTCCATACCAAAAATCAGTTCATTTGGCTTTACGGTTTCAGAGGAGAAGATTTAAATTTCGACCAATCAGAACATGTAAATGCTCATAGCGGCCATTTTGTTTCACTGACCGGGATGATTTATGCACACTTTGTAAAGGACCTTCCATAGAAGCTATAGGCCAAGTTTCAGTTCAATAGGTCAAGGGGTTTCAGAGGAGAAGATGAAAATGTAAAAGTTTACAGACGGACGGACGGACGACAGATGACATACGGACGACGAACGCAAAGTGATGACAAAAGCTCACATGGCCTTTGGCCAGGTGAGCTAAAAAAAATACGAAAATAAATATATCAATATCAGAAATGCTCAGTACAAAAATGTAGGAATCAGAAATACCATCTCAAATCTGTAGACACAAAATTGTCTCGCTTTCTTTATTGTGATATAAGGTGAAGGTTAAATAAACATGAGGTCTAGGTCATTTGTCATCTAAATAGAAGTAAACGTGCTCATCTTGAAGGAAATATACACATAAAACTAAAATTAACCCAACCATGTATATTTACTGAAGACCTAATCCAAAAATCTCAAGTGAAAATGCTGTCCAGTAAATGAAACGCCTATTGTAAGGACATACACTCCTCTCAACGAATCTACATACCAAATATAGTTCACCTTCCATGTATTTTTACTGTAAGAAAGACCTAACTCAAAACATTTAACCTCACAAAATAAGGCCAAGAAGTTGTGACACCTGTCAGGTCGCAACATACATAAATACCAATGCATATATATTTATTAGGAGACAGGTCTAATTCAAAAACTAACTTCACAACCGAAGCTCGAAAATGAGGTCAAGAACATTCAACATATTTCTGACGAACATTCACTCTTCGCAATGAATCAACAGAGCTATCATTGAGCTATCATTTACAGCTACTCAGAAACCGACCTAATTCAAATAAAACAATTTCAAACTGGCCACTGGAGCGTAAATATCAGGTCAAAGAAATACGACACCTCACACTGCAACTACAAACCAAATATATTTGGTTTACCATGCATAAAAACTAACAAACAAAACTTATTCATAAACTTTAAACTGACCACTGAAGCATGGAAATGAGGCCAAGGGAATGTGAATCATGTGTGGTTTAAATGCACTCTTGTTAACTACATACCAAAAATAGTTGTTACAACATGTATAGTTATTCAGAAACAGAACTTATCTGAAGAAATCAATTAACGACACCTGTCACTCCTTAGCATGCATAGTAACTGAGAAACGGACCATGTCGAAATATTATAACCAATCCAACGGAGCATGAAAATGAGGTCAATTGCATGCAAAACCTGCATGAATTACATAAACTCCTGTCAACAAATCTGCTTACCTAAAATATAGTTGTCATAACATGTATAGTTACTCAGAAACAGGCATAATCCAAAACCTTATCCTGACCAATGAAGCGTAAAATTTAGGTCAATAAAATGTTGACACCTGTCAGACGGACATAACTCCTTCCCATATATTTACAGATCAAATAGGATGTATAATTACTTAGAAACAGACCTAATCCACAAACTGTAACCTGACCCCTGGAGCGTTAAAGTTAAATGAGTTTACATGCAGGGGAAATTACAGGCTGAGTTCATAGGCTATCACTACACAAATCTATACATATCAATTATGAAAATCATATTTTGTGTCTGCGAAGATAAGATTTGTGTGTAAAGTGTTTTCGAAAATTCTTATCAGATAGGACATACAGGGCATTTGATCAAATGATAAATTATGGAACGGATACCTTAATTGTATATAATTTGCCATACAAATATATTTTCTTATAAGAATTGAACTAACCTTGAATTATTCAGTAAGAGATACCTGGAAATTTCTCCAGATCCCAAAACTAACTCCAGGTGTAACAGGAAGGTAAATATAATTCCAGTCACCTGACGATAACAAGAATGTTAAAAGGCGCTTATTTTTAAAACTGATTAACGATGAATTTCGACTGACTGCTTGTTGCGTTATTAAAGTGTTTTCTGTCCCATAGTTTTAGCATAAATGGTCATAAATTATACTTTTTTAATAATAAAACTCATGCTCATGCTCTTGTTTATACTTATTTTTGTATGTATTTTGCTTGGTATATTGTGTTTCCATAAATACCGTTTTGGATTTTTGACACCATTGTTTCTGGAGCCCTCTCAGAGCTTGAATCTCGGAATCCGCGAGTTGTGCACGTTGTTGAAGATTTATATATTTCAGTGACGTAGCTTCTATTGAGGTATTGTAGTAGTTCCCTCATATAAATTAACATATATATTTAATCCGGCAGTGTTGCTTTTGATGTAATTGCTTTTTTCGTGTGGTCGTATCTCTTAACTTGATTCAACTGAGATATCTGACCTTAAATCTAGAAAAAAATTGAGCCAAAACATCTCCAGATACTAAATGCAGTACCTCAATGATATTTGGTTAAAAAAAAAACATCAAAACACAGACTTTAAAAACAAAAACTATGTCTTAATACATCTATTGAAAGGTAGTAATATTAGACATTATAAGGGAAAGTTTAATGTGATGATATTACGAACATTTAATAATACATAAAATAATACTCTTTATTAATAAAAAGCTAAGAGGCGGCTAGTTTTTTAGGAAAGCTATTACTTGTGATCATGACGAACTACCAGGCTAGACAACTCAGTCATCACGGCCACGTTTCTTTTGTAATATTGTCATATTTTAAATTTTTAGGTTAAAAATTAAGGATTAAAAAGGTGAACGCTTTCTAAAACGACCAATATTCGTGAGGGTTGATGAAAGTTGTAAAATAGGGTAAAACTTAGTTATCAAAATAGGGTAAAACCTAGTTTTTCCGTGATGCTTTCTCCGGCATGTGTTCCGATGTTATAATTTGTGGTTGTCCCCCCTGAAGTTGTAGTTTTTGGATGGATTTGATTTATGAGATTTGTCATGCTTTTAATAGGTTTTTATGTTATTTAGATGATCCAAATATTTCCAGACATTGACTGTAGATTACTTAAACTAGAAATTCTCAGAAATGACATTCTCACTCAGAGAACATATACAGTCGGACGTCGTTTTTATTTACAGAGTCACGTGACTTTTCATTTGAAAATTGGTCATTTTTTTTTTCACCTGCCGGTTTTTTGGCCATACATGACGTATGGTTTGAGTTGGATCTAGGGGATGGTATTAAACGGTTTCTGAGAATATTTTCTTTTCATATTAATTGAAAACAAATATTTTTAGCGTGCTTTTCCTACCAAATGTTACACTCAAAGTTGGAAATTATGCCGACGATTTCGTCACCGTTGGTCAGAAAAAGGACAATTTCTTCATTGTCAGATCACAGGATGGGGATTTTTAAATCGGAAAAGGTGTGCCGTTACTTTTCTGACGAACAGTTCAAATATTTCTCTGCAAAACCGAGTGAAACACAATTTGAGCGGGCTTATTCTGTGAAAATAACGTGATAAATGCGGATAATCAACGTTGGCGTTGTCAATAAAATGTAAACAATAAAACAAAACAAAAAAGGGGGGGTGGTCAGGCAGTTGCTTCCACTTACTTCCATCATTTTCTTGTGGAGGGGTTCAGAAATTTTCTGTTTAATGGTAGAGTTGAATGAATTTAATATTATTTTCCATAGAAATTAACGATTGAAAGCCTGGGGAGTACATGTAGCTGAACTACTGCTATAAGTCTTATTTGAGTAATGACAAATGTTTATAGTTTTTTTTTTTCAAAAACAGGACTGAAGAATTTTTTTCACTTCAATTTTGAAAAGAAGATTACAGCTTTCGAGACGTTTCGGCCATAAACCAGTTCGTCCATATACCGTTTCGTCCATAGACCAGTTCGGCCATAGTCGATTCGGCCATAGTCGTTTCGGCCATAGTTTTTATAATGAGATATATATTTAATAGCATCATTGTTTCTTACGAGAGGTATTCTTAGTAGTTTACTTAGTAGAAGAAAAAAGTTTTGGCACCGATACTTAAACTTTTTAAAGTGGTCAAGCTATATGTCTAAATCTATTATTAAAGAACTGGGTTTATTTGCATCACACTGTGACTATCATATTTTTTTCTGTGAATAATGAAACACTCAAAATTGTTTTCACCTTTATTTATTCTCTTTATATATATATTTATATCATCAGGATGATAACAAGCACATACATAATTAACAACAATTTAAACAAAATCACTATAACAGGTGAGTTGCACTATAATTATATGTATAACATATGTTCACTAAACGTCAGAATAGGAACCACTGTCATCGGAGTCTGGTAGGTCTTCTTGGTTTGTTACAGCTGGCGAGTACAGGTTACCCACAGCACGCAGGAAGTCTGATGTTCTTCTTCTGCGATGTCACCAGAAATGTCAAAAGACTGCTCAGGTAGACTCTGCTCTGCTAGGGGTTCATCAGCTGTCTCTTCAGTGTCATCTTCCATTGGAACGTCTTCTTTGGAAGTGTTCTGAAAAAAAAATGAGAATAAAATAGATTATAAATGTAACAAATTAATATATCATTTACAATTTTTTTAATAATGTCCACTTTTTTAATTCTTCTTTTCTAATTTTCTAAAATGTCAACTTTAACAGTGAAACTATTAAGTGAATGAATCAATCAATAAATAAAAGCGTTATGTTTTGATAATTAATTATAGGCAATAAAGCCATTAAGAAAGATCAATCAAGTGATTAAGATAATACGCTTGTGCCACACGTTGTTGATTACTAACAATACCGATTGGATTGAACATGATACCTGGCACATGCACATCAAGTTAGACTGTAAACTGTAGCTTACACAAAGCAAAATTTCTATAGTCAAACAATATCAATTATAAAAAAAATATGCAATATACCTCATCTTGAACTTGTTGTTGTTTTGTTTTACGATTTTATATTTGGTTTTGTTCGACTTGTGTATTTCATACATTTTAGTCGTTTTACGCCCCTTTTGACAGCTCACCATTTCCATTTATTTTTCTTGTTATCTATTATCGCATGAGCTGTTCAGCAACATTCTTAGTTTTTTTAAAATAACTCATATGCAGCCATTTCGTGTGCTTAACAATCACAAAATGCAGGATATAGTCAGATCAAAGAATAAATAATTGCTAATTATCATGAAGTAATGAACATAATTACATTTTATTTGTCTTGCAATTAATTACGATTGATCTACAATATCTAGTTTATATTGATCATTAATCATCTAGTAAATAAATAATGTTCTGAAATTTCATGATTAATTTCCAAATATTTATTATATATATAAAATAAAACAAATTTTGAGCTTAGAACTTGTTAAATATTTGTTAGATTCCGTATAAATATTCCATGGCCGAATCGACTTTAATTCTATGGCCGAACTGGTAGTATGGCCGAAACGACTTATTTCCAGATTACATTCTTCAATTTCTACTTAAATGGTTTGTGCGTTTTGCAATGTGGAAGCTACATGTATTTAATAATAGATTTTTGTCGTTATCAGGACCTAAATTGTGAGTTTTTGGTTAAAAAACATTGGAAAAAAAATTATTAAAATTAAAATTATCTTTATCCATTACTCAATTGTGAAAAACTGTAAGGATCTGACATGGGCAGATTTATTTTTGCCAGCAAATCACATGAATCATATGCATATATATTCTTTTCAACAAAAGGAAATTTTACATTTGTACATTAATTTATGCCCGGTCTTTTCAATCTTGTTTTTCATGAATTAATATTTATTGTATTGATTAAGAATAATTATTATTGCTTTTTGTGGTTTTGACCTATTTCACCTCCTGTAGTGCCAAAATTGGCAAAAAAAATAGACATATGATTTTATAAACCAATTTCTCATGCTCATTATTGAAATTTGCTGACTTTCCAAGTAAAAAAGTAAAAATCTGGACATGAACATGAATTAAAAATCATGAAATAACAAAATAAAATCATATGTGTAAGAAAAACTTCAATATGGAAGTCTAACCCAAGATCCTGGATTTTGAAATTAAAGGCAAAGCACAAAAATTAGAAATTTTCGACAGAATTTAAGTTAATAGGTCTATTAATGCTGTATACATGTAACATGGTGGAATTCAGGTGAATGTAATGAATATTCTTTGAATAAGAGAACACAACCAAAATATAATAAAACTGAAAACTATACCTTGATTGAATCATAGACTATTCTAACTAAATATACCCAGATGACACCAGAGGGTAAAAAAATTTAAATCATAAATGAAAAGAAATTAGATAACCTTACTTACAAGTGGTTATAAAATTTGAACTGGAGTTGTAGATATTACAAGATTACTATTTAGACAAAAGTTTAAGAAATTATACACATAAAAACATATGTAAATCATACAATATTTTCCATCCAAAATAAAACAAATACACCTAAAATATATATTTTGATATAAAATATTTACTAATAGTTCTTTCTGTAAATTGCCAATGATAATAAATAAAACTGGTAGCTCATAGTATGAGTATTTATGCCTAATTTCACAATATTGTAAAGACTAAAAGTTTTCAAATACTATTTATTCAAATGTTGTTGGTGAATCTGTTTTTTTTTTTTATCTTATTTTTTAAAAAAATCATCGCATCATGGATTTTTTTCTGTCCACAATGTACCCTATTAGATGAACCTGAGTAAATTTTTTTTAAAAAAACGTGTATAATCAATTACAAAAATGGGAAGGGGACTTTCCAGGTGACTGATGCTTGAAAATAGACACTCCTTTAAAATTTTATGCAGAACATTGAATATCCAACATAAAAAATACTTCAAACGTGTCGTTATGTAAACACAAGAAAAAACACACTTCATTTTGCATATTTTGATACCCCTGGATATTGAGTAAGAACTATGTAACGGAGTCTCGGGACAGCCTTTTTAACTTGTAAATGAAGACCCGATACTATATCTATTTGAAAAACAAAACATTATAGGCTCCTCACAGTGAAACAGTAAACGAGCGAGATCTGTTCATTGGCTAAAAAGTGGCAACGTGTGTCGCTGTCCATTTTGATGTGCACAAAAATACTCATTTTCAATGTCTCATATGTTCTTAATTTTCAGTGTCGGGTGAATCCAATAGACCAGGATGTAAACGAAATAATTTTTACACATATTTCCATCCCTGTTATTTTAAAGTCAAAAACTAGCACCACGATATTTACACATTTCACACCCGTCATGTCAATCAGAAATTCGAGGCGGGACTAAAAGCGCCATCTAGTGTAAACAATTCTGAAATTATCTCCACCTGTTTCTCTGTAAATAGAATTCACTAGCGTAATGGTCAAAATGGCACTTGGCGGTCTGACTGATAAGTTAACAGACTACTGAGACTCTCCCATGTCACTGTGCAATGATTCCAAAATCAAGAATTAACACGGGATGCCAATAATTGTAATAATTCAATAATGTATTTTGTATTATGTTGTACAGAAAATCACTGATATTTTGTGTTGTCACGACAGCAGCTCCATCCTTCTGCTGTCAAATATTTTATTTATAATGCCACAGATTGTAACTAATGTTGTGACAATAAGCATTCAAGTAAAATATTTATATATCTAATATATCAATTGAAATCATAATAAATAAAATTTTCTTTTTTAAAAATTAAGATAATGTCAATATTAAAAGTGCTATAGTCCTCAGTACAATAAGGTCAATCTTGTCAATAATTATATTTTACTCAAGAACTATTAGGCCACATTAAAGAATATGTCTGATATATTTTAGGCAAGAACTATTTAAATCAAAATAAAAAACCATTTCCAGAAATACTGATAAATTCTGGATCAGTAAAATGTTTGACATCGCGGCCAAAAATGAGGTTGGTCGGGTAACCGAAAACACACATATATTTCATTTTGGCCTTAATCAAACTAAAATCAAATTTGAAGTGACCAGTTGAAAAGAAATTGCTAATGCATAACTAAAATATTTAATAAGTCTCCAATCAAAAGGAGGATAAAACACAAATAAATGAGAAAGGTCAATTTTGCGTAATGAGCTCAAAATCTTTTGGTAATAATAAAAAAATTTGCCAAATCTCAAACAGCCTTTTTTGAACTGGCTATGTGACGTCTTTGCGCACTCTATATAGGAGTAAAACTGCTATAATATTTTCCTTAACATTCTATGTGAAATTGTCAATTTTCAATATTCAACGGATAAGTTACATTTATTTTATATAAAGCAACCAGCATATCATGTAAAAATACATCATGTCAGTTCTTTTCCTCTAAATATCACTTTCAAATAAAATACTTTTTCTACATTTTTACGTTTCTGATATTAAAGAATTTTAGTATTCCATCTACAGGTGAAATTAAGTGACTGAAGTTCATGCAAAATGTCCACATCTTTGAATTTTGAAATGAATGATCCTCAAACAGATGAAATGCGGCCATATGTTTGTCAGATATGTAATAAAAGATTCACACAGAAAGGACATCTGATGACTCATCGAAGAACTCATACTGGTGAAAAACCTTATTCCTGTCATATTTGTAATAAAAGGTTAGTATATCATTTTTTTTTCATATCAATTGTTTTCCAGTTTATCATTTATTACCTCCCCTAATTTCTAACTGGTATAGAACATATTGCAGTAAACTCAAAAAAAGTGTTCCAGCTAACATAAAATAGAAGAGAGCAGCATCCTGTCTCTATTCTGTGTACCTGACTGCTCCATCATTGCTCCCCTCTGCCCTCTGAATCAAGTTTTATTTAAAAGGCAGTGAAAACACATTTTAAAACAAATAAACAAGGCTGAATGTATAAGTTAACTTTGTTATACCGGTAGTGCCCTTTAACTTAAAAATATGACCCTCTGACCTTAAATTCCAGATAGATCACTGCAAATCATGTTATTTATTACTGGAATAAATGTTTCCTGATCATGTTCATATATAATTTACATGTATGTGCATTGTGGGAAAAATAGTTTATTTTGATGAGCCTTATTAGCAGACCTTAGAAATGCAAAGTTTACGGAGAATTTGTCTCCTGTTTTCAAGGCAATTACAAATAAACTGAATATTTTCTGACAATGTACATATATTGTATTTATACTGCAACAATAAATTTTTATCTTTTATCACATTTCTAACCTATTTGCACAAGCTCTTGATGACAGGACCCTATCTTGGGCCTCTCATACCATTTATTTGTACCATAAGAATACAAATATACCATATATTTACTCATAATACATATGTTTACTATCAATGTGCCATTTGACTATATAGCGAAGCGGAACATTGATAGTAAACATGTGTATTATGAGTAAATATATATGGTATATTAGTTTCCTTATGGTACAAATAAATGGTAAAAATTAGAAAACAGATATTTATGGTAATAAGGGGGGGGGGGCTATGAGGGGCCTGTGCCTATTTGGAGAGGAAGATTCTGGTGTGTAATTGAGAGAGAACATAACGTTATAAACAATGTGAACCAGAGCACAAGGAGATGATATAATGCTACTAGACAAATATTAAAGAAAATATTTGACACCCTTCATATCGTTAGAAAGAAGACCATTTAGGATTTATTTTCTAGATGTATTTTGACATCACAACACTTAAAAATATGATACAAATTTGTAATAATCAGGAGAGGTAATAAAAATAAATTGGAAAGCTCAGCCAGGATCAGAATTTGACCTTTTCCCAATGACTTTTAACATAACTTTTACTTCAAATTTCAATCAAGTTTGATCTTGCTCAGCAAGTGAGGTCTCTAAAAGTGAAATGAAACGTTTACAGTTCCTCAGGTATCCTTTCAAAGAGATTTAAAAAGAATGGCATCCTCCCAAGTCAAGGTTTTGTATCCACGTTCGTTCCTACAAACCACTGACATCACACAGTCTTATTTTACGGGTCGGTAGTGAACGATTTTCATTACTTTTCTAGGTCAAAGAGAATCCATTTGTGTCGTAGGTAGACTTTTCTAGGTCACACACCAGGCAGTGATATGTTCGACCTGCAAAATATGAATGTGTGATGTCAGGGGTTTCTAGGAACGAACGTGGATAAAAAAAACCCTTACCCAAGTATGAAAGAATGGTAGAAAATACAGAGAGAGATTTTTAACACATTCTGCTGAAGGGTTCAATTGTTAAAAATAAAACATACTGTCAAAACAAGAGAGACCAGGGTTTTCAATAAGGCATATGATATGATGGCTTGAACAGATAGAAGGGAAATTATGTATCTCTCTGAGTTTTGTTGATTTTTCACTTGCAAAATATTAACAGTAACAATTTTATTCTTATTTGTCCATTGGTGAATTCTGAATTGAAATGCATCAATTTGTTTGCCTTATAATGTGTACAAAACATGTAACAAAGGATTTGATAGGTGACTTCTTTACACAAAATCCAGATATATACATCATGAAGGAGTAGTGCTTTTATTAACTCACCTGGCCATTGACATTGTTATCACTTGACAATTTTTTACATTTTAATCTTCCCCTCTGAAACCACTGGGCCAAATGGAATTAAATTTGGCAGGACGCATCTATGTTAGGTCCTTTATAAAGAATGTCATTTTGTTCCGATCAGACATCAAACATGGCCGCCATGGGCAATTGTTGTTTCTAATTGGCTGAGTTTTCAAAAATCTTCCTGTCTGAAACTGCTGGGCCAAATAGAACCAAACTTGACAGGAAGCATATATTGGAGGTCCTTTATAAATTTTCCTCATTTCGTCTCGATCGGACTACAAGTATGGCTGCCATGGGCAGTTCTTGTTACTGATTGATTGATATAAAAAAAATCTCCTCTGAGTCTGAAATTGCTTGGCCAAATGGAACGAAAGTTGACATAAATCATATATGGGAGGTTCTCTACAAAGTTTCCTCATTTCGTCTAGATCTTGCCAAAAACATGGCTGCCATAGGCAATTCTTGTTTCTCATTGGTTGATGAAAAAAAAAATTTTTCTTCTCTGGAACTGCTTGGCCAAATGGAACGAAACTTGACAGGAAGCATCTATGGCAGGTTCTTTACAAAACTTCTTTATTTCATCCCGATCGAAATACATGTCACCATTGGCAGTTCTTGTTTCTGATTGGCTTGTATTAAAGAATCTTCTCCTCAGAAATCGCTTCCCCAAATGGAACGAAACTTGACAGGAAGCATATATATGGGAGGTCCTTTATACAGTTCTTCATTTTGTCCTGATCGGAATACAAATATGGCCGACAGGAGCAGTTCTTGTTTCTAATTGGCTGATATAAAAATCTTTTCCTTTGAAGTCGCTTGGCCAAATGGAATGAAAATGACAGAAAGGATATAATTGGGAGGTTCTATACAAATTTTCCTCATTTTGTCCTGATCAGGCAACAAACATGGTATCATGGGCAGTTCTTGTCATTCATCGGTTGATAATATTCTTCTTTGCAACCGCTTGGCCAAAAGGAACGAAACTTGACAGGAAGCATCTGTTGGAGGTTTTTTATGAAGTTTCCTCAGTTTGTCCAGATCAGGCGACAAACATGGCCGATTTTAGCAATTCTTGTTTCTGATTGGTTGATTTAAAAAAAAAATTTCTCTTAAACTGCTTGGCCTAATAGAGTCAAACTTGACAGAAAGTGTCTATGACATATAACAAAAATCTACAGAACCGCAGAATTGCTTGAAAACAAACATGGTCTGAATGTTCCTCTTAAGGTGTTCACTAAGTGTTGTTACTCTGGTGTCGATCCCTAATTCAAAATGGCCTTCAGCAGAGGACTTAGGTTTAGATAAGACCCTGTGAGAAATACATGCAAAAATCTTCTGGAAAACCACCAAATTTTAGAATATGCTGACCTGTAAGTAGAAGGACCTTGATGAAGAAAAATTTAGTTCCTACAAGGCTTACTTCACTTCATAATGATAGGGAGAAGTGACCTCTCTTTGAGGTACATCAATAAAAATGACTTTCATGGCAGGTGAGCGATACAGGCTCAGCCCTCTGAGCCTCTAGCTTTTTATGCTTCGTCTTAATGTCACATTAATATAAAGAAAAGCATCATTGCTCTGCCCAGGCCAAATTGAGTAAAATTTCAAGGTAAAAGTTATTGTTTGCTGTTTTGATGAAATTGCATTTTTAAGTCTGCTTGAGTGTCTTTAATTAAATATTTGCATTTAAGTGTATTTAAAAAGAACCTATGATAATATAGTAATGACCTTTTACAGCTATAGTCATATTATATAGTACTCAGCTAAATTGAGTCATTATGATCTATATTTTATGCTTGAGTGACTTTGGTTTTAATTTTTGCATTTAGGTGCATTGTTATTTTATCCTTATGATAATATATTAATGATATTTCACATCTTCGTTCATCGGTATATATATTTAGTACAATACAACTCGGGTACATTTGAGTCATTATAACATAAATTTCATGTTATAGTGATTTTAGTAAAAAAAATTGCATTTTAGTCTATTTCTCAAAACCCTATATTAATATATCAATGATGTCCACAGTGTGGGAGCGGAAATGAACATGTTTTCTGTCAGTTGTTAAGTTGCGATTTTGCGGTCACTTGCAAGGAAGATCGCTCATACTTAATAATAGATTTTTGAATTTTACACAGATTTTATGGAAATTTTAGGTATGTTTCCTCCTTTGACACTTGGCCGTTTACATGCCGATAAAATTACATGAACATTTTTTCACAAATATGATTAATATCACTTTTATCAAGCTTTGATCACAATGCTTCTAACATTTAGTGTTTGAAATTTTGACTTTAAAACTGAATAAGTAAAAAATGGTAAGCAATAAGAAGGTATTCTTTAGGCTATCCAAAAGACAATTCATTTTTATACCCTAAAACCAAATTTTATGGAATTATTTTGCCTATAAAATGAAGTAAATTACTTGCAAACAAACAACACATCATTTCTCTGACTGTATAGGTGCTTGTATGTGTACTGTACAGGCACTTGCAATTTTTGTCGAGCCTGCAACTTTAGTCGCAGAAAGCTCGACATAGGGATGGTGATCCGGCGGCGGCGGCGGCGGCGGCGGCGTTAACTCACTTCCTAAAAGCTTTATATTTTAGAAGGTGGAAGACCTGGATGCTTTATACTTTGTATATAGATGCCTTATGTTACGAAGTTTCAGTCTGTCATATGTACATTGTCCTTGACCTCATTTTCATGGTTCAATAACTGCTTAAAAAAAAAGTTAAGATTTTTTGTAATGTTAATTTCTCTCTTATTATGAGTAATAGGATAACTATATTTGGTATGTGCGTACCTTACAAGGTCCTCATCCCCGTCAGACAGTTTTCAGTTGACCTCGACCCAATTTCAAGGATCAGTGAACAAGGTTAAGTTTTGGTGGTCAAGTCCATATCTCAGATACTATAAGCAATAGGTCTACTATATTTTGTGTATGGAAGGATTGTAAGGTGTACATGTCCAACTGGCAGGTGTCATCTGACCTTGACCTCATTTTCATGGTTCAGTGGTTATAGTTAAGTTTTTGTGTTTTTGCCTGTTTTTCGAATACTATATGCAATAGGTCTACTATATTTGGTGTATGGAAGGATTGTAAGGTGTACATGTCCAACTGGCAGGTGTCATCTGGCCTTGACCTCATTTTCATGGTTCAGTGGTTATAGTTCAGTTTTTGTGTTTTGGCCTGTTTTTTCAAATACTGTATGCAATAGGTCTACTATATTTGGTGTATGGAAGGATTGTAAGGTGTACATGTCCAACTGGCAGGTGTCATCTGACCTTGACCTCATTTTCATGGTTCAGTGGTTATAGTTTAGTTTTTGTGTTTTGGCCTGTTTTTTCAAATACTGTATGCAATAGGTCTACTATATTTGGTGTATGGAAGGATTGTAAGGTGTACATGTCCAGCTGGCAGATGTCATCTGACCTTGACCTCATTTTCATGGTTCAGTGGCTATAGTTTAGTTTTTGTGTTTTTTTGCCTGTTTTTTCGAATACTGTATGCAATAGGTCTACTATATTTGGTGTATGGAAGGATTGTAAGGTGTACATGTCCAACTGGCAGGTGTCATCTGACCTTGACCTCATTTTCATGGTTCAGTGGTTATAGTTTAGTTTTTGTGTTTTGGCCTGTTTTTCGAATACTATATGCAATATGTCTGACAGCATTTACTTTCATTAGAAATACACGACAGGTGAGACATTTTTGTGTGTCAACTCTTGTTTTTTATAGTCACTCGTTTTTCAATATAATGTACTTGGACTATAATATGCAGTTATTTCATGAATATATGCGGTTATTTCCTGAATATTAACACTGTACGTAGTAGAATGTAATATCGCACGAGCTTGCGGGTGTGATACAATATTCTACGAAGGGACATTATTTCCCAATTTTGTGTAATAGCGCCTTCATTGTATATCAAAGAAAATAAGACCTTCCAACCAACCAGGAAAACTACCGATGAGCACTCAGTGTAATATCAGCGCTAATTTTTAGTTGTGTTTAACAAGGAATATTACATTGCATTACAATAACAATTCATATAGCGATAAAGTATTATGCGAATGATAGCATAAAATATTCATTTTGGTGACATAGAATAATCATTTAAGGAATGTTTCCAATTTTTGAACATTTTATACGATATAACCTGGTTTCGGTCAATTTACACATAATAAACCAGCAGTTTATGAATGCCATAAACTGAACCAAACCAGGTTATTGAAATATAACCTGTTCAAAAATTGGAAACATTCCTTATAATTTAATTTCCAAACAAGAATCAATAATGACATTGGACTTAATTTACATGTGGCGGATAAATTAAAGACCAAACCAGGTTATACAGTATAACCAATGTTGGTCTATACTTTTCATCCAATCAAATTAAATTAATAGACACTAATTGTTTTGATACTGGCTTTATCACGTTGAATATCGGTCAAGACGAAGGCGAGACATATATTCAAATTGATGAAGTCAATATTTAGTACATTAGTGTCTATTATTATTTATCGGCGAAGCATCCGCTTTTGACGTCATAATGTATTGCATGATATTTTCGAGTGTTATGTCATGTATACTGAAAAATGTCTGACTATTACATCAAAAGGAAAAAGAATGAATTGCCAATAAACTAAATTTCTCGAGCTTTAGACATCAAAGAAGGTTACTCAAATTACTGATATATTTATTTGCTACGCCCACTTGGGCCACGAAAATATAAACACTGAACAAAGAAACAAACACAAAGTCAATGGTACAAAGTATTTATAAATGTAAAACTCAAATTACTCGATTAGAATCCGATTAACATGCTTGCAAATTAATATAAGAGGTTTTCTGGAAATAAAAGACTAGGAGGTGAGGAGTGAGCCATCTTCAGAAAATTTTTAAGACCCGGGTCTTTGATTTTAATTATCATAAGCGTATTCAGAATGTTATAGAAAAGTAGATTTATAACTAAATACATGTAGTAACACAAATTAACACAATTATATTTGTTATTCATACGTTATAAATGTACTTTGAGCTGCCTACTGTAGCATTAAGATTCAACTTGTAAAGCTGTTTAACCAGGGTTTTATCAGGGATAAATTGATGTCATCACTTAGGAAATTTTACGGTCGTCATCACGAATTGATTGACCGTTACAGTGTTGCAATATAAGATGATGTTGGACCTGTTCCCACTGTCGTAACATTTCATGTACCTCCACCGATTTGTGACTACCACCGGATTGACTTTGTTGGACTTCATGACGGATGTCGTATACAGAGCAGGAACTGCTTACCCTTCCGGAGCACCTGAGTTCACTCCTGGTTTTTATAGGAGTTCGTGTTGTTCATTGTTTTTTAGTTTTCAGTGTTTATTTGTTGTGCTTGTGGATGTTCATTTGTCTTCCCGGGTTTTGTCTGTCTAATGGATTACGTTTTTCAATTGCTCCTTAGGTATATTTTTTTTTTTTTTTTTTTTCCATACATTTTAAAGTAATTTTATCACAAAAACATGAACATACGCATTGGAAAACATTCAGTTCTTTGATTGTGCTGAATTGAAATTTGATGTTTACACGTTCTTTTTTTTTTTGCTCACCTGGCCATAGGCCAGGTGAGCTATTGCCATCACTTGGCGTCCGTCGTCGTCGTCGTCTGTAAACTTTTTCAAACGTTAACTCATCCTAAACTACTGGACCGACTTCAACCTTACTTTGCAGAATTGTTCTTTAGGGCATCTGGAAAATTTCTATCGTTTAAAATTTTTGAAATGTCGAAAAAGATGGCTGTCGTTACTATAAATAGAACATAGGGGTCCATCAGTAGTTTTCTGCAAATAACTTGAAAACGAAAGCAGATATCAAAATTTTGACAGAGGGTCAAAATGTTCAGCACGATGAGATCTACCAGTGTGCAAATTTTTGTTACGATCTTACAACTGATGTAGGAGTTATTGCCCTTTAAATGTCAAATTTGGCAATATTTCGTTTTTCAAGGCTATTATTATGAAAATGAGAAGAGATAGATAATCAATGTAAGAACAAAAGTTGCTCGGTTAATAAAGATCTATGAATGTTCAAAATTTCAGGTCAATCAGACATACCATGTTAGAGTTATTGCCCTTGAAAATGTCAATTTTGTTTGCAGATTTTCCCTTTTTGTGCAATTATTGTGAAAGGAGATAAATAATCAATGTAAGAATCAAAGTCAGGATGTTGTTTATTTATATTTTATTGCTACTTGAAATTATTTTTATTGAAATTCTGTTTAATGTTTTGAATATTTCATCAACATTCAATTCACAATAATTATTTTTTCATTGATGTACTCGTGAGCTTTGGTGCCGAGTGAGGGACCATACTCAAGGTTTTAGCATTTTTTTTTTTCACTTCCATGTCATTTCCTGCAAAATCAGGTAAACTTTTCACTCTTGTTTGTCAAATTTTCAAAATTTTTTTATTAAAAAATCTTCTCCTCTGAAACCGCTGGGCCGATTGGTTTGAAACTTAATAGGAATGATCTATAACATTTCCTCTACAAACGATCCTCAATTTATTTTGATCTGAAATAAAACATGGCTGTCGTAGCTAAAAATAGAATATAGGGGTGCTTTGTTGTTTTTGGCTTATAACTTAAAAACTGTTACAGATATCAAAAATCTGACATGGGGTAAAATTGATCAGCATGACAAGATCTACCTAACCTGAAATTTTGAAGGAAATCCTAAAACCCATTTAGGAGTTATTGCCGTTTTTTTGTCAAATTTTCAAAATTTAACATTTTTTGTCATTTATCTCCAAAGTATTTTAGATAGAAGTGAAATGTAAATTTGAAAAATGTTTGCCATGTTGAGATCTACATACCCTGAAATTTTATAGGAAATCCCAAAACCCATTTAGGAGTTATTGCCCTTTTTTGTCAAATTTGCAAAATTTTAACATTTTTGCATTTATCTCCAAAACTATTTGAGATAGAAGTGAAATATAAATTGAAAAATGTTTGCCATGTTGAGATCTACCTATCGTGAAATTTTGAAGGGAATCCAAAATTCTATTTAGGAGTTATTGGTTTGTAATTTGAGGTCGGGTTCTGTTACATTTATTTAAGGTTCACCCTTATTCCTGGTCAATTTTGTCAACTTCCTGCCAGGACTACCACCATCAGGGAACATATTTTAACATTAAACCTTATGAAAAATAAATCTTCAACAAATTTTCCCTGAACAATTGAACCAATTGCAACAAACTTGGTCAAATAGTTGATTAATTGTCCAATGAAAACCAGACTCCAGGTGAGCGATACAGGCTCTGGTGAGCCTCTTGTTTTTTTTTTTTAACAACAAAACATCATTTATTGCACAACATGTTGTTAACAATCTCCTAAATGGTACAACGATCCCAATTAGGTACTTCCGTATGAATTAAATAAATCAGATGAACCAGAGGATTCAACTAATTAAATAATAAAACATTACATATTAATTATATATAGTTTTCAATTGCATGTTAATATATTTATTTTATCATATTTCCTTCATATTTTTTTTGGTTTTTTGTTTGAAATTATTAAAATTCTGATATATGATTGTCACATTGCCCAAATAAGCCCGGAATTATATCCGGAAATGATTTATAATTTATTGATCGGTTTGTTGACAACGATAACTACACACGTGGCATGTTTGTTTTTATGATATGATAAAATAATGGATATATATATGAATTGTAATACAGGTAATTACATATATTGAAAGAAAATGCATTACGTTGTAATCATTTAAACGTTGTATATTAAGACAGGCTAGTCTAATATGTTTTTTACACTATCATGGGAGAAAACTGGTTTTGTACATTTAATAAGAGAAAATAAAAACTACATGTACTACTACTACAAAATGTAGATGTAATAACTAGGTCATTTCATCGAGCAGTGCTAGAACTCTTTTTATAAATTTGTCATTTCTGTATACATACGCTGTATCTTTGTATTCTTTGACAAAAATATTAAAGACGTTTATTTGTTTTTGTTTGTTATCTGATATGTATATGTGCATTTGTGTATTGTAAATAATATGACTGTGAGAAGGAGATTTATAGAATAGTATGCTTTGTCATCTATTTTGTAACCCAATATTAAGTGTTTAAGGAGTAAAAGATGTGGTCCTAGATTTAGTTTGTGTAGTAATAATTTTATTTTTTGCCAGAATGATTTAGGTCAGAAAAAAGTGTTTATAATCTTCTACTTCATGGCAAACAGTGCATTTGTTGTCAGTTGTGATCTTCCAGACATGTAGGATTTGTTTGTTTGGTAATATACCATGAAGTATTTTCCATCTAAATATTTTCAGTTTGTTATGTTGAAGATGAGTGAAAATGAAATTTAAAACATGTTGAAATAATTGATTGTTTTCTAAATTGAATGTTTTTTTTCCATTTGTTAAAGCTTGCAGGTGGATTGGTTTGTACATGTATATTGTTTAAAAATTGGTAGAAATTTTTTGTATCAAAATCTTGTATATTCATTTTTTATCTTTTGTTTTTTAAATAAAGATTATTGTCACTTTTAACTTTTGTTTTTGTTGAGTTTTCAGTTTTTAATGTATTTATCCATTCTTTAGGGATGGACTGTTTTAGTAAAGTAAATTCAGATATCCAATTTGACTTCTTTGAGAGTTTATTTAAAATAATTTTTGTTGAAATTTCACCAGATTCATCAATTATGTCATTAATAAATATTATATCATCTTTAATCCATTGTTGGAAGAGTAAGCAATGGTTTTATACAATTATTTCCCCACAAAATTTCTTGTCTGATTGTTTTATAATCTTTACTATTTACTTTTTGAGGTTTATCTATATTTATCCAAACTTTGACCATGTCTAAATAAAATTCTGGTAAAACGTATTGTATTTGTTTGATTAAATTAATTGATTTAGGTTTCATATTAAAGATGAGAAAGTTTTTTCCAAATTTGTTGAAGTAGAACAATGGTATTATTTTCCAGTTAGCAATATTTTCTGATTTCAGGCGTTTGATCCATGTTAGTTTTATAGCCGCTAAAAATTCATCAATGTTTGTTAGTTTTAGGCCTCCATTTACATATTGTTTACTAAGAGTGACTCTGCTTATCTTTTCTGATTTACTGTCCCAAATAAAATTATATATTAATGATTTGAACTTACTTAGATATTCTTTACGAATTGTTACAACAGAGGCTAGAAAAGTAATGTTTGGTAGTATAAAACTTTTAACAACAGTTATTTTGCCTAACATTGTAAGTTTTCTTTTTTTCCATGAGTTTATTGTTTTTTCAGATTTGTTTAGAATTCTCTCCATATTTAGTTCATTACATTTTTCTTTATCAGTTCCAAAATAAACACCTAAACTTTTAATGGGGTTTGTATTCCAATTAATGTTTTCTACTTTTTCTTTACAGTGTTTTAATCTTCCTAACCATATACCCTCAGTTTTTGTACGATTGAGTTTTAGACCTGACAGTGAACCAAATGTTTCTAAAAGGTTTAAGGCTAGAGATATATCTTGTTTTGTTTTTAGAAATAATGTTGTGTCATCTGCTAGTTGTGAAATTTTTAGACAATGATTAATGGAATCTAATTTGATTTGGAAGCCTTTAATATTATTATCTTGTCTTATTTTACAGGCTAGAATTTCTACACTTATGACGAAAATTAATGAACTTAAAGGACAGCCTTATCTGATACCTCGAAAGATGTTGTATAGAGTCTTAACCCATTGTATAAAGGAATTTGGTAAGCCAAACTTATACAGTGCTTCGTACATAAATGTCCATTCCAGGGAATCAAAAGCTTTAGAGAAATCAACAAAGAGTAATGCCCCTTCAATGTTAAATTTTTCTGAATAGTCAATAATGTCTTGAATTTGACGTATGTTGAATCCTATATAACGATTTTTAATATAACCATTTTGATCAGTATGAATAATTTTTGAAAGAACCGGTTTAATCCGTTGAGCAATGGCATATGCCATAATTTTTACATCAACATTTAATAGAGTTATTGGGCGGTAGTTATCTAGAATTAAGGGGTCATTTTTCTTAAACAGTAAAGATATTACACCTATTTTTTGTGATGTTGTTAGTTCTTGTTTTGTATAACAATCATTGAAAACTAAAACAGCAAATTCTTTAAGGTCACCCCAAAATGTTTTGTAAAATTCAACAGATAGGCCGTCTAAACCTGGTGATTTGTTTAATTTCATATTAAATACTGCATTTGTACATTCACCTATTGTTAATTTACCTTCTAAAGTTGTAGATTCTATTTCATTTAATTTGTGATCGATTTTTGTTTCTTTAATATAATTTTTAATATCTTCAGTATTAGGATTAGTACTTTTATACAAATTTTCATAGTATTCCTTTTCTAAATTTGAAATTTCAGAAGTGTCAGTTGTGATTTTACCATTTTTATTTTTTAATGCAGAAATGTTCTTTTTTGTTTGCCTAGATTTTTCAAGACTGAGAAAGAATTTTGTATTTTTTTCTCCCTCTTCAACCCATTTAATACGAGATCTAATTTGAGCTCCTTTTGATTCTGATATATATATATCTGCAATGCTTTTTTCAATCTTATCTATTTCATTTATAACATTTTGACTTGGTTGTTGAATTTTATTAAGATTTTTTAATTTTGACTCTAAATGTTTTGTTTTATTTTTCTTTTCAGATGATAGTTTTTTGCAGAAAGCAGAGGTTACTTCCCTTACTTCGATTTTAAAAATATCCCAAAGAACTGCAGGTTTGTTGGTTAGTAGTTTAGTTTTATATGTTGTGATTAAACCTTTTATTATTTTGTGATATTCTTCATTGTCGAGAATACTATTATTTATTTTGAAGAATCCATTACCTTTTTTGTGACTTTGCAATCTAATATTTAGTGATCTAGCTTGATGATCTGTTGAGCTAATTAATGCTGGTCTGATATCTGCAGATTTTATATGTGGTCTAATGTCGTTTGAAATAAGAAAATAATTTATTCTACTTGCTTCTTGTTTATTTTTTCTTCTCCATGTAAATTGTTGTGTTGAGGGATTCAATTCCCTCCAAATATCTATCAGCTTGTGTGTTTTAATAAGTTTGTTTAGGTTACTTACTGGTTTTACTTTAGAATTGCTTTTTCTATCAATTTGTTTGAGTGTTTCATTCATATCACCAGCAATAATCAGTATTCCCATTCGGTTTTCTTGGATCAGTTTATCTACTTTATTAAAGAAAGAGTTGCGTTCTTTAACATGATTAGGAGCATAGATGTTTACAAGAGTGTAATTGTTGTTTTCAATTTCAATGTTTATGATAATGAATCTCCCATCTTTGTCTTTAATTTCATTTATTAGTTTATGATTGAGATTTGGTTTGATAAAAATGGAGACACCTTTTGATTGTTTGTTACCAAAACTATGATATTTTAATTCATTATTTTCTTGATTGAGTGTATCTACTAAACTATGTACAAAGTGAGACTCCTGAATAAAAAGGATGTCACATTTTTTATTTTTTTTCCAAAGTTCTAGTCTGTGTCATTTGTCTTTGTTGCCTAAACCTTGACAATTAAGAGAACAAATGTGTAATTTTGTATTCATGATAATTGTTTTTTATTCTTACAGAACAGATTTACAAAAGCATATTGCAAAAATGACAACACATTGACTTTACATCTTCATGTTAAATACATATTTACAACATAGAGACACAACAAATAAAGATACAAAAATGATAACGAAAATATCTTATTGACAATACTTAAAAAAGATAATACAGGATCACAAATGTGAGAATGTGTTCTGATTATGTTTAATGCATTCTTTATTTTATATTTATGATATATTAGTATGTTCTTGTAAATAAAACAATTTTCTATTGTAGGTACACAAGGAAGATAACTCATGGACTTTCTAGAGACTATTGATTTGACTGTGATGTGCAAAAGGAAAACCAAAAAAGAAAGACAACTCTCATATATTTTAACCAAGGGAGACATTAATCTTGATTCATTATAGCATCTATTAATGTATTTAAAACCAAAAATTTGTATTGAAAATGCAGAATTACTCAAAAAAAAAATTTAAAAATTGTTTTAACAGAAAAGGAATGGCTATTGAAATGTTTTTGCATAAGTCGTTTTGCTATTCTTTTTTCTTTTAAAATATTTTTCTGTGATATGTCAAGTTTGACAATTTTGTTCAATGTATAGAAATTGAAAATAGTTTTTTTCCATAAACATTTTTATACATATAAAGATGTATAACAACTTCAATTTTATTTGTTTACAACATTTTTTTATTTTTAATAACCTTTACATCATTCAAGTATATGAAATCTAATATTTCATCATACTTATATTTTTTTGGTTGTTTTTTTCTTTTCATAAAAATATTTTTTTTTATATTTCTGAATAAACACTTCAAATCACATACAAAATAATGCAATATAAACAAGCTATAATATATATATATAGTTGAAGACATGATGGTATATTATATATATATATATATAAAGTGTAAATAAGAAAATATTGAGTTTGCTAATTATTTTTCTTAAGATAGTAAAAACTTGCTTGTGACATATATTATTGATCATTGACATTTTATGTTTTTGCTTTTTGTGGTTGTATTGACTTTCCATGCAGTTCTGACGTAGGCGTTGTTGCTGATCTTTTCCCAGTCTTATTGTTTGGAGTGTCCACATTGCTGGATTTGTTTTCTGAACTTATGTATTTTTCTAATGTTTCTTGTTTTTTTTCTACTTTTGTCTTTTTGTCTCTTTTTTTTGTCTTTTTTTGCTTGTTCTTTTCTTCATTTTGTGCAATATCAGGTGCTTTACCAACAGTAGATTGGGACTGATCAGTTTGAGTTAGCTGATTCATTGGAATTGGTTTGTCATTCGACTCCTTAGTTTTTTCTGTTTCAGCTACATTATTTTCATCTGCATCTGATTCCTGTTCAGTGCTACAGTCAGATTGTTCGGTATTGGTTTCATCATCATGACAACTTTCGTTGTCGTTCTGTTCTGATTGATATGCATGTGCATCAGTGTTACCAGAATCATCATTTTCAGTGAATGGTTCAGCGCATTCAGACTGTTTATGACCTATCTGATGGCATTGTTTACATTTCCAATCATTAGGACATTGGAAGAATATGTGTCCTGTTTCCAAGCATTTTATGCATGTTTTGTCTGCGTAAGATTGCTTTGGCTGGTTTCGATAGAAAATTGCAGCTTTGTATTTTCCAATTTCCACATATCTGGGAATGGGTTTACTAAATGGGTCACACATGTAAATACGATCTCCGGTGAGGCAATTTGTGAGCAGTCCATCAATAAGTAACCGTTCTCTCTGCATATTACGAATGCAGCAGCCAGAACGTTCCAAGAATCTTGATATCTGACCATCATCAGCAGAGCAATGAATGTCTTTTACTCTTATTCTGATATAATTAGGGTTCTCATTTTTTGTCACATATGGATTTCTTGCATAAAGATTTACTTTTTTCTTTCGAATCACCAGACCATTAATGAGGAGTTTGTTACTATCTTCTTCTTCATCAGGGTATATTCTCCACATACCTCTGACACATTGAAGACCTTTTAGATGGGAGGTCTCGATGTGTTCACCCACTGCTTTGTAAACTTCCTTGTGGAACAGAAAGATGTCCTTATTTGGTTTACCACTACCAAATATATCTGATTCCAATAGAAAAACTGGTTTTGTTTGACCAAGGGTTTCATCATTATCATTGCTTGCAACTTTTGCGTAGTTTTGATTAACATTTTCAGAACCAAGTTTACTTTCACTTGTCGCCATCTTGTTTGTATAGTACATGCACTAAAAGTTTTCAATAAATTTATTATTTTTGCTTTACCTATGCATATATATCATACATCGAGGAGTGCCAATATCTGTAGCAAAACTGTTCACAATCAATAAGTATCACAAAAGGATGTTTTGAAAAGGAAATCTAAATTTTTCGTGAGACGACTAAGAGCCTGTGGATCACTTCAGCCGCTTACGCCTTTTGTCCTCTTTTAATAGATCATAGTATTACACTCACAGTTCATATCAACATTTACACTTACCTGCCTCTTAACTAATTGCAATTTCCCTTCCTTCCCCGTATAATCTCGTCGGTTTTTAGCTGTATCCTACCCCCACCATTATCTCCCTTTGTTAAACTCTTCAGTTTTCTCTCGACGCCGCCATTTGTCAAGTTGGACAAAAAGGTAACATCGTATAATCGTATTTTATTGACCGTTATATTGGTCATCTAGATTCGTATTGTGATGGAAAATCGTTTTAAGGGTTGTGTGAAGTGCGATGGAAGGATGAATGTGATTGACAACCATGATGAATGCTATAAACATCGTGTTTGTAACGAGTCTTTTCCATGTGACATTTGCCGCGATTGGGATAAAGAAAAAAGGGAATTAGTTGTAAAAATGATCGGCAAAAGCCTTTGTAAAGGGAATAAGACAGTGCCGGCTTCTAATAGATCCCTCTGTGTAGGGGGATCTAAAACAAGTGTTGAAAATTCGTCTGTGGAGGCGGATATACAACAAACATCGGAAGAGCCAGGGACGCAATCTGTCTGCGCTATAAATCTGGCGGACTTAATAGAGCAAGAGGTCAAACAACAGATGGCATCTATGATGAAGACAGATAAAACTTCTAATGTTGTTTCTTTAGAAAACCAGGCAAAATCAATTAAAAAATCGGACCGTCCACATTTTAATAAATTTTTACCTGTGGATGACCAACAATCAGTTATGGAATCTGAACAGTCTTCAGTTCGGAATAATGATGAGTTGTCTTGTAAATAAGTAAATAAGGAAATAAGTTGCCAGATAGTGAACATGCAAAAAAATCCTGTACAATATGTAAATATGATTTCCCAAGTAGGGGCACGTTTACTGATGTTTCACAGGGAGTGGACACAGATAACGCAAGATCGTTGGGTGTTGGACGTCATAAGAAATGGCCTAAGGATGGAATTCCTGTCATGTCCAGGATCAAGAATAAAAGAAACTTGTGTACCAAGGAATGGTGTTCAAGAATTAGTTATTGTAGAAGAAATAAATACTTTATTAGAAAAATGTGTTATAGAAAATGTACCAAGGAACGAAGAAAATCAAGGCTTTTACAGCACAGTGTTCGTAGTTCCAAAGAAACAAGGCGGTTTAAGGCCAATCTTAAATTTGAAACCGCTAAATCAATATGTAGTGCCAAGACATTTCAAGATGGAAACTCTCCGATCCATTATGAAAGGGTTGAAAACAGGAGATTATGCTGTGACTTTAGATTTGACCGATGCTTACTTCCATATTCCCGTTCATCGTCAGTTCAAACAGTTTCTACGGTTCCGGTTTCTAGGGAAATCTTACCAGTTTCGAGCAATGCCATTCGGACTACGGTCAGCTCCGAGAATATTCACCAAGATTATGGCAGTGGTAGGAGCTTTTCTGAGAAAAAAATTGATTCACATATTTATGTACCTGGACGATTGGCTTCTGATAAATTCGAAAAAAGCCATTCTAATGAAGCATCTGCAGTATGTGTTAAAGTTGTTGAAGGAACTAGGTTTGATGGTAAATCTGAAGAAATCTGTCTTAGCTCCAATGCAGGACCTAGGATATTTAGGTGCTCACTTCCATCTACAACAAGGAATAGTGACTCCAACCGAGAACCTATACTTTTAATAATTCAGACATTGCAGGCATCTACAAGTACTCAAGCTATTGTGATTCTCAGGCTCTTGAGACTGATGGCATCGTGTATTTATCTGATACCGATGGGACGTTTACACATGCGCCCTATACAGCTGTACATGTTAGCTTGGTGGCGACCGAATGTTCAACCACTAAGTCACTGCATTCCTGTGAAAATGAGTCTAGTACAACATTTAGCATGGTGGACAGTAAGAAAGAATGTTTTTCAAGGAATGAATTTACAAGAACCAATTTATCAAATGACGCTAGTTACAGATGCTTCGGAGATGGGATGGGGAGCTCATATAGACAGCTGGCAAACAGCGGGAATTTGGTCTCCGCAGGACAGCAAGAAACACATAAATTGGTTGGAACTGAAAGCTGTGATGTTAGCATTACAGGAGGCTCAACATTTAGTCAGAAAGAAAGTAATTCTTGTCAGATCAGACAACACGACAGTAATAAGTTATATAAACAAACAAGGAGGAACACTCTCGGCAGAACTGTGTTATCTGACTTGGCAAATGTATCAATGGTGCATACTACATCAAGTGACGAGAAGAGCAGTTCATATACCGGGACGTAAGAATTTTTTGGCCGATGCTTTATCGCGAGGAAAAGACATGATCCGCATGACGGAGTGGACATTGGACAATACAGTAGTGAATCTGATTTTTTATCAAATGGGTATGCCATCAGTGGATCTGTTTGCGACTTGGCAAAATCACAAGCTTCCAGTGTATTGTTCACCAGTGCCAGATGTAAATGCTCTGCACATAGATGCATTTGCTCTCAAATGGACAGGGATATATGCCTATGCGTTTCCTCCACCGGTTCTCATACCACGAGTTCTTCAGAAAATACGACAGGAAAATTGTACAGTCATTCTTGTGGCTCCAATGTAGCCAAGGCAGTCATGGTACCCACAGTTGTTGGAAATGTTAATAGAAATTCCAATAAAACTTCCAAATGTACCGGAATTGTTGTACCAAAAACGAAACAGTGTTCAAATATATCATCAGGATACAGAGGTACTAAATCTTGTGGTATGGAAGTTGTCAAACTCAACCATCAGTCAAAGGGATTTTCTGAACAACTTGCAACAATTATGGCAAATGCCCGAAAGTCGTCAACTCAGTCAGTTTATGATGCAAGACTCGGAATATACAACGGTTGGTGTGAAGAACGGAATATTGATCCCATTAAGGCATCTATTCAAGATATAGCTGAGTTCTTTATGTACCTTAGTTCAGTTCGGAAATGCAAACCTAGGACAATAACTGGCTACAAGTCGGCTATTGCACTTGTTCATGAGGACAGTGACAAAATTTCATCAAATTCTGACTTATCCTCCCTAATTAAAGGGTTGTTTAATATGAATCCCACTGTTCGTCCGCTGACACCAAATTGGAATTTACCTCTGGTTCTATTAGTGTTAAATAAGTATCCTTTTGAACCATTACAAACAGCAGATTTAAAGTTCTTGACTTTTAAAACGGTATTCTTATTAGCGTTAGCATCAGCTTCAAGAGTCAGTGAAATTCACAGTTTAACACTGGATGATGGACATTTCAGAAATGAACAAAGAGGGATAAGACTTCTTCCTAATATGCAGTTTCTTGCAAAGACACAAACACTTTCTAAAGCTTGGGAACCGTTATTTATTCCGAAATTTGACATTTATGCTACAGATCCATCTGATTTAACACTTTGTCCTTGTCGTGCGTTAAAAATATACATTCAACAAACAAAGGGATTAAGGAAGTCTAATAGACTGTTTATGACATTTCAAAAGAATAATCATAAGGAGGCTTCTAAAGATTCTATAGCTAGATGGATAGTTAGTACTGTGCGATTTGCATATGAAAATGCAGGCAATGACATTTTAAAAACAGTGCGTGCACATGATACACGAAGCTTATCAACATCTTGGGCTCTTTTTAATGGTGCTTCTTCATCTGAAATCTTAAAAGCAGCACATTGGAGCAATGAAACAACTTTTACATCCTTTTATTTGAGAGATGTACCAGATCATCAGGAAATTTTTGCCAGAGCAGCTATCTTGGATTCTGCTATGAGGGCTATACGCAAATAGGTAAATATGTTATTTTATTAATCCTGTTTGTCTTCCTCTCCCACCACCTTCATGGGCTGCAAATTCTTGCAATTAGTTAAGAGGCAGGTAAGTGTAAATATTGATATGAACTAGGATTTTTGGGGGTAAAATCCTTGTTCATGATGTATTTACACTTACCTGCCTCGCCCGCCCTCCTCCCCTCTTGAGGAATATTATTATATTCTGTCTCGAGAAACTGAAGAGTTTATCAAAGGGAGATAATGGTGGGTGTAGGATACAGCTAAAAACCGACGAGATTATACGGGGAAGGAAGGGAAATTGCAATTAGTTAAGAGGCAGGTAAGTGTAAATACATCATGAACAAGGATTTTACCCCCAAAAATCCTAATTACACAATGTGTGTTGCGAGCAACCTGAAACCTTGAGTGTGTGTCATCTTATGACGAAATACGCATTAAACTTTTCACACAAGATATCAAGCAACTATACAGCAAACCTTTTTGTCTTAGCAAGTACCTATACAAACCAAGTTTGTATTGTTTCACATTCATTTCAATATAGGAAATTAACGAGGCAACATAAGAAATTCATATTTAACCTGAAGATTAAAGGTTCATTTTAGTATTCAAAATAAAAATTATTTATAGGAAGGGATAAAGAAATCACGTTTACAAAGTATTTGAAGAAGCATGTTGTACCAACAATAGATGATTTTGAAACATTTTTTACTAATATGTCTGTTACAATGAATAAATGTAGGTTTTAACAAGCATGAATGAATAACATCTTATTGTTTTAAATTCTTATCCATTTATTTCATTGAAAAATATTTTTGTAAACATGGAAAATAGTCAGAAGCTTACCTTCCCCAAAGCGTTTATCCTTATCTAGCGCTTGACAGAATCGCAACTCAAATGTTGAAAAAAATACTGTACACTTCCGCTCCCACATTGTGATGTCAATATGTCAGAAAATGAAATTAGTACTGGTACTGTGGTTTCATGATTTTTCATGCCATATCAATTAATATAAGTAGGATGTAATATGAAACTCTCATTTATTTGAAATAATTCTAAAATGATTCCATGTCATAAATAATAGATTGCAATTAATTTATTAAATGTTCACGAGGAAGTAGCATGCAGGATGTATAGAAATATTCTCTAGTTTAAACTTTATTCTTAAATGTTGCCCTCTGATCTCTCTAATTCTTAACAATGTTCTGAAATGAATCAAATTTTCCAAAAAACTTTCAACCGACTCGGTGGTCTCGTGCTCGCCTCAAGTGTGGAAGGTCTCGGGATCAATACTGCTTCTCTGCCAAGAACGTGGCATCTAGTAGTATAAGAAAAAGGATTGGTTGGCTCGGAGTCAGCATAATGTGTCTCAGTGTCATGAGCTACATGTAGCATGTTAAGAATTGGGTTCAGCATGTTGTTCTAGTAGTAGTACAAAGAAGGGTTCATATTCGTATTATATCAATATGTTCAGTTCTTGTACTGCTATGCATTAAATAATTGCCACTGGACGTTAAACAATAATTCATCCATTCGTATCTCTAATATTTTCTAAATTTGAATTAATGTATGAATCCTATTTTCAGGTTTTCTCAATCTTCACATTTAAATACACACAAGAGAATTCATACTGGTGAAAAGCCATATTACTGTACGGAATGTGGCATGGGTTTCTGCCGTAAACGGAGATTAGAGAAACATATTGTACTACATAATCAGTTTGTAAATATAAACTCAAAAATAGAAAATTTACAAGGATTATTACAGCCCAATAGTACTTCAAGTGCGTCACAAGCAGTATTTCCGAGTACTTTTGCAAGTAATCTGAAAAATATCTGAAAATTCACAACTTCATCGTCGTAAACCGTCACAGGTTAACCACATAAATAACGATGAGGTAACAGAAAATTCTGCAGAAAAGGAGGAGCAAGATAAAGTTGTTGTAAAAACAAGGAGGAGAAAATTATGATATATCACAAAATTTTAACCCCTCTAATGAACTTACTGAAAACCGTGAACATCAGGATCACAATATGGCAGATGTTGACTTACCCCATAATGAACCCATGAAGAAAGAGACAATGCAGAGTTTGTAGGTGGAGATTTCAACAATACT
Organism: Mytilisepta virgata; assembly: GCA_028015205.1. NCBI lineage: Eukaryota > Metazoa > Mollusca > Bivalvia > Mytilida > Mytilidae > Mytilisepta > Mytilisepta virgata. Next base: position 23,494,231 of record CM051515.1, read on the forward strand.
GGAAGTCCGTCTGGGGATGATATTGACTTAGACAGAAATAGTATCACAAGTGAAAGTACTGGTAATCTCTCTGGTTCTGAACAGAATCATCCCTTATTTCATCCAAAACAAGGGATGGGATTTGGTCCTAGACATGGGATGGGATTTGGTCCTAGACAGGGGATGGGATTTAGAGGATTCACGGCAGGATTTAGAGGATTCAGGGCAGGATTTAGAGGGGTTAGGAAAATGCTTCATGGATTCAAGATCAGAAAGCTCAGTCAGCTTGAAAACAGCTTAGACAGGTGTTTATCAGCACAATTAAATATACACCATTCGAACAAACCAGACGAATCCTCTGCTCAGGTTGGAGCTAACAATCGTATTAATCTTGTTAATTTTACCAGTGCTGATTTATTGACACATATGATGTCACGAGATGACGTGTTTAAATGTGATTTTTGTTGTATGATTTTTCAAGATGCTGCTATGTACCACTTACATAAAAGTATGCATGATAAAATGGATGTGAGATGTTGTAATTTATCGGTAAAATGGCTCAAGATAAATATGACTTTATTGCACATTTTCTTAGTGAACACAAATAGCAATGGTCAATAGTACAAATTAAAAAAAAAAAATTCTTCGATATCCTAGAAAATTCCTGGTCTTGATACAGTTGACTTTCAATAAATCAAACTTTATTTTTGTTTAAATATATCTCTTCAAATAAAAAAAATTATATTCGGTTTACCTGGTACATACATTGGTTCTGTATATATTTTTTTTGTTAGAGGCTTAGAAACACATTGGTTCTGTATATATATTTTTTTTGTTAGAGGCTTAGAAACAGGACTGAAATGCAAGGTTTACCTATCATTATACCCCCGCTTTTTTCAAAAGCGGGGTATATAGTATTCGTTGTGTCCGTCCGTCCGTCCGTCTGTCCGTCCATCTGTCCGTCCGTCCGTCCGTCCGTCCGTCCGACCTTTGTATCCGCAACTCCTCCTAAACTACTGAATGGAATTTGATGAAACTTTCAGAGAATCTTCATCCCATGATGGCATTGTGCACCTCCTATTTTAGAATTTGATCGGACCAATTTTTGGGGTTTCCCATAGAAAAACATGGACTTTGACTTTCAATGTGATAGGGGGTACCATGATGCCATCCGCAACTCCTCCTAAACCACCGTATGGAATTTGATGAAAATTTCAGAGGATCTTTATTACATGATGTCATAGTGCACCTCCTATTTTAGATTTTGATCTGATGAATATTTGGGGTTACCCATACCAAAACATGGACTTTGAAATTCATTGTGATAGGGGTACCATGATGCCATCCGCAACTCCTCCTAAACCACTGAATGGAATTTGATGAAACTTTCAGAGGATCGTTATTACGTGATGCCATAGTGCACCTCCTATTTTAGATTTTGATCTGATGAATATTTGGGGTTACCCATACCAAAACATGGACTTTGACATTCATTGTGATAGGAGTACCATGATGCCATCCGCAACTCCTCCTAAACCACTGAATGGAATTTGATGAAACTTTCAGAGGATCTTTATTACATGATGCCATAGTGCACCTCCTATATTAGATTTTGATCTGATGAATATTTGGGGTTACCCATACCAAAACATGGACTTTGACATTCATTGTGATAGGGGTACCATGATGCCATCCGCAACTCCTCCTAAACCACTGAATGGAATTTGATGAAACTTTCAGAGGATCGTTATTACATGATGCCATAGTGCACCTCCTATTTTAGATTTTGATCTGATGAATATTTGGGGTTACCCATACCAAAACATGGACTTTGACATTCATTGTGATAGGGGTACCATGATGCCATCCGCAACTCCTCCTAAACCACTGAATGGAATTTGATTAAACTTTCAGAGGATCTTTATTACATGATGCTGTAGTGCACCTCCTATTTTAGATTTTGATCTGACCAACATTTGGGGTTTCCCATACCAACACATGGACTTTGCCATTCATTGTGATAGGGGGTACCAGTATGCCATCCGCAACTCCTCCTAAACCACTAAAGGGAATTCCATGAGACCTTCAGAGAATCTTTATCACATGATGCCATAGTGCACCTCCTATTTTAGATTTTGATCTGACCAACTTTTTGGGTTTTCCATAGCAAAACATTGACTTTGCCATTCCTTGGGATAGGGGGTGCGGGGGTATCAATTAGTGAGCTTTGCTCACAGTATTTCTGGTTTTTTATTGTTTTTGCAGAGTGCAAAATAAAATTTATATTCAGATACACTGTACATATATTTCATCTCAGAAACTGAAAATGTGTTCGTGAGATGATTCAGAAAGATATTTTTAGTGTAAAATGGCAGCTCTATCAGAGGACTGTCACGCACAACTTCATATTTACCAACGCAGGTCAAAGTAACATCATAAACAAGCCCATGGCCGAATAACTTTTATCTTTATGTAACCCTTTTTTAGTGCACAACAAATCTCAGACATCTAAAAGTAGAATTGTTATTTTTGGTTCCGAGTGAATACTTTGCACTTTATTTATTCATGAAATCTACAGACTGAAGTAACTTCAAGTTGACTGAAATTGTTTGATGGTTTTGTCAGGAGTAAGAGAATGATAATCACAACAAAATTTGTCTGTTCCATTAAAATTTTGGGAAAAAATTTAGTCATACAATGTACTATTTACTGAAAAATTCAAAAATATTTATTTCGGAATTTGATAAAATATTAATGTTAACTGGTAAGAAATTACACAATAAAAAATCATATATTTAGAGTATTATTTTTCTTTGATAGTCATTCTTTACTTATATATGTAGTAGTTTTGTTTATTATTAGTATTATTTTTAATCTTTTTAATGCTACGTTATTTTATTCACATTTGGATTAAATTGTTCAAAAATGATTAGTTGTTTATTTTAAAGACTTATCAATATGTGTTGTAATTATTTGTTAGAGTTAATTCCCCTTAATTGCTTTGTTATGAATTTATAAGATTCTTTTCCATGTTTATGTTATAGTAAGTGTTTTTAAATACTTTAAATTGTGCAAAAAGTTACTATTTTTTATTTAAGAAATTAATTGCCAAGTTTTCTACATACAAAATGCAGTATATATGTGCACATGAGCTATTTATTTGTATTATGTTTCTCAATGAGTGTAAAAATTTTTATTCTTGTTTATTACATCTGTACTGCAAACAGGCGGGAAAGATGGATAAAGTTTGATTTCTTAGTAACTATTAAATAATTTAATGCTACTTTCAAGATGTTGTATTTGTATATAAATTAAAGTATCTTTAAGAATATATTTTTTTCCTCACATTTCCAAGAAATATTTAAATGAACAAGGGAAAGGTTCCTTTTGTTTTAAAAATAAAAGATGCCTTTGGGATCCAAATGCAGTGAAGGTTATCCTTGTTGAAAGGACATTGAGCAAGATCTAGAAGTAAAACATTTTACCTCTTTTCCCGTTACAAGTTATAAATTATGCATACTAATGGGAAAAATTAAACTTAAGATTTAGATGATAAGATGTGTGGTTCCCTGGTTCCTTTCCAAGTTTGTTGCCTTTATAAACTCACCTGGCCTATAGGCCCTGTGTGAGCTTATGTCATTACTTCGCGTAACATCGTCCGCATCCTCAATGAAAGACCAACCTTTGGTTCTGGCCACCAGAGACCATCTTTGATTTTAATTGGCCAATTTTCTAATATGAAATCTTTTGAAACTTTGCAGCATTGATGACAGCAATATCCTCTACAAACGATCCACTTTTGGTTGAGATTCGTTTGTTGCTCAACCGCTGCGGCTGTTTTAAATTTCCATGGAAACCATATGGGAAAGGACTTCTTTGTCATTTGCTCAGGAGCTTATGGGCAGATTGTAGCCGTTGTTTTTAGCAATCTGATATGGGAGGATAGATCATATTACCCATTATTTTTTGGAGGGGGGGATCAAAAGTCAAATGTCAAGGTCACTTTGACATTTTGAATTCTTCTGGATACAAGAGACCTTAAGATAGATTAATAGAAGCCAGTGAGCAATACAGATTTATGTGAGCCTCTAGTTTTGTTTTATTATGACAAAATGGAACAGTAAAAGTCGGAGAAAAATGATAATTAGCTGAAGTACAAAATATTTCTACCAAACAAGAAGTTCAAAAATAAATTAATTAACTTTTATTTTGCCATCTGCTACATACATGTAGGAAAATCATACTTTTCTTTAAAAAAATTCAACACAAATTTCTAATAATTTGTCTCAAGTTAACATTTAGATACTGAAAAATCATCTTTGTTTATTGTAATACAGTGTCCAAATTAAATACATATGAGCATGCTCAAGGATTCCTCTTGTTGATATCTAATACTGTTCCATCATTTAATAGAGATCAGCCACTCAATCAACTGAAAAAGAAGAACTGAGAAGAGCGGCGATGACGAACAGCAACAAGCAGCCTTATGTTAATGCTTTTTTTTGGCCTTTGTGCTGGTAAAAAATCATCGGATACCAAATTTATTACGTGCAAGAAGGGTTTGTCATTACGAAAATTTCTTATGCTTGAATATATTCTGTCTATGTGGGGATGAGGGAGATACCGCCTATAGGTTGGTGATTTTCATAAGAAATTTGAATAGTTTTATCATTTGAGTGACAGATGCAAAATTAGCTCAGTTAAATATAACTAAAACTATTGACCTTATTTGATTTTGTTTCGTTGTGTAAAAGGGAGATAAATCTTCCTTTAGATGTTATTGAAATAAGTAATAAATCGTTTAATTTTTACGCGCGTGCGTCTGTGTATAAGTTTGTGATGTTGCTGGAAATGTGTAAGCCTTGTTTGCAAACATGTTGAATTTTAGTACTCCGTAATTGTGAATTGTACAAATATGTGATAATGTCAGGAGTTTTCCAGTTGCCAAATCATCTGGAACACAGGTAAACTTATCGTGCGTATACAAATACTAGTACGTTTCAAGTTTGTGGATCGTGTATGTATATTTAATAATACTTCTGTCACTTATTGGCTTATTCTGATGCATATTTCAACAATTTATGTCTCATAAGCAATGCTTAAGGCTAAGAGTATGGAAATTTGAAAGGTAGGGGAGAATTCAAATGCAAAAATAACCCTTAAGGTTTTAAAATAGAGGCTCTCAAGGGCCTGTATCGCTCACCTGGATTTAACTTTTCACCTTGAGCAGGACTAAAAGTTTAAGTGTTGCAGTAAATTTGGCTGGTTTTTCTATAGGGTTCTATGTTAAACTAAGTTCAGCTATGGCAGCCATCTTGGTTGACAGTCCAGGTTAATGGAAACATTTTTAAAAAGAGAACCATTTAAGGACCACTACAGCTAAAGTTTTGTTCTAACTGGCTAAATGGTTTCAGACAAGAAGATTTTTAAATGAATTTCGGCTATGGCGGCAATTTTGGTTGACAATCTAGGTGATCTGACATCATTCTGAAAGAGGACCATCTAAGGACCAATGCTGCCAACTTTAGTTCCAATGGGCTCAGTAGCTTCAGACAAAAAACATTTTGAGTGAATTTCCCATAGGGTCCTGAGTTCAACTAAGTTTGGCTGTCGCGGCCATCTTGTTTCACAGTCGACGAAATCCGACACATTTCTGAAAGAGAACCTCCTAAGAACCATTGCTGGCTTGTCTGGTTCCAATTGGTCAAGTTGTTTCAGACAAGAAGATTTTTCAATGAATTTCCCATAGGGCCCTATGTTAAACTAAGTTCGGCTGTGGCGGCCATCTTGGTTAACAGTCTGGGTCATCGTACATATTTCTGAAAGAAAACCTCCTAAGGACCATTACTGCCAAGTTTGGTTCCAATTGGCCTTGTAGTTTCATAGAAGATTTTTAAAATTCATCCCCCTTTTTCTATTTTTAGTAACAGCAGCCGTGTCGGTTGGAAGTCGGGAATGCCGGGCATAGTTTTGGAAGGGGAAATTAACAATTCAGGGGCAATAACCCAACTAAAGGTTGACCGATTCGTCTGAAAATTTCATGGCAAGTAGATCTTGACCTGATGAACATTTTTATCCCATGTCAGTTTTGCTCTAAATGCTTTAGTTTTTGAGATATCAGCCAAAAACTACAGTTTACCCCTATGTTCTATTTTTAGCCATGTCGGCCATGTTGGTTGGCAGGCGGAGTCATCGGACATATTTTTTAAACTAGATACCCTAATGATGCTTTTGGCCAAGTTTGGTTCCATTTGGCGCAGTAGTTTCAGAGAAGAAGATTTTTGTAAAAGTTAACGGACGACGGACGCCGGACGAAGGACGACGGACGCCAAGTGATGAGAATAGCTCACTTGAGGGGTCACTTTGGGTCAGGTGAACTAACAAAACACCAAAATCAATCTAAAGAGAAATTAATTCTTTAAATTCCCGATCTATCCAAACTATTCCTGGAACAATGATAGTACATGTACTAGCATATATGAGCAATTTAAGCAGATTGGTGCATCTTTTCATTAGATAAAATCTGACATGAATTAGAAGTATCTTCAACAAACAGAAGACACAGCGATAGTCGTGGTATGTACAAAGAAGGATAAATCTCACAAATTTGGTTTATTGTGGCTACTGAGCCAGTGAGTTTAAATCGAATAAGGACCATCACAAATGTGAAATTTAATTAATTAAACCATACAGTGTTATACATGTAATTTCTTGATTGGATGTTTTAAAAAATACACATCAAGTTGGTGTATATGTCTTACAACTGTCATTTGTTTCTTCAGATTAACAAAATCTAACTTGACTGATCGTCCAAGGTAGACATTTAATACATATTTGCCAAATCAACTAATTTATATCCCAAACTTATATCATTATCAACTTCGAATTATTTGTATTCAATGGTCCACTGTAGTAAATTGCTAAAATTTAGCAAACACAAAATTCAACCTGATGCAAAAAACAAAGGTCAAGACAATTGCCAAACTTTTCGTATTATTATAGTTACAATCTGGTTAGGAATTTTACTTGTAAGTAACAAATGTAAGTGTCAATATAGAAGCTAATGATCGTATGACTATGACCATTAGGTATAAAATGGCAGGAGCACAATGAAAGGCAAAGATCACTTTAGGTGTGGAAAAAATTCAGCACCTATGTCAATCAGGAAATGTTTTGGTTTGAAGGAAAATAAAAATTTAGGCCGCTATAATCATGATGGTAGTCGACAAAAATTCAGGACCAAAATTTCGGTTCCAAAAAATAGACAGAATCCAAAATTTCATCCTAGCTCCTCATAAAAATCAACTTTTTTCTCCCTTTTTCGTGACAAATAAAGCAAGTTTTTTTTCATTTTTTTTTTTTTGTTGTTTTTAAAGTAAAACGACGCTTAAATTACATTGAGAGCCGAATATCCCAACACTAAAATTATCAAAGAAATTTCTGGTCAAAAAGCCAAATTTTACATTACAAAAGAATTTGCTTGAGTAGTTTCATGAAATTCTGGATATAAAAATGATTCTAAATGGCTGCTTAATTTCTTTAAATATCGATGGTTTCAATATGTAAAGTCAAGAAATACCAAAGGGACATTCGAAGGACGGAAAAATCGTAACAACTGACAAACTCCAGAGAACAACGAAGACCAGACCAAAACAAAACATGCATTACAATTAAAAACTAACAATATATGAACAACACGGAAGCCACCAAAAAACCGGGGGTAGACTCAGGGGCTCCGGAAGAGTAAGCAGTATCTGCTTCCTGAAGGACACCATGCTGCCCATTTCAAATCCGGTATGAGGAAGGGATAATATCAATGGAACAAATCAATTTTCATATGGGAAACGGTTTTTTAATACCTGTCAACCAAGTTATGATTACGCCCATAAAACTTTAATAAGGATGACTTCATCGTAGGAGCAACGTACCCCTGTGTGAGCAACTTCTGTCAGGAGCCGGGCTCTGTCCAGGAAGTCTATGTATATGTCACAAGCTCTGGAATAACGTATGAGTTGTGAAATGTATACTCCATACGCCGGCGCTTCTGAAATATTGCCGCTCAAAAATGGGAGGTCTGCCTCATATGAGTAAAGGAATAAGTCGTGGCGCACAATTAGTACCCAAATCTATTTATGTTAAAGTGTACAATAAGGAAAAAAAGAAACCAAATGTATAGGATTATGTATTACATTGCTATTTCAGGTATCTAATTAACTTTGTACAATAATGACCTTCCGCCATGGTTTGTAATTAGTAAATGTTGAGACACTTTATCATATTGTGTAGCTATTGGGTGCGACAACCCGTCTTTGTTTAATAATAGCTGTCTACATCGTTTCCCATCTGGAGAAATAACTACCAAATTGTCAGAAAGGTAACCAGCAACATAGACATTTCCCACATTGTCAACAGAGATACCTAACGGACCTTCCAAAATAGTTTGATCTATGAACTCCCACTTTGTTTCTCCCTGTAGATCACAGCATGTTACGGTGTGTTTAATATATTGTGTATAGTACAGGTTATCGTCAAATGTTGCTATATAAGAGCTATGTGGCAGATTATCTGACAGGATAGTACTCAATGATCCCGTATCTGGATTTATCGTACATATACCTTTCTCTTCTACACAACAAAATAATGTCTGGCCTCTGACTGCAATGCCATATATAAATGAACTGACGGAGATGGATCTCTTGACCTTTCTGTTGGATATGTCTATTACATGAAGGCCAGCACCAGCACCAGACATGCCAGATGTAACATATAAACAATTTTCTTCTTGGGTGAAAGCAACATCGTGTGCGTGAGAAGAAAGATTTATTTCAAAGTCTCTTGAACAATCTGGTTTAAGTACTTTAACTATGCCGGATGAATAATTAGTAAACGCCATACGACCGTCCGGTAGTAAACAGCATCCAGTAACAGTAGTACCACAGTCTTCAACGGTCTTCGTTAGATGTAATGACAAATTGTCTATAGGTTTTGAAGGTGGAGGTGGTAGTACCAACATTTGAGCTTGTTTGTCTTTCTCCCTTATCAAGATAACATCAGACGGCCTAGTTTCAACATTTATATCTCCGAAGTTTTGAATTTTGCTCAAAATATCTAAGATTTCAGTGTTAATGTTCATCGTAATTTCCTTTTGATTCAAACTTTCACTCCCGACCATTGAGTTAATGGACTGGTCGATGTTGCTTACGTCATCTTCTATTTGGTTTAAAGCAATGTATGTCTGCAAATCAGATGCGTGTTTCTTTATGTTAGTAAGATTGGTCTGGAATTCTTTTAATTTCTTTTCATTTTCGCCTAAAGTTTTCAGCATTTGATTGGTATTCTCAGTTTCGTTTCCAGCAGTGGTATCAAGGTCATTCAATAGTCTGTCTTGGATTTTATCTAAGTGGTTGTTAATCTTAGCTCTTATTTCTTGAATTTCTTTTTCTATCTGCTTCTTCCCTTTGCTAATTTGTAGCAAATTGTCTTGTCGATCTTTGCGAATCCTGTCAATATTTTCCACAGTATTTGCAATGGTTTCTTCGACTTCGAAAAAGGCATTTGATGATTTGATGTTTTGTATAACATCTTCTATTTTTGTAAGATTTGGACAGTTTTTGTGTATTTCAAGGCCGCATGTTCTGCAGCAGGCTTTGTTGTGGTCTTTACAAAACAATATAAACTTTTCGTTATGCTTGCTACAGGACTGCTCTATCTCCAGTATATATGGTGGAAGCCGTTCATACTCTGTAATAGGTATTGTGGTGTGATTTCGTGTTGCCTTGGATACAGCATGATGATCTTTACAATCTTCACAAAGTCCTTCGTCACATTCAGAACACCAAACAACTGATGGTTTTGAAATGTGGCGAAAGTCGCATATACCACAAAGATTTGAACAGCTCGCCATTGGAAGAGTCTGAAATTATAATGTTTTAAATATAAAATTAAACTGGAAAATAACTAAACATATAACTTTTTTACCTTTTGTAAGTCACTAGCGTTTCTTTGAAGCTTAATTCAGAAATGTACGTTGTAATAATAAAAAATTCAGATTGTTGTCTGCAACGAGTCTTTTGTAACATGCGACGACCGAATACGTCCTCCTATATAAATTCAGACTACTTTTCTCAGTATATTTACCGGAATGTTAACGCATATGCCTGTAAATGTTGTAATTTTGCAATATGAGGTGATTGATACTATCTTAGTTTTTTTTAAATAATATATCCTCTCAGTAATCGTCGCTTAAATTTGAATAGGCGGTGAGAAATTAAACAAGACGCTCAGTGGGCTGAGCCTGTATCCCTCACCTGGCAGTCACAAACTTTTGATTTGATTTGACAGACTAGATTGATTTCTGAAAACTTTGTGAATGATCTTCTACAAATGCTTCATAGCAAGTATAAGTTCATTGGCCAAACGGTTTCAGAGGAGAAGTTTTACATTTCGACCAATCAGAACATATATAGGTTTCTGGCGGCCATTTTTTTTTTCACGGACTAGAAATATTTATGCAAAGTTTGTAAAGTACCTTCTATAGATGCTCCATTCCAAAAATCAGTTCATTTGGCTTTACGGTTTCAGAGGAGAAGTTTTAAATTTCGACCAATCAGAACATGTAAATGCTCATGGCAGCCATTTTGTTTCACGGACTGGGATAATTTATGCAAATTTTGTAAAGGACCTTCCATAGATGTTCCATATAAAAAATCAGTTCATTTGGCTTTACAGTTTCAGAGGAGAAGAAGTTTTACATTTCGACCAATCAGAACATGTAAATGCTCATGGCGGCCATTTTGTTTCACGGACCGGGATGAGTTATGCAAACTTTGTAAAGGACCTTCCATAGATGCTCCATACCAAAAATCAATTCATTTGGCTTTACGGTTTCAGAGGAGAAGAAGTTTTAAATTTCGACCAATCAGAACATGTAAATGTTCATGACGGCCATTTTGTTTCACGTGAGCTAAAAAAAAAGACGAAAATAAATATATCAATATCAGAAATGCTGAAGTACAAAAATTTAAGAATCAGTAATACAATCTCAAATCTGTAGACACAAAATTGTCTCGATCGCTTTCTTTACAGGGGCGGATCCAGAGGGGCGACGAGTGGGGGGCACAATTTTAAATAATTATCTGCCTTTTGGGTGGGGGATAATGGAGATTTTACGACCTTTATTGTTGAAAGGGGGGTACAGCATCATATCTTCTTTTTGGTTAACGTCACAGAAGCTTATGTATCTGCCGAAAAATTGAAAGCAATTATTATATTTTCACTGCTGTTGTCAGGTTGTAGAACTAAATATCAGGATCTGGTCCTCCGTGGTCTCTGTGCCTGATTAGTGATTGTAAGAAAGAAGATAAATACACCTAAGGAGCAAACCAAAAAAACGCAATGCATCATAGCTAGGCCGACAAGTCCGGGAAGGAAAAATGAACAACCACAAGCACATCAAATAAACACCGAAAACTAAAAAACAATGAACAACACAAACTCCTATAAAAAGCAGAAGTGAACTCAGGTGCTCCGAAAGGGTAAGAAAGTTCCTGCTTCGTATACGACACCTCTCATGAAGTTCAACAAAGTCAATCCGCCATCCGGTGGTAGTCACAAATCGGTTGAGGTGCGTGAAATGTTACCACAGTGGGAACAGGTCCAACATCATCTTCGATATTCGTGACGAAGACCGTAACATTTCCTATGTGATGACATCAACTTATCCCTGATTGAAAAACGTAGAATGAGCGAATTTAAAAGGGGACCCAAATTAAGTAATTAGACTTTCAATAATTAATAATCTTGTTTCGTCAAAAATGTCATGCAAAATCACTAAAAGATTGTAGTTTTAAAGTTCAAAATATAATGATTGAAGTGGTTGCATTTTCGGTAGCCAGTGCAGTTTGGATTCTCTGACTTACATGTATCAAATTTCAAAATGGATCTCAAACTTTTGTTCTTTTACACGGCCACCGAGGTGCTAAAAACAATCAACTGAGAGAAGAAATTTTTTGACAATTATTAATATCTTCAAGTTTTAAATAAAATAAATGACAATTTATTAAATTAAAGGTTTTAAATTTATATTTCAGAAGTCTCACTGATATAAATATTATAAAAAAAAATGTGGATAAACCTCTCATATGTCGGAACAGTTTAAACAAATCATGGTAGTAAAGATTTTTTTAGATATTGTAAATGCCAATTTGTACTAACAACACACATAAATTAAAAAAGTCCAGATATTTTACTTAGAAAATATATTAATTTAAAAAAACAGATAGACATCTTTTAATAATCTTTTGTTTGTATTTAAAACAATACACGTCAGCTAACAATGAATCAATAAGTAAGCCATTGTATAAGAAGGGTACATGTTCAATTAAACACTTGCAAATCTTCAAGGGGCACTGGTGGAAAATTAATTTGACTTTATTCACTGTGATACATTTCCATCTCATTAACTCTTATCTTTATTATCAGATTTGTAAAAAGTTACATACATGTTAATTTTCACAACTAGGTGGCAATCAACCATTACAATAGATAACGTGTTATGGTCACTTTCTTAAAATTTGCCTTTCGTAATTATGACCATGTTCAACGATGTGAAGCTTTGTATCTAGTAATTTTACGTATAATTTTTTTTGGTGACCTCAACTGGGGGGGGGGGGGGCACGTGCCCCTTGTGCCCCCCCCCCCCGCTAAATCTGCCACTGCTTTATTGTGATATATTTTGTAAGTGAAGGTTAAATAAACATGAGGTCTACGTCATATGTCATCTAAATAGAGTTAAACACATAACAAAGCAATAATGACCAAATACAATGGAGCTATTATGCTAAAGCTAGACGTATACCTGGTCCATGAAAATGACGTCAAAGTCAGGTTATATGCATTATGTGCCGGAAACAAATGTACACCTTGAGAAGGTTATAGAGACCAAATACGTTTCAGCTATATATCCTGGGATATATATAACAATTGCAGATAATGAGAAATAAACTTAATCACGAAAACCCATGCTTATCTTACAGGAAATATACACATAAAATTAAAATTAACCCAACCATGTATACTTACTGAGAAACAGATCTATTCCAAAAATCTCAAGTGAAAATTCCAGTACATAAAACGCCTATTGTAAGGACATACACTCCTCTCAACGAATCTACATACCAAATATAGTTCGCCTTCCATGTAGTTTTACTGCAAGACTTTACTCAAAACATTTAACCTCACAAAATAAGGCCAAGAAGTTGTGACACCTGTCAGGCCGCAACATACATACATACCAATGCATATATATTTATTAGGAGACAGGTCTAATTCAAAAACTAACTTCACAACCAAAGCTCGAAAATGAGGTCAAGAACATGCAACATATTTCTGACGAATATTCACTCTTCGCAATGAATCAACAGATCACATACAGTTGAGCTATCATTTACCGACCTAATTCAAATAAAACAATTTCAAACTGGCCACTGGAGCGTAAATATGAGGTTAAGGAAATACGACACCTCGCACTGCATCTACAAACCAAATATAGTTGGTTTACCATGCATAAAAACTAACAAACAAGATATCTTATTTACTAATAGAGATATCTTATTAACTTATAGAGATATCTTATTTACGTTCAAATTAAATAAGATATTTGATTTATTAAATAAGATATCTTATATATTAAATAAGAAATCTCTATTAATTTCTAAGATATCTTATTAACTAAATAGGATATCTTTTATATAGTTAATAATAGAGATATCTTATTTACTTAATAAAATATCTTATAAACTAAATGAGATATCTTATAAACTAATAGAGATATCTTATAAACTAATAGAGATATCTTATTAACTTATAGAGATATCTTATTTAACTGGTTATAAAGATATCTTATTAAATATATAAGATATCTCTATAAGTTAATAAGATATCTATTAGTTTATAAGATATCTTATAAACTTTATAAGATATCTAATAAAGTATGTGTTTAAAAGATATCTTTATAAAGAAGTAAGATATCTTATATACTTTATAAGATATCTTATTAACTAATAGTTATTTACGTTCAAATTAAATAAGATATCTGATTTATTAAATAAGATATCTTATATATTAAATAAGAAATCTTATATATTAAAAAAGATATCTCTATTAATTTATAAGATATCTTATTAACTATATAGGATATCTTTTATATAGTTAATAATAGAGATATCTTATAAACTAATAGAGATATCTTATTAACTTATAGAGATATCTTATTTAACTGGTTATCAACTTTATAAGATATCTAATAAAGTATGTGTTTAAAAGATATCTTTATAAAGAAGTAAGATATCTTATATACTTGATAAGATATCTTCTTAACTAATAGAGATATCTTATTAACTTATAGAGATATCTTATTAACTTATTGGGATATCTTATTAACTTATTGGGATATCTTATTTACTTTCAAATTAAATAAAATATCTTATAAAATTTAAAGATATCTTAATACTTAATAAGATATCTTGTTAAATAAATAAGATATCTTGGAATTTGAATAAATATAACAACGGTATAAATGCACTCCTATCAACTACATACCAAAAATAGTTGTTCCAATATGTACAGTTATTCAGAAACAGAACTTATCTAAAGAAACCGATTAACGACACCTGTCACTCCTTTACATGAATTGTCAAATAATTGACTTAGTATGCATAGTAACTGAGAAAAGGACCATGTCTCGAAATATTATAACCAATCCAACGAAGCATGAAAATGAGATCAATTACATGCAAAACCTGCATGAATTATGTAAACTCCTGTCAACAAATCTGCTTACCAATAATATAGTTGTCATAACATGTATACTATTAGAAACAAGCCTAATCCAAAACCTTATCCTGACCAATGAAGCGTAAAATTTAGGTCAATAAAATGTTGACACCTGTCAGACGGACATAAACTCCTTTCAATATATTTACATATCAAATATGATGTATGGTTACTTAGAAACAGACCTAATCCACAAACTGTAACCTGACCCCTGGAGCGTTAAACATGTTAAATGAGTTTATAGGCAGGGGAAATTACAGGTGGAGCTCATAAGCTATCACTACACAAATGTATACAGATCATTTCAATTATTAAAATCATATTTTGTGTTTGCGAAGATAAGATTTGTGTGTATAGTGTTTTAGATAATTCTTATCAGATAGGACATACAGGGCATTTGATCAAAAGATCAATTATGGTACGGATATCTTGTATATAATTTGCCATACAAATATATTTTCTTATCATAAGAATTGAACTAACCTTGAATTATTCAGTAAGAGATACTTTGAAATTTCTCCAGATCCCCAAACTAACTCATGGTCAATAAATGTGTAACAGGAAGATAAATATAATTCTTGTCACCTGACGACAACGAGAATGTTAAAAGGCGCTTATATTTTTTAAAACTGATTAACGGTGAATTTCGACTGATAGGTTATTGCGTTATTACAGTGTATTCTATCCAATAGTTTTAGCATAAATGGTCATAAATTATATTTTTTTAATAATAAAATTCATGCTCATGCTCGAGGATACTCAATCTTGACATTAAGTTCTTTAATGACCCTTTTACGCGATTCGGAGGATTGATTTAAAAATATTCTATTCCAGTGGCTCCTGGAATATTTATGGGCCACCCAAATTCAATTCAGGACCTCGTACAATATTTCAGGGCTCAAATAACCCATTTCAGAGTTTCCAAAAAGTTATCGTAAATAGTTATGGTGCTATTCACAAGCACCTGGGGAATGGATTCCCTTTTTCCTCTGCCTCTCTCTGCAACACCCCTATCTTCATCGTCAATTTTTTTCTTCATTTTTCATCATTTTGATGAAAAATGAAAACAATGAGAATGAGGGTAAGGGTGTTTAAGGAAGGGGGTATACAACAGGCTAAATCCATTCCCCAGGTATCTGTGGTGCTATTAAAATTGATAGAGCTGCCGAAATATTTCTCTAGCTTTGTTCATTCTGGACCTCCAAAAAAACTTGTCGTAAGTCCCATCTTATAGGAACATGTTTTAAATTAAAAAAAATGATAGAATCGTATAGAAATCCGTGTCAAAATAAATCAATTATCCTTTTCCTGCGAATTGTCTCCTCTAACTGCAAAAGGAAATCTAAGTTCTTTGAAGGGTATATTTTGATAATATTATGAGTCCGAGAAACTACTAAATAATATTCATTTATTTATTATTGTGGTGACAGGATTTTGTGGATTAGGTTAAATTCTCAAAAAAATTGTTACAAACAATTTGCTTTTTCCTATACATGTATTTCTATAATTTCAGTATTCCAACTGATGTTTCTATGAAAATATAATTAAAGTACCTCTGTGCAAAATGCAATACTATTTAAAGCAAATAAACGCCTGAACATGACCATCATGACCATTATGAATATCATCAGATTTATAATACTCTCGGAATATCCGGCAAAATCCATGTCATTTTGGAACTTGCCTCACCTTTGAAAGGGGCAAGCGCCACTTGATCAAAATTTGGTCGTAGGTTTCTTTTGTAATATTGTCATATTGTAAAAATCAATAATTGTAAATTTTTAGAAGAAAAATTATTAAAAGGTGAAACGGTTTAATTTCAACTGAAACCATGTTTTTATTGTGTTTACATTGTTCACCAAGTGACAGGAGGGGAATTCGACACGGAACAATTTTCTGATAATAAATGTTTATTATTTAAAAAGACATCATTTTATTGCCAGAGTTTTCAAAGTAAAGGCTCATATAATAGTCCAAATATGTACCAACTTTCAAGAAAAAAACCCGCCTTGGCCATTTAGAAACTGAACTGAAATCCTGATTTTACGCTAAATACAAACGGTCATATTTAGTAATAAAAAGTATCGGAAAACGATTTTTATCATTTTCTACAGAAACACAATTGTGTTTCAATTCTCATAATCTCAGAATTAATATCTTACTACGATCTACGTTTTATGTCATAATTTGTAATTTCTTTCATAAACTGGATTGTTTTTACGACACCTTACTCTATATAGTCCATATTTTCTTCAAGATTACTAATTTCCTCAGATAATTTTTTTTTATAAATGAAGCCTAAAAGACTGTTTTTCCTATTATTTGCAATAATAAAGTTTCTAAAAACAACTGGTCATTTATTGTAAATTGTATGGTGTTTAGACAAACTTCTTTTAATTTTTCGAGATTATAAGCTGAATATTGATTTATTGCTTATTCTATATTTTTTAATATATGTTCATATTGAATTTCATGAAGTAAAGAATTATTAAATTTCCATAAACCTTTTCATATTTCAAAGTTGTTTATAATTCAAACTGCATCGCTAAAGGGGGAGTGATCCGATCTATAAATGTTTATAATTTTAACATCACAAATATTCTGATAAAAGTTGCGTGTTATTAGAAAAAAGTAAAGTCTTGACTGTTTCAATGGGTTTTTCTTTCTCCAGGTATAATGTTTTTGGGAAGGATACATTTCTCTAAAAGACTCAATCATATCATATATCTGCATCATAGAAATAACCTTTTCCCTCGCTTTAGGAGTGTTAATATTACAGTAATAATGAGTATCAAGATTCAAATTTTGAACTAGATTAAAGTCTCCTGTCATTATAACTGTTTCATTTTCAAAATATTCTACACATTCAAAAACTTATTATAAAAAATTGGAGAATCCATGTTTGGCCCATATAAATTTACTAGTCAAAGATTTACATGTATTTTCTACTAAAAGCTCTATTTGCTGATCTATTTTCCCTTGTTTGTGTATCTATATATTATTTTTTTAGTCATTTTAATAAAATTACTAAAAACTTGGTCGGACGTGCGTATATTGGTATCATATGTTGTCAAATGAAGAAATAACGATTTTATTACACAAATATACATAATTTCAATACACCAACCTGTACACAAGCGACTGTGGCAGAAATAAAGTAAAACTCCAAGACTAATCAGGATTTTTTATTTTCCTGTTATACTGCATATTCAAGATAAGCTAATGACAGTTATATTTTATCAATGAAGTTATTTGTTTGACAATTAAATCAGAAACTATACAATTGTTGACAATTTGTATCAAATCTTCAATCCTTTAAAAATTCGTAGGTAATTTGGAGTTATCTCTCTTAGGTTGTATGCTAAATCGCCCTTTCTGCTGCACAATATGTTTGGTCTTGAGCACTACTAGTCATACAAGTACGACGGAACAAGATTGGTATCATAGAATGCTATAAACAGTTACAATTTTAATTTATTATTTCTGTTATTATTTGTTTTAATTTTTAAATCATCTTGGATAATGATCACCCGTAGACATAGCAATGAACCTTGGATTATGCACTCGATGACTTCTGCGGCTTTTGGTCTTCAGCAATTATTGTTGAAATATATATTAATTACAACTAATTTTGTGTCAGATCTTATTTATTTATAAAATTGTAACGTTATTTTCTAAAAATTAAAAAATATATAAACTACAAAAACATGATTTTTTTTAACAAACTGTTACCCCGTTGTCAATTACTATACTAAAATATTTATTAGTATTCAGAAAATAATAAATATATGGATGGAAATAACGTTAATTGTTCTTTAAAATAATCCAGTTGCGTATAGTACATTGAAAGTAAAAAATTCCAATGAAATCATAAGAACTGTCATTAAAATTTAATGATTTTGGCTTTTGCTCGATTCTGCGAAATGTTATTTGCTATGTAGACTTGCTACAATTCCCTTTCCTTTATTTATTTCTGACTAATTTATATGTTTACTGAAAATTGCCTATTCTAAATACCCCAGGATACTGATAAATGAGGTAAAGATCTTTTTCGGCAAGAATTCAGAAAAGCAAAAATAAAATGTATCCTTAGTATTCATCAATGAAATTAAATATTGAAGGGCGGGCGGAGAATAGTCGAGATAACCAGGGAATATTTTGTTTTAATTATTTATCTTAGATACTGGAATTTTATCCACAGCAACCTTCACACCTTTCCATTAGTGTGGTTAAATACACATTTTTTTTCAAAATGTGCGATTGTTTGATTCTAATATACATACTGTCCTTCAACTTTCCGAGCCCATCATAATTTTTACCGCCCCCCCCCCCCCCCCCCGCATATCGAATAAATTCATTTAAAATATTAAAATCTTTTTTTCATTAATACAATTTAATTCTTAAAAATTAAATTTATTTATTTTATTGATAAGAAATTTGATTTGTCTCCCTTTGTTTTTTATCATAAGCGGCTTGATTTCGGTTTATTTTTTATACAGACATAAGTGTTAACGATTAGCTCGTGCAAATCCAAACGCGGCAATTTACCTTTAAATAGATTTACAATATTCATTCCGTCCATTACAAATTTAACAGTTTGGAGGACCACTTGGAATTTTTCAAAAATCCCTCCCTCCCACCCGTTATATGAATTGTTTTGCTGTTTTTTAATTTTATAATTTCAGATTGGTTTCTGTTGTACCATATTTGGATGTGAAAGCAGAAATTATATCGTCATGGCTTTAAAGAATCTTATGAAGATGCATATGGGTTTACTTCACAATGGATTAGTGGTTGTGGCAGAATTTTATCAAACAACTGTCTACTGGTTGTCCAGTGTTAATCACTTGTTCAGTACTGGTAGCCCTTTACTGATCAACTTTCAAATCATTTTTGTCAACGATAGTTTTTCGTTGGCCTGTTGTAATTGTTGTTGTAATTGTTGAATTTATTTGATTAAAAAGCCATGACAAATTCCGCCAAACATTAGTTGTTTTTTATATTTGACACATATTACAATGGGTATTTACAAACCAATTCAAAATATTCTCCCATATTTTGTTTTCTGTCTTAGATGGTTATTTGGCTTCACACGTTCCATTATATTTAGTATTTGAAATTGTTTTCATGGTCTTGGATAATTTTGGAACTTAAAAATTTTGAATGATAGCACTGCTGTTGATTATTAATACATGAGATGAGTATATATACAGCGAACAAAATATTCTAGGTTTTGTTTAGTCTTATCTTATACAATAAAAGACACAGAACACACAAAAACTTATAATTACTGGTGTATTTTTTTTTAATATAAGATAAATGTATGAATGCCTTGATAAGCAGGGGAGAATTATTGTCAATTACTCAATTTCATTTTTTTCAAAAACAATTTTATGTTTAAAATGTTGAAGCAAAAATGAGAGAATATGTGTTCTTGAGTATAGTTATACTATGGTTCCTACGAAATCGTGTTTGTGGACACTTTTAACAGAGAAAAATTTGATTTTGCAATACTTCAGATAGGTACCCATCTTAACGTTAAGGGGAAACATAAGTGTTTTCTTAGTTTAAGATATTTTATGAATACCACTTAAGTGCGATGGGCCGGGTTTCCTTATTTTAAGAATTTACTCAGAAAATACTTAAGTTAAGATATTTTATGAATACCACTTAAGAAAAATGGACGGAGTTTACTTAACTTAGGTGTTTCCTCAGTAAAATCTTAACTTAAGATGGTACAGAACACCTAAGGGAGTTAGCTCTTTACAAATCAGCTGAACCTTTTAATCACATACTATTAGTAAAGTGAAATCAAGCTTCTCAATGATCAAAATTAGTGATCAAAATCAAACTGCTATATATCCAATGAAATTAATTCCCGTAAATTGTGTGGTTTAAATAGGAATCATATAATACTCATTTCAGTTTTTAATTACCATTAGAATTTATTGACAAAATATACAAATATTCCGGACCACTTGCTAAGAAACCGAATGTATTCTTTCTATCGAGTTTATATATCGTATGACAACGAAAAGTTACAAACTTATGTTTTTGCTGCAAATGCCTTAAGACAAATTCAACAAAAAAGCACGTTTATATTAATGAAATAAACCCAACCGCTCTCATTACAAATATATAATCATATTAATTTTTGACAAATCAAGGTTGCATTTTTCACAATTAAGCTGAAATTTTATTTATTTTATTACAAAGCCGCCTCAGTTTTACAATATAATAGTGGGATCAGAAACGGTATTCAGGGACAGGGAGAGGGAAGAGAGATGTAGTGGGGAAGGAGGGAGGGGCACAGAAAGAAAATATTGTCTACGTCAATAAAACATTGAAAAATCTCCAATGACTCCATAATCATTCAGATTAAGATTGAGATTATCTTTTGTCTATAGAATTGCAATAAAAAGTAATTAATATAAAAAAACAAAAGCAACAGCTAACACGATTTCCATATTCTGCGTTGGAAATGACAGAAGAATGAAACAAGGAGTAAGGAGGATGGAGGGATGGCGAAAGAAAGGGAAAGGTGCCCACTACCCAACCCCTGTAATAATATTCTCTTACAGGATTTTTTTTATGTAAGTCGATTTGTTACCATCAAATTTTAGACGAGGAAATTACCATAAGAATTATATAAAGAAATCTCGTTGTTTAGCCAATATTTATTATTTAGACTTCATTATATGCCTTGACTCGATTGTTTGTTCAAATATTAAGTGTCTTCTTGTATCCTATAAGTAGTAAGTATACATTTCAATTTTCTAATTGAGCGGTTTCTTTCTCACTCTGGAACTCGAGGTTATTTAGATAAACGGATGTTGACATAGTTAACTGTTGACAAAAAAGGGAGAAGGTTATAGTACAGAAAAGCTGAAACTAAACTGTAAATCATATAGGGAATTACGAAAAGTTCTTTTTACACTGCTGTTAAGTAACACACAACACGACTTTTACATTCTAGTACTATACTTCAATAACACTGTTTGAACTGAGCTTAATAACACTGGTTTGAACTTAGCTTGATAGCACTGATTTGGAATTAGCTAAATAACACTGGTTTGAACTTAGCTTAATAACACTGGACTGAACTTAGCTTAATAACACTATTTTGAACTTAGCCTTTAGTTGGTGCCACTGTTGTAGCAAAACATTAATTCATGTATATTAACACTATACTAATAGCTTTTAATTTGAACATTTAGAAAGAACAGAGAGGTAAGTTTTTTTTTCCGACATAGTCGGTTTAGTTTCAACTTTTGAACGAAAATAATTGTTGATGTTCGAAAAATGTATTTTAGTTATATATTGCTATGATCAGTAGGTGGAAATTTATCACGTAATAATAAAACAATTAAGCTGAAGAGGGTTTTGATAAATGTCTATTTCCTTATACTACAATTCTTACTGCATGTGGACAATTATAAATTATAACTGACATGTGAGATGTATACACGAACTCAATGGTTAATCAATTTCATAAAATAAAAAAAAATGCGCCGAATATCCTTTTTAAAGAAAGTAATTATTTTTCGTTATACTTCATGAATGATAAGTATACCATAGGTTCTTTCTTATATTGATATTGGCGAGCAGTTGATCTACTAATACATTTTGTGGGGTTTTTTTTACGACTGGGTGCAGCGGAAAGAATGATATATGTAAGATACAAACAATTCTAACACCAGTACATGGAATATATCTACCGGATTTCCTTACAAACATGAAATTTCCCCATAAACACTTACCCACCTTAGTCTTTATCATGTCTAAATAGCATATGCTAAGACTGAACACCCGCCTCTCTGTTATCTTATGTTAATTTTTTTTGCCTTTGTGCTGGTAAAAAAATCATCAGATACCGAATTTCTTAAGTGCAAGAAGGGTTTGTCATTACGAAAATTTCTTATGCTTGAATATATTCTATCTATGTGAGGATGAGGGAGATACCGCCTATTGGTTGGTGATTTTCATAAGAAATTTTAATAGTCTTATCATTTGACTGACAGATGCAAAATTAGCTCAGTTAATTATAACAAAAACTATTGACCTTATTTGATTTTGTTCCGTTGTGTAAACAAGGGAGATAAATCTTCCTTTAGATGTTATTGAAATAAGTAATAAATCGTTTAATTTTTATGCGCGTGCGTGTGTTTATGAGTGTGTGATGTTGCTGGATATGTGTAAGCCTTGTTTGCAAACATGTTGAATTTTAGTACTCCATAATTGTGAATTGTACAAATATGCGATAAAGTCAGGAGTTTTCCAGTTGCCAAATCATCTTGAACACAAGGTAAACTTATTGTGCGTATCAAAATACTAGTATGTTTGAAGTTTGTGAATTGCGTATGTATATTTAATAATACTTCTGTCACTTAAGGGCTTATTCTGGTGCATATTTCAACAATTTATGTCTCATAAGAAATGCCTAAGGCCAAGAGTATGGAGATTTGAAAGGTAGGGGAGAATTGAACTGCAAAAATAACCCGTAAGGTTTTAAACAAATCACCAAAATCAATCTAAAGAGAAATTAATTCTTTAAATTCCCGATATATCCAAACTATTCCTACAACAATGATAGTACTAGCATATATTAGCAATTTAAGCAGATTGGTGTATCTTTTCATTAGATAAAATCTGACATGAATAATAACATCTTCAACAAACAGAAGACACAGCGATAGCGGTGGTATGTACAAAGAAGGATAAATCTCACAAATTTGGTTTATTGTGGCTACTGAGCCAGTGAGTTTAAATCGAATAAGAACCATCACAAATTTGAAATTTAATCAATTAAACCATACAGTGTTATACATGTAATTGAATGTTTAAAAAAATACACATCAAGTTGGTGTTTATGTGTTACAACTGTCAATGTTTCTTCCTCAGATTAACAAAATCTAACTTGACTGATCTCCCAAGATAGGCATTTTATACATATTTGCCAAATCAGCTAACTTATATCCCAAACTTGTATCATTATCAACTTCGAATTAATTGTATTCAATGGTCCACTGCAGTAAACTGCAAAAATTTAGCAAACACAAAATTCAACCTGATGCAAAAAACAAAGGTCAAGACAATTGCCAAACTTTTCGTATTATTATAGTTAAAATCAAGTCAGGAATTTGTTCAAACAATTATTACTTGTACGTCACAAATTTAAGTGCCATAATAGAAGCTGATGATTGTATGACTATGACCATTAGGGAGCACCATTTAATTTTTACGGAGGGGGGGGGGGCTGGGATGAAATTTGAAATAAAAAGGCAGTAGCATGATTTTGGGACAATGAAAAGCCAGGAGCCAGGATCACTTTAGATGTGAAAAAAATGCAGGACCTGTGTCAATCACGAAATGTTTTGGTTTGAAGTAAAATAAAAATTTGGCCGCTATAACATGACTTTGGTAGTCGAAAAAAATCCAGGACTAACATTTCGTTGACAAAAAATAGGCAGGATCAAAGATTTCATCCTAGCCCCTCATAAAAATCAACTGGTTGCTCCCTTTTTCGTGACAGATCAAGCAAGTTTTTTTTTCCAAATTTTTTTTTATGTTTTTAATGTAAAACGACGCTTAAATTACATTGAGAGCTGAAAAAAATGCCAAATGATAACATATTGAAATATAACAAACAGCTGTTCTATCAAAACCGCAAAATGTTCCCAACATTAAAATTATCAAAGAAATTTCTGGTCAAAAAGCAAAATTTTACATTACAAAAGAATTTGCTTGAGTAGTAGTATATATGCTGTTTTCAGTTATTATTTGAGGTGAAGCGAGGTGGAGCCGGAAGTTACGCCACCAGAACCGGAAGTACCGGAAATGGTTTGCACGCAACCGGAAGTAGTGTGTTTTCCCGCCATTTGTTTACGGAAGTGACGTAAGTCACGTGCCAGGACCGAATGTGTGGTCTGTGCATGCGTGATCAGAACCGGAAGTGATGGATTTTCGCGCCATTTTCCCATAATTTGTTTACGGAAGTGACCTCAGTCTCTAGCTAGGACCCGGATGTGTAGTCTGCGCATGTGTGAACGGACCCGGAAGTGGGTTGCCCGCAGGCGCATGTGGAAGTAGTGGAATTTCCGCCATTTCCCATTATTTGTTTACGGAAGTGACGTTAGTCACGTGCTGGGACCCGGATGTGCTATGCTTGACTGATTATCTCCCCTTTTTCCCGTGCTTCTCGGTCGTCTTTGGGTTTTTCATCGGTAAGGGTCTTGCATCGAGTATTTAGCGACTGATACTCTCACTGTTATGTCGAATTCCGAGAGTAATCGAAGTACAGAGAGGTGATTGGATTATCTCCCTTCATTTCTTATCTTTTCATTTGCGGGTGATGTTTTCTGTGAAGACTAAAGGTAGGATTGGATTATGTCCCCTTACCTCCAAGTGATGCTGTCACTATTAGATCAATGGAGGGGTGTCCTTAGCAACCTCCTAAGCAACGGCGGTCCATTTCATTGCTCTGTGATGCACTTCGTTTCTCTTCTCTTGCTCCATGCCGCTCTTCGCTGCTCGTCGCTTTTCATCGGTACTCATGACCTTACTCGAGCGCTCATTTCAGTTTTTTGGCGCTATACTTGTCACTGTTTTCGCTGCTGCTGCTGCTCCTAGTGCTTGTTGCTGTTCGTTATCGCTGCTCTTCTCTTGCTCATCACTGTTTTTCTCTTGCTCTTTGCTGCTCATCGCTGTTTTTCTCTTCCTCTTTGCTGCTCATCGCTGTTTTTCTCTTGCTCTTCTCTCGCTCATCGCTGTTTTTCTCTTGCTCTTTGCTGTTCATCGCTGTTTTTCCCTTGCTCTTTCCTTGCTCATCGCTGTTTTTCTCTTGCTCTTCTGCTCATCGCCGTTGTTCTCTAGCTCTTTGCTGCTCATCGCTGTTTTTCTCTTGCTCTTTGCTGTTCATCGCTAATCATGACCTTTCTCGCGTGGTCATTTCGGTTTTTTTTGGTGCTACATGTCGCTGTTTTCGCTGCTGCTGTTGCTCCTAGTGCTTGTTGCTGTTCATCATTGCTGCTCTTCTCTTGCTCTTCGCGGTTTTTCTCTTGCTCTTTGCTGTTCATCGCTACTCATGACCTTACTTACATATATACATGTATATATGTAGACAGTTTCAAGTCTGCCAATGCAGAGTAGTCTCATGTCATAAATGTATAAAAGGAAGTGAAGATAGTCAGAAGTCATTCGTACGATTGACCCCTACGACTATACGAGAGAATCGTCTCTGCCATGTTCAACGACGGTTATGTGAACCAAGGAAGACTGGTCGTATTGTCGGTGTTCACTCGTACCTATTGTGAAGAGTTTCCGGATTGGGCGCCGCATATTTGGACAGTGTTCCATCTTGTTGATCTGTCGAAACGGTTGGAATTTACCAATGAAAATGCCAGATTTTCGGCCAATCGGAACGGGAGAAGTTAACCAATCACGATGTCGAAAAGATAGCCAATCCTGTTTCACGTTTCATAATATAGGAACCAATCCAATCCATCTTCACAAAGGCTCCGATATGTAAATAGACCAGATCAGTAAGAAGAAGAATCAGACTACAGTCAGTCGATATGTCTAGTAAAGAAAAGAAAACCAGAGACCAGACCAAGAGCGATCTCATCCAAGACGCCAAGACAGCTTCCAATATTCCTTTGAAAGTACCACTTTGAAGGAAGAACGTATGCAGAGCTGACAAAATGGCAAGAGAGTGGATTTTAGATGTTGGGAAAACGACACTGTGCCCACCAAGAACGGAGTGAGCTTATCTTTGATACAATGGAAAGCTTTATGCGAGACTACCGATGTTCTGGGTGATTTGATCGGTAGAGTAAAAAATAAAGAACCAGTGGACTGGAGATATCAGATTGAGGACGATGTATTCGTCACCGTCAAAGCCCCATATCCCATGATTTGGATAAGAAAGAACTTTATACCCCGCGGAGAATGGACCTACCGTCCAACAAAGAGAGGAACAGGCTTGAACATCTTCGAATGGAAAGAACTGAAGAAGATCATACCTTTGTTTGAAGAGAAAGAACCAGAACTTAAAACATTGACTGATGTAGATTTTGTAAAAATGTAAAATAAAATATGAAACTGTTTCATTTGTGTTTGTCATCATTACACGAAAAATATCTCAGTATACAATCACATCGATCAGTCTTGATCTAGCAATCAAACCGATAAAATGAGTACCTATGCTTGGCCTTCCGATCATCAGCAGTAAACCCCATTCCTTGAGCATCAGCAACAGCAGCAGCAGCGAAAACAGTAACAAGTAGCACCAAGAAACCGAAATGAGCACGTGAGTATAGTCATGAATAGCGATGAACAGCAAAGAGCAAGAGAGAAACAGCGATGACGAACAGCAACAAGCAGCAGGAGCAACAGCGGCAGCGAAAACAGTGACAAGTAGCACAAAAAAGCGAAATGAGCGCGCGAGTAAGGTCATGATTAGCGATGAACAGCAAAGAGCAAGAGAAAAACCGCGATGAGCAAGAGAAGAGCAGCGATGACGAACAGCAACAAGCAGCAGGAGCAAAAACACCGACAAGTAGCCCCAAAAAAACCGAAATGAGCACGCGAGTAAGGTCATGAGTAGCGATGAACAGCAAAGATCAAGAGAAAAAAAGCGATGAGCAAGAGTAGAGCAGGACGACGAACAGCAACAACCAGCAAGAGCAACAGCAGCAGCGAAAACAGCGACAAGTAGCACCAGAAAACCGAAATGAGCACGCGAGTAAGGTCATGAGTAGCGATGAACAGCAAAGAGCAAGAGAGAAACAGCGATGCGCAAGAGAAGAGCAGCGATAACGAACAGCAACAGACAGCAGGAGCAGCGAAAACAGTGACAAGTAGCCCAAAAAAACGAAATGAGCACGCGAGTAAGGTCATGAGTAGCGATGAACAGCAAAGAGCAAGAGAGAAACAGCGATGTGCAAGAGAAGAGCAGCGATAACGAACAGCAACAGGCAGCAGGAGCAGCGAAAACAGTGAAAAGTAGCCCAAAAAACGAAATGAGCACGCGAGTAAGGTCATGAGTAGCGATGAACAGCAAAGAGCAAGAGAAAAACAGCGATAAGCAAGAGAAGAGCAAGGGGAAAACAGCGATCAGCAGCAAAGAGCAAGAGAAAACAGCGATCAGCAGTGAAGAACAAGAGAAAAACAGCGATCAGCAGCAAAGAGCAAGAGAAAAACAGCAATCAGCAGCAAAGAGCAAGAGAAAAACAGTGATGAGCAAGAGAAGAGCAGCGATGACGAACAGCAACGAGCACTAGGAGCAGCAGCAGCAGCGAATAACTAGTAGCCCAAAAAACTGAAATGAGCACGCGAGTAAGGTCATGAATAGCGATGAACAGCGACGAGCAGCAGGGAGCGCCATGGAGCAAGAGAAGAGAAACGAAGTGCATCATAAAGCAATGAAATGGACCGCCGTTGCTAATTCGGCTGCTAAGGACACCCCTCCATTGATCTCATGGTGACAGCATCACTTGGAGGTAAGGGGCCATAATCCAATCCTACCTTTGGTCCTCACAGAAAACATCACCCGCAAATGAAAAGAGCGAGATAAGGGGAGATAATCCAATCACCTCTCTGTACTTCGATTACTCTCGGACTTCGACATAACAGTGAGAGTATCAGTCCCTAGAGACTCGATGCAAGACCCTTAATTATACAGACCGATGAAAGACCCAGAGACGACCGAGAAGCACGGGAAAAGGGAGATAATCAGTAAGGCATAGCACATCCGGGTCACATCACGTGACTAACGTCACTTCCGTAAACAAATAATAGAAAATGGCCGGAAATTCCACTACTTCCGATTGCCCGTGCGCGCAACACACTTTATGGTCTGGTCACATATGCGCAGACGACACATTCGGGTCCCAGCTAGTGAGTGAAGTCACTTCCGTAAACAAATAATGGGAAAATTGCGCAAAAATCCATCACTCCCGGTTGCGCATGCGCGCAAACCACTTCCGGTTCCGATCACGCATGCGCAAACCACACATCCCGGTCCTGGCAAGTGACTTATGTCACTTCCGTAAACAAATGGCGGGAAAACACACTACTTCCGGTTGCGCATAAACCACAATCCGGGTATTTCCGGATCCGTTCACGTGACTTCCGGTTCCGGTCACATCATTTCCGGTTCCGGTGGCGCCACTTCCGGATCCACCTCGCTCCACCTGAAATAATAACTGAAAACCGCATAAATACTACTTTGAGTAGTTTCATGATATTCTGGATATAAAAATGATTCTAAATGGCTTCATAATTTTTTTAAATATCGATGGTTTCAATATGTAAAGTCAAGAAATACCAAAGAGACATTCGAAGGAGGGAAAAATCGTAACAACTGACAAACTCCGGAGAACAACGAAGACAAGACCAAAACAAAACATCCACTACAATTAAAAACTAAAAACATATGAACGACATGGAACCCACCAAAAATCCGGGGGAAGACTCAGGTGCTCCGGAAGAATAAGCAGTCTCTGCTTCCTGCAGGACACCGCCATGCTGCCTATGTCAAATCCGAAAGGGATAATATCAATGGAACAAGTCCATTTTCATTTGGGAAACGTTTTTTTTTTCATACCTGTCAACCAAGTCATGATGAGCAACGTACCACAGTGTGAGAAACTTTCCTGTCAGAAGCCGGGCTCTGTCCAGGAAGTCAATGGACGAGCAGCAGGGAGCGGCATGGAGCAAGAGAAGAGAAACGAAGTGCATAATAAAGCAATGAAATGGACCTCCGTTGCAAATTCGGCTGCTAAGGACACCCCTCCATTGATCTCATGGTGACAGCATCACTTGGAGGTAAGGGGACATAATCCAATCCTACCTTTGGTCCTCACAGAAAACATCATCCGCAAATGAAAAGAGCGAGATAAGGGGAGATAATTTAATCACCTCTCTGTACATCGATTACTCTCGGACTTCGACATAACAGTGAGAGTATCAGTCACTAGAGACTCGATGCGAGACCCTTAATTATACAGACCGATGAAAGACCAAGAGACGACCGAGAAACACGGGAAAAGGGAGATAATCAGTCAGGCATAGCACATCCGAGTCACATCACGTGACTAACGTCACTTCCGTAAACAAATAATGGAAAAAAAGAAACCAAATGTATAGGATTGTGTATTACATTGCTATTGCAAGTTGTATCTAATTAACTTTGTACAATAATGACCTTCCGCCATTGTTTGTAATTAGTAAATGTTGAGACACTTTGTCATATTGTATAGCTCGAGGTTTTGACAACCCGTCTTTTTTTAATAATAGCTGTCTACATCGTTTCCCATCTGGAGAAATAACTACCAAATTGTCAGAGCGGTAACCAGCAACATACACATTTCTCGCATTGTCAAGACAGATTCCAAACGGAGTTTTCAAAATCGTTTCATCTTTTAACTCCCACTTTGTTTCTCCCTGTAGATCACAGCATGTTACGGTATTTTTTTCATCTTGTGTATAGTACAGGTTATCCTCAAATGTTGCTATATAAGAGTCAGTTAGCAGATTAAATGACAGAATAGTACTCAATGATCCCGTATCTGGATTTATCGTACGTATACCTTCCCCTGCTACACAACAAAATAATGTCTGGCCTCTGACTGCAATGCCACATATAAATGAACTGACGGGGATGGATCTCTTGATCTTTCTGTTGGATATGTCTATTACATGAAAGCCTTTACTGACACCAACACCAGATGTAACATATAAACAATTTTCTTCTTGGGTGAAAACAACATCGTATGCGGGTGTAGAAAGATTTATTTCAAAGTCTCTTGAACCATCTGGTTTAAATACTTTAACTTTGCCGGTTGAATAATAAGCAAACGACATACGACCGTCAGGTAGTAAACAGCATCCTGTAATAGAAATACCGCCGTTTTCAACAGTCTTCGTTACATGTATTGATAAATTGTCTATAGCTTTTGAAGGTTGACGTGGTAGTACCAACGTTTGAGCTTGTTTGTCTTTCTCCCTTATCACGATAACATCAGACGGCCTAGTTTCAACATTTATATCTCCGAAGTTTTGAATTTTACTCAAAATATCTAAGATTTCAGTGTTAATGTTCATTGTAATTTCCTTTTGATTCAAACTTTCACTTCCGACCATTGAGTTAATGGACTGGTCGATGTTGCTTACGTCATCTTCTATTTGGTTTAAAGCAATGTATGTCTGCAAATCAGATGCGTGTTCCTTTATGTTAGTAAGATTGGTCTGGAATTCTTTTAATTTTTTTTCATTTTCGCCTAAGGTTTTCAGCATTTGATTGATATTCTCAGTTTCGTTTCCAGCAGTAGCACCAAGGTCCTTCATTAATCTGTCTTGGAGTTTATCTAAGTGGTTGTTAATCTTAACTCTTATTTCTTGAATTTCTTTTTCTATCTGCTTCTTCCCTTTGGTAATTTGTAGCAAATTGTCTTGTCGATCTTTGCGAATCCTGTCAATATTTTCCACAGTATTTGCAATGGTCTGTTCGACTTCGAAAAAGGCATTAGATGATTTGATATTTTGTATAACATCTTCTATTTTTGTAAGATTTGGACAATTTTTGTGTATTTCAAGGCCGCATGTTCTGCAACAGGCTTTGTTGTGGTCTTTACAAAACAATATAAAATTTTTGTTATGCTTGCTACAGGACTGCTCTATTTCCAGTATATATGGTGGAAGCCGTTCATACTCTGTAATAGGTATTGTGGTGTGATTTCGTGTTGCCTTGGATACAGCATGATGATCTTTACAATCTTCACAAAGTCCTTCATCACATTCAGAACACCAAACAACTGATGTTTTTGAAATGTGGCGAAAGTCGCATATACCACAAAGATTTGAAAAGCTCGCCATTGGAAGAGTCTGAAATTATAATGTTTTAAATATAAAGTTAAACCTGAAAATAACCAAAGATATAACTTTTTTCCCTTTTGTAAGTCAGTAGCGTTTCTTTGGAGCTTAATTCAGAAATGTACGTTGTAATAAAAAAAAATTCAGATCAGATGAGAAATTAAAAAGAGGCTCAGTCACAAACTTTTGATTTGATTTGACAGACTAGATTGATTTCTGGAAATTTTGTAAATGATATTCTACAAATGCTTCATACCAAGTATAAGTTTATTGGCCAAACGGTTTCAGAGGAGAAGTTTTAAATTTCGACCAATCAGAACATATAAAGGTTTCTGGCGGTCATTTTGTTTCACGGACTTGAACGATTTATGCAAACTTTCCACAGATGCTCCATACCAATAATCAGTTCATTTGGCTTTACGGTTTCAGAGGAGAAAAAGTTTTAAACTTCGACCAATCAGAACATTTCAATGCTCATGACGGCCATTTTTTTCATGGACCGGCATGATTTATGCAAAATTTTTAAAGGACCTTCTATAGATGCTCCATATCAAAAATCAGTTCATTTGGCTTTACGGTTTCAGAGGAGAAGATTTAAATTTCGACCAATCAGAACATGTAAATGCTCATAGCGGCCATTTTGTTTCACGGACCAGTATGATTTATGCAAACTTTGTAAAGGATCGTTCATAGAAGCTACAGGCCAAGTTTCAGTTAAATAGGTCCAGGGGTTTCAGAGGAGAAGATGAAAATGTAAAAGTTTACAGACGGACGGACGGACGACGGACGCAAAGTGATGACAAAAGCTCATATGGCCTTTGGCCAGGTGAGCTAAAAAAAAAGACGAAAATAAATGTATAAATATCAGAAATGTTGAAGTTCAAAAATGTAGGATTCAGAAATACAGATAATCTCAAATCTGTAGACACAAAAATGTCTCGCTTTTTTATTGTGATATATTTTGTAAGTGATGGTTAAATAAACATGAGGTCTAGATCATGTGTCATCTAAATAGAGGTAAACGTGCTCATCTTGCAGGAAATATACACATAAAACTAAAATTAATCCAACCATGTATACTTACTGAAGACCTAATCCAAAAATCTCAAATGAATGTTGTCTAGTAAATGAAACGCCTATTGTAAGGACATACACTCCTCTCAACGAATCTACATACCAAATATAGTTTACCTTTCATGTATTTTTACTGTAAGAAAGACTTAACTGAAAACATTTAACCTCACAAAATAAGACCTGTCAGGTCGCAACATACATACATACCAATGCATATATATTTATTAGGAGACAGGTCTAATTCAAAAACTTTTCACAACCAAAGCTCGAAAATGAGGTCAAGAACATTCAACATATTTCTGACGAACATTCACTCTTCGCAATGAATCAACAGAGCTATCATTGAGCTATCATTTACAGCTACTGAGAAACCGACCTAATTCAAATAAAACAATTTCAAACTGGCCACTGGAGCGTAAATGTGAGGTCAAAGAAATACGACACCTGGCACTGCATCTACAAACCAAATATAGTTGGTTTACCATGCATAAAAACTAACAAACAAAGCTTATTCATAAACTTTAAACACTAAAGCATGAAAATGAGGTCAAGGGAATGCGAATCATGTGTGGTATAAATGCACTCCTGTCAACTACATACCAAAAATAGTTGTTCCAACATGTACAATTATTCAGAAAAGAACTTATCTTAAGAAATTAATTAACGACACCTGTCACTCCTTTACATGAATTGTCAAATAATTGACCTAGCATGCATAGTAACTGAGAAACGGACCATGTTGAAATATTATAACCAATCCAACGGAGCATGAAAATGGGATCAATTACATGCAAAACTTACATGAATTATATACACTCCTGTCAACAAATCTGCTTAACAAAAATATAATTGTCATAACATGTATAGTTATTGAGAAACAGGCCTAATCTAAAACCTTATCCTGACCAATGAAGCGTAAAATTAAGGTCAATAAAATTTGACACCTGTCAGACGGACATAAACTCCTTTCAATATATTTACAGATTAAATATGATGTATAGTTACTTAGAAACAGACCTAATCTACAAACTGTAACTTGATCCTGAGGCGTTAAACATGTTAAATGAGTTTATAGGCAGGGGAAATTACAGGCTGAGTTCATAAGCGATCACTACACAAATGTATACATATCATTTCAATTATGAAAATCATATTTTATGTCTGCTAAGATAAGTTTTGTCTGTATAGTGTTTTCGAAAATTCTTATCAGATAGGACATACAGGGCATTTGATCAAATGATCAATTATGGTACGGATACCTGGTATATAATTTGCCATACAAATATATTTTCTTATCATAAGAATTGAACTTATCTTGAATTATGCAGTAAGAGATACCTGGAAATTTCTCCAGATCCCCAAACTAACTCAGGTCAATAAAGATGTAACAGGAAGGTAAATATAATTCTTGTCACCTGACGACAACGAGAATGTTAAAAGGCGCTCATTTTTAAAACTGATTAACGGTGAATTTCGACTGATAGGTTATTGCGTTATTACAGTGTTTTCTGTCCCATAGTTTTAGCATAATAAATGGTTATAAATTATACTTTTGTAATAATAAAACTCATGCTCATGGACGTGGATACTCAATCTTCACATTAAGTTCTTTAATGACCCTTTAATGCGAGTCGGAGGATTGATTTAAAAATATTCTATTCCAGGGGTTCCTGGAATATTTACGGGCCACTAAATTCAATTCAGGACCTCGTACAATATTTCAGGGCTTAAATAACCGATTTCAGAGCTTCCAAAAAATTGTCGTAAATAGCTATGGTGCTATTTACAAGCACCTGGGGAATGGATTCCCTTTTTTTCCTCTGCCTCTCTCTGCAACACCCTTATCTTCATTGTCATTTTTTGTCTTCATTTTTCATCATTTTTTATGAAAAATGAAAACAATGAGAATGAAGGTAAGGGTGTTTCAGAAAGGAGGTATACAACAGCCTAAATCCATTCCCCAGGTACCTGTGGTACTATCAACATTTATAGAGGTGACGAAATATTTCTCTAGCTTTGTTCATTCTGCAACTCCATAAAAATTTGTCGTAAGTCCCCTCTTATAGGAACATATTTTAAATAAAACAAATGATAGAATCGTATAGAAATCCGTGTCAAAATAAATCACTGATAAAAGATCATAAAAGGGTGTCGTCAGGTAGCTTTTAACAAATTACATTCCGCCAGAGCCCAAATTTGTCATGAGTATGTATAACCTCGCCACTTTCTGTATGTACCTAACCCTGTCCTTCCATCTTTCCTAAAATTATATTTTCAGTGGTATCTCTTGTTATACCCCCGATTTTGAAAAAAAGGGATATATAGTGTTCGTTGTGTCCGTCCGTTCGTCCGACCTATGTATCCGCAACTCTTCCTAAACTACTGAATGGAATTTGATGAAACTTTCAGAGAATCTTCGTCCCATGATGCCATTGTGCACCTCCTATTTTAGAATTTGATCGGACCTGTTTTTGGGGTTTCCCATAGAAAACATGGACTTTGACTTTCAATGTAATAGGAGGTATCAACTCCTCCTAAGTATGGAATTTGATGGAACTTTTAGAGGATCTTTATTACATGATGCCATAGTGTACCTCCTATTTTAGATTTTGATCTGATGAATATTTGGGTTTACCCATACCGAAACATGGACTTTGACATTCATTGTGATGGGGTACCATGATGCCATCCGCAACTCCTCCTAAACCACTGAATGGAATTTGATGAAACTTTCGGAGGTCTTTATTACATGATGCTGTATTGCACTGCCTATTTTAGATTTTGATCTGAATAACATTTGGGGTTTCCCATACCAACACATGGACTTTGCCATTCATTGTGGTAGGAGTACCATGATGCCATCCGCAACTCCTCCTAAACCACTGAATGGAATTTGATGAAACTTTCAGAGGATCTTTATTACATAATGCTGTAGTGCTCCTCCTATTTTAGATTTTGATCTGACCAACATTTTGACTTTGCCATTCATTGTGATAAGGGGTTCCAGTATGCCATCCGCAACTCCTAAAAACCACTGAATGGAATTTGATGAAACTCATCTCACTGCTGTTGGAGTTTTCCTATCCAAAATATTGACATTTCTTTTCATGTATCTTATGTAAGGCGGGGTATCAAGTAGTGAGCTTTGCACACAGTATTTCTAGTTTATACTTATTTTTGTATGTATATTGCGTGGTATATTGTGTTTACATAAAACCTTTTTGGATTTTTGACACCATTGTTTCTGGAGCCCTCTCAGAGCTTGAATCTCGGAATCCGCGAGTTGTACACGTTGTTGAAGATTTACATATTTCAGTGACGTAGCTTCCATGGAGACATTGTAGTAGTTCCCTAATAAAAAATTGTTAAAATAAAAAAAAAATTGAAAGTAACATATAAATTTAATCAGTGTTGCTTTTGATTTAATTGCGTTTTTCGTGCGACCGTATCTACTTGAATTCAACTGAGATATCTCGCCTTAAATCTAGAAAACATGAGCCAAATCATCTTCCTTTTGAGCTCGAATTCTCCCATCTAGTAACAAGAGAAATAAGCTTTTATAATTATATATATTCTCAAAATAGCTCGATTCCATAGAAATCGCTCAAACTTCTTTTATTGATTTAATGAAATCATTGAAAATATCTCAGCTTACTTATAAATGATATTTTATTTTCATTTTTTTTTCTTATCCTTTTCCTGCGGATTTTCTACTCTGACTGCAAAATAAAATCTAAGTTCTTTAAAGGGTATATTTTGATAATATTATGAGTCCGAGAAAGAATTCAGAATAGCAAAAAAAAATTATCCTTGGCATTCATCAATGAAATCAAATATTGAAGGGTAGGTGGAAAAAAGTCGAGATAACCAGGGAATATTTTTTTTTAATTTAATTATCTTTGATACTGGAATTTTTTCTGCAGCAGCCTTTACACCTTTTCATTAGTGTGGTTAAATACATAATATTTTTTCTTTCAAAATGTACAACTATTTGATGCTAATATACATACTGTCCTTCAAATGTCCGAGCCCACCCTAATTTTTACCCCCACCCCCCTCTAATCGAATAAATGCATTTAAAATCTAAACCCTTTTTTAATTAAAAGACACAGAACACACGCAAACATGTAATTTCTGGTGTATTTTTTTAATATAAGATACATGTATGAATGCCTTGATAAGCCAGAGAAAATTATTGTCAACTACTTAATTTCAATTTTATTAAAAAACGATGTAATGTTTAAAATATTGAAGTAAAAATGAGAGAATATGTGTTCGTGAGTGTAGTTATACTATGGATCCTACGAAATCATGTTTATGGACACTTTTAACAGAGAAAAAATTGATTTTGCTATGCTTAAGGTAGATACCCATCTACCTTAAAGTTAAGGGGAAACTTCAGTGTTTTCTTAATTTAAGATGTTTTAAGAATACCACTTAAGTGCGATGGGCGGGGTTTCCTTAATTTAAGAATTTATTCAGGAAATACTTAAGTTAAGATAATTGATGAATAGCACTTAAGTAAAATGGGCGGATTTTCCTTAACTTAACTATTTCTCAGTAAAATCTTAACTTAAGTAGCTTTATGAATACGGGCCCTGAACGTCATTCTACATTGAGAACTTTCAAACAGATTTTTTTTACATTACATCGAATAATAAACTTATCCATTTTTGTATTTCATAAAATATAAGAAATATTTGATAAAATCTAAAATTTGGCAAATAGGTCATCCTTCGTCACTGTTAGAGAGGAAATATAGCTAGTACAGGTGTTTTTACAACCACACAGGTTCAGTTTTTAATTACCATTAGAATTTATTAACAAAATATACAAATATTCCGGGTCACTTTCTAAGAAACCAAATGTATTCTGTCTATCGAGTTTATATATCGTATGACTAAGAAAATTTACAAACTTATGTTTTTGCTCCAGATGCCTTAAGACAAATTCAACAAAAAGCACGTTATATTAATGAAATAAACCCAAACGCTCTCATTACAAATATATCCTTCCGTACTACACAGAATTAAGATATTAATTTTTGACAAATCAAGGTTGCATTTTTAACAATTAAATTCTTAAGGCATCTGGAGCAAAAACATAAGTTTGTAAATTTTCTTAGTCATACGATATATAAACTCGATAGACAGAATACATTTGGTTTCTTAGAAAGTGACCCGGAATATTTGTATATTTTGTTAATAAATTCTAATGGTAATTAAAAACTGAACCTGTGTGGTTGTAAAAACACCTGTACTAGCTGATATTTGTGTTTATTTTATTACAAAGCCGCCTCAGTTTTACAATATAATAATGGGATCAGAAATGGTATTCAGGGACCGGGAGAGGGAAGAGACGTGTAGAGGGGAAGGAGGGAGGAGCACAGAAAGAACATATTGTCAACGTCAATAAAACATTGAAAAATCTCCAATGACTCCATAGTCATTCAGATTAAGATTGAGATTATCTTTTGTCTGTAGAATTGCAATAAAAAGTAATAAATATAAAAAAACAAAAACAACAGCTAACACGATTCCCATATTCTGCGTTGTAAATGACAGAAGAATGAAGCAAGGAGTAAGGAGGATGGAGGGATGGCGAAAGAAAGGGAAAGGTGCCCACTGCCTGACCCCTATAATAATATTCTCCTGCAGGATTTTTTTTTTCTGTAAGTCGATTTGTTACCATCAAACTTTAGACGAGGAAATTACCATTAAAATTATATAAAGAAAGCTTGTTGTTTAGCCAATATTTATTAAAGTTATTTAGACATCATTATATGCAGAGTTATTTAGACATCATTATATGCGTTGAGTCGATTTTTTTGTTTAAATATTAAGTGTCGTCTTTTATTCTATAGTAGTAATTATACATTTCAATTTTCTAATAGAACGATTTCTTCCTCACTCTTATAGAGATAAACGGATGTTAAGCTAGTCTATAACCCTTCAAAATTCAGATAGGTAAGCATAGATTGACATAGTTAAGGATGTTTCTTGCTCATTTTCAAAATGACAAGCTTTTCATAATACTGGAAATCTGGTAAATATTGATAGTGGATTAATAAAGGAACTAAAAGATTGAAAACAAATTGTAGGTCCTTGTGCTTGTTTTCGAAATATAAGCCATGGGAAATTTGGCGGGAAAAATATACTTTCTTGATTTTACATAGCTTTATCATTGACAAGTTTTATTTCTCAAAAACTATTAAAAAAGGATTAAATAATAACAAGGATTTTTACAAATGGCATATTATTCTGCAGCAAAAGATTTATGAAAAGAAAAATGGGTGTTAGATGGGAAAAATATATTTACGGCATTCAAATTGATAAAACCAGATGATTCTGAACATCTGACAAACAATTAAAAACATGACCAGCGAACACCCTTAACTGTTGAAAAGAAAAGCGAGAAGGTTATAATACAGAAACTCTGACGCTGTAAATCATAAAGGGCATTATGGTACTTTTTTATTACACTGCTGTTAACTAACACACAACACGACTTTTGCATTCTAGAACTATACCTCAATAACACTGGTTGCGCTTAGCTTAATAACACAGGTTTGAACTTAATACCACTGGTTTAAACTTAACTAAATAACACTGATTTGAACTTAGCTTAATAACACTGGTTTGAACTTAGTTAAATAACACTGGTTTGAACTTAGCTTAATAACACTTGTTTGAACTTAGCTTAATAACACTGGTTTAAACATAGCTCCTAGTTGTTGCCACTTTTGCATCAAAATATTAATTCATGTTATTCCCACTACCCTTATAGCTTTTACATAAAAAATTAGAAAGAACTGACAGGTCTTTTTTTTCGACAGTCGGTGTAGTTTCAAATTTTGACCTTTCATCTCAAAGACGCTTGTCTATGGTTACATCATATTGGGGTTGTAATATATCTGTTCTGCAAAAAACAAATTATTGTTGATGTTCGGAAAAAAAACGTCTTTTAGTAATATGTTGCTATGATCAGTAGGTGGAAATTACAATTTATCCCATAATAATAAACAATGATGCTAAAAAGGGTGTTTATTAACGTCTATTTCTTTACAATTCCTACTGCATGTGAACAATTATAAATTTTAACACCAACTATCATGTGAGATGTATACATGAACGCAATGGTTAATTCATTTCATAAAAAATGCGTCGAATATCCTTTTTAAAGATAGTACTTATATTTCATTATACTTCATGAATGATATGTATACCATAGGTTCTTTCATAAATTGATGTTGGCGAGCAGTTGATCTACTAATACATTTTGTGTGTTTTTTTTACCAAGTCTAAATAGCATATGCTATGACTGAACACCAGTCTCTCTGTTGTCTTATGTTAATGTTTTATTTTGCCTTTGTGCTCATAAAAATTCATCATTTACCGAATTTATTACGTGCAAGAAGGGTTTGTCATGACTAAAATTTCTCATGCTTGAATATATTCTATCTATGTGGGGATGAGGGAGATACCTCCTACTGGTTCGTGATTTTCATAAGAAATTTGCATCTCTTATCATTTGACTGACAGATGCAAAATTAGCTCAGTTAATTATAACTAAAACTATTGACCTTATTTGATTTTGTTCCGTTGTGTAAAAGAGAGATAAATCTTCCTTTAGATGTTATTGAAATAATAAATCGTTTAATTTTTAAGCGCGTGCAAGTGTGCATGGGTTTGTGATGTTGCTGGATATGTGTAAGCCTTGTTTGCAAACAAGTTGAATTTTAGGACTCCCTGATTGGGAACAATACAAATATGTGATAAAGTCAGGAGTTTCCCAGTTGTCAAATCATCTGGAGAGGAGAATTCAAATGCAAAAAAAAAAACCCGTAAGGTTTTAAACAAAACACCCAAATCAATCTAAAGAGAAATAAATTCTTTAATTTCCCGATATATCCAAACTATTCCTACAACAATGATAGTACTTGCATATATGAGCATTTAAAGCAGATTGGTGTATCTTTTCATTAGATAAAATCTGAAATGAATTAGAACTATCTTCAACAAACAAAAGATATAGCGATAGTGGTGGTATGTACAAAGAAGGATAAATCTCACAAATTTGGTTTATTGTGGCTACTGAGCCAGTGAGTTTAAATCGAATGACAATCACAAATTTGAAAT
Source organism: Mytilisepta virgata (assembly GCA_028015205.1). NCBI lineage: Eukaryota > Metazoa > Mollusca > Bivalvia > Mytilida > Mytilidae > Mytilisepta > Mytilisepta virgata. The sequence goes on from CM051515.1 coordinate 23,535,126, forward strand.
TTAATCAAGATATACATGTAATTTCTTGATTGATTAATTGGACTTTTAAAAAAATACACATCAAGTTGGTGTATATGTGTTACAACTGTCAATTTTTTCCTCTTCAGATTAACAAAATCTAACTTCACTGGTCTCCCAAGATAGACATTTAATACATATTAGCCAAAACAGCTAATTTATATCCAAAACTTATATCATTATCAACTTCGAATTAATTGTATTCAATGGTCCACTGTAGTAAATTGCCAAAATTCAGCAAACACAAAATTCAACCAGATGCAAAAAACAAAGGTCAAGACGATTGCCAAACTTTTTGTATTATTATAGTTAAAATCTAGTTAGGAATTTGTTCAAACAATTATTACTTTTAAGTCACAAATGTAAGTGTCAATATAGAAGCTGATGATCGTATGACTATGACCATTAGGGAGAAACCATTTGGTTTTTACGAGGAGGGGGAGGCTAGGATGAAATTTAAAATAAAAAAGCAGGAGCATGATTCTGGCAAAATGAAAGGCCAGGATCACTTTAGGTGTGAAAAAAATGCACGACCTGTGTCAATCAGGAAATGTTTTGGTTTGAGGGAAAATAAAAATTTAGGCCGCTTTAGTCATGAAGGCAGTCAGAAAAAAAACCCAGAACCAAAATTTCGGTGACAAAAAAATTGGCAGGATCAAAACTTTCATCCTAGCTCTCATAAAATCAACTGGTTGCTCCCTTTTTCGTGACATATCAAGCAAGGTTTTTTTATGTTTTTAATGTAAAACGACGCTTAAATTACATTGAGAGCTGAAAAAAATGCCAAATGATAACATATTGAAATATAACAAACAGGTATTCTGGATATAAAAATGATTCTAAATGGCTTCATTATTTCTTAAAAAATATAGATGGTTTCAATATGTAAAGTCATGAAATACCAAAGGGACATTCGAAGGAGGGAAAAATCGTAACAACTGACAAACTCCGGAGAACAACGAAGACAAGACCAAAACAAAACATGCACTACAATTAAAAACTAAAAACATATGAACAACATGGAACCCACAAAAAAACCGGGGGTAGACTCAGGTGCTCCGGAAGAGCTTCCTGCGGGACACCCGCCATGCTGCCCATATCAAATCCGGTATGAGGAAGGTATAATATCAATGGAACAAGTCCATTTTTATTTTGGAAACGGTTTTTTCATACCTGTCAACAAAGTCATGATGACGCACATAAAAAACTTTAATAAGGATGACTTAGGATCAACTTACCCCTGTGTGAGCAACTTTTCTGTCAGAAGCCGGGCTCTGTCAAGGAAGTCAATGTATATGTCACAAGCTCTGGAATAACGCATGAGCTGTGAAATGCATACTCCATCCGCCGGCGCTTCTGAAATATTGCCGCTCAAAAATGGGAAGTCTGCCTCATATCCGTAAAGGAACAAGTCGGCCAGTAGTTGCGTACAATTAGTAACCATAGGAATGCCAATTGTCTGTTAGAAAACACGTCCACCAAATTGAACAAATATGTTCTCGATCAAACATTTAATCATCAGGACAATCTAAGTTTTAGTGAATATACCATTTTCTTATCTGGGAGGGGGGGGGGGCTGGGATTTTTTGAAAAAATATTTTGATGGCCTAGCTGACCAAAAAATAAATTTAGATTTTGCACTTTAGCTGAAAAATATTTTATGCTGCCACCTGCTTGAAAAAAAAATTGCACTGCTGAATTTGAGAATGGTGAAACTAACAACAGATGAGAAAGTGAAACAGCAGATTATAAACATCTGTCCAGCCTACAGTTTAAGGTGAGATTTCTATTTATACCTTATCATTTTTTGTATGTTCCTTAGTGTTTGATCCAGAAATATTTAAAAGCATTCCAAATCTCCCGCATGATATGTAACTACATTTAGACCATATGTAAAACTGCAACTATTATAAACATCCACTGAACATTCCATTGAAACAGGAGGTATAAAGAATGATACAAACGGAAAATACTACCGGTATATAAGTCTTTGTCATACACAATCAGGGCTACTTTAAAAGACTGCTTATGATACCATATTTATTCCTGTTATACAATGACCATTTCAACAAATTTTCTTGGTCTCAGAGATATGGAATAATGTAGGAAGTGGCCTAAAAACCACAGGGACAACAGCCAATGCCAGGATATAGACAGAGCCATGCACTTTACATTTTACATCAATTAAAAAATTAAAATGAAATTGATGTTAACTTTATGGTTTTGTGAAAAAAATGTATTTCTATTCCACATGAAAGGAAAAAAAATTATCGGAGGAAGGTTCTGAAAACAAATTATGAACACCATGAAAATCCCAGGACCCGCCCCCAAGCCCCCCCCCCCCCCCCCAGATAAGAAAATGGTTGTTGCCTAAGAAATATTGGTTATGGTCATATATATCTTGTTACTTAAAATATAGGTCACATTAAGACATTAGAAGCTGTTTGGAACTAGTTAAATCTTTTTTCAAACACCCATTACAATATATACATAGGCCAATCTATTTATGTTAAAGTGTACAACAAGGAAAAAAGAAACCAAATGAATAGGATTATGTATTACATTTCTATTTCAAGTATCTAATTAACTTTGTACAATAATGACCTTCCGCCATTGTTTGCAATTAGTAAATGTTGAGGCATTTGGTCATATTGTGTAGCTACAGGGTGTGACAACCCGTCTTTTTTTAATAATAGCTGTCTACATCGTTTCCCATCTGGAGAAATAACTACCAAATTGTTAGATCGGAAACCAACAACATAGACATTTCCCACATTATCAACAGAGATACCTAACGGACCTTTCAAACTAGTTTCATCTGTGAACTCCCACTTTGTTTCTCCCTGTAGATCACAGCATGTAACGGTATGTTTATTATGTTGTGTATAGTACAGGTTATCCTCAAATGTTGCTATATAAGAGTCAGTTGACAGATTAAATGACAGAATAGTACTCAATGATCCCGTATCTGGATTTATCGTACATATACCTTCCCCTGCTACACAACAAAATAATGTCTGGTTTCTGACTGCAATGCCATATATAAATGAACTGACGGGGATGGATCTCTTGATCTTCCTGTTGGATATGTCTATTACATGAAAGTGTTTACTGACACCACCACCAGATGTAACATATAAACAATTTTCTTCTTGGGTGAAAGCAATATCGTATGCGTTTGTAGAAAGTTTTATTTCAAAGTCATTAGAACCATCTGGATTAAATACCTTCACTTTGCCGGGTGAATAATTAGTAAACGCCATACGACCGTCATGTAGTAAACAGCATCCTGTAATAAAATCACCGCAATTTTTAACGGTCTTCGTTAGGTGTAATGATAAATTGTCTATAGATTTTGAAGGTGGACGTGGTAGTACTAACATTTGAGCTTGTTTGTCTTTCTCCCTTATCACGATAACATCAGACGGCTTAGTTGCAACATTTATATCTCCGAAGTTTTGAATTTTGCTCAAAATATCTAAGATTTCAGTGTTAATGTTCATCGTAATTTCCTTTTGATTCAAACTCTCACTCCCGACCATTGAGTTAATGGACTGGTCGATGTTGCTTACGTCATCTTCTGTTTGGTTTAAAGCAATGTAGGTCTGCAAATCAGATGCGTGTTCCTTTATGTTAGTAAGATTGGTCTGGAATTCTTTTAATTTCTTTTCATTTTCGCCTAAGGTTTTCAGCATTTGATTGATATTCTCAGTTTCGTTTCCAGCAGTAGCACCAAGGTCCTTCATTAATCTGTCTTGGAGTTTATCTAAGTGGTTGTTAATCTTAACTCTTATTTCTTGAATTTCTTTTTCTATCTGCTTCTTCCCTTTGGTAATTTTCAGCAAATTGTCTTGTCGATCTTTGCGAATCCTGTCAATATTTTCCACAGTATTTGCAATGGTTTGTTCGACTTCGAAAAAGGCATTTGATGATTTGATGTTTTGTATAACATCTTCTATTTTTGTAAGATTTGGACAATTTTTGTGTATTTCAAGGGCGCATGTTCTGCAGCAGGCTTTGTTGTGGTCTTTACAAAACAATATAAACTTTTCGTTATGCTTGCTACAGGACTGCTCTATTTCCAGTATATATGGTGGAAGCCGTTCATACTCTGTAATAGGTATTGTGGTGTGATTTCGTGTTGCCTTGGAAACAGCATGATGATCTTTACAATCTTCACAAAGCCCTTCATCACATTCAGAACACCAAACAACTGATGGTTTTGTAATGTGGCGAAAGTCGCATATGCCACAAAGATTTGCACAGCTCGCCATTGGAAGAGTCTGAAATTATAATGTGTTAAATATAAAATTAAACTTGAAAATAACTATACAAATAATTTTTTTACGTTTTGTAAGTCAGTAGCGTTCCTTTGAAGCTTTATTCAGAAATGTACGTTGAAATAAAAAAAAAATCAGATCGTTGTCTGCAACGAGTCTTTTGTAACAAGCGACGATCGTGTACGTCCTCCTATATAAATTCAGACTACTTTTCTCAGTATATTTATAGGAATGTTAACACATACGCCTGTAAATGTTATAATTTTGCAATATGAGGTGATTGATACCATTTTAGTTTTTTAAAATAACGTATCCCCTCAGTAATCGTCACTTAAATTTGAATAGGCGGTGAGAAATTAAACAAGATGCTCAGTGGGCTGAGCCTGTATCCCTCATCCGGCAGTCACAAACTTTTGATTTGATTTGACAGACTAGATAGATTTCTGGAAATTTTGTACATGATCTTCTACAAATGCTTCATACCAAGCATAAGTTCATTGGCCAAACGGTTTCAGAGGAGAAGTTTTAAATTATTTCGACCAATCAGAACATATAAAGGTTTCTGGCGGCCATTTGTTTCACGGACTAGAAAGATTTATGCAAAGTTTGAAAAGGACCTTCCATAGATGCTCCATACTTTACTGCTTTACTGTTTCAGAGAAGAAGTTTTAAATTTCGACCAATCAGAACATGTAAATGCTCATGGCAGCCATTTTGTTTCACGGACCGGGATGATTTATGCAAATTTTTTAAAGCACCTTCCATAGATGTTCCATATCAAAAATCAGTTCATTTGGCTTTACCGTTTCAGAGGAGAAGTTTTACATTTCGACCAATCAGAACATGTAAATGCTCATGACGGCAATTTTGTTTCACGGACCGGGATGAGTTATGCAAACTTTGTAAAGGACCTTCCATAGATGCACCATACCAAAAATCAGTTCATTTGGCTTTACGGTTTCAGAGGAGAAGTTTTACATTTCGACCAATCAGAACATGTAAATGCTCATGACGGCAATTTTGTTTCACGGACTGGGATGAGTTATTCAAACTTTGTAAAGGACCTTCCATAGATGCTCCATATCAAAAATAATTTCATTTGGCTTTACGGTTTCAGAGAAAAAGTTTTAAATTTCGACCAATCAGAACATGTAAATGTTCATGGCGGCCATTTTGTTTCACGGACCAAGATGATTTAAGCAAAGTTTGTAAAGGACCTTCCGTAGATGCTCCATACCCCAAAATCAGTTCATTTGGCTTTACGGTTTCAGAGGAGAAGTTTTAGATTTCGACCAATCAGAACATGTAAATGTTCATGACGGCCATTTTGTTTCACGGACCGGGATGATTTATGCAAATTTGTAAAAGACTTTCCATCGATGCTCCATACCAAAAATCAATTCATTTGGCTTTACGGTTTCAGAGGAGAAGAAGTTTAAAATTTCGACCAATCAGAACATGGAAATGCTCCTAGCGGCCATTTCGTTTCACGGACCGGGATGATTTACGCATAATTTGTAAAGACCCTTCCATAGAAGCTACAGGCCAAGTTTCAGTTCAATAGGTCCAGGGGTTTCAGTGGAGAAGATGAAAATGTAAAAGTTTACAGTCGGACGGACGGACGACGGATGCCAAGTGATGACAAAAGCTCACATGGCCTTTGGCCAGGTACGCTAAAAAAAGAAGAAAATTAAAGAACCTTTGTGAGCATGCTCACATACCCCACGTCTTCATATTGTCACTGGAGAAACAAAATCTCACTTCACAAGTAAAATGAACACAATCAAATGCTTACCTTCACATATTTATCCTAATTTGAATGGCAGCATGTTGGGAAATTTAAATTCCAAGCGAGAGGAGTCAACAGTAGTAGTATAGTGAGGCAAATAAGTTCAAAAGGGTGTAACTCCTAGAAAAAAATTGAATCGTAATTTCCTGTTGATATGCACATCTACGTAGTATGACCTTATTATCTGAAAAGGTTTCATGAAATTCTGTTGTGTGGTTTGAGAGGAGTTGCGATGACAAACTGTTGCATTAGTACATTAAAGTAAATAAGTTCAAAGGGGCGTAGCTCCTAGAAAAAAAATTGAATCGCAATTTCCTGTTGATATGCACATCTACGTAGTATGTCCTTATTATCTGAAAAGGTTTCATGAAATTCTGTTGTGTGGTTTGAGAGGAGTTGCGATGACAAACTGTTACAGTAGTACATTAAAGTAAATTAGTTCAAAGAGGCGTAACTCCTAGAAAAAAAATTGAATCGTAATTTCCTGTCGATATGCACATCTACGTAGTATGTCCTTATTATCTGAAAAGGTTTCATGAAATTCTGTTGTGTGGTTTGAGAGGAGTTGCGATGACAAACTGTTACAGTAGTACATTAAAGTAAATTAGTTCAAAGGGGCGTAACTCCTAGAAAAAAAATGAATCGTAATTTCCTGTCGATATGCACATCTACGTAGTATGTCCTTATTATCTGAAAAGGTTTCATGAAATTCTGTTGTGTGGTTTGAGAGGAGTTGCGATGACAAACTGTTATTGTAGTACATTAAAGTAAATAAGTTCAAAGGGGTGTAACTCCTAGAAAAAAAATTGAATCGCAATTTCCTGTCGATATGCACATCTACGTAGTATGTCCTTATTATCTGAAAAGGTTTCATGAAATTCTGTTGCGTGGTTTGAGAGGAGTTGCGATGACAAACTGTTGCAGTAGTACATTTAAGTAAATAAGTTCAAAGGGGTGTAACTCCTAGAAAAAAATTGAATCGCAATTTCCTGTCGATATGCACAACTACATAGTATGTCCTTATTATCTAAAAAGGTTTCGTGAAATTCTGTTGTGTGGTTTGAGAGGAGTTGCGATGACAAGAAACATGACTGACGGACTGACGGACGGGTCAAAAACATTATACCCTCCGCAACTCGTTGCATGGGGTATAATAAATATATCAATATCAGAAATGCTGAAGTACAAAAATGTAGGAATCAGAAATACCATCTCAAATCTGTAGACACAAAATTGTCTCGCTTTCTTTATTGTGATATATTTTGTAAGTGAAGGTTAAATAAACATGAAGTCTAGGTCATATGTCATCTAAATAGATGTAAACACATTACAATGCAAATAATGACCAAATACAATGGCGCTATTATACTAAACCTAGACGTATACCAGGGTCCATGAAAATGACGTCAAAGTCAGGTAATATGTATTATGTGCCAGAAACAAATGTACACCTTGAGAAGGTTATAGAGACCAAATACGTTTGATCTATATATCCCGGGGTATATATATATATCAATTACATATAATGAGAAATAAACATAATCACGACAAATCAACATACATACATACCAATGCATATATATCTATTAGGAGACAGGTCTAATTCAAAAACTAACTTCACAACTGAAGCTCGAAAATGAGGTCAAGAACATGCAACATATTTCTGACGAACATTCACTCTTCGCAATGAATCAAGAGATCACCCACAGTTGAGCTATCATTTACAGCTAATCAGAAACCGACCTAATTCAAAAAAAATAATTTCAAACTGGCCACTGGAGTGTAAATATGAGGTTAAGGAAATACGACTGCATCTACAAACCAAATATAGTTGGTTTACCATGCATAAAAACTAACAAACAAAACTTATTCATAAACTTTAAACTGACCACTGAAGCTTGAAAAATGATGTCAAGGGAATGTGAATCATGTGTGGTATAAATGCACTCCTGTAAACTACATACCAAAAGTACAGTTATTCAGAAACAGAACCTATCTAAAGAAATCGATTAACAACACCTGTCACTCCTTTACATGAATTGTCAAATAATTGACCTAGCATGCATAGTAACTGAGAAACGGACCATATCGAAATATTATAACCAATCCAACGGAGCATAAACATAAGATCAATTACATGCATAACCCGCATGAAATACATAAACTTCCGTCAACAAATCTGCTTACCAAAAATATAGTTGTCATAACAAGTATAGTTACTCACAAACAGGCCTAATCCAAAACCTTATCCTGACCAATGAAGCGTAAAATTTAGGTCAGTAAAATGTTGACATCTGTCAGACGGACATAAACTCCTTTCAATATATTTACAGATCAAATAGGATGTATAGTTAATTAGAAACAGACCTAATCCACAAACTGTAACCTGACCCCTGGAGCGTTTAACATGTTAAATGAGTTTATAGGCTGAGTTCATAAGCACAGGCGCTTGGGTACAGGTTGGTGTATTGAATTTATGTATATCTTTGTATGGTCAAGTGGATAACGTAAATATTTTAAGGTGACCTGGAAAACGCGTTAAGTACATGTAATATTGTTTAGAGGAGGGAGTGTATCTCTCTGACATTGTCAGCATCCCTTCTTTTTAAATTTGTAGAAGATCGCCAAATACTTAGAGGAAACAGATACCCACATGTGAAGGCAAACCGGAAATGATAGGGGCATTTTAAAAGGAAAACGTAACGGAGAGATAATTCCGTTTTGAAAGGATGATTTCTAGAAATGATCGGAAATGGCAAAAAGGGTTTGGGAAATATAAATGTTGCCTTTTTTCAAAGATTTGTCCATTTATTAGAACATTTAGTATCCAGTTTTTTCGTTTTTTACCTCTTTATTTTTTTTCAACATTAAAGTTCGTCTCCCTTTGATAGTTCTCCCTCCTTTCTCCCGCCCTTTCTCTACTTTCTCCCGCCCCCCTCTCTCCTTTCTCCCGCCCCCTTTCTCCTTTCCTTTCTCCCGCCCCCTTTCTCCTTTCTCCCGCCCCCTTTCTCCCTGTCTCCCAATACCCTTTCCACCCCCTCATAGATACACAAACAAGGGATTTTATCAAACATGTTAAAATGACTAAAAACCAGGTCGGACATGCGTATTATGGTATCATATGTTGTCAAATCAAGAAATAACGATTTTATTACACAAATATACATGAATTCAATACACCAACCTGTACCCAAGCGCCTGTGTTCATAAGCTATCACTTCACAAATGTATACATATCATTTCAATTATGAAAATCATATTTTGTGTCTGCGAAGATAAGATTTGTGTGTATAATGTTTTCGGAAATTCTTATCAGGGCATTTGATCAAATGATCAATTATGGTACGGATACCTTGTATATATAATTTGCCATACAAATATATTTTCTTATCATAAGTATTGAACTAACCTTGAATTATTCAGTAAGAGATACTTTGAAATTTCTCCAGATCCCCAAACTAACTCATGGTCAATAAATGTGTAACAGGAAGATAAATATAATTCCTGTCACCTGACGATAACGAGAATGTTAAAAGGCGCTTATTTTTAAAACTGATTAACGGTGAATTTCGACTAATAGTTTATTGCGTTATTACAGTGTTTTCTGTCCCATAGTTTTAGCATAAATGGTCATAAATTATACTTTTTTAATAGTAAAACTCATGCTCATGCTCATGCTCGTGGATACTCAATCTTGACATTAAGTTCTTTAATGACCCTTTAATGCGAGTCGGAGGATTGATTTAAAAATATTCTATTCCATGGGTTCCTGGAATATTTATGGGCTACCAAATTCAATTCAGGACCTCGTACAATATTTCAGAGCTTCCAAAAAGTTATCGTAAATAGTTATGAGGCTATTCACAAGCACATGTGGAATGGATTCCCTTTTTTCCTCTACCTCTCTCTGCAACACCCCTATCTTCATTGTCAATTTTTTCTTCATTTTACATCATTTTGGTGAAAAATGAAAACAATGAGAATGAAGGTAAAGGTGTTTCAGAAAGGGGATATACAACAGGCTAAATCCATTCCCCAGGTACATGTGTATTAACATTTATAGAGCTACCGAAATATTTCTCTAGCTTTGTTCATTCTGGACCTCCTTAAAAAATTGTCGTAAGTCCCCTCTTATAGGGACACATTTTAAATAAAACAAATGATAGAATCGTATAGAAATCCGTGTCAAAATAAATCACTGATAAAAGATCATAAAAGGGGGGTCGTAAGGTAGGTTTAACAAATTACATTCCGCCAGAGCCCAAATTTGTCATAAGTATGTATAACCTCGCCACTTTCTGTGTGTACCTAACCCTGTCCTTCCATCTCTCCTGAAATTGTATTTTCAGTGGCTATCTCTTGTTTATACTTATTTTTGTATGTATGTTGCGTGGTATATTGTGTTTACATAAATACCTTTTTGCATTTTTGACACCACCCCTCAGAGCTTGTCTAGTGGTAGAATCCGCGAGTTGTGCACGTTGTTGAAGATAACATATTTCAGTGACGTAGCTTCTATTGAGGCATTGTAGTAGTTCCCTCATATAAAATTGTTTAAATAAAAAACAATTGAAATAAACATATATTTAATTAGTGTTGCTTTTGATGTAATTGCCTTTTTCGTGTAATCGTATCTCTTGACTTGAATTCAACTGAGATATATGGCCTTAATTCTAGAAAAAAAATGAGCCGAAGCATCTCCCTTTTGAGCTCGAATTCTCCCATCTAGTAACAAGAGGAATAAGCTTTTATAATTTATATTCCCAAAATATAGATCGATTAACTTCCTTTATTTGCCATGGTCAAACGATATCATTGAAAATATCTCAGCTAAATTAGAAGTGATATTTTCTTTTATTTTTTTTTAATTTTTTTGCCATATCGGTTTCCTGCAAATTATCTAATCGGACTGCAAAAGCAAATCTAAACACCTTCTTTGAAAGACCGTGATATTTTACCGGATATTATGAGTCCATCGGAAAGAACGTACTAAAAAATATTCATTTATTTATCATTGTGATGATAGAATTTTGTGGATTAGGTTAAAGTCTTTAAAAAAATGTTGCAAACAATTTGCTTTTTCGTATATGTTTCTATAATTTCAGTATTCCAATTGATGCTTCCACGAAAATATATAATCAAAGTTCCCATGTGAAAAATGAAATATTATGTAAAGCAAAGAAACGCATAACATTACCATCTAGACCATTTTGAATGTCTTCAGATTTATAATCCTCTCGGAATATCATATTTTATAATCTGAAATCTTCCAAAATCTTCCAAATAACTTTATCGATGTCCTTTTGGAAGGCGAAGGGAATACTAAATCTTGCCTCACCGCCTTTAAAAGGGGCAAGCGCCACTGGAAACGATGTCATCACGTACCTTCGCCAAATCGTACTCAACCAACTCGTACCCTATTTCTATCCAGTCGTACTTCTACCAACTTGTACTTTTACCAACTCGTACCCAATATTTTATTATTATATATATATATATATATATATACACATTATAGTTGTTATTTTCTTTCATATATCATGATAACATAGCAACATACAAATAAAATAAGGTATAACTTTGATTGGTAATATGATGCAATCATAATTGTTTCAAATCAAAGCTAATTGAATGCTAATCATAAGTCATTATAGAATTTTTTGATATTATATGAAATTGTTTGAACGGCAATTTATTTGCTATGCATATTAAATAATTATAATCCTACAATATACTATTCAGTGATCATTAGTGGATAATAGATCTACAAAAACAGAATGGGTTTCTTTAAATAAGAAATAAACATAGATAAGTATATAAAAACACAAATTTCGGTATAATTGCGACACTTTGAACATCAAAGTCCGTTGGGTTATACTTGTATATATACTATCCACACGAACCCCAACTTCTTTTTTCAGTTGGGGTTCGTGTGGATAGTAGAAAAAGGCTAGTTATGGGTTTATGAGACTTGTTATATGTCTAGAAATATAAGAAAATTGTAAATATGAAAAAAAGTCGATTTTTTTTTACATAGGGGCCTAAAAAGGGGGGGGGGGGTCCATGCCCCAAATACCTGTGGATAGCATCACCCAAACAAGGGAAAATGGTCACGGGCTGTACAACATACAACATTTGTTCAGTTTACCGTAGTAAAGATTTAAATTTGTCGCTTGGTGTCTGATAAAACACAGAACTTCATTTGCCGCTTTTAGTTTATTGCTTTAAAAAGCGTGTTTCACACTGTCATACCTGTACATCTGCATTCTATTACATACATGACATATATTAATAGACAAATAGCGGTCTATTTATAGACACATTGACTGAATACATTTTTAAGAGCATTAATTTGGAATAAGAATAATATAAATCTGATTGGCTAACCCAACGAGGGGAAGATCACTGATTTGTCTTTCAATATGAAAGAGCTGAAAACTTGATTTAACTCTGTACATATATACGGGATTGACTACCTAAACTAGGCATAATTGTTGAAAACCAAAAATTTTAAAACAATTATTTGTCATGCTGACAATGAATAAAAAACTATTTTCGCATGATTGACTCTGGTTAAGTTTTGCGTTAAGGTCCAGATCAAGAATACTACATGCAGTTCCTCAATGATATCTAGTTAGTAGATGCGTCTTGCATAGTAACACAGCTTCCACCGACAATTAGGTCATTTTAACTTACATTTTCCACATGACTGACTCTGGTTAAGTTTTGCGTTAAGGTCGAGATTTAGGATACTACATGCAGTACCTCAATGATATTTGGTTAGTAGGTGTGTCTTGCAGTGTAACCCAGCTCCCACTGACAATTCTTTTATTTATTATTCTGGATATGTTTTGCAATGAGGTCCACTGCTAAGATTCTAATTATTACATTATGTGTATTTCCTATTACAAATTAACGAGCCACGGGATTGACTAGCTGTCGTTTCCAAGTCAGGTCGTGGTTATTGGTTAGTCTTTGTACTTTTTATTAATAGCCTGATTGTATTTACATGTATGATTGTTATATTTTACAAATTTTATCACAATCATACATTTCACAACATAAATATTGTCATAGATATCGTCAATGTCACCCCTTACGTTTCGGAAGTTAACGTACTTTAAAAATATATCTATTTGTATGGCAATTTTAAAAAAAACAAGTATAAAAAATTAAAATTTTGGAATATCCTTAAGTGAAAAAAGGGCCGCCCAAAAAAACCATCAAAACACAGACTTTAAAAAAAAAACTATGTTGTAATATATTGTCACGAACCTATAATATCATAATTTGTATTGTACTATTTTATATTATACATATCTTGATTACTTTATTTTGTTTACTGATGTAAACCCATTTATAATTTAACAGGTGCACGTTCCATATTGTCACCTGTCGATGTTTTATTAATGACGTTTTATTTACCTGAGAGCAGCCAGGTGTGAATTAAATAACTATATCACGTGACTGGTCAGTCGTATAAATTCTGTTGATTTTTATATTCCTGTGTTCAGTCTGTAGAAGTTACAGGAAGTAAGAACCAAGACAGGACCATGGTAAATATACCTATTAGTTAAGAAACTAATTAAAACCACTAATTTGGTTCAACCACAAGTGTGGTTAACTTTTACCATAATTGTTGGTAAACTTTTACAATAAATCGTGGTTAACTCTGATTAAAGGTATACCACTATGGTTGAACTCTTCAATGACTGAACCATTTTAACCATTGTTCGTGGTAAACATTTTAACCACAAAGTGTGGTAAACATTTCAACCACAAAGTGTGGTTATTAATAACTGACCTGTCAACACCTGTTTGAATTGTTATTCTTTTACATTTATTGTCATTTCATTGCTAAAATGACCATGTCTTAATTGAACACAACTGATAATAAAGTGGTTTAAGAGCAACTTTCTTGGTATAATTGCCTGATTTGCCATTTAGCTTAGCTCGCCAGACACTTATAGCTGAACTCAAAATTGTAGCGTAGGCGAGCACGTTACATTGGTACTTCCGACGGGACGCTTTAAATTAAGTGTCTGTTAAATTTATTTTCTTATATTAAAAATGGCAACTTTACATTCTCCAGAAATAGCTCCAAAAAGTGAAATGTCTGATACAGACAGTAAATCTAAGCCAAAGTCGTATGATCAACATCTATTTGACATTGTATTTGAAATGGTTGATAAAGAATTGCAATCAAACCAACAGGTGTTGACTTCAGTTTGCAAAGGTTTATCGGAAAATTTCTCCGAAGTGTGTCATGCAGTAAAAGAGGTAACTGACACTATTTCAACCATACAATCTACACAAACATATGTTTTAGAAAGACAAGATGAGATTCAAAAGGAACAGGTTGATCTAAGGAACTCCTTAAAGGAGTTAAAAGATGAAATAATGATTTTAAGAATTAAGAATCAAGAAAGCTTTGATGCTTTAGAACAGGAACAAATTAAAAACCATAGCATCATTCAAAAATTTACAAACCAAATAGATGATATTGAAGAGAAGACGAGGGAAATAAGTCTACCCTCTGAGTCCAAATTAAAATGGGAATCTACAAGTAAAATTATACCAGAAACCCCATTACCTGTGGACAATTCATGCTTTGATTTTTATAAAGGGGATCAAAAGGGTTCTAACACCGAAGGTCCTAAAACCGTTGTCTCCAGTACTCCTGTAAGTGCAACAGTAGCCACACACAGTCCAAGCAAATTTTTGCAGTTGGCCAAATCAGATAATCCTAAAGATACAAGTTCAAACAAAATTCCAAGTGATGATCAAAGCCAAACAATCTCACAAAATGACCCAACATCAAGCCATATTAAAATGCGTCCTGTAAAGTATGATGGTCTTGAAGACTGGGAAGAATATCTTTCCCAGTTTGAAATTCTGGCCGATATTAATAAATGGGACGATAATTCAAAGGGTTTATATCTTGCTAGCAGTCTTACAGGAACTCCTAGAAGCATACTTGGTGATCTTACTCAAGGCGAGAGTCGGGATTTTTCAAGGTTAAAGTCGGCATTGTCGCGGAAATTCGGCAGTGAATATAAAGCCGAGATGTACCGAGCGAAACTCCAAAGTCGCTTTCGTCAAAAGTCAGAGACAATATCTGAACTGGCTTCTTCAATAATGAAGCTTACGCGTCAAGCTTATCCAAAAGCAAATTTGCAACTTTTGGATACCCTCGCCGTTGATTATTTCATAGATGCCCTTGAAGACCCTGATATTCGCCTTAGACTTAGACAGTCACAGCCAGATTCAATTACTCAGGCTGAGACTTTAGCGATAAGGCTAGAAACCTTTAAGAATGCTGACAGATTTAAGCATAGAACAGTCTGTACAGCTTCTGAAAAGAAACAGAACGAATCAGAAAACCCTGATGAAAAGGCTGATCAGTTAATGCCCATTCTTGAAACGTTCATGAGTAAGATAAGCAATGATGTGGACTTGATTAAGTCAACTGTTGGTTCAAGGCAAAATAACCAGTATCAGACTGGTAAAAAGTTTTGGAAGGGCAAATACAATGGTACCCAACAGAATAAAAATGTTCAAAAGCAGGGAACAAATGAAACACCACCCAAGGACAAGACTGACCAACCTTCTATCAATAAGAAAGCTGGTCAGAGTGACCAGTCAAAACAAGGGGGAAACTAGAAATAGTCGGGTCCAAGGGTCAGGACACGACATTAGAATTAATAGATAGACCCAATATAATTGTTGCTAGAACAGTATGGTCAAGCGATGTAGGTCTTTTCTTAAGCGCCAATATTTGTGGTTTACCTCTCACTATGCTTGTTGATACAGGTGCCACAATTACGATACTTAGATCAGACTTTCTTAAGTGTTTACCAAAACGAATTACAGAACATCTGGAAACTGTTAACGCTTCTTTATTGACTGCAACAGGCGAAAGATCTAGATTTTTAGGAAAATGCAAAGTTCCTTTTGAAATGAATGGTGTCATAGTTCACCATGAGGTTTGGTTTGCAGACATACAAAATGAAGCAATTCTGGGGTTTGATTTTATGTCAAAGCATAAATGCAACATTTGTATGAATGACTTCACTTTGACTGTTGGCGATAAAAGTACTATTCCACTTCATTCGTCTCCTGTTGGCACTAGTTGTTGTCGTATTATGATAGCAGAGAACACGACAATTCCTGCCAATAGCGAGACAATTATAAGTGGTGTACCATCCAAACAGTTCAAATGTGACGAATCTGTTATGGTTGAACCTGTTACAAAATTTGTAGAGGACAATAATCTTTTATTGGCAAAGTCAATTAATCGTGGAAGTAATGACAGGTTTCCATTGCGAATTTTAAATGCAACCAATCAGATAGTCACTTTGGAAAAGGGTTGTATAGCTGCGACATGTGAAATTGTAAATCTTGTAGAAAATAAGCAAACAGTGTCCAGTTGTTCTGTATCAACAAACACGAAAGAAACAAAGCTTCCGTCCCATTTGAACAGGCTATATCAGTCGTCTTGCAAAGAGCTATCACAACCTCAAAAGATAAAATTGCATAATCTTTTATGTGATTTTGGAGATATTTTCTCAAAATCACCAACCGATATAGGTCGAACCAAGTTGGTTAAACATAAGATCGATACTGGTAAAAGTAAACCTATACGCCAACCTCCCAGACGTATACCACTTGCTAAGAAAGCCGAAGTTCGTCAAGAACTCGAAGATATGAAAAAGATGGGCGTAATTGAACCAAGTGAGAGCCCTTGGTCAAGCCCTGTTGTTCTGGTTAGAAAAAAAGATGGAACCCTAAGGTTTTGCATCGATTATAGGCAGCTAAATGAAGTAACCATAAAAGACTCGCATCCATTGCCTAGAATCGATGACACACTTGAAACCCTCTCGCATGCGAATTGGTTTTCCATCTTGGACATGCGCAAGGGGTACTGGCAGTGTGAGGTCGACGAGAATGACAGACCGAAAACAGCCTTTGTAACTGGTAGCGGTGGTCTTTGGCAGTGGGTTACACTTCCTTTCGGATTATGTAATGCACCTTCTACTTTCGAAAGATTGGTTGAAAGTGTACTTTCTGGGTTGACCTATCAATTATGTTTGGTATATTTGGATGATATTATTGTTTTTGGCAGCACCTTTGATCAAGAAATCGAAAATTTAAAATTGGTATTTGAAAGAATAAAAAGTGCAAATCTGAAACTTAATCCTGATAAATGTGAATTGTTCCAGACACAAGTAAAATTCCTTGGTCATATTGTATCAAATGATGGGATCTCAACTGATCCTGAAAAAGTAAAAGCAGTGAAAGAATGGCCCACACCTAAAAACATTAAACAAGTTCGAAGCTTTCTGGGTCTGTGTTCCTATTATCGGAGATTTATTCAAAACTTTTCCCATGTTGCAAGACCTCTGAATAGATTGTTAGAGAAGGGAATATCGTTTCAATGGTCGGAAGAATGCGATCAAGCTTTCAAAATATTGAAAGAGAAATTAGTTCAAGCCCCAATTTTAGGCTATCCTCAAGAAAATAGTACTTTTATTCTGGATACAGATGCAAGTAATTTTGGAGTAGGTGGGGTTCTTTCGCAGATTCAGGGTGGACAAGAGAGAGTAATCGGTTACTACAGTAAGAGTCTAAACAAAGCAGAGAGATCTTACTGTGTAACTAGAAAAGAACTCCTCGCACTTGTTCAGTCTGTTAAACACTTTCATTGCTATCTTTATGGGAGATCATTCCTCATAAGAACTGATCATGGATCCCTCAGGTGGCTGAAAAATTTTAAAAACCCTGAAGGCCAACTTGCAAGATGGCTTGAGATTTTGTCTGAGTATGACTTTGTGATTGAACATAGGAGAGGGCGTAGTCATTTAAACGCCGATGCTCTTTCACGAAGACCGTGCCCAGAGCCTTGTAAGTACTGTACGAAGGCGGAAGAGAAAGAAAAACAGATGGAAGGTGATTCTGTCGAGACCCAGGGTTTTCAACTAGAAATGCCCATATGCTCAGTAGATGAGACAGAAAATGTCACTGAGTTGTCCACGGATAATTATAATGAAGAGATGTGCGACGACGAAAGACATGTCTATAATCTGTTGAACAATGGCATTCTCGATGTTGAAATCCTGCGGACAGAACAAATGGGAGATGAAGATCTTAAGAGAATTATTGAATATAAAGCGGCTGGGGATAGACCCGAATGGTCAGAAATATCAAATCTGTCCACAACATTTAAATATTATTGGGCAAGATGGAATGTTCTTCATTTACGGTCTGGAGTTTTGTACAGGAAATGGGAAAGATTTGATGGTTCAAAATTTGATTGGCAGCTAATTCTTCCGACGAAATTTCGGCGATTTGTTTTCAAACAATTACATGAAACCCGAACCTCTGGTCATCTTGGCATCACAAAAACTTTGTCCAAGCTTAGAAGTAGATTCTTTTGGTGCGCTATGCGAAAAGACGTCATCCATTGGTGCCATGTTTGTGATAAATGTGCTTCAAGGAAACGAACACCTCGAGCTAACAGGGCACCAATGCAAAAATATAATGTTGGAGCACCACTCGAACGAGTGGCAGTCGACGTTTTGGGTCCACTGCCAACATCAGACAAGGGGAATAAATATTTACTTGTAATAGGGGATTATTTCACTAAATGGATGGATGCATACCCAATACCCAATCAAGAAACTCACACAGTTGCTCAAATACTGGTTGAACGATTTGTTGTCCTTTTTGGAGTTCCAAGAATACTGCATTCCGATCAGGGCACAAACTTTGAGTCTTTGATCTTTAAAGAGATGTGCTCAATACTTGGAATTGACAAAACCAGGACAACACCTATTCACCCAGAGAGCGATGGAATGGTTGAAAGATTCAACCAAACATTTGAAAACATGTTAGCATTATTCTGTAATGAAAATCAGTGGGATTGGGATGTGCATGTACCATTTCTTATGATGGCTTATCGTTCATCTATACATAATACAACCAAAGTATCACCCTGTTTAATGATGTTTGGTCGTGAGATCACTTTACCCGTAGATCTTCTCTTTGGTAATCCTAGAGAAGAACCAAGAGAAGAAAGCTCGGATTATTCCTATAATTTGTCGGAATCTTTGGCAATTATTCACAAATTTGCTAGGGAACATTTGGAGTTATCCTCACAGGCAATGAAAAAGAATTATGATCATAAGGCAAGTTTTAAACCCTTAGTTGAAGGAGACTGTGTGTGGTTATCCAACTTGGTCAGGAAAAAGGGGAGAAGTCCAAAACTGCAATGTCCATGGAAGGGTCCTTATATAATTACAAAGTGTCTAAGCGACGTTGTCTTTAGAATTCAAGAAAGACCGAATACAAAACCAAAAGTTGTGCATTATAACAGATTAAAGAAATATTCTGGAGAAAATAAACCGAATTGGTTCACAGCATCTTCAGACACTTCCACAGAAGAAAACCAAATAGAACAATATTACGATGAAAACGAGTCAGAAAATGCAAGTAGTAGTTCTGATGATGACGAATCTGTCCCAGCCCAGTCTGAATTAGACAACAACGATTTGGTTCAAGATGAACCAGACGCTGTTGAGCAGGCTGTGGACACAGAACTTATCACAAAAGACAGAAGAGGTCGAATGATAATTAGACCAAAAAGATTTGAAGATTTTGTGTAACCTTCTTTTTATTTATTTACAGAATAAAAGTACCTTCAGGTGCTCAATATGCAAACAAGACAGCAGGCAGAATTCGTTTGCAACAAAGGCAGCCGCTGAACGGCATATTATGGAAAAACACAGCAGCTTCGGCTGGCAGTGTAGTTATTGTGAATTTGTCACAGCTAGGGAAAACGGGAAGCACTCAAGGTGTTCACGAGGAGAGAGACCATTTACATCCGTCTGTCATAATAGAATTACTGGTGTGACTGGAGAAGCAGCAAAACGGGCATACGAGGAATACAGGAAAACACAAGCTCAGTCAAAAGTGGTTGAAGTTAAACCCCCGATGGATTACTCAAGACCACGTTCTCCGTACAAGAGATCGTATTCCGCCTCTGCCTGTGCGAGATCACGATCAAGATCACCAAAGCGTCATTGTTCTGAAGGAAGGAAGTGCGTATCTCAGTCTGAAGTAAATACTGCTGACAGGTCTTCGACAAAATCCCCAGTAAGGAAGAGCAGATCATTGTCTGAGATAAAAGAAGTCCAGAAAACACCAACAAAGAAGAAAGTCGAAACAACTCGTATCGTTGAAACAGCAAACAGTAAGTCACCTCAGAAAACTGAACCAGTGCGGATCGTTGAAGCGACACGCAGTAAGTCACCCAAAAAGAATGATAATAATAATAATTCAAAGTACATGGAAGACACGCTCTCAGAATCAGATGACGAACAATACAAACCTCCAGGTAGAACCGTAGTGTCAACGACTATTTACAATGGTAACTTGTCTCGTCAAGAGGTATTGTCGTGTCCGTCCACTTGTGGGAGTTTGTCTCCTAGACATAAGTCAACACCAGTGAAAGAGAAGACCGAAAGACCGGTAATTACAACCATTAATCAGATTAAGAATATGACAGCTGAACAGTTAACGAAAGCAACTGATGAACTTAATCAGGTTTTATATGACAAATTTAAATTGGCCGAAGATAATAGAGTGTCGTTAAACGTTGGAGGAAAGATATTTGAGACATCCACCATGACAATGAGATATGACCCTAGTTCGATCCTCGCAATATCGACTAGCCGCCGCTATGGCTATAATGGACGCCGTTCGATATTTATTGACCAAGATCCTACTTACTTCAATTACGTGTTGAATTATTTGAGAAGTGAGGGTGTGATCGACATACAGACACTACCAAAGGAAATTGGTCCCTTATTAGAACTCAAGAGACTTTGCATTAATCTCCGTTTAGATGGCCTTGTTGGAATTGTGGAGAGGAGAATTGAGAACATTTCTTGTATTTAGAACAATATTTGTGTATGACTGTGATCTCAAGTTCATGTTTATTTTCATGTTTGAACTTTAGTACACTGAATTGAATAAGGTTTAGTAAATTTAGTGGTACCTTAACCATTATATCATCATATCATTTACTCTCATGTTTGGGACAAACACTTTTAAGAGGGGGTTGTGTCACGAACCTATAATATCATAATTTGTATTGTACTATTTTATATTATACATATCTTGATTACTTTATTTTGTTTACTGATGTAAACCCATTTATAATTTAACAGGTGCACGTTCCATATTGTCACCTGTCGATGTTTTATTAATGACGTTTTATTTACCTGAGAGCAGCCAGGTGTGAATTAAATAACTATATCACGTGACTGGTCAGTCGTATAAATTCTGTTGATTTTTATATTCCTGTGTTCAGTCTGTAGAAGTTACAGGAAGTAAGAACCAAGACAGGACCATGGTAAATATACCTATTAGTTAAGAAACTAATTAAAACCACTAATTTGGTTCAACCACAAGTGTGGTTAACTTTTACCATAATTGTTGGTAAACTTTTACAATAAATCGTGGTTAACTCTGATTAAAGGTATACCACTATGGTTGAACTCTTCAATGACTGAACCATTTTAACCATTGTTCGTGGTAAACATTTTAACCACAAAGTGTGGTAAACATTTCAACCACAAAGTGTGGTTATTAATAACTGACCTGTCAACACCTGTTTGAATTGTTATTCTTTTACATTTATTGTCATTTCATTGCTAAAATGACCATGTCTTAATTGAACACAACTGATAATAAAGTGGTTTAAGAGCAACTTTCTTGGTATAATTGCCTGATTTGCCATTTAGCTTAGCTCGCCAGACACTTATAGCTGAACTCAAAATTGTAGCGTAGGCGAGCACGTTACAATATCTATTGAAAGGTAGTAATATTAGACATAATAAGGGAAAGTTTAATGTGATGAGATTACGAACATTTAATAACACATAAAATAATACTCTTTATTAATAAAAGTTAAGAGGCGGCTAGCTTTTTAGGAAAGCTATTACTTGTGATCATGACGAACTACCAGGCTAGACCACTCAGTCATCACGGCCACGTTTCTTTTGTAATATTGTCATATTTTAAATTTTTAGGTTAAAAGTTAAGGATTAAAAAGGTAAACGCTTTCTAAAACGACCAATATTCGTGAGGTTTGATGAAAGTTGTAAAATAGATCAAAATAGGGTAAAACTTAGTTATCAAAATAGGGTAAAACCTAGTTTTTCCGTGATGCTTTCTCCGGTATGTGTTCCGATGTTATAATTTGTGGTTGTCCCCCCTGAAGTTGTAGTTTTTGGATGGATTTGATATTAATATGAGATTTGTCATGCTTTTAATAGGTTTTAATGTTATTTAGATGGTCCAAATATTTCCAGACATGTCTTAAACTAGAAATTCTCAGAAATGACATCCTCACTCAGAGAACATATACAGTCGGATCGCCAAGAATAGCGTTTTTATTTACAGAGTCACGTGACTTTTCATTTGAAAATGGGTCATTTTTTTTCACCTGTCTGTTTTTTGGCCATACATGACTTATGGTTTGAGTTGGATCTAGGGGGTGGTAGTAAACGGTTTCTGAGAATATTTTTGTTTCATATTAATTGAAAACCAATATTTTTAGCGTGCTTTTCCTACCAAATTTTACACTCAAAGTTGGAAATTATGCCGACGATTTCGTCACTGTTGGTCAGAAAAAGGACAATTTCTTCATTGTCAGATCACGGGATGGGGATTTTTAAATAGGAAAAGGTGTGTCGTTAATTTTCTGACGAACAGTTCAAATATTTCTCTGCAAAACCGAGCGAAACACAAATCGAGCGGGCTTTTTCTGTGAAAATAATGAGATAAATGGGGATAATCAACGTTGGAGTTGTCAATAAAATGTAAACAATAAAACAAAAAAAAAGGGGGGTGGTCAGGCAGGTGCTTCCACTTACTTCCATCATTTTCTTGTGGAGGGGTTCAGAAATTTTCTGTTTAATGGTAGAGTGTGCTCAAATGAATTTGATATTATTTTGCATAGAAATTAACGACTGAAAGCCTGGGGAATACATGTAGCTGAAGTACTGCTATAGGTCTATTTGAGTAATGACAAATGTTTATACTTTTTTTTTTCAAAAACAGGACTGAAGAAATTTTTCCACTTCAATTTTGAAAAGATTACTTTCTTCAATTTCTACTTAAATGGTTTGTGCGTTTTGCAATGTGGAAGCTATTTAATAATAGATTTTTGTCGTTATCAGGACCTAAATTGTGAGTTTTTGGTTAAAAAGTAACAAATTAAAAAAAAAAAGCATTGGAAAAAAAATTATTAAAATTAAAATTATCTTTATCCATTACTCAATTGTGAAAAACTGTAAGGATCTGACATGGAAAGATTTATTTTTGCCAGCAAATCACATGAATCATATGCATATTATTTTCAACAAAAGGAAATTTTACATTTGTACATTAATTTATGCCTTCTCAATCTTGTTTTTAGCTCACCTGGCCATAGGCCATGTGAGCTATTGCCATCACTTGGCGTCCGTCGTCGTCTGTAAACTTTTTCAAATGTTAACTCGTCCTAAACTACTGGACCGACTTCAACCTAACTTTGCAGAATTGTTCTTTAGGGCATCTGGAAAATTTCTATCGTTTAAAATTTTTGAAATGTCGAAAAACATGGCTGTCGTTACTATAAATAGAACATAGGGGTAAATTGCTGTTTTTTGCTAATAACTCAAAAACCGTTACAGATATCGAAAATCTGACGTGGGTAAAATTGATCAGCATGACAAGATCTACCTACCCTGAAATTTTGAAGGAAATTCCAAAACCCATTTAGGAGTTATTGCCCTTTTTTCACATTTTTGGCTTTTTTTTATGTTATTATTTCAAAAATCTTTTTCTCTGAAAGTACTATTCAAAATCATATGAAACTTGGTAAGATTGTTGCTTAGGGTACCCTGCATAGAACTGATATGGGGATTTTTGATTTGTCGAAAAACATGGCCGCTGTTACTAAAAATAGAACATAGGGGTAAATTGCTGTTTTTTGCTAATAACTCAAAAACCGTTACAGATATCGAAAATCTGACATGGGGTAAATTTGATCAGCATGACAAGATCTACCTACCCTGAAATTTTGAAGGAAATTCCAAAACCCATTTAGGAGTTATTGTCCTTTTTTCGTCAAATTTTCATAATTTAACATTTTTCGTCATTTATCTCCAAAACTATTTGAGATAGAAGTGAAATGTAAATTTGAAAAATGTTTGCCATGTTGAGATCTACATACCCTGAAATTTTAAAGGAAATCCCAAAACCCATTTAGGAGTTATTGCCCTTTTTTGTCAAATTTTTAAAATTTTAACATTTTTGCATTTATCTCCAAAACTATTTGAGATAGAAGTGAAATGTAAATTGAAAAATGTTTGCCATGTTGAGATCTACCTACCCTGAAATTTTGAAGGGAATCCCAAATTCTATTTAGGAGTTATTGGTTTGTGTAATTTGAGGTCGGGTTCTGTTACATTTATTTAAGGTTCACCCTTATTCCTGGTCAATTTTGTCAACTTCCTGCCAGGACTACCACCATCAGGGAACATATTTTAACATTAAACCTTATGAAAAATAAATCTTCAACAAATTTTCCCTGAACAATTGAACCAATTGCAACAAACTTGGTCAAATAGTTGATTAATTGTCCAATGAAAACCAGACTCCAGGTGAGCGATACAGGCTCTGGTGAGCCTCTTGTTCATGAATTAATATTTATTGTATTGATTAAGAATTATTATTATTGCTTTTTAGCTCACCTGACCCGAAGGGTCATGTGAGCTATTGCTATCACTTGGCGTCGTCTGTCCGTCCGTCCGTCGTCCGTTAACTTTTTCAAACGTTAACTCCTCCAACACCATAAGTCCAACTGCAACCAAACTTGGTACAGTTATTAATTGGTATGGGTGCTACAAATCTATTGTTTGGATTTTTGATTCGTATAAAAACATGGCCGTCATGGCTAAAAATAGAACATAGGGGTAAATCACAGTTTTTTGCAAATAAGTCAGAAACGGTCACAGATATCAAAATTCTGGCATAGGGTAAAAGTGATCAGCACCTCAAGATCTACCTGCCCTGAAATTTTGAAGAAGATCCAACCACTCATTTCAGAGTTATCACCCTTTTTTTTGACATTTTTGGCTTTTTTTTATGTTATTATTTCAAAAATCTTCTCCTCTGAAACTACTGAATGGATTTGGATAAAACTTAGCATGGTTGTTCCTTAGGGTATCCTGCACAAACTTTATGCTTCGATTTTTGATCCATCGAAAAACATGGCCACTGTTACTAAAAATAGAACATAGGGGTAAAACAACAGTTTTTCGCAAATATCTCAAAAATCATTAGGTTATGGCAAATTCTGGCAGGTTGAAAGTGTTCAGCATGATAAGAGCTACCTGTGTGCTTATTTTCGTGAAAATCTGTCAACTGATGTTAGAGTTATTGCCCTTTTTTGACATTTTTGGCTTTTTTTTATGTTATTATTTCAAAAATCTTCTCCTCTGAAACTACTGAATGGATTTGGATAAAACTTAGCATGATTGTTCCTTAGGATATCCTGCACAAAGTTTATGCTTCGATTTTTGATCCGTCGAAAAACATGGCCACTGTTACTAAAAATAGAACATAGGGGTCAAACAACAGTTTTTCGCAAGTATCTAAAAAATCATTAGGTTAAGGCAAACTCTGGCAGGTTGAAAGTGTTCAGCATGATGAGAGCTACCTGAATGCTGATTTTCATGAAAATCTGTATACTGATGTTAGAGTTATTGCCCTTTTTTGACATTTTTGGCTTTTTTTTATGTTATTATTTCAAAAATCTTCTCCTCTGAAACTACTGAATGGATTTGGATAAAACTTAGCATGATTGTTCCTTAGGGTATCCTGCACAAAGTGTTTGCTTCGATTTTTGATCCGTCGAAAAACATGGCCACTGTTACTAAAAATAGAACATAGGGGTCAAACAACAGTTTTTCGCAAATATCTCAAAAATCATTAGGTTACGCCAAATTCTGCAGGTTGAAAGTGTTCAGCATGATGAGAGCTACCTGCGTGCTGATTTTTGTGAAAATCTGTCAACTGATGTTAGAGTTATTGCCCTTTTTTGACATTTTTGGCTTTTTTGATGTTATTATTTCAAAAATCTTCTTCTCTAAAACTACTATTCAAAATCAAATGAAACTTGGTAAGATTGTTCCTTAGGGTATTCTGCAAAAAGTTAATGCTTGGATTTTTGATTGGTCAAAAAACATGTCCGCCCTTACTAAAAATAGAACATAGGGGTCAAAATGCTGTTTTTTGCTATTCTTTCCTGAATTATAGAAATAAAATGAAGATGAAAGCTACTTTCAAGGCAAACATGGTATCCCGAGTTGAATGGTGATGATGAAAGTTTGTTTTGGACGGCCATTTTTAAAATGGCTGCCATTTTCCCACCATTTTTTACACTTGCTCGGATTTCAACAATATTTGGTTTTTAAAGTAAACATGGTATCCTTAGTGAATGGTGATGATGAGAATGTTGTATAACAATGATTAAACTTCATAATATGTGAGCTTTTAATTGCCATCACTTGGTGTCTGTCATGATCGTTGTTAACAAATTTTCAAACATCTTCTCCTCTGAAACTACGTGGGGGAATTTGATGAAACTTAGCATGATTGTTCCTGCAATATTTCCTTTTCAAGTACAATAAAAAGCCTTAACCCACAATTTTTACATAACTTCTTTCAAACATTTTAAAAATGAAGACAACATATAGACCAAAAGATTTATACTTGTATTTGAAGATTAATTAAAGCTTGTATTTTGTATTATGAATCATCAGATTGACCATGACTGTATCTTAATCAAGCGTAGGGAGAACTCATGCCCATTTCTTTCCAGAGGTTCTTAAAGGTTTTTAAAGGTATTTTCAGCATTTTACGTGACCTTTAATACTCAGTTTAGTTTACAACAAACATTAATATATTAATTTAGTTTATAGTGCATTGTTTACCAGGTGAGCGATTCAGGCTCTTGAGAGCCTCTTGTTGTGTATTTGACCTATTTCACCTCCTGTAGTGCCAAAATTGGTAAAAACAAATAGACATATGATTTTATAGACCAATTTCTCATGCTTATTATCAAAATTTGCTGACTTTCCAAGTAAAAAAGTAAAAATCTGGACATGAACATGAATTAAAAATCATGAAATAACAAAATAAAATCATATGTATAAGAAAAACTTTAATATGGAAGTCCAACCCAAGATCCTGGATTTTGACATTAAAGGCAAAGCACAAAAATTAGAAATTTTCAACAGAATTTAAGTTAATAGGTCTATTAATGCTATATACATCTACATAACATGGTGGAATTCAGGTGAATGTAATGAATATTCTTTGAATAAGAGAACACAACCAAAATATAATAAAACTGAAAACTATACCTTGATTGAATCATAGACTATTCTAACTAAATAGTCCCAGATGACACCAGAGGGTAAAAAAATTTAAATAATAAATGAAAAGAAATTAGATAACCTTACTTACAAGTGGTTATAAAATTTGAACTTGAGTTGTAGATATTACAAGATTACTATTTAGACAAAACTTTAAAAAATTATACATATAAAGACATATGAAAATCATACAATATTTTCCATCCAAAGTAAAACAAATACACCTAAAATATATATTTTGATATACAATTTATTTACTAATAGTTCTTTCTGTAAATTGCCAATGATAATAAATAAAACTGGTAGCTCATAGGTTGAGTATTTATGCCTTATTTCACAATATTGTAAAGACTAAAAGTTTTCCAATACTATTTATTCAAATGTTGTCAGTGAATCTGTTTTTTTTTTTTTTATGTTATTTTTAAAAAAATACATCTCATCATGGATTTTTTTCTGTCCACAATGTAACCTATTAGATGAACCTGAGTAAAATTTTAAAGTGGAACTAAAACGCTCATAGAAAGTTATTTTCATTTTATAGTACTAAAAAAACGTATAAAAACGCAAAAAAAACGATGAAATTCGGTAACTTAGTTTTCGAGATATTAGCAAAATACTGGCCGATCGTCATTTGCACACCTGAACGATTTGTTAAAAAACTCTAATATTACTACTCGCCGGAAGTGACGTACTGTGCGGTTCAGATCTTGTACATAAATAGGTACAGGTCATTTGCAAAGTGAAAGCAGATTCAGTTGATTGTTTATACGTTATTGGTGACAACTATCGATTGACAGTGCTTCTTATATATTCACCGACACTTGTTTGATGAAACATTGTACTTAATTTAAATCTACAATTCAACAATGGGAAGGAATTGTGCAGTTGCGGGATGCAGTAACTCTTCAAAAACGGGACATACTCAACACGCTTTTCCAAAAGATGACCGACAACGTAACTTGTGGGTTCGTTTTGTAAAACTAACCCATGTGGATTTTACTGTGCCATGTATATGAATAAGTTTGACTTGGCATTACTATCATGAGTTTGAATACCTAGAGACTTCAGAAATAATATAAAGCGTCATAATTCTTTGCGCTAAACAGCTGATGTGCATTTGGTGCCATAATAGAATTATAAAAGTTTAATTGAATAAAGACTTAATTATACCTATGTTTGCTCACTTTTATTACATTGTGTCTTGGATGGAGGGTTGTGATTTATATTTTGCCTAAATTTGTTCATATAAGTATAAGAGGACTTTAACTTACTATTTTAATATATATAATTTTATATATTTCTACTTGTGTGAAAATGGGCAACCAGCATGACCAGTATACATGGTATAGTGACGGTCTGCACCAAAATACTTTTGAAAAAATAATTCTAACATGTCTGATCTTATTTGCTTTTATATACCATGCATATGTCTTTATATATACATCAAATTTATGTGTATATATGCACATGTTTGAAAATGTATGCATTATTATAATGTCATTGTGAGAATAGGCCTACATTAAGCCTATGCAGCCTCTCCCGTTGAATCAAAATTTTTTATGTATAACTATATTGTACCTTTACATCATACATAGGGTATATTTAAGGCTATTTTTAGAGTTATTGTGTTTGATTTACACCCCTTCTTTTCAAACCACCACAGTTACCAACATCCTGAACATAGGGCTTTTTAAAAATATTATTAATGGAGTAAGTAGAAGGTACATGTAAGGCCGCTTATATCAAATGCAGAGCCTTGACAGGCATGACTTTGAAAAGATGTAGCCAACAAGCTAACATAAGTTGTAGTACAATAAGAGGCTATTATAGCCAAATGTGTAGCTCCATAAAAAGTTATTCTGGTCCCATGTCCCTCTGAATTTTTTTCTCTTTCTATGAGCATAAAAGTTATACATTTGTAACCATAATAATTTCAAATATTAAGAGTCTGCTGACTATGGTAAAATAATACAATATAGAACAATACATGTACTTCCATGATATAACTACCTCTCTATTTATATAACATGTTCATGATCATAATCCTGATAATGCAGAAAATAATTTGGTTAAAAATGTAGCTTTTTTTTTTTAAAGACATTCTATTTCATTAGGGAATGTAAAGCTAAAGCAAAGTTTGAATGTCTAATTATTTATTAAAAGAATATGTATTTATTTATTCATTATTTATAAAAAAATATATATATATATGACACTTCCAATCGTGCAAGAAATTTTAATTTCCCCCTAAATAGTATTAAACACCTGTGAAAATTAAAACTAGTTCATGATATAAAACAAATTAGTAAACATGTGGATGGATATTTATCACCTTTAATCCTGGTAATTAAAACAGTTAAAGTTTTAGCACCTATTAATTAACATCCTGTTATCTAGTAATAAAGATCAAACAAAAGTTTTAATCCCTCCAATCAGGTAAATAACAACTTGGCCATGCGCCTACCACCTGTGGAGTAAATCAATATACCGGTAACAAAGTCATTGGAAAGGTGTTATGAAAACCAGTTTTGACTGGTATTATAATTCAAATTACACAAAAAGCATAAAGTCCCATAACCAATATTAACCAAATTATAACTCTACAAATGTGGGAATTATTTTATAAGTTGAATAATTTTTTTTTTATTAAAATCCATCAAAATCTTTTATTAAAGTTTTAGGTGTACAGTGCAGTTTCTCCAATGATTCTCTACATATTTTTATTATTACAACAAGGATTGTAAGAAATTACTTATCCCTCTCTACATATATCTCTCTGATTAAACTAAGAAATTTGTTATATTTTTATAAGAAAATTCTGAAATTTTATGAATCTGTCAATTCAATAAAAAAAAAACACATTACAATTCTACATCAAAATCTATATTACTATTCAGTAACGTATATCACTATTTGTAAAACATCTGTTTTAAAACTATCAATTAGAAAGTTCGGGCTCAAACTGATATGGTTGAATATCTTCTTCTGCAACAATTGGCCGGTCAACTTCTTCAATGCTTTCAAATGATGAGCTTTGAAATGACAGCGATAAATCACTAGCATTGCTGTCTTCATCCATAATATATTCCTTCTGGTCAATGTAAACAAGTTCAAGAGTAGCCCGCACTGTACGTCATTTCCGGTGAATCGGGGTCACTCAGCGAGGAAACACTGTTTCCGTAAATAGCGCTGATTGGATTTCCCACAGGTAAAAATAATTCAACTTCACTCGCTATTTTCTCCGTTATTACTTGACCAAATTTCATCGGGTTTTTTGCGTTTTTATACGTTTATTTAGTACTATAAAATGAAAATAACTTGCTATAAGCGTTTTAGTTCCACTTTAAAAAAAAACGTGTATAATCAACTACAAAAATGGGAAGGGGAATTTCCAGGGGGTGCGTCTAAACACCACACAGGACTCCTTAGTGCACTAAGGACCCAAAATGTGCACTAAGGACATGATGCATTTGTTTTAGATTAATAAAAGACCTGTTACTGGTTTCTAATCATTATAAATAACATAAATCGAAAGTTTTGTAAAGATATTATTATCGGTTTTTAAGTTATTAAGGATTTTGTAAAAATCCTTTGATGTTCCGCGCTATCCTGGTGGTGGGATCGTCTACCATAAATCAATAAACAAAGTCAAGTCAATAAACAAGGTCATGGATCATTGAGTTTGTTAACATTGTGTCATTAGGAAATAAGTTAAGAATATAAATAAAATAAAACTCTATTGTAGATAGATAATTTAATTGTTGAAATCATATATTAAATAACAAACAATAAAAATTCTTAATACAAACATGCAAGCGCACCCTCAAATGTTTTTTTTTAAAAGAAATAAATGACAAACATAATTAATTCCAGATTGAATAATAAATAATTAAAGTATATAATTTCAGATTATGCATGTCATTGTTACTAACAGTTTTTACTAATATCTGGGTTGTGTCCTAACGATTCTTGGTCGCTTCTTTTGATGGGGTTTTCTGGCTAATTTCTGCGATTTAGGCACTGTAAATTTTGCACATGTTGACTTGACTTCAGTACATAGAGGAACATGATCGTTTATGAGTCTTTGGAAGAAACGCTCCTGCTGCTCGAGGGTTTTCGAAGCCCAACACTGCTGGGAAACGCTATGTTTCTTGTACCTGCCATAAAGTTCGTAGTTACCGGTATACCGTAAATAGCCCGCTTTAAGTCTACGTGTTGAACTTTGACAATGTTCATAAGCTTAGTTGTAAGCTCTGGAATCGGCAATGGTGTCCAGTCTACAGCCATTTTGAATACATCGGGTTTTTGAATTTTTTCAAAAATGTGTAAAAACCTGGAGGAATTTTAATTCAAAAGTTTCAATTTAAAAATGATAGTTCTTTGACTTATCTATATAATTCTAATTTATACTACTAAACAAAGGGGTGGTTAACTTCTTGTTACTTAACCTTAACCATAACCTTGCAAAATACTTGATTAACGTATTTTTTATTGGAGTAAAATAAATTTAGAACAATCAGAAAAAGAATTAAAAAAAATATTTAGAAAATTAAACAAAAAACATCATAAAGAAAACTCCTAAAAACACACTCACACAAAAAAAACCTTTACAAAATAATAAATTCGTAAAAGTAAATGAACTTTCAAGGAACTTTAAAGAACGTGTATTTCTCGCTACTTGATCTTTTGCATTCATGATTCAATTTATTGTACAAATTGATGGAAAAAATGAAATCACAAAAATGTTTCCGCAATTGTCTAAAACAACTATATGTTAATTTCATTATCTTACAGAATAAAAACTTACTTTCAAGTTAAAATTTTAATAAGTCTAATTAGGCAAAAATTTCAATTGACGTAAACGTACTTTAAGCAATACTAGAGCATTTCGAATTAAATGTTGAAAAAAAACTAAATATATAAAAAATTATACCTCTCCCAATCTGCAAAGGGATTCAATGAAGTTGAAGCCCGTAGTTGGTGCTAACCAAGGACGAAACATTGTTGATATATTACGATGTTGAGTTATTGAAGAATAATTGTAAAATGATCAAAATGAACAAATTCGTATATTTTTATACATTATACATGTCATAGGGACTCAAATGGTTTCACGGTGCATATAGGTTTTCTTTGTTATTTTAGCAATAAAACTGTCACAAAAGGGATGTTTTGTTAGCACTTTCAATTTCAAACGGTTGGTTTACAACCAAAACGGTTGTTTTGATAACAATTTAACAAATAACAAATAATTATTTAACCTACCCATGTCAAAAATGACTTCAAAGATTCTTACAAACCTTTTATAATCCGAGGGGAAAAATCTTTTATTTATTTAATATATATATTTTATATATATATTATACTTGTTTTTCGATATTTTTTTAATATATATCTAATTTTAAATTTATATACTAATTTCCTTGCTACCTGTATTAATATAATTGTTAATTCTATGCTTATTGAATTTTCACGCTCGATTTGACGGATCTCAGCGGGATCTTGCCGCGGAACATCAAAGAATTTTTACAAAATCCTTAATAACTTAAAAACCGATAATAATATCTTTACAAAACTTTCGATTTATGTTATTTATAATGATTAGAAACCAGTAACAGGTCTTTTATTAATCTTAAACAAATGCATCGTGTCCTTAGTGCACATTTTGGGTCCTTAGTGCACTAAGGAGTCCTGTGTGGTGTTTAGACGTACCGATTTCCAGGTGACTGATTCTTGAAAATAGATACTCCTTTAAAATTTTATGCAGAACATTGAATATCCAACATAAAAAATACTTCAAACGTGTCATTATGTGAACACAAGAAAAAACACACTTCATTTCTTTGCATATTTTGATATTGAGTAGGAACTATGTAATGGAGTCTTGGGACAGCCTTTTTAACTTGCAAATGAAGACCCGATACTATATCTATTTGCAAAACAAAACATTATAGGCTCCTCACATTGATATGGTAAACGAGCGAGATCTGTTCATTGGCTAAAAAGTGGCAACGTGTGTTGCCGTCCATTTTGAGGTGCACAAAAATACTCACTTTCTATGTCTCATACGTTCATAATTTTCAGTGTCGGGTGAATCCAATAGACCAGGATGTTAACGAAATAATTTTTACACATTTCACAACCGTCATGTCAATCAAAAATTCGAGCCGGGACTAAAAGCGCCATCTAGTGTAAAAAATTCTGAAATTATCTCCACCTGTTTCTCTGTAAATAGAATGCACTAGCGTAAAAGTCAAAATGGCACTTGGCGGTCTGACTGATAAGTTAACTGACTACTGAGACCCTCCCATGTCACTGTGCAATGATTCCAAAATCAAGAATTAACACGGGATGCCAATAATTGTAATAATTTAATAATGTATTATGTTGTACAGAGTATCACTGACATTTTGTGTTGTCACGTCAGAAGCACCATCCTTCTGCTGTCAAATATTTTATTTATAATGCCACAGATAGTAACTAATGTTAAGCATTCAAGCAAAATATATCTAATATATCAATTGAATTCATAATAAATATTTTTTTTCTTTTTTAAAAATTAAGATAATGTCAATATTAAAAGTGTTGTAGTCCTCAGTACAATAAGGTCAATCTTGTCAAAAATTATATTTTAGGCAAGAACTTTTAGGCCACATTAAAAAATATGTCTGATATATTTTCGGCAAGAACTATTTAAATCTAAATAAAAAATCGACATCAATAAAATGTTTGACGTCGCGGCCTAAAATGAGGTTGGTCGGGTAACCAAAAACACACATATATTTCATTTTGGCCTTAAACTAAAATCAAATTTGAAGTGACCAGATGAAAAGAAATGGGTAATGCATAACTAAAATATTTAATAAGTCTCCAATCAAAAGGAGGAGAAAACACAAATAAATGAGAAAGGTCAATTTTGCAGAATGAGCTCAAAATCTTTTGGTAATAATAAAAAAAATTGCCAAATCTCAAACAGCCTTTTTTGAACTGGTTGGGGCTATGTGTTCATATAAGAGTAAAAACCGCTATAATATTTTCCTTAACATTCTATGTGAAATTGTCAATTTTCAATATTCAACGGATAATTTACATTTATTTTATATAAAGCAAGCAGCATATCATGTGAAAAGACATCATGTTGGTTCTTTTCCTTTAAATATCACTTTTAAATAAAATACTTTTTATACGTTTTTACGTTTCTGATATTAAAGAATTTTAGTATTCCATCTACAGGTAAAATTAAATGACTGAAGTTCATGCAAAATGGCCACATCTTTGAATTTTGAAATGAATGATCCACAAACAGAGGAAATGCGGCCATATGTTTGTCAGATATGTAATAAAAGATTCACACAGAAAGGACATCTGATGACTCATCGAAGAACTCATACTGGTGAAAAACCTTATTCCTGTCATATTTGTAATAAAAGGTTAGTATATTTATTTTTCATATCAATTGATTGTTTTCCAGTTTATCATTTATTACCTCCCCAGATTTCTCACTGGTAATGAACATATTGCAGTAAACCCAAAAAAGTGTTCCAGCTAGCTTAAAGACCAAAACAACTATTGTTTATACCCACATCTCAGCGCATAAGTATTGTTCCATAAGACGTCTATGACGTTGATAGAAAATCCGCGAAATGGTGTTTCACATTCGCGTTAATTTTGAAAAGCTAAAATGGCATCGCGCTTGAAAGGGCGTTTCATTAAAACTAGTGAAAGGAAGTGCCGAAAAGACTGCCGAGAGCGAATGTCTGAAGTTAAAAGGAGGAAAAAAGATTTTTATACGACCGCAAAATTTTTGCGGTCGTATATTGGTATGACGTTGGCGTCGTCGTCTGCGTCGTCGTCCGAAGACATTTGGTTTTCGCACTATAACTTTAGTATAAGTTAATAGAAATCTATGAAATTTAAACACAAGGTTTATGACCACAAAAGGAAGGTTGGCATTGATTTTGGGAGTTTTGGTCCCAACAGTTTAAGAATCAGGGGCCAAAAAAGGGCCCAATAAGCATTTTTCTTGGTTTTCGCACAATAACTCTAGTATAAGTAAATAGAAATGTATGAAATTTTAACACAAGGTTTATGACCACAAAAGGAAGGTTGGGATTGTTTTTGGGAGTTTTGGTCCCAACAGTTTAGGAAGTAGGGGCTAAAAAAGGGCCCAAATAAGCATTTTTCTTGGTTTTTGCACAATAACTTTAGTATAAGTAAATAGAAATCTATGAAATTTAAACACAAGGTTTATGACCACAAAAGGAAGGTTGGGATTGATTTTTGGAGTTTTGGTCCCAACAGTTTAGGAATTAGGGGCCAAAAGGGTCCAAAATTAAACTTTGTTTGATTTCATCGAAAATTGAACTATTGGGGTTCTTTGATAAGCCGAATCTAACCGTGCCTTTAGATTCTTAATTTTTGGTCCCGTTTTCAAATTGGTCTACATTAAGGTCCAAAGGGTCCAAAATTAAACTTAGTTTGATTTTAACAAAAATTGAATTCTTGGGGTTCTTTCATATGCTGAATCTAAACATGTACTTAGTTTTTTTATTATGGGCCCAGTTTTCAAGTTGGTCCAAATCGGGGTCCAAAATTAAACTTTGTTTGATTTCATCGAAAATTGACTTATTGGGGTTCTTTGATATGCCGAATCTAACCGTGCATTTAGATTCTTAATTTTTGGTCCCGTTTTCAAATTGGTCTACATTAAGGTCCAAAGTGTCCAAAATTAAACTTAGTTTGATTTTAACAAAAATTGAATTCTTGGGGTTCTTTGATATGCCGAATCTAAACATGTTCTTAGTTTTTTTTATTATGGGCCCAGTTTTCAAGTTGGTCCAAATCGGGGTCCAAAATTAAAGCTAAAAAAGGGGTAAATTTTTTTTTTTTTTGGGGTGGGGGGGAATTCTCCACAGCATATTGTATTGCACAAGAAGCAAAAAATTGAATATAAATTCAAATCATATGACCAATTCTAAGTTCTTTATTTCAGTTATTCTGTGTCAGAAACCTATTATGTGTCAAATATTTGAAGAAATTTTCAATTGCACAGTATTGTGCAATAGCAAGAAATTGATATGTGTGCTCTGCTATCAAAACTTTATTATTAACAAATTCCATGACTATGATGTCATTTTCTATTTTAATATGTTATGGTGTATTTAAATGGGCTGTTATGGTTGCAAAGTATAAAGAAATGGGGGGAGGGGGTTGAAAACAAAATTTAGAGAGGGGGGGGGGGGGGGTAAATGAGAAATTGGGGAGGGGGTAATTTTTTTCTCATTTCATATTTCATAAATTAAAAAGAAAATTTCAAATTTTTTTAGCAAAAAAAGGGGGGGTTACATTAAATTTTATTGTTTTTTGTTTTTTTTTTGGGAGGGGGGGGGGTCAATGTGCAACTTCATAGTGTATTGCACAAAAGCTAAAAAAAGGGGTAAATTATTATTTTTTTTGGGGGGGGGGCAGTTCTCCACAGCATATTGTATTGCACAAGAAGCAAAAAATTGAATATAAATTCAACTCATATGACCAATTCTAAGTTCTTTGATTTCAGTTATTCTGTGTCAGAAACCTATTATGTGTCAAATATTTGAAGAAATTTTCAATTGCACAGTATTGCGCAATAGCAAGAAATTGATATGTGTGCCCAATTTTAAATTTTAAATTGGTTATTTCTGATTTATATATAAAAACAAATAATACTGATATGGTTTGAATAGGTAAATTAAAAAATTTTAAGTTCTTAGACAACATTCATTCTGTGTCAGAAACCTATGCTGTGTCAAATATTCATTCACAATCCAAATTCAGTATTGTATCAAGCTTGTATGTTGTGTTCATAATTGCCCCAACTATTCAGGGTTCAACATCTGCAGTCGTATCTAGCTGCGCCCAGCGGAGCATTTTATTATTATCTACAAGAAACTCAAGATGCAAGCAAAATATGGGAAGAAGGGGAAAGAAGATTAATAGACAAGAGACGAGCACAAGGGAATTTCAAGTATTTTGTCCAAGAAGGGAAGCGATGGCAAGGTTCGAGTTACAGCTTTGAAAGCAATCCACAAGAAAGTAACCGATCATTTTTCTGCCATTAAGAAGTGAGAAGTTTACATGCTCACAAATTCATGCATATATGGTTTTAGTAACAACTATTTACTTATATATTTATTAAAATTTAAAGCCTATAAATTTTTGCCAACCGAATTCACAAATACCCAATCACAATATTCTATATGTAGCTGGTCAACTTGTAATGCCCTTTTCAATGTCTTCAGGATTTTACTAAGCCAGATTTAATGCAGAGTTTAAAAATTGTACAGAAACCTACATTTGATACACTTTGAAGAGAGAGAGAAATGCATGTACGATGAATTGCCTATTAATTCTAAGAGGCAATTGTTTGACAGATGACGCACAGAAACTAGTTATGCAACAAACACATAAAAATTGGCAAAATATTCTTGGCTTTCTTGCAAACACTATAAATTTACTTTTTGTCAAAATAAAATGTCGCAAATATTCGCAAATGAAATCACTCCCTGGATTGATTCTGTGAGATATGATCTAAGTTTGGTTCTCGATGACTTCAACAAACCTATGTTTATTTGTTTTGTTTGATTGCTGTGACCATCTAGTTAATACTTGAATGATTGCAAATTAAAGTTTGGCTTTAGAACTGGAAAATTCGAAATATAACCCGAACTCGACTTTTAACTGGAACTCATTAACTGAGGCACGAACTCGAACTCTTAGGTTAGTGTTGAAGCATCTACAAATGATAAGCGCAGCAACAAGATAAAAAATATTTTACCATATCATTCCAACCAATAACAAAATTGGTTTGAACGAGGCTTACACTATGTACATCGCTGGCGAC
Organism: Mytilisepta virgata; assembly: GCA_028015205.1. Classification (NCBI taxonomy): domain Eukaryota; kingdom Metazoa; phylum Mollusca; class Bivalvia; order Mytilida; family Mytilidae; genus Mytilisepta; species Mytilisepta virgata. The sequence goes on from CM051515.1 coordinate 23,573,583, forward strand.
ACAGTGACTTGAAGGGAAAGTTCTTTTTTGCTTATTGTGACGTCATGTTTATTGAGAAAACAAAACTATGCTTGGCGTAGCTGAATATGTAATTTTTCGACGTTAAATCCGTTTTATTTTCTTATGAAGTCGGTGACCTATCATTTTTTTTGTCTTATTCTGACAACAATGAATAACTATTTAACACAGTATAAAAATTTAAGAAAAAAATCAAATACAGATTTTTCAAAATTCAATAGAATATGCAGTAAAAATTGGCCCAAATTTGCGAGGGACAGGCCTTTAGAGCAGAATACGTAGTCATTGCGTTATGGGAAACCGTTTTCTTTGTTACAGTATAAAAATATATATATTCTGGAAGACAGCACAAAAGTCCGTATAAACAACAGAAATGGCATCATTCGAAAAATATGACGTAAATTTAACATCTGGCTGAATGTAAGCATTTTTTGCGGTACTATAGCAACGAAACGAATTCGGTGACCTATCATTTTTATTTGCTAATATCGTTAAAAAAACCACCTAGAACGAATATGTTGAGTTTCAAGAAAAAATCAATTACAGAAATGATTAGTTGGTTTGGTCCTTAAAATAGAAGAGAGCAGCATCCTGCCTCTTTTCTGTGTACCTCTATGCTCCATCAGTGCTCCTCTCTGCCCTCTGAATCAAGTTTTATTTAAAAGGCAGTGAAAACACATTTTAAAACAAATAAACAAGGCTGAAGGTATAAGTTAACTTTGTTATAGTGCCCTTTAACCTAAAAATATGACCCTCTGACCTTAAATGTCAGGGGTTTCTAGGAACGAACGTGGATATAAAACCCTGACATGGGACCCAAGGATGAAAGAACGGTAGAAAATATAGAGAGAGATTTTTAACACTTTCTGCTGAAGGGTTCAATTGTTAAAAATAAAACATACTGTCAATACAAGAGAGACCACGGTTTTCAATAAGGCATATGATATGATGGGTTGAACAGATAGAAGGGAAATTATGTATCTGGGTCAGGCCGCGCAATTGTTTTCCTGTTTCAGAAGTCATGAAATAATAGGCTGCCATTAAGTCTGTACGTTTCGTTGAAACATGGCAGATGGCTCAAAACGATCGCCATACAATGGCACATATGCAGTTAAAATCTCGGGGTGTGAAGTCAGTCTACTTTTTCCGTAATTTGAGAAATCACGAGCCATGGTAAAAAAGTCTCCTTCTGCAAAGTAAAATGTACCTCTTTCATGCTCTCCATGTAGAATAAAAATTTTCTTGTTTTTATTCATTTAATCCTTTCAATATTTCGATGTCAAATGTCTCAGGTAAATACGCCTTTAAAACAACACTAGTTATTCAGTTATCATGGTTGGTTTTGTTACAGTAGGTCCATATATCATGGTGCAATTATAATTTTTTTAATGGACTTCTTTCGTATCCCTCAGGTCAAAGTTCATTGCAGGTCTTGAGCCATATTGAAATATGACATATAACTTTTCACTACATTATGGTATTTGGTTGGTGTAGAAGCTTTTCCTGAACATAACTGTGCAATATTTTTCAGATCTGAAAGAAAATAAGAAAGATTCAGCATAAATTTGGGCATAAAGCAAACATGTTTATTTCATGAATTAAAACAAAAAATCAGTGAAAAAACCAAGATTCATTACTGATATATTTAGAGCCTCAGTTTACTCTTTGCAACTCCCTAATGCCTTCTAAAATTATCATGAATATTTATACTTTTTAAAAAATCTTATAACAGACAAATAAAGGTAACTTTTTATACGACCGCAAAATTTTTGCGGTCGTATATTGGTATGACGTTGGCGTCGTCGTCCGTCGTCCGTCGGAGTCTGTAGACATTTGGTTTTCGCACTATAACTTTAGTATAAGTTAATAGAAATCTATGAAATTTAAACACAAGGTTTATGACCACAAAAGGAAGGTTGGGATTGATTTTGGGAGTTTTGGTCCCAACAGTTTAAGAATCAGGGGCCAAAAAAGGGCCCAATAAGCATTTTTCTTGGTTTTCGCACAATAACTCTAGTATAAGTAAATAGAAATGTATGAAATTTTAACACAAGGTTTATGACCACAAAAGGAAGGTTGGGATTGTTTTTGGGAGTTTTGGTCCCAACAGTTTAGGAATTAGGGGCTAAAAAAGGCCCAAATAAGCATTTGTCTTGGTTTTTGCACAATAACTTTAGTACAAGTAAATAGAAATCTATGAAATTTAAACACAAGGTTTATGACCACAAAAGGAAGGTTGGGATTGATTTTTGGAGTTTTGGTCCCAACAGTTTAGGAATTAGGGGCCAAAAGGGTCCAAAATTAAACTTTGTTTGATTTCATCGAAAATTGAACTATTGGGGTTCTTTGATATGCCGAATCTAACCGTGCATTTAGATTCTTAATTTTTGGTCCCGTTTTCAAATTGGTCTACATTAAGGTCCAAAGGGTCCAAAATTAAACTTAGTTTGATTTTAACAAAAATTGAATTCTTGGGGTTCTTTGATATGCTGAATCTAAACATGTACTTAGTTTTTTTTATTATGGGCCCAGTTTTCAAGTTGGTCCAAATCGGGGTCCAAAATTAAACTTTGTTTGATTTCATCGAAAATTGAACTATTGGGGTTCTTTGATATGCCGAATCTAACCGTGCATTTAGATTCTTAATTTTTGGTCCCGTTTTCAAATTGGTCTACATTAAGGTCCAAAGGGTCCAAAATTAAACTTAGTTTGATTTTAACAAAAATTGAATTCTTGGGGTTCTTTGATATGCTGAATCTAAACATGTACTTAGTTTTTTTATTATGGGCCCAGTTTTCAAGTTGGTCCAAATCGGGGTCCAAAATTAAAGCTAAAAAAGGGGTAAATTATTTTTTTTGGGGGGTGGGGGCAATTCTCCACAGCATATTGTATCGCACAAGAATTCAAAAATTGAATATAAATTCAAATCATATGACCAATTCTAAGTTCTTTATTTCAGTTATTCTGTTTTAGAAACCTATTATGTGTCAAATATTTCAAGAAATTTTCAATTACACAGTATTGTGCAATAGCAAGAATCAGTATAATTTAAACCAATTTACATTATTTACATTACAATTAAAGGATAACTTCAGTAACACCCAACAATGACTTCAATCCAAACATATATATTGAATAAACTTACAAATCAGAAATTTTAAAATTATATGATACTAACATACATACTACTGCTAACAATTAAATATGACTTAGAGCAAATATGACAACATGATTATAAAAATATGTACAAAGAGGGATAACTCTTTTTTTTTATCTCAAATTTTGAATATGTGCTGATGAAGCTTTTTTGTTTATCTCATCTAAACTGCTTTTAAATTATGCATATTTAAAATTTGCCATCCATGACTATGATGTCATTTTCTATTTTAATACGTTATGGTGTATTTAAATGGGCTGTTATGGTTGCAAAGTATCAAGAGAAATGGGGGGGGGGGGGGTGAAAACAAAATTTAGGGGGGGGGGGGGGAATGAGAAATTGGGGAGGGGGCAATTTTTTTCTCATTTCATAATTCATAAATTAAAAAGGAAATTTCAAATTTTTTTTAGCAAAAAAGGGGGGGTTACAATAAATTTTATTGTTTTTTGTTGTTTTTTTTTTTGGGAGGGGGAGTCAATGTGCAACTTCATAGTGTATTGCACAAAAGCTAAAAAAGGGGTAAATTTTTTTTTTTTTTTTTTTTTTTGGGGGGGGGGGCAATTCTCCACAGCATATTGTATTGCACAAGAAGCAAAAAATTGAATATAAATTGAAATCATATGACCAATTCTAAGTTCTTTGGTTTCAGTTATTCTGTGTCAGAAACCTATTATGTGTCAAATATTTAAAGAAATTTTCAATTGCACAGTATTGCGCAATAGCAAGAAATTGATATGTGTGCCCAATTTTAAATTAGTTATTTCTGATTTATATATAAAAACAAAAAATACTGATATGGTTTGAATAGGTAAATTAAAAATTTTTAAGTTCTTAGACAACATTCATTCTGTGTCAGAAACCTATGCTGTGTCAAATATTTATTCACAATCCAAATTCAGTATTGTATCAAGCTTGAATGTTGTGTTCATAATTGCCCCAACTATTCAGGGTTCGACATCTGCGGTCGTATCTAGCTGCGCCCAGCGGAGCATTTTATTATAATTTTTTAGGCTGAAATATTGCAAAATTTGAAAATTATTATCCGTCATTTTAAAAGTTTCAGCTTGAAATTTTCACATGCTCACAAAAAAGTTCAATATTTTTTAACTAATAGCTAGATTATGTAAAGACGAATCTAAAATGGGGTCAACTGTCAAAATTTGCCCAGTATTAACAATTTTACAGCTATCTAAAAATTTGGAGTTTCTATGTCTGAGAAATGTAAACATCTTGAAGGCGAACAAATTATGAGGTTATATGAATTATGATGTCATAACTTTATGACGTCACCAAGTATTGTAAAACACAATTAGTCCTATCCTTAACATTTCAACGATAAATGATTAAAGAAAAAATATTAATCTACAAGTAGTAACCAAGGATTTGCATTGAGGAAAAAATGCATAGCAACCAAGGAGAATGAATTTTTTTCCATTACACAATCACATGTGCACTTTTAAATAATTCATCAGTATGTGTATAAGTGTATAAGCCTATAAATTTACAGGAACAATAGGACAGTCCATTTTGCTGCCTGATATTAAAAGTTTAAAAACCAAATAAATTCAGTAATACATGTACAATGTACATGCAAGTTACATGCTGTCATAATGAGTTACTCCCCTTTACAATTGACAAACTGCAAATTCTAAATCACAAGAATTTATTCAACCTGTTATTGGTAAATGTTGGTTTAAAATTCTTGTTCAAAGGGATTTGTGGATGATATAGGTCTCTTTGCATCTATTTCCGTTAAATACAATCATCTAATGTTACAATTGTTTAGCTGTGGTTTTCAATGCAACCACCTGTTTGTGTTTACAATTGTCTTTGTTACATGACATGTATGTAGTCTCGCCAAAATTGATACATCTAAATAAAGAGCATGTGTTTCCTGCTTATAATGAGAATTTTTCTTCATACAATAACTGACCTTTAATATATTATTAATAGCAACGCAAAATCCCTGTGCTTTTATTCACACAAACACATGTGTTTCAATGTTTACATCATACATATTACAACTTCCGGTTTGGGGGGGGGGGGGGTATTTGGGTTTCTAGAATTTTAAGGAATGACAATTTTTTTTAAAGATTTTAGTAAAAAGAACAATAATTTTTTGTCTCGCCTTGACGGAGTCAAAAGGCGAGACATAGGTATGCTGTTTCCGGCGTCGGCGGCGGCGGCGGCGTCAACAATGTATTAGTTTGTGATTAGCTCAGTTTTATGGGGATCCACTAGTGGTAGGTCAATGATAATTGGTATGCAGATGTATTACCATTGCCACATCTCATTGCCATGGAGATTATTTGGCTCCGCCCCCTCAGTCATGGTCTATTGACTTTGAATGATTTGCTTACTTTACATGTATTAGTTTGTGATTAAGTCAGTTTATGGGGATTCACTAGTGGTAGGTCAATGATAATTGGTATGCAGATGTAGTACCATTGCCACATCTCATTGCCATGGAGATTATTTGGCTCCACCCCCTCAGTCATGGTCTATTGACTTTGAATGGTTTGCTTACTTTACATGTATTAGTTTGTGATTAGGTCAGTTTACAGGGATCCACTAGTGGTAGGTCAATGATAATTGGTATGCAGATGTATTACCATTGCTACATCTCATTGCCATGGAGATTATTTGGCTCTACCCCCTCAGTCATGGTCTATTGACTTTGAATGGTTTGCTTACTTTACATGTATTAGTTTGTGATTAGGTCAGTTTATGGGGATCCACTAGTGGTAGGTCAATGATAATTGGTATGCAGATGTATTATCATTGCCACATCTCATTGCCATGGAGATTATTTGGCTCCACCCCCCTCAGTCATGGTCTATTGACTTTGATTGGTTTGCTTACTTTACATATATTATGAGTCTGGTGAAGAGGAACCTTGAGAGATCCTGCTCTGGAAATCAACTATAAGTAACTATAAGTAACTATAAGTAAACAAACAAAATTATATTTTATTGGACACAAAGCCAAGCAAAAAGATCTTTGTCTCGCCATGATGAGGTTGGGTTGAAAAGCTACATATAGGTATGCTAATTCGTGCATATTCATTGACTGAATATTTGCATAACTTACATGTTAAAGTATTGTGTTAAAGTATTGCTATCAGTGGCGGATCCAGAACTTTTTGTAATGGGGGGGGGGGGGGGGGGGGGGGGGCGCTGACCGACCTAAGGGGGGCCCACTCCAGTCACGCATCAGTGATTCCCTATAAAATCAACCAAATTTTTCCCACAAAATTTTTGTATTTAGGTTTGGGAACGACTTATAATAAGTCAGTGGTATTTGGTATCCAGTTGTATTAGCATTCACACACCTCATTTAAATGGAGATTGTTTAACCATGTAACTCAGTCATGGTTCATTGACTTTGAATATTTGCATAACTTGTGTAAGATGTTAAGGTATTGCTATTATGATTTCAACATTTGCATAATCAAAATTACAAAAAGGCGAGACATATCTCTGTGATAACAGTTTATTTTCATTTTACTTTATAATATATGTAAAAAAAATTATTGCACAAGATTTACATTACATATGGACTGTTCAAATTTAGAAAACCCCATTTTCACCTCTTTTGCATTCTTTTTTAAAGCATTACATTAAAGTTTTGGTATTTGGTTGGTGCGGAAGCTTTTCCTGGACATAACTGTGCAATATTTTTCAGATCTGAAAGAAAATAAGAAAGATTGAGCATAAATTTGGGCATAAAGCAAACATGTTTATTTCATGAATTAAAACAAAAAATCAGTGAAAAAACCAAGATTCATTACTGATATATTTAGAGCCTCAGTTTACTCTTTGCAACTCACTAATGCCTTCTAAAATTATCATGAATATTTATACTTTTTAAAAAATCTTTATAACAGACAAATAAAGGTAACTTTTTATAATTTTTTAGGCTGAAATATTGCAAATTTTGAAAATTATTATCCGTCATTTTAAAAGTTTCAGCTTGAAATTTTCACATGCTCACAAAAAAGTTCAATATTTTTTAACTAATAGCTAGATTATGTAAAGACGAATCTAAAATGGGGTCAACTGTCAAAATTTGCCCAGTATTAACAATTTTACAGCTATCTAAAAATTTGGAGTTTCTATGTCTGAGAAATGTAAACATCTTGAAGGCGAACAAATTATGAGGTTATATGAATTATGATGTCATAACTTTATGACGTCACCAAGTATTGTAAAACACAATTAGTCCTATCCTTAACATTTCAACGATAAATGATTAAAGAAAAAAATATTAATCTACAAGTAGTAACCAAGGATTTGCATTGAGATAAAAATGCATAGCAACCAAGGAGAATGAATTTTTTTCCATTACACAATCACATGTGCACTTTTAAATAATTCATCAGTATGTGTATAAGTGTATAAGCCTATAAATTTACAGGAACAATAGGACAGTCCATTTTGCTGCCTGATATTAAAAGTTTAAAAACCAAATAAATTCAGTAATACATGTACAATGTACATGCAAGTTACATGCTGTCATAATGAGTTACTCCCCTTTACAATTGACAAACTGCAAATTCTAAATCACAAGAATTTATTCAACCTGTTATTGGTAAATGTTGGTTTAAAATTCTTGTTCAAAGGGATTTGTGGATGATATAGGTCTCTTTGCATCTATTTCCGTTAAATACAATCATCTAATGTTACAATTGTTTAGCTGTGGTTTTCAATGCAACCACCTGTTTGTGTTTACAATTGTCTTTGTTACATGACATGTATGTAGTCTCGCCAAAATTGATACATCTAAATAAAAAGCATGTGTTTCCTGCTTATAGTGAGAATTTTTCTTCATACAATAACAGACCTTTAATATATTATTAATAGCAACGCAAAATCCCTCTGTATTTATTCACACAAAAACATATGTTTCAATGTTTACATCATACATATTACAACTTCCGGGGGGGGGGGGGGGGGGGGGGGGGGGAATTTTCTAGAATTTTAAGGAATGTCAATTTTTTTTAAAGATTTTAGTAAAAAGAACAATAATTTTTTCATTTTACTTTATATTATATGTAAAAAAAAATTATTGCACAAGATTTACATTACATATGGACTGTTCAAATTTAGAAAACCCCATTTTCACCTCTTTTGCATTCTTTTTTAAAGCATTACATTAAAGTTTTGGACCATATGCAAATATTTTATACTTTTTGTGTTAAATACATACTTAAGCAATTATACTGACCCTAGTTTCTCCATCAGTTGTTTACAGGATGGATCAGCACCACAAAATATTCCTTTACACACGTTTGAGATCATTACGTCAAGTTGGGTCAGGCCGGGCAATTGTTTTCCTGTTACAGAAGTCATGAAGTAATAGGCTGCCATTAAGTCTGTACGTTTCGTTGAAACATGGCAGATGGCTCAAAACGATCGCCATACAATGGCACATATCCAGTTAAAATCTTGGGGTGTGAAGTCAGTCTACTTTTTCCGTAATTTGAGAAATCACGAGCCATGGTAAAAAAATTCTCCTTCCGCAAAGTAAAATGTACCTCTTTCATGCTCTCCATGTAGAATAAAAATTCTCTTGGTTTTATTCATTTAATCCTTTCTATATTTCTATGTCAAATGTCTCAGGTAAGTACGCCTTTAAAACAACACTAGTTATTCAGTTATCATGGTGCAATTATAATTTTTTTAATGGACTTCTTTCGTATCCCTCAGGTCAAAGTTCATTGCAGGTCTTGAGCCAACTGAGTTTTTTTTATTTTTCACTTGCAAAATATTTACAGTAACAATTTTATTCTTATTTGCCTATTGGTGAATTCTGAATTGAAATGAATCAATTTTTTGCCTTATAATGTGTACAAAACATGTAACAAAGGATTTGATAGGTGACTTCTTTACACAAAATCCAGATATATACATCATGAAGGATTAGTGCTTTTATTAGCTCACCTGGCCATTGTCATCACTTGACAATTTTTCACATTTTAATCTTCTCCTCTGAAACCACTATGCCAAATGGAATTAAATTTGGCAGGAAGCATCTATGTAAGGTCCTTTATAAAGAATGCTCATTTTGTCCCGATTGGAGATCAAACATGTATGCCATGGGCAATTCTTGTTTCTAATGGGCTGAGTTTTCAAAAATCTTCCCCTCTGAAACTACTGGGCCAAATAGAACAAAACTTGACAGGAAGCATATATGGGTGGTCCTTTATAAATTATCCTCATTTTGTCTCGACCGGACTACAAATATGGCCACCACGGGCAGTTCTTGTTTCTGATTGGTTGATAAAAAAAAAAACTTCTCCTCTGAAATCGCTTGGCCAAATGGAACAAAAATTGACAGAAAGCATCTATGGGAGGTTCTCTACAAAGTTTCCTCATTTCATCCAGATCGTGCAAAAAAACTTGGCTGGTATAGGCAATTCTTGTTTCTCATTGGTTGATGAAAAAAAAATTTCTTCTCTGGAACTTCTTGGCCAAATGGAACGAAACTTGAAAGAAAGCATCTATGGGAGGTTCTTTACAAAACTTCTTTATTTCATCCTGATCGAAATACATATATGGTCACCATTGGCAGTTCTTGTTTTTGATTGGCTTGTATTAAAGAAATCACTTGCCCAAATGGAACAAAACTTGACAGGAAGCATATATATGGGAGGTCCTTTATACAGTTTCTTCATTTTGTCCCGACCGGAATACAAATATAGCCGCCATGAGCAGTTCTTGTTTCTGATTGGCTGATATTAAAAAAATCTTTTCCTCTGAAGTCGCTAAGCCAAATGGAACGAAACTTGACAGAAAGGATATAATTGGGAGGTTCTATACAAATTTTCCTCATTTTGTCCTGATCATGCAACAAACATGGTCATCATTGGCAGTTCTTATCATTCATTAATTGATAATATTATTCTTTGAAACCGCTTGGCCAAAAGGAACGAAACTTGACAGGAAGCATCTGTTGGGAGTTTTTTTACGATGTTTCCTCATTTTGTCCAGATCAGGGGACAAACATGGCCAATTTTGGCAATTCTTGTTTCTGATTGATTGATTTAAAAAAAAATTTCTCTTAAACTGCTGGCCAAATAGAGCCAAACTTGACAGAAAGACGAAAGTGTCTATGACATATAACAAAAATCTACAAAACCGCAGAATTACTTGAAAACAAACATGGTCTGAATGTCCCTCTTAAGTTGCTCACTAAGTGTTGTTAATCTGGTTCCAATCCCTAATTCAAAATGGCCTTCAGCAGAGGACTTCTGCAAAAATCTTCTGGAGAACTGCCAAATTTTAGAATATGCTGACCTGTAAGTACCGGACCTTTATGAAGAAAAATGTAGTTCATACAAGGCTTACTTCACTTCATAATGATAGGGAGAAGTAACTTCTCTGAGATACATCAATAAAAATGACTTTCATGCCATGTGAGCGATAAAGGCTCAGCCCTCTGAGCCTCTAGCTTTTTATGCTTCATCTTAATGTCACATTAATATAAAGAAAAGCCTCATTGCTCTGCCCAGGCCAAATTGAGCAATATTTCAAGGTGAAAGTAATAGTTTGCTGTTTTGCTGAAATTGCATTTTTAAGTCTGCTTGAGTGTCTTTGATTAAATATTTACATTTAAGTGTATATAAAAAGAACCTATGATAATATAGAAATGACCTTTTACAGATATAGTCATATTATATAGTACTTAGCAAAATTGAGTCGTTATGATCTACATTTTATGCTTGAGTGACTTTGGTTTTAATTTTTGCATTTAGGTGCATTGTTATTTTATCATTATGATATTATATTAATGATATATATATATATAGTACAATGCAACTCGGGTACATTTGAGTCATTATAACCTAGATTTCATGTTAGAGCGATTTTAGTATAAAAAATTTGCATTTTAGTCTATTTCTCAAAACCCTATATTGATATATCAATGATGTCCATATGTCAGAAACTGAAATTAGTACTGGTACTCTGGTTTCATGATTTTTTATGCCATATCAATTAATATAAGTAGGATGTAATATGAAACTCTCATTTATTTGAAATAATTCTAAAATGATTCCATGTCATAAATAATAGATTGCAATTAATTTATTAAATGTTCACGAGGAAGTAGCATGCAGGATGTATAGAAATATTCTCTAGTTTAAACTTTATTATTAAATTTTTCCCTCTGATCTCTGTAATTCTTAACAATGTTCTGAAATGAATCAAATTTTCCCAAAAACTTTCAACCGACTCGGTGGTCTCGTGCTCGCCTCAAGTGTGGAAGGTGTCCGGATCAATACATGCCCAGGTTAAACCAAAGACATTAAAATTGGTATTTGCTGCTTCTCTGCCAAGAACATGGCATCTAGGAGTAGGAGAAAAAGGATTGGTTGGCTCAGAGCCGGTATAATGTGTCTGAGTGTCATGAGCTAGCATGTTAAAAATTGGGTTCAGCATGTTGTTCTAGTAGTAGTACAAAGAAGGGTTCATATTCGTATTATATCAGTATGTTCAGTTCTTCTTCTGCTATGCATTAAATAATTGCCACTGGATGTTAAACAATAATTCATCCATCGTAATTCGTATCTCTAATATTTTCTAAATTTAAATTAATGTATGAATCCTTTTTTCAGGTTTTCTCAATCTTCACATTTAAATACACACAAGAGAATACATACTGGTGAAAAGCCATATTACTGTACAGAATGTGGCATGGGTTTCTGCCGTAAACGGAGATTAGAGAAACATATTGTACTACATAATCAGTTTGTAAATATAAACTCAAAAATAGAAAATTTACAAGGATTATTACAGCCCAATAGTACTTCAAGTGCATCACAAGCCGTATTTCCGAGTACTTTTGCAAGTATGAATGAAAATACTGTGGAATTGGAAAATTCACAACTTCATCGTCGTAAACCGTCACAAGTTAACCACATAAATAACGATGAGGTAACAGAAAATTCTGCAGAAAAGGAGGAGCAAGATAAAGTTGTTGTAAAAACAGAAGGAGAAGAAAATGATGATATATCACAAAATTTTAACCCCTCTAATGAACTTACTGAAAACCGTGAACATCAGGATCACAATATGGCAGATGTTGACTTACCCCATAATGAACCCCATGAAGAAAGAGACAATGCAGAGTTTGTAGGTGGAGATTTCAACAATACTGGAAGTCCGTCTGGGGATGATATTGACTTAGACAGAAATAGTATCACAAGTGAAAGTACTGGTAATCTCTCTGGTTCTGAACAGAATCATCCCTTATTTCATCCAAAACAAGGGATGGGATTTGGTCCTAGACATGGGATGGGATTTGGTCCTAGACAGGGGATGGGATTTAGAGGATTCAGGGCAGGATTTAGAGGTGTTAGGAAAATGCTTCATGGATTCAAGATCAGAAAGCTCAGTCAGCTTGAAAACAGCTTAGATAGGTGTTTATCAGCACAATTAAATATACACCATTCGAACAAACCAGACGAATCCTCTGCTCAGGTTGGAGCTAATAATCGCATTAATCTTGTTAATTTTACCAGTGCTGATTTATTGACACATATGATGTCACGAGATGACGTGTTTAAATGTGATTTTTGTTGTATGATTTTTCAAGATGCTGCTATGTACCACTTACATAAAAGTATGCATGATAAAATGGATGTGAGATGTTGTAATTTATGCGGTAAAATGGCTCAAGATAAATATGACTTTATTGCACATTTTCTTAGTGAACACAAATAGCAATGGTCAAAAGTACAAATTAAAAAAAAATTCTTCGATATCCTAGAAAATTCCTGGTCATGATACAGCTGACTTTCAATAAATCAAACTTTTGTCATTTTTTTTTTAAATATATCTCTTAAAATAAAAAAATTATGTTCGGTTTACCTGGTACACACATTGGTTCTGTATATATTTGTTAGAGGCTTAGAAACAGGACTGAAATGCAAGGTTTAATATATCTCTTAAAATAAAAATATTATGTTCAATTTACCTGGGAGCCGTTTCGGTCAGAACTGTCAGGCACAACTTCATATTTACCAACAGAGGTCAATGTAACATCATAAACAAGACCATGGCCAAATAACTTTCATCTTTATGTAACCCCTTTTTAGTGCACAAAAAATGTGATTGCAGAATAAATTTCTCAGACATCTAAAAGTAGAATTGTTATTTTGCGTTCCAATTGAATACTTTGCACTTTATTTATTCCTGAAATCTACAGACAGAAGTAACTTCAAGTTGACTGAAATTGTTTGATGGTTTCGTCAGCAATGAGAGAATGATAATTACAACATAATTCATCTGTTCCAGTAATATTTTGGGAAAAATTTAGTCATACTATTTACTGAAAATTTCAAAAATATTTATTTTGTACTTTGCTTAAATATTAATCTTAATTGGTAAGAATTTACACAATAAAAAATCATATATTTAGAGTAATTTTTTTCTTTGATAGTCATTCATTACTTATATATGTAGTAGTTTTCTTTATTATTAGTATTATTTTTAATATTTTTAATGCTACGTTATTTTATTCACATTTGGATTGAATTGTTCAAAAATGATTAGTTGTTTATTTTAAAGACTTATCAATATGTGTTGTAATTATTTGTTAGAGTTAATTCCCCTTAACTGCTTTGTTATGAATTTATAAGATTCTTTTCCATGTTTATGTTATAGTAAGTGTTTTTAAATACTTTAAATTGTGCAAAAAGTTACTATTTTTGATTTAAGAAATTAATTGCCAAGTTTTCTACATACAAAATGCAGTATATATGTGCACATGAGCTATATATTTGTATTATGTTTATCAATGAGTGTAAAAATTTTTATTCTTGTTTATTACATTTGTACTGCAAACAGCTGGGAAAGATGGATAAAGTTTGATTTCTTAGTAACTATTAAATAAGTTAATGCTACTTTCAAGGTGTTGTATTTTTATATAAATTAAAGTATCTTTAAGAATATAATTTTTTTCCTAACATTTCCAAGAAATATTTAAATGAACAAGGGAAAGGTTCCTTTTGTTTCAAAAATAAAAGATGTTTTTGGGATCCAAATGCAGTGAAGGTTATCCTTGTTGAAAAGACATTGAGCAAGATCTAGAAGTAAAAAAGTTTGCCTCTTTTCCCGTTACAAGTTATAAATTATGCATACTAATGGGAAAAATTAAACTAAAGATTTAGATGATCAGATGTGTGTGGTTCCCTGGTTCCTTTCCAATTGTGTTGCCTTTATAAACTCACCTGGCCTGTAGGCCCTGTGTGAGCTTATGTTATTACTTCGCATAACATCACCGCATCCTCTACAAAAGATCAACCTTTGGTTCTGGGCGGATGAATAACATGGTCACCAGAGATCATCTTTGATTTTAATTGGCCAATTTTCTAAAAGTTTCTTCTCTGAAACTACATGTGTACATTATGAAATCTTTTGAAACTTTGCAGCATTGATGACAGCAATACCCTCTACAAACAATCCACTTTTGGTTGAGATTCGTTTGTTGCCCAACCGCTGCTGCTGTTTAAAATTTCCATGGAAACTGTTTGGGAAAGGTCATTTGCTCAGGAGCTTATGGGCAGATTGTAACCGTTGTTGGCAGGAATCTCATATGGGAGGATAGATCAAATTATCCAATATTTTCTGGAAGGGGGGAGGGATCAAAAGTCAAATGCCAAGGTCACTTTGACATTTTGCATTCTTTAACAGCCTTCTGGATACAAGAGACCTTACATCTTAAAATGGGCTAATAGAAGCTAGGTGAGCAATACAGGTTTAGGTGAGCCTCTAATTAAATTAAAAAGTTTTATTATGAGAAAATGGAACAGTAAAAGTCGGAGAAAAATCATAATTAGCTGAAGTTCAAAATATTTCTACCAAGCAAGAAGTTCAAAAATAAAGAAATTAACTTTTATTTTGCCATCTGCTACATACATGTAGGAAAATCATACTTTTCTTAAAAAATTCAACACAAATTTCTAATAATTTGCCTCAAGTAAACATTTAGATACTGAAAAATCATCTTTGTTTATTGTAATACAGTGTCCAAATTAAATACATATGAGCATGCTCAAGGATTCCTCTTGTTGATATCTAATACTGTTCCATCATTTAATAGAGATCAGCCACTCAACTGAAAATGCTTCTGAATCCAAATATTGAACTTTTACCGGAAACAGGTGATCTATAGAATTGTATGCAAAGGTGGACCTAATTTATATGGTTCTTGTAGAAAAGATGTATTCATTTATGTTTTTCTTTAGATTATCCAGCTGTGTTGAGTTTTAAATTTAAATTTATCGTTCTAATTCTCATCAGATGTTTACCAATACATTTCTGGATTTGTAAAGTTTTCCATGATAAATAAGCCAATTATTGGCATTTTGCTTGTTTTTGTAGGTTATGTAATTCTGCATCCAATATTGGTGTGTTTATAAAATTAACATGACAAACAGTGTAAACATGAACATCAAACTATCAGTTATTGGGATTCTGCAGTCATATTACCACAGTACTAATAAAACCTTTATGTGAAATAAAAATATCCTATGATTTGACCAGATACATGTATGATAAAACACAAATGGAATTCTTCACATTTTATCACTGCATTTGTCATTTGTTCAGTGTGGAAATGATAAAAATTTCCCGTGCCCATGGTGTTGCAGTGCTATTTTTCATGATTAACAGAAATAGTTTGCAATTCTATAATTTTCAATTACAGTATTAGTTACATTTGCGACTGGAGTTTTATTCAAAGATCAACACACTATATAAGAAATAAATGCAAAATTTTTGCCAATAAACCACAGAAACTTGGAAGTTAGTGAAGATGTTTTCACGGTAAGAGCAACAAATATGGATTTTTTTGTAATTCTGTAAAAATTGCTCTTTCTCCCAATGACTTGACAACTTTGAATTTATACTGGACCCTCACCAATACTGGCGATTTCTGTTGAACTCTATGAAGAGATAGCATAAACCCCTTTATGAGAGTGTAATTTCTAGAAAATTTTTCTTTTAATATAGCAACAGCTAGTTTTACAGTTAAGCAATCATATTCTGACCATGCTACCAAAATTATATACCATCCAACCTAGAATTTTTCAGTTTTAGCAAGCAGTCTCCTTGTTGGTAATCATACTGTATAGGCTTTAATAGTATGTTTTATACACCAGAGTGTCAGTATAGATAAGGGGGAGGTTTGGTTACCCATAAACCTGTTTAACCCCATCATTGTTCAGTGTCTGTACCAAGTGAGACTATCCTGACTGTCTGTTTTGTGCTCTTTTATGTTATTTTTGTCCGGGGTTCTGTCTTGTTGGGTAGCGCTGATTGATTGGTTTGTCATTGTTACCATTTCCTGTTATCCATTGTGTTGTTTACTACACAGACGTTCTGTGTATGGACCATGGTAAACTGTTTCCCAATGTGGTGTAATGATGATTATAATGTGAAGAAAAACAGATATGGAGTGAAGTTAATACATATAAAGTACATTTTTATAGCTAAACAAACACCCACACCTTACAACATGGTATTCAATGATAGAAAAACCACATCATGTTTATTTATTTGTGGGAAAGAATGTTAAAGACATTTTCTTGTGCCTCTACTATATTTCCTCTACAATTTGGTATAAATTGATTTCGTAAAATTTCTTGACAGCATTTTCAAGGTTGATTACTTCACTTGCAACAGAGCTTCTCGTTGACACAGTATTATTGTCTGAAACTTAGAATCAGTTTCTTTGTATGTACTAACTGTAAGCGTATCTGAGTTTTTTACAAGAAAGTTAGAAATTGCCATAGAAGCCCAATGACTTAACTTAGTGATCTCTTTCTAAATCTACATTCACTTATTTCTTGCCTCTTGTCTAGAATTGGAAAATTAAAAAATATGTGTAAATTTACCTGTTAGTATGTATAGTACTAATTGTGTGAGTGATAAAATGTCATATTACCCCTTAGAGTGTAAAAAGGTTACATTATTTATTGTAACAATATAGAAAGCAATTCATATTCACAAACAAAACCGATAACAAGAAAGGTACACAATGACATGCCAATCAATTTACGCCATCCAGTCAACAGAATTTCAGATGAAATAGCACAAAACACAAACATTAAAACAACAGAGGTATAGAAACTGAACAATGGTGGGCTTAAACCGTTGTCATAATGTATTTTGATTCCATGGGATATTGACCCCATGATCAGAAAACCATATGGTTATATTGAATCCAGGTTTATGGGTATCAAAACCTCCCTATTACCTATCCTAACCGTCTGATGTATAAAATACACAGTAGATTACCAACAAATTGACAGCAAGATAGAAAATATAAATTCGGTTGATTTACATAGCAGGATCAAAATGTTCTGGCCAAAGTATAATATCAGATGAAGTAATAATGTAACAAATCATGATAAAGGTTAGTTCTATTCCTTCCCTAAGTTCTCTGTTGTTGCTTAGCTTTACTACTAAAATCTGGATATTAAATCCGAGTTCTCTATGCGGTATTCCTGTCTTACTGATAGAAACAGAGTATTAATTTAAGGTGATTTCAATAGTAATACCAAATTACTCAAGTCTTCGGAACCGAAATGCTTAAAAAAGGTCGCTTTACACTTGTATTCACAGTACATACGCCCATTCTATGAAAACTTAGTGAATCAGTTCAGCTGAAACCACGCTACACCTGAAATGAAACTAAAATCGGGGTAGGTGCAGGAGGATGTTCGTCATTCCCCAATGTCAAGTCAGTAATCTAAAATCCTGGCTCAAAATTGAACATGGTATGCCGAAACATATTAATAAACATCAAAACAAAGCACAAAACAGACAACTACTGTCAAGTAAAGGCTGGTAAGGCCACAAAAAATACACGTGTTTCCGCTAACCCTACCTACCCTAACATTTTTATGCCATTTTTGAACGAGCACTGTTAAAGTCAGAATGTATCCCTAGTAGTAACCAGCTAAAAACTGTTTGTAAAATAAAATAATATTGCCTACCTATCATATTTTTTCAGCAAGTTAGCGGAAACACGTGTATTATTATTATTTTTTTTTATTTGGCCTAACATGAAACAACCACAAAACAATTTGCGGGAAAATAAATCGGTGAGTTTTACATCGTGAGTAATCATTCTTAATCAATTAGTTTTGCCACCCCGTCTCAGAAACTACGTTTGACTTTTGGTTTAAAAACGAATAAAAGAAAATTTTGCCCATCCCCACATTTGTGTGACACATGGATGTGAATTATACATCTAAAACTTAATAAACGTTTGTAACATTAAATCAACAACCTTTAAAATCAACGTTTCTTTTGATGGAAAACAATATGACCCACATAGAATTTAAGTGACCAATACACTTTTATATTTATTTACAAAGTTTACACGTTTGTTTGATCTATATTGACAATTGTACCCATAAACTACAATAATGGTGTGTAATATACATGACATGAGTATTTGATGGTACAAATCCTAATATCCCGCCATTTTCTCGTCTTTATACAGGTTTCAAGAAAACATTGTTTACTTATTCAATTAATCGTTCTTGGAATTCGAAGTCTTTGCTCAAAAGAAGTTCAAGGTTTCTTGATTCCCGTTTTTCTTTTATTTTCTGATCTCGTCTCTGACGACGAATCTGCCATGACTTCAGCTGGACACTGTTTGTTCTGCTTACCTCTATTGAAGACACAGATTTTTCTTTTGTTTCACCCTGTATTTCTGAAAAACGAACTTCTCGTTCAATAAAAGTGTCATCTTTCGTTAGGTCACCCTCACTTTTGCTTCCCGTCAAAATCTGAAAGTCGTATGAACTGTAACAGGAGTCGCATTCTTGGCCTCTCCTATGTCGGACGTTTCTGTGACGCTTCCTCATGAGGCGGAAGGAATTTTCCTGGATGCTTGTAGTCCGGAATAAATTGTTCATTGATGGAGACACTTGATTATCCAGAGATTCGTTGCTTTTAATTCCAACATTTTCTTCGCACTGCTGCACAGACTCTAAGATGTCGTCACACGATTTGCTTTTAAATTTGGTGCGGTTTTGTAAAACTGGTTCTTCGTCACTCTCAGAAAGAAGACAAATACCAGAATCTCTGTACGCTGATTTTCGGAAATTATTTTCCGTATTTCCGGTTCCACACACGAGTGACAGCCACGATTTTCTGTTTTCCTCTTTGTTGTTTTTCTTTGGTTGTTCCAATTTTTCTGGCATATCATCTATATTTTCAAAGTCCAAACTCTGTAAGCCGCACATGAGAGACATCCAAGATTTACGTTTCGCTGTTTTGTTTTGTTTGCTGCTAGCGGACGTTGTTTTTTGTGTCAGAATTTCACTGCTGTTTTGTTTCGGCGCTGCGGGTTTTTGTTCCTCATTTTGAACACAGGGCTTCTCGCTTTGGTTTTGAAAGTCATTAACCAATCCACACGTAACAGACATCCACGATTTTCTATTTTCAGATTTACGTGACTTCTTTGGTGTAGAGTGACATTTCGGAGAAATGTCGTACTGGAAATCTATGTCAAATGAATGGTATGACGAATCGAGTCCTTCAATGCCCCTGATAACGTCGGTCACATCTAAGAAGCTTCTTGGTCGAGTTTTTTTCTGGGTCTTTCTCTGCGACTTCCTCCATTTTGACGGCTTAAGAAAAGATGATAAAGCCTCTCCAATCGTCATTCTAAAATATTTAATGTATATAAGTCTAATATGCTTTTGTATCGCGGTATTATATGAAATTTTATAGATACATACACGGAAAAAATACTTTTTTTTGGTTAAAAGAACTTATTTTTTTAATGCCTTTGTAAATCACAAATTATTATAGAATTTATATTTAAAAAGAAATTAATATTTTTTTATTTCTGCAGTAAAATATAATAAAATCATATGAAATGTTTATTAAATCTGTTTCTTAAAACAGAAATTAAAAAAAAAAATAAAATAAAATTTCAATATAAGACAAAACATACCTGAAATGGAAATACAAAGAAATTTGAATTATAGTTTCTTATGATGTTTGTATGTCAACAGTTCAAACGAGACTAAGATTTGATGAATAAAGTTTAAACGTTTATATATTTGGATGATGGGATTTCCCGCTCAAATTGTCAATATTTTGTTTCATTTGTTATGATAATTTGATAGGTTATTTATGGCAATCCATCGTATACTCAGTGACCCTAGTCTGTTGTCACACGACCCCTTGAGTCATACCCCTGATTAGGTTGTTGTACGGGGTAGCTGTATTGTGGTCAGTGGAATACTCGAGTTTAAGTAAATACTGCATAATATTTAACTTTGATTAGATTAAATTTTGACGTATTTTGGAGGTTTTTGGTGACCCTATCCATGATATCTGTTGACAAAGCTGTGGGCTATTTATTAATATAAATATGGGCAAAATACCCATTTTAACCCTCTAGTTTCTACCCGGTATACTTGCACTATATCGAAACGTCGTCAGTAGCAAATAAATTTTTACTTGTATTTTCTGAAAATTTAACATTACGGTAATTTATATTATATAATAATTGATAAAAATAAAACTGATAAAATTTCGATCATACAGATAAATATGTTATGGATGACACATTTCTAGAATTGAAATTAGTTTAGTAATACAAGATGTCAAAATCTCAGTGCAGTTTTAAATGCATTATTATATTCTTATTTGTTAAACAACACCTGACAGGCGTCTTTCTCCAATTTAAGGGTATAGAAAGAAATAATTGGGTCGAGAAACAATTTGATTTCTGGACCATAAAAAGATTTATGGTATTTCCTGAGAGATTCCAATGACATTACCCCTCCAAGTATGATATCTGAACTCGACAAGACAAAGGGGTCATTTGCGCAAAAACGAAGATAAATATATTAAATACAAACTGAATTTTTACATTTCGAATAATTAAAATTTTAAGACTCCTCCTGTCTCGAAATTACGTGAGTCTGCTGTGACAATTCTAACGTTAAACCATGTCAATGGAGAAATTTCGGAAAGGGATGGTGAGCTGGAACAATTAGAATTTCGTATTTATCACTTTTTAAATTTTTTACAATCAATCGTTTTCATCGTCAGACTGAAATTTTTTTAACTTGAATATTATTTGCCATTTGCATGGTTGAAAATTATCCGATACCTACAAGATATTCATTGTTAAAAGTGAAATATGTCCCCATGCCCCCCCCCCCCCCCCACCGCCCGGGACATTTTGGTATATTTTAAAAGCAAAGTTTAACCCCCCCACCTTTAATCAAATTAATCTCATTAGATACAACTATACCTTATGGTGATACATCAGGTAAATCTTCATCCCACCCCTCATATATTGTTAGATTTCTTGAAGACTATTGACATCCCCACCCCATAAAATCATATGCTATCGACCTAGGGTTTATGCCCAACTCTTCCGACCAAATATTATTAAATATCTTAACCATATGTATTCTTGTTTGGCATGAAAAGACCTACTGAGAATTTAACATCCTCTCAAATCCTACATAGATATTGGTAAATATCTTGAGGACAGTTGAATCATACTATAAAATATTCATACCTTAAGACTTCAAAACATATTTTAACTAATATGTTCAAAGTATGATCAAATAATATGTTTGATAATAAAATATATTTATTATAAGTACTCAATACACAGCTGCTGTAAATGCGACCTCGACCCCTCCCTGTCAAATTTTATCATTGTTCTGACCATAAGAATTTAAATCTCTTGATAAAATGATTTTCGCCAAATGAGCTTCAGATATTAAAGCATATATATGGTACTTTTTAATGGGGGGAGATCAGCGTTTGTCGTCATGTGCGGTTTATAATTGATACTAATTCACATTTTCACAGACCTTTGACAAATTTATCAATTTATTGTGGTTATTAAAATTTTAAGATCAAAGTTCGATTACCACATCAGAAGTTTATATTTGTTACTTAGTATTGTACAGTACACCATGTAAAGGGGTTAGCTGTTTAACGCGAAGACGGTCACTTTACCACATCTACTGTGGTATGCGGGTACAGGTGCATCAAATAAGTCGAAAAAATCCGAATTTACATTCCAATTTTCTGTTCCACAACTGACCCAAGATTTATGGGTGTTTTTCGTTCAGTTTTTCATTTAATTTTCTTTGTTCTGGGAAAGGGGGTGTTCTAGTTGAATTGTATGGATGTCCTAAATCCCAAAGCATTGGAACCATAGAGTCTGTCTTCTGAATTCGAATTGATATATTATTGTTTTATTATTATTTTATTCTTTCTTTTTTTGCAATATTTTTAACTTTTACTGGTTTTGGCTTTCTTTTTTTCGCTCGATCATAATTTATTTAAATTGGCATATTGTGCATCGGAATTGGTACCAGAAATGGTTTATTTTAATGCAACGTATTTTAAACTATTTTAACATTGTAGACTTTTTAAACTTGAGCACTACTAAGGAATCCGATAATTTGTCAATATTTGCACATATAATGTATCAAAGCTGTAGATTATTTTTTCTTGAATCACTAGGATACATATTTTGAAAAATAAATCTAAACCTGAAAATGACCATGACATTGACCGTAAAATTAACTTAATACATGGGTAGAAGTTACTATAAATCGTATACAAATACCCATAAATTAACTTACAAATTTGTATGCGTAAAATCGTAACAAGTTAACTTGGGGGACACTTAGTGCTTACGGCAATTTGTGGCTTTTTAAAAAAACTGTGGCCAACTTTTTACGAGTATTTGCGGCTGTATAAAATTGTGGTTAGATTTTAAATTTGAGGGAGACGCCTACGTTCTGGTTTGTAGAACCGTTGACCGAGTTGGGGTAGTATTATTCTGAAGGTGCAGCTCGGACCGTTCTAATTTAATTTGGTATATTTTATGTAATTTTAATTGGTCAGATGAAAAAAAAAAATTACTTGTTCAGAATTATGGTTGCGTATGTTTAATAGGTACTTAGGAGATACATTTCTTTACACCAAATCCATAAATGCGCTTAAGGGCACAGCCATTTTTTATTTTTAATGGGGGAGGCTTTGTAGTGGTTAAAAAAATGCAGGTTTGAATATCACCTGAAATCAAATAATGGTATATTTTGGGGTAATAAGCCATTAGAGCTTGCGCACATAAAACAATTTCATCATTGATGCGGCACTAAAATGTTTAGGATTCAAGATATCACTTCTTACCCACTCTACTAAAAATGTAGAACCGTTAGAACAAAAGTAAAAGACATGACTTTGCGATATTTTATGAAGAATTGCAGAAAAATTACTTGAATTTTTATCTTGTGCATGAAGGGATTGTTTCAAGATCGGTCAATCCTTTCTTACACACAAACCACTGTGACCGTATACATATATGCGCAGGAACTTGAAAGTTTGATCAAGGTTCGAATCTTTCAAAATGAACCTCTAAAGTACATCTAATAGTGAGAAGGAAATGGTTCTAGAAACATTCTCCCTAGTCTAAATTGTTCGAAAGGTTATCAGAACTATGTCATTTTAGTGATAAAATTAAGCTACTCGATTTCAAGTATAATGTACTCTTGGATTATCATTTCAATTTTTATCAAAAGTACAATAGTACTCGATTTATATTTTAAAACCAATGTATTCTGATACGAAGATAAATACGTATGACTTAAGATAACAAAATATCGCTTACAGGAAATCATTATTTTTTAACTAACCTTCTTTTTTTTTAAAATCTTTTTACTTGGAAAGGCTATGATATTTTTCACGATGTCTTACAAACAGCAAGCATAGCTACTCACTCCTTAATCGGTAAACTAAAAGGAAAAGGAAAAAATCAAATCTTGTCAGGTCGGGTAAATGATATGTTACTACAACTAAGAACTGTCAAGAATTAACTGCAGCATGGCTAAAGTTAGAAGCGGGTAGGAAAAATAAAGACAGAAAGTCATGTTTTGCTATGTGATTATTTTCAAGATCAATACCTGTCACGTGCATGTGAAAATTTGTCTACATTGCGTTTATTAACAATTTAAGAAATTAAGCAAGGAAAAGAAGTGCATACGTATGTGTTAATGTGCATATCTCTGCAGCCCATTCCAGTACCTTAAGATAATCCAATTACAAAACAGCTTTATTTTCCGGCCATTCACTAATGTGTAATTGGTGGGGGGGGGGGGGGGGGGGGCAATATTTACCACTGAACCACTGACAGTCTGTAGGAACGTATGTCTGGATTGGTAAAGATTTCATACATTTAAGCCAATTTTGTAGAAACCAACTGAGCAATAATTAAGAGTATATCAATAACGATTATCGTTGAAAGTAGGATACTGGTTAATAACACTTGACCTTCATTTCACGCATGGCTGACTCTGTTAAAGTTTTATAGTCGAGTTCTTATAAACCCTGGAAGTATATTTATGATATTTCACTATTATAATTATCTTGCATATTTAGTAAATTGCATTTCAAAAACAAATAGGTTACTATGACATATATTTCATGCTTGTGTGAATTTGCCAAGATTTTGCATTTATATCTGTTTATCATAAACCGTTGCTGTATCAATGATATAAAACAGCTACAGTGATGTTATATATTGGTAGTGTAACATAATTTATGTCACCATGACCTAAATCCCACGCTTTTCATAAACGTGTGGTAATGATATTACAACTTTATCTTGCATGGTGAAAAAAATATAGCATAAGTCGTCAACGTTTGAGTTCGAATAAAACATGAGTTACTTTTTCATACATGAGTTTAAGAAAAAAATTATATATAATTTCTTTAAAACAGAAACAATTTCTTTCACCCCACCCTGCTACTTTTTTCTCCCTTTTTACAAAAATATTCCTGTAGTATCTCTTGAAACAAGAAAAGTCTCTTTCATATTCAACAACGTTTACTTTTTGATCTTTTATAATTTATTCCAGGGTAGGCTTTACCTGAATTGAAATTACATCTTTGACCTAAAACTTTAAATAAAATAAAACGGGTGTGAACTTGCGTTTGATGTAGTTAACTCGGTGTGACTTGAGGTCAATTTGGACATATTGTGGTGCGTTAGTGGTCAGAGGAGTTTAAAGTGGTCAAAAACAAATAGAGATTAACCAAAGCAAATCTAATTTTAGCGAAAATAATTAAACATTTAACGACGCCATAGCTTCCAAGAGGTTTAATATCTTGACGAACGTTTCAGAGACACTAAGTGCGATTTATGCACTTAATGGCGAGTAGAGGGGAGTTAATATCTCCTTTCTTCATAAAATTTGTTACAATCCGCATAAAAATGACCTCAGCTATTCTAGATCTGTAATTCCTTAAACCAACCATCCTAAAATGGAACGCCTTTTTAAAATGTACGTCCATAGGATGACAATTGTTCTAAAGCTCTTAATATGATTAAAACGTGAATTTGATCTGCATCTTCTGTATATCTATTTATCCGCTAAAAGATATGTAAATGTAATACGTTGTAGCGATATGTGAAGCATTGGAAACAAAATAAAATAAACGTACTTCCATAGGATGATAATTGATCTTAAGGTAGTAGGTACTTAATTGTGCTATATTTCAGATTTTTATAAAATCTAGCATGCAACCAGAGTACGCTGAACTGCATCTCCATATCAAAAAAATAATGTAGGTCCCTTTAATACTTCTCAAAACATGGTGTTTCAAGTTTTGGCGAACAGATGGGTAAATACATAGATATCGATCCAAAACTTCAAGTATCTAGATTTTAAATTATGATTTCTCAAAATCCAGTCCCTAGAATTTAAAAAAAGAAGATATATTATTGCCATTGAAATTCTCTTTTTATTGATATAAATTTTATTGGGGATCACAAGATTCGTTTTTTTAGTAAATTAGATTGATTACTGTGTGAAGAGTGAAAATAAGCGTCAAAAATCAGAATTTAAGCGTAACGCGATAAAAAATGAAGATTGTTAGTCTTTTTACAGACAGTTGAATGATTTACACAACGAAAACTAAGCTGGTGACCCTATATTTATTTAGTATCAATGAAACGAACAAGTTGAAAGCATTAACATAACGTTTTTATAGAAAATTCTAGGGATTAGTTTTTGAGAAATGACGATTTTATGTGAAATTGTTAATTTTTTTCGGCAGTTTTTATACGAAAACTACAGTAAAAGTCCTTTATTTCAATAAATTTAAATCAACCTTATATAAAAGCTAAATATATATATATTTTTTTCTAGCTGCATGTAAAATTTCATGAAAATCCGCAGTTTAGCGGATTTAGGTACCTCTTACCTTGTAACTTGTAGGTTCGTATCTTCCTCCACTGTATTGGAGAACGGATAAATTATCCTCTTTGGTTTTCTAATAGGTGCACATCAATTTTTTAAGAGTTTATAAGATGGTAGCTGAAAGAAGTTACTGAACTAGTATCAAAAACTGCACAATGCCCTGAGTCATGTCCGTTATTAGTTCATAAGTCGACGAGATCTTTCAGCATGTAAAGAATAACACAGTCCGCGGCTGATGGTTTCGAGCTTCTGCGGAAGGTTCTTTGTCATAAGTATACAAAAATTTGTACAGTCCAATATCATTCTTGTAAAATAGTCAGTTGATTCTAGGAACAATCGAACTATTGAGTCACTAATCCTGTAGGTTGCTAATGTATCTTTGTACACAGAAATGTAACGTTTTCTGATCAACTCTAGAGTTTTGCATCTGGAGATAAAATGTTCTATATCTTCCTCCTCCTCGTTGCAAAGTTATACAACCTTAAGCTCTTTAATTAATATCTTTAAAACTTGAATTTAATTGAATCACTTGGTTCAGCATCTTCTGTATCTCTTCATCCGCTGAAAGACATATACATGTAAAACGCTATAGCGATATATGAAGCATTGAAAACAAAAATAAAAGAAAACAAATAAAAATTTACAAGGTAAAAAAGTGAAATAATATACAAATATTTATAATAACCCCTTCCCGCCCGAAAAAAAAATTTAAGCAAATGTTTGGTAGACACATGTCTTACATTCCTTTATTTGTACGACATAAGAATGACATTTGTACTTATCTTTTATTTTATTTTAATTTTAATTATTTCATTTCTATTTATTTATCTATTTATTGCATTTTATTTTATTCATCTATTTTTTTTTTGGGGGGGGGGGGGGGGGTGGGGGAAGTCATTTTCGGGGTTCAAGCGGTCCGTAAGGTGGACAATGCTCTGACGTGAACCGTACAACCCTTGACACATTACTACAGGGAAATAAGTAACATTTTAAACATACCAGATAACAATGATATGGGTATATAGACACGAATTAGGAGGTTTTGATAACATACGGTTAATTACAAAGTTATTTAATTTGACATGTTAGAAATTCCTAACAGAAAAATTCGGTTCATCATTGAAATTGTTAAGTCTTTGATGTCTACAGGTGTTCTCCGTTCTAAAATACTTACTTTTTATAACTTTTTATAATGTATGCCATTGCATGCTCGAAAAAGTAAAAAGGAATTCTCAAATTTCTAAAATTATTACATATTTAGATGAAATAAGCTAAATATTAATCTTCCGTACGGAACACTTTATGGAATTTTTAGTGTGGTAATAATAATAGTAATTTTGGAATTTAATATTTACAAAGCGCTGCAAATATAAAGTTAATTAAATGGCTAAATAAGGTGGATATTTTAAATTTTCATCTAGCTTCTGAAGAGATATAATTTATACTACATCGCCTTCAGAATTTCATGCTTTAGTCAAGACATTAGAAGTGACCATCGGTGTTTCCGGCTTTTCCTTCAAGAGTATGACAATGTTTTTAATTTTTTTAGTGGATATGTGAATATTATTTAAAGATTTGCCAATTTTCCAATATCAGTTACTGAAAACTAAGTTTGATAATGTTTATGATGGAGAGTAATATGGGGACTGTCCCCATATACTACTATGGAGTACGGTAGTGGTACAACTAGGCTTGAGAAAAAAGCCTTATAAAATCAGATTATACCAAAAATCACAAAAGAGGGCGCCATTCAACCTTCAATGAAAAATAACGTATTGAATAATTATCCCCCCCCCTCCCTTCCCACAAAAAGTAAATAGAATGAACCGATTTGTACGAAATCATCAATTATCTGATGAAGAAACCCTGATATCATATCATGTTCATTTTCTACGCTTCACGGCGTCCATATTTCCCTGAATGATTTTTTTAGTTTTTACGAAAAAGAAAAGAAAAAAACAAGCATCCCTTTATTACCAACCAGTTTATCTAATAATTAGAGAAAATGATACAAAAAACGATAATTTGAAAACTTAATTCATATGCGATTTGAAGGAATATAATTTGTTTCGGATCTTATAGGGGTGAATTAAACACAAAGTACATGCATGTATACGTGGTCATTTGTATAGGAAAGGACACCCTACTTTAGATTTTTGATGACAAAAATATAGAAAATAAACTATCCGTTTTTATTGTTCAAAAACACATTAAACGATTTAAAGTATCAGTCATTGAAATTTAAAGCCCTGTATAACTCAAACAGAAAAAAAATGTGATTCATCGTTGTTAACGAGTACATCGTGGGTTTTACCCATAGGTATACCCGAAAGGTTAAGTAAATAAAATACAATAAAGGTCAAAAATTTAATTTAAGTGTGCATAGAAGTCAGAAAGTACTTGACCAGCAAATGATATGTGCCAATGTGAAATCGAATGACCCATTGGTCAAATCGGCCTACAGTGACCATTTAGAATCCTTGTACTAAAAACATCACTGGGAAAACAACAAATGCAATGGTTGAAAAGAACTTTCCATAGAATCAATTTTAGTTTTCAATTTTGTATCAATTTTATTTTTTAGGCAATGTAACGCTCAATGACGGAAAATCGAACAACAATTTAAACAGGACTAATACCCAGCATAACTAGACAAGATTAATTTGAAAATAACTGTTGAAATAGACCTGCACGGTGCAACCACTTCTCTACTTATTTACAATGCTACATCAGATTGGATACGGTCACGATTTTGAAGTCCACATGCCTAGACTTCTCTAATCTCTAATACTGTGCGGACTTTTCATATTTGATGAAAATGCACAGACTTTTATTTGTATCTACTCCACTATGCAAGATGTGTTTCAGGGTTAATATATCTCGATCTAGCGGGACCAGAGACCTGTATTGCTAAACTCAAGTAATTCCTTGATAAAAAAAAAACTAGAGGCTAACCTGGCTTTTATTATGCCATTTGAAAATGTACGCTCTCTTGTATCTAATAAGCTGTTAAATAGACGCAAAGTGTCAAGGTAACCTTGATATTTGACCTTTGACATAAAAAAGGCCGATCATTTGCATCTGTCCTTCCATATGAGATTCCTGCCAACTATTGTTACATTCTGCCCATTACTTTCTGAGAAAATGTCAAAAATGTCCCTTTTCAAGGTTTCAATGGAAACGGCCGCGCGGATGAATCTCAACCAAAAGTGGATTGTTTGTAGAGGGTATTGTTTAGTTTCAAAACATTTCATCAGAGAATATTTTTGAAAATTGGCCATTAAAAATCAATGATGGCCTCTGGTGGCCATGTTGTTCATCCATCCGGAACAGAAGGTGGACCTTTAATCAAGTCAGGTTACAATCTGACCATTAGTTCCTGAGCAATTTACAAAAAAGTCCTTTCCCATATGGTTTCAATGGAAACTTTATAACAGCCGCAGCCTTGGGTTGAGCAGAGGAATCTCAACCAAAGTGGATCGCTTGTAGAGGGTATTGTTGTCACCAATCCTGCAAAGTTTCAAAACATTTCATAATGTAGTTTCAGAGGAGATTTTTGAAAATTGGGCAATAAAAATGCTGGTAGAGTTAAGGAATCGGTTACTGAACCAAAAAATGCCATTGGTCCATTTCTCTTTGGTTTGAATTGGCATTGTGTTTTGTGACAGGAACTCTGGTTATTTCACAGAGGGGTGACCTTGGGTCTATGTTAAACTATAACTTTCCTGGGCAGCCATCAGGCAGGAAGGGGTCACCCATCTTATGTAATTCTAAAAAAAAATACCACCTAAGGATCATCGCTGTTACTTTGCAGACAAGATCTTCAATACGATCGTATTTTGGTTGCAGCAGCCATCTTGGATTGAAAAAGGGTGATCATCTGCCATAATATTGAATGAGGACTAAGAATCAAAGCTGCTTAGTTTGGTTTAAATTGGTTTTAAATGTTGATGGAGAAGGACAAATTCAAAGTAATGGTAATCGCCCATCTCTGATCTGTTATTCGGTGAAGTTTAAATTGGCACAGACAGGCAGTTTTCTACATACCCCAAATTATCCCAACCTGCTCCCAGTATGTCTCCTTTTCTCTCACATGAAAAATCTTAAGTGTCTGTTTTAAGCAACCAAGCAAATATCAGTGATTTCCATCTTAATATTGGAGAGGATGAAAAATGTTACTTCATATATGAGCACAAAATAAAAAGGTTCTAAATTCTGCACCATAGTTTGAAAATTGCATAACAGCAATTGTTCGAAATCCTAAAATATCAGCCCATATGCATTCAATGCAACAAAAACTTGATTGTTTATGCTAAGACTGTTCTTCAAGGCTATAACTATAGAAAGAAATAAACATATTTATGACTTTCGTACACACTTTTATTAACAATATTAGCTGCAACACAACAAAAATAACAAAAAAGTCAATACAAGAAATGCCTGCCTAGAAAACACAAAATAAACAAGCACCTTAAAAAAAGAAAACAAATGCCTCGAAAAGTGATACAATTTTTTAAAGATAGGATGACCTGAAATGACACTTAAAAAAATTTCTTTCTGGTGTAAAAGTGAAAAAAACCCAAAAGACTAGACTAGCATTTCCCTGTAAAATTGGTTGTTCATAAAATTACAGGTTTACCGGTAATAACTGCCAAAAGATTTGTGGTCCTCATATGACAAGTCAATTTGATGGTCTATTTTTTTCAAAAGATAAAACTTTTAAATAAATGGTGCTGCCTAGTATTTCTAAATGAAATAAATAAGTTTTAATTTTTGCATTAGAAATATGGTAATCACATAAAATCATAAAAAAATTGACAAATATAAATTCTTAGGAAAATATTAAAAGTAAAATGCAAGACCATTACTAAAACATATTTGTCAGTCCAATTCAAAATATTTTTTATACAAAATTAGTTATTAAAGTGTATAAGTTTTTTTTTTTTTTTGTTAGACCAAAAGTTGGTGATAAAGTTTGAATTAGCGGAAGTCTGATTTCTGCAGTTTGATTATTTTTGCAATTAAAATTAATTCATAAGTAAACTTAACCCTGTACTAATTATTATTGATTATATGATAACAGAAAAACTTTTAGAAACGTTATAACATGCTCTAATTAAATACACTTCTAAATTGAGACAAAATTAGATTTGTTAACATGTTATCTACAATATTGTATATCTTTGTACACAATTTAATTCAATAATATAAAAAAAATGCAAAATGGCAAATACGTAATAAAAACAATAGTACACAAGTTTTGATGTTGAAATACAACTGAAAACTTATTTGAATATTAATGAGGCAATATCAGAATATTCAAAATACAATATTTATTTGAACATTTAAAAAAAGTTCAATAGAGGAATGCTGCATGTGCCAGACATTTCATGTCATACATAAGAATCTATAAATTATAATATCAGACATATGGAGTTCAATATTGGGCATAAATAAAGAAAACAATAGGCCATATAAAAAATATGTGTGTTTAGGGTTTACCTAATTTTTGTATCTACCCTAAACTTTTTATTGACAGTTTTGTAAAAGCAGAGTTCAAAACAAAAAAATCTTCCCATAATGACAAGGTAAAAACATTTGAGCAAAAAAAAAAAATCTACCCAATTTATTTTTCAAAAGCATGAACCACTAAACACAAATATAATTTTGTTTGGCCTTTAAAGATAAGTCCAATCAGAATGGATTATCTGCTCCTGGTAGCCATGTTGAATGTCCAATCAGCACAAAAAACAAAAAAATGTGTACAGAATCATCCAATTAACATTCCTGCAACGTTTGTTTCCATTTAGACTAGTGGTTTCTGAGAAGAAGATGAAGATGTGAAATGTCGCCAGAATTTTAGGCCAGGTGAACTAAAAAGTAAACTAGAGGCTCTCAAGACCCTGTATCGCTCAACTGGATTTAACTTTTCCACCTTCAGCAGGACTGAAGATTTAAGTGTAACAGTTAGTTTGGCAGGTTTCCCAGCAGGTACAATGTTAAACAAAGTTACGCTGTGGTGGCCATCTTAGTTGACATTCAAGGTTATCAAACACATTTCTAAAAGAGGACTATTGCTGCCAGTAGTTTGGTTCCAAATGGCCAATAAGGTATGATGATCTGCAAATTAAATTTTCCCATAGGGTCCTATATTAAACTAAGTTCAGCTTTAAGTTAAACTTTAGTGGCCATGTTGATTGACAGGCCAGGTCAGCGGCTACAATTCTGAAAGCGGACCATCTAAAGATCACTGCTGCTAACTTTGGTTCCAATTGGCTCAGTAGTTTAAAAAAAAAACCCATTTTTTAATGAATTCCACATAGGGTGCAATGTTAAACTATGTTCTGCTGTGGTGGCCATCTTGGTTGACAGTCGAAGTCATCGGACATATTTCTGAAAGAGGACCATCTAAGGACCATTGCTGCCAAGTCTTGTTCCAATTGGCTCAGTGATTTCAGACGAGAAGATTATTTAATGAATTTTCCCATAGTGTCTTTATATTAAACTATGTTCGGCTGTGGTGGCCATCTTGGTTAACATTCTGGGTAATCGGACACAATTCTGACAGAGGACCATTTAAGGACTATTGCTGCCAAGTCTGGTTCCAAATGGCTCAGTAGTTTCAGACAAGAAGATTTTTTAATGAATTTTCCCATAGGATCCTATGTTAAACTATGTATGGCTGAAGCAGCCATTTTGGTTGACAGTCCAGATCATTGGACACAATTCTGAAAGTGGACCATCTAAGGACCATTGCTACCTAGTCTTGTTCCAATTGGCCGAGTTGTTTTAGACAAGAAGATTTTTTAAATGAATTCCACATAGGGTCCTATGTTGAGCTTTTTATATCAGCCAATCAGAAACAAGAACTGTCCATGGTGGCCATATTTGTAGTCCGATCAGGACAAAATGGGGAAACTTTGTAAAGAACCTCCCATAGATGCTTCCTGTCAAGTTTCGTTCCATTTGGCCCAGTAGTTCCACAGAAATTTTTTTTTCAATCAACCAATGAGAAACAAGAATTTTCCATAGTGTCCATGTTTGTTGCCCGATCAGGACGAAATGAGGAACAACTTCCCATAGATGCTTCCTGTCAAGTTTCGTGCCATTTGGCCATTCGATTTCAGAGGAGACTTTTTAAATATCAGCCAATCAGAAACAAGAACTGCCCCCATATATGCTTTATGTCAAGTTTTGTTCCATTTGGCCTAGCAGTTTCAAAGGAAAAGATTTTTGGAAACTCAGTCAATCAGAAACAACAATTGCCCATGGCGGCCATGTTTGTTGTCTGATAGGGACTAAATGAGCATTCTTTATAGAGAACATTGCATAGATGCTTCCTGCCATGTTTAATTCCTATTGGCTCAGTGGTTTCAGAGGAGAAGATGAAAATGTCAAAAGTTTACGACAGATGACGGATGCCAAGTGATGGCAAAAGCTCACATGGCCTTTGGCCAGGTGAGCTAAAAATCTAAAATATCTGCTGAAAAAGCAAAATAAAAAATTCCTAGACCCTAATCAAAACGTTTCCAGAAGTTGGTGCTGGACACATATTATTATTTTTTTTTAGTCCATGTAGAGGCTGTAGAAATCCCTACAACAAGAAGTATAATATAATAAAATATCAAATACAACTTCAAGTGGTAGAAAATAAATTTTTCAAATAATTTAAAACGGCATACATTCTAGTAAAATGCAGGAATTCTTACCATTTCATGGATGAATCTGATCTATTATAGACATACATTTCAATGATTGATTTTTTTCTCCAAATTTCACATTCTGTTCGGGGTTATACCACACCGGAGTGCTTTTTCCCAACTTTTTGGTGATTAAAAAAAAAAAAAAACATTCTTTCCATTTCTAAGCAGAAAAAAATAGGGATTGGTAAAACTTCTATTTCAATGTTGATTCTTTTTTTTCATATGCAAGACTTCAAAAATAACGAGTTATACAGAAAGGGGAACAACTCATACAGCATCATGCACCTGTATTTGTACTTTTTGTACAATATAAGTGGTCATGATAAAGGAGTAATACATGTATATATTTTGGGTGTTTCTGTCTGTATTTGAAAACGAATTTACTTATGCAAGTACACAAACTACAGAATGGTTCCAAACTCACAGAATACTTTTTATTTGATATCAGGGATATGAAAGTGGTTAAATACGTCTTTTTGCAAAGACTTTTAATGCAAAAAACACCCTTTTATCATAAATTCATATCCATAATTTGCAATATAACACACAAATCACCCATCCAGATTCAATTAAAATATTAGTCATAAGTCATAAATTTATAAGTATTTTTAAGTCCCTAAGGACCAATAGCTACATAAAAACAAGAACGCAAACATTAACAAAAATGCAAAATACTTTTAACTAACAGCAAGAAACATACTGCATATTAATGTGGAAGTTCTAAAGCCAAGTCGGTGTCAATTTCATTTATGGAAGAATCTTTCTAGCTTATTCTTCAGCACAACCTGGCTGATGGTAGAAAATAATATTCAACACTTTTTTTTAACTCTACTCTGACAGCTTAAAATAAAAAATTACAAAGTATTGAACAAAAAAAAGGATTAGATTAAAAAAAACATTAAAGTTTTATGGCACGATATTTCCTCTGCTATTATAACAGAAAAGTCGTTATTCTCTTCTGCTATAGTAAACAATCACATCCAGTGTATTTTGTTACACTTTTACAAAAACTACAACATGTACTCCTTCATATGAATTTCAGATATAAAATAACGACTTATCAAAACTGTTACAAATATATTTTTAAAAAAACATTTTAAAAACTATATTTGCAACTTAAATGCATAGCTAGTACAAAAATAATACTCAGATCCAATTATCCAAGTGGACATAAAGGGCTAATACAGAAATATATGTATATTGTAAGTGGGCAATAGAGCTATCCAGCTGGATTAACTCATCGCAAGAGAATACAAACAGTGTAACTTTATTTTAACCAACAAAAAAAAAAGAGAAAAAATACAGGCAATGTGCCGAAATTCATTAAATATTAAAAAATTTATTTTTTATAACATTAATGGTCAAGTTAAGGAAAAAAAGAATAAAAATAAAATACAAACAATGTATATTCATAAGAAAAAATGCAAATACATTGAGATTCCAAAAATTTTGTCATCAAGAAGTGTATAAAGCAATAATAAATAGTTATCACAAGACAGTGGAATTGACTAGAGAAAAATCTAGCACTTAATTATAAGATTCTAGCAGTTATTTGCTACTTTTTTTCAAAAACAGAAAAATAAAACAAAACTAAATGCTATTCCTTAAATCACATGATCTTCGTCTGAGGTACTGGAATATCTCTCTGCAGTGCTAAAAAAGTCACATGATCAGATATTCCCAATAAAAACTGATCTTTTGACTCTGTTTCCAAATGGAAATTTGATCCACAAACCACACATAAAAAGAGTGTATCTTGAGGAAGATAACAAAAAAGGTTTCATTCTATAAGTTCGCACCAGTCACTCTTGGTTCTACCATACTGAAAAAAGAAACAAAGAATGAGCTGTCAAATAAATCCTTTGATACCAATTTTGATGCACAAGTTGTGCACATTTCATGGATTTAGTATCAATTTTGATGCACAAGTTGTGCACATTTTGTTGATTTAAGACTCATCAGTTCTGCTCAAGGTCTAAAATGTTGAAAACCAAATCTATAATCAAGAAAGTTGAAGAGCAGATTCAAAAATGCCAAAAAAATCAAAAGGGTAAAGCCAAAGAACGGATCTATGCACGAGGGAAATACTCCTTAGTTTTCACAAATCTAACATTTTTGTAACAGTAAATTGAAAGTATCAATTTCAGGATAGTATTGAAATACTAGCAACTGGTCTGATGATACCCTCAGTGACTTGGAGTTCACGAGTACCGATTTTCACTATTAGATACCAATTTTAATGCACAAATTTACAGCAACCCAAATTTTCTTCATTATTAATTTTTGGAGCTGCCTACCTACCCATCCTTTTTTTTTTAACTCCAAATTCATAATGGATTTTTTATTTGTTAGAAAATCCAGCTATTAAAACATATCTAAATATTTTTTTTCAGTATTTCATATTTCAGATTACACCACATAAAACTAATCTGTAGACTTCCATCTACCAAGTCCAAAAAAAATTTGGTGTATGGGAAAATATTACTTTTAATCTTTATGCTAGGAATAACTCCTTAAAAACAAGAGGCTCACCAGAGCCTGTATCGCTCACCTGGAGTCTGGTTTTCATTGGACAATTAATCAACTATTTGACCAAGTTTGTTGCAATTGGTTCAATTGTTCTGGGAAAATTTGTTGAAGATTTATTTTTCATAAGGTTTAATGTTAAAATATGTTCCCTGATGGTGGTAGTCCTGGCAGGAAGTTGACAAAATTGACCAGGAATAAGGGTGAACCTTAAATAAATGTAACAAAACCCGACCTCAAATTACACAAACCAATAACTCCTATATAGAATTTGGGATTCCCTTCAAAATTTCAGGGTAGGTAGATCTCAACATGGCAAACATTTTTCAATTATATTTCACTTCTATCTCAAATAGTTTTAGAGATAAATGACGAAAAATGTTAAATTTTGAAAATTTGACGAAAAATGGGCAATAACTCCTAAATGGGTTTTGGGATTTCCTTTAAAATTTCAGGGTAGGTAGATCTCAACATGGCAAACATTTTTCAAATTTACATTTCACTTCTATCTCAAATAGTTTTGGAGATAAATGACAAAAAATGTTTAATTATGAAAATTTGACGAAAAAAGGGCAATAACTCCTAAATGGGTTTTAGGATTTCCTTCAAAATTTCCGGTTAGGTAGATTTTGTCATGCTGATCAATTTTACCCTGGTTAGGTAGATTTTGTCATGCTGATCAATTTTACCCTGAGTCAAGATTTTTTATATCTGTAACGGTTTTTAAGTTATAAGCCAAAAACAACACATGCACCCCTATATTCTATTTTTAGCTACGACAGCCATGTTTTATGTCAGATCAAAATAAATTGAGGATCGTTTGTAGAGGACATGTCATAGATCATTCCTATTAAGTTTCAAACCAATCGGCCCAGCGGTTTCAGAGGAGAAGATTTTTTAATAAAAAAATTTTGAAAATTTGACAAAAAAAGGGCAACAACTCCTAAATGGGTTTTGGGATTTCCTTTAAAATTTCAGGGTAGGTAGATCTCAACATGGCAAACATTTTTCAAATTTACATTCCACTTCTATCTCAAATAGTTTTGGAGATAAATGACGAAAAATGTTAAAATTTTGAAAATTTGACGAAAAAAGGGCAATAACTCCTTAATGGGTTTTGGAATTTCCTTCAAAATTTCAGGGTAGGTAGATCTTGTCATGCTGATCAATTTTACCCCCATGTCAGATTTTCGATATCTGTAACGGTTTTTGCGTTATTAGCAAAAAACAGCAATTTACCCCTATGTTCTATTTTTTAGTAACAGCGGCCATGTTTTTCGACAAATCAAAAATCCCCACATCAGTTCTATGCAGGGTACCCCAAGGAACATTCATACCAAGTTTGGTTCTAATTAGTCAAGTAGTTTCAGAGGAGAAGAGTTTTGTGTAATTGTTCACGACGACGGACGACGACGACGACGATGGACGCCAAGTGATGGCAATAGCTCACATGGCCTTTGGCCAGGTGAGCTAAAAAAATTAAAACAGCAGGAAGTAATTTGGGTTAAAAAAAAAAAGAAAAATTCTAAAAATCTTGAATGAAAATTATAAACACTGGGGCAGGTCAATTTATGAAGGCAAGTGGGGTTGAAAATTTATCAGTTAATTTTTAAATTGGTCTTGCATGTGCAAATGTTTAATGAAAAATAAATAAAATCTCAAAAACTTTGTCTGTTATTTTATTTTTTTCACCTATCACATTAACTTTTTACCACTGAAATTGTGCAAGTTTTACTGGAAATATTTTGAAACCCGTCCATTTAGATAGACACCAATGTTCTGGTTAATTGATTTAAAACAGTTAGATTTAGAAAAGTTTGATTGTGGAGTATTTTTTCTGAAGGTAAAAACTAAATGATGAACAAACTAAATAACCCATGTAGTCAGTTATGCTTTGAAATATGTACACCTTCCCTGACTACATCTATAGCTGTAATAAATCGTTATAATCTAATCAGATATAAACACTGTACTAATATATTAAAATGCAGGAAAAAAAAAACAAACAAATCAAAAACTAATTCTTAACTCTGCATTTCATGGCACATGACAGTGAACTATTTTTTTTATAGAAAGTCGTGTTTTTATCAAATATAATTCATATGTAATTTATATAGATCACAGCAGCCTACTGACCAGTTCATAGATCAAATGAATTAAGTCTTGTAATAAGTTTTGTAATTTCATGCAAATTACTGTGGATTCATTTTAAAATAATTTTATGGGCATGAATATTTGTAATTTTGTAAAAAAATAATTTGAAGTTACATGCATATTAAAATAATAAAACGTTTTCAAATTTAGTATCAAATGAATTTGAATTCATCTACTGTAACTGTTTTGTCCTGTGATTTTTTCAATTCTACTTAATAGAGGTCTTAGTTGCTGCAAAATTAACCAATTAACACAATTCTAATTAATTTTCAAATGTTTATTCTGATGAACAATGTTTTGTTAAGAGATTTTCCTTAGCATCAAAATGTATTTAAATTCGTCAGTTAATCTAAATACAAATACATTCTAGCAACTCTGTGTCAAATCTTTATCACTTTAACAACAGACCAAATTTCGACAACCGTGTAAAAAGAGCAAAACTGATACTTCGGCAGCCATTTTGCTATGTATAATAAAGGAACCATAATGGACAAATCCTGACTTACAAAAGCGGAAGAAAATCAGGTCTGTTAAACTCCCTTTCGAGGTTTTAAGTTAGTCCAGCTTAAAGAACTTTCACAGTTACCTGTATATCTGTCAATTCATTAAAGCACCTCATGGTAATAGGGGCACCTTCTGACATAGTAGGAATGTTCAGCATTTTGTCAATGTACAGGATCTTCTCTACAGGACATACAACACAGGCAGTGCCAGCTCCAAACATTTCCTTCAACTGAAGATAATCAATAATTTAAAATTCTAACGTAAATGGGCGTTTTTTCTATGAGATGACCAATGTTTTTTCCTAGATACAGGAAACCTGAAAAACTTATACTTGTTAAAAAAAGAACCGGAAAATCTCCAACTCGTTTAAAAATCAGTGTCTTTCCCCTAGATCACTGCACTCCACTTAAAAACTTGTTGAAGATTTTCAAGTCTTCTCTTTGAACTTGTGTAAGAACCTATTAGTCTATTATAAGAATAAGAAAAACACTGCCTATCTTATAAATAAAGCTGTAATAATATACACTGTTCCTTGCTTATTGCTACTTTTTTTAATTTTTGGCCATTTATTATATCACAATACAACATTCAATGATGCAACCAAAAATTTGGGATTACAGCAAAAATTCTTATCAGTGGAATTCATACAATGTGTAAAATTATAGGTTGGGTATCAGGAACAAACTGTGTTAACTTTGTTTTTATAAGTGTAAATAACAAGTGAAAAAAATCCATATATTTTTTCAATCTTAGTGTATTAATAAATGGTTTAAAAGATATTTCAGGTTCATGGTATTTTTTTGTGGTGATACCGATTTATTTTAATTACCATATTAATCACAGCCCTACACAGAGTACCATAAAAAATATTGGCCTGTAATGTAAGATAATTAAAATGAAATCCTTAAAATACTTTCCCATGAAAACCCCACTATTATCTTCATTTGAGCAATGCATAAGTGAAAGTACAGGATGTGTCAGATTCTGGAAATTGGGTAAATATAAATAAAAGATTAGTATTTTCTATAGGAATATATCAGGATAAAAATTATCAAAATCTGGAAAACTTCCAGGCATCATAATGTTAGCAGGAAAATCTTGTCCTATTTTACAATTATTATTTAATTTTTAAAAGCTAAATTGCAATTTATTTACCCTATTTTCTTCCAAAGCCTTTGTAATTTCTTTCATGGTGTATGTACGTTCTGTAACTTTAAATTCTCCCTAAAATGAAAAGTACTTTGTGCAAATATAAATTCTAAATCATTAATAAAATGCTCCGCTGGGCACAGCTTGATACGACCGCAGAGGTCGAACCCTGAACAGTTGGGACAAGTATGAACACAACATTCAAGCTTGATACAGCACTGAATTTGGATTGTGAATAAATATTTGACACAGCATAGGTTTCTGACACAGAATGAATGTGGTCTAAGAACTTAAAAATTTTTAATTTACCTATTCAAACCATATCAGTATTATTTGCTTTTATATATAAATCAGAAATAACCAATTTTAAATTTTAAAGAAAAAAAAGGGAAAAAAAATCCCTCCCCCAAATTTTTTGAACCCCCTTATGATTCATCACCCCCTAACTCAATCCCAGCCTTCCCTTTGTGGTATGGTACCTTGCAGTACAATTTCAGAGAGATCCATACACTTGAACACAAGTTATTGTCTGGAAACTAGAAAAATGCTTGTTTGTAGGCCCCTTTTTGGCCCCAAATTCCTAAACGTTTAGGGCAATTACCCCCAAACTCAAACACAGCTTTCCCTTTGTGATATGGAACATTGTAGTACAATTTCATAAAGATCCATACACTTACACACAAGTTATTGCTATTGCGCAATACTGTGCAATTGAAGATTTCTTGCTATTGCGCAATACTATGCAATTGAAAATTTCTTGCTATTGCACAATACTTATTATAATAATTTACACATCCTGTTTGGTGTGTATCTCTTGCCTTATCATTATTATTTGCTTTTATATATAAATCAGAAATTTAATAATAAAGTTTTTGGCAAATTTCCAATATACATAATTTAAAAGCAGTTTAGGTGAGATAAACAAAAAAGCTTCATCAGCAACATTTTATATTGGCAAATTTCAAATGAAGTTCATTAAACTAAAGTTATTGGCAAATTTCCAACGGAATTAATTAATAATAAAGTTTTTGGCAAATTTCCAATATAAATAATTTAAAAGCAGTTTAGGTGAGATATTCAAATGAGTTTCAATTACCAACCTTACACTGCCTTTTAAATTATGTTTTGTACTTAAGTAATTGTCCATTAACCTGGAAACCCTTTTCCCCCTTTTTTGCACCTTATTCCTTAACGGTTTGAGCCATAACTCCCAAAGACAATTCTTACCACCCCTTTGTGGTATTCCAATATCCAAAATCTAAATACATGGTTAGATTCAGCATATCAAAGAACCCCAAGAATTCAATTTTTGATGAAATCAAATAAAGTTCAATTTTGGACCCTCTAAACCTCAATGTAGACCAATTTGATAACCGGGCCCAAATATCAAAAATCTAAATACATGGTTAGATTCAGCATATCGAAGAACCCCATATATTCAATTTTTGATGAAATCAAACAAAGTTTAATTTTGGACCCTGATTTGGACCAACTTGAAAACTGGGCCCATAATAAAAAAAATAAGTACATGTTTAGATTCAGCATATCAAAGAACCCCAAGAATTCAATTTTTGTTAAAATCAAACTAAGTTTAATTTTGGACCCTTTGGACCTTAATGTAGACCAATTTGAAAACGGGACCAAAAATTAAGAATCTAAATACACGGTTAGATTCGGCATATCAAAGAACCCCAATAGTTCAATTTTCGATGAAATCAAACAAAGTTTAATTTTGGACCCTTTTGGCTCCTAATTCCTAAACTGTTGGGACCAAAACTGCCAAAATCAATCCCAACCTTCCTTTTGTGGTCATAAACCTTGTGTTTAAATTTCATAGATTTCTATTTACTTATACTAAAGTTATTGTGCAAAAACCAAGAAAAATGCTTATTTGAGCCCTTTTTTAGCCCCTAATTCCTAAACTGTTGGGACCGAAACTCCCAAAAACAATCCCAACCTTCCTTTTGTGGTCATAAACCTTGTGTTAAAATTTCATAGATTTCTATTTACTTATACTAGAGTTATTGTGCGAAAACCAAAAAATTTCTATTGGGCCCTTTTTTGGAACCTAATTCTTAAACTGTTGGGACCAAAACTCCCAAAATCAATCCCAACCTTCCTTTTGTGGTCATAAACCTTGTGTTTAAATTTCATAGATTTCTATTAACTTATACTAAAGTTATAGTGCGAAAACCAAATGTCTTCGGATGACGACGATGATGCCAATGTCATACCAATATACGACCGCAAAAATTTTGCGGTCGTATAAAAAGGTGTAGAAAACATTACATCAAAGCATTCAATGGGCCTCGGTGGCAGAGTGGTCTAGGTCTACTAATGATCACTAGCCTGTCAACACCGAAGGTGTGAGTTCGAATCTCACCTTCGGCGGGGGTGTGTTCGACTCCGATCTTAATTCACAAGGATTGCCAATTTTCCTACTGAAGATAATCCGGCTTCATCCAGCAAAAAAACTGGCAAAATAGTCAAATGTGCTGAAAACGGCATAAAAACCCCAACTAAACTAAATCAAACCATTCAAGAAAGCTGTTTCACAAATGAGTGTATAGGAAGTTCAGATGACACTCCAATTGTGGGAAATGATTTTTCATACGGAAGGGACAAAACAGTGGGAAAAGTCCACAAATTCCAAGTCCAAGGAAATGACAAAGTCAGGAGAATGGAATACAACAATCAAATGCGAAAAGGATACATGTATAACTAAAAGAATGAAAAAATGTATAATAAACTAAACTAGAACAAGACAGCACAGAAACAAAAGCATTGACAATGTGAACTCCCATTAATAACGGGGAATGACATCAGGTGCTCCAGAAGGGTAAGCATGTCCTGCTCTGTTAACGTGTCTTCCAACACACATATATATTTATTTTTGGAACAGCCATTAAAATTTGGCTGTTTAAGCATTTTTTAAGTGATAAATTGTGCATGTACGATAATGTTGTAAGAAGAATTAAATAAACAGCTCTGCATGATATGTACCACATTTTTAACGCTTCAAATGCTAAAACTCTTACCTAAAGTTCTCCAAAATTTTTAAAATTCCAAAGAAAGTTACCTTTAATGTTCTTTGCTGTCTTAAAAGGTACATATAAAAAATTTACAATTTTAAAGACAGAACTGCTAAACATATTTTTGAAAAGAGACCACCTAAGGACCAACCCAATGATTCCAATTTGTCCAATGTAATGAGATGAAATGATTTTGTTTTAAATTTAAAATTGATGATAGACACATGAGAGATGTCATACAACTAGCCCAAAGTGATAGGCATGTGAACTAAAAACCAATCTGAAACTTTGCACTCTATTTTGTTACGTGTCAGGTCTACCAGTCATCTACCAGTCATCTTTCTTACTTACCCATTTTTTAGCAAGTTCCAGTAACGATTTCCGTGTTATACCAGGTAGTACTAAACCATCTAATGGAGCTGTTACCAGTTCTTTCTCTTAAAGTATACAATAAGAACAGATAAATCTAGAATTCATTCCCATTTTGAGTGCAATATATATCAAATCTATATTTGCAATATATGCAAAAATAGAAAATCTACATACCTAAAGATTAC
Organism: Mytilisepta virgata; assembly: GCA_028015205.1. Lineage (NCBI taxonomy): Eukaryota > Metazoa > Mollusca > Bivalvia > Mytilida > Mytilidae > Mytilisepta > Mytilisepta virgata. Next base: position 23,617,655 of record CM051515.1, read on the forward strand.
TGGTTTCTGAGCATGATGAGTCATAATAAAATAGCAATTTTATCAAGGTTGTCATAGATTTCAAGTCTCTGATATCCAACAGTGTTTGAAAATGTTTCAAGATTCTAACATAAATGGACTGCCATGTTGTTTACATCAAAGTGCCATTTCCCTAAACGATATGTTACAAGCCAATTACCAATCAGACAACAATAGCTATACCATTTTTATAAGAATTTAGTGTAAATATAGAATTTTAAAAGTGTCTCATAAGTCAATTTTATGGCTGGGTATTGATTGAATGTTTCAACTGATGATATATATATTGTGTACTTTATTATGTCAATCAATATGTGACACTATAATAAAATAAATTTATCTTATCTTATCATATAATATATTACTTCACTTCAAGAACTTTTTTTCAATTTTTTAATTCACAAATTGCTTTACTACAAGTAAATGGTAATGGATGCCAATTTTTTTTTTTTATACATATTTAAACAGGTACTAGATTAACAAAGTCATATTTCTTTTTTTCCTAATACTGTTTAGCCTTATTTTTATCTTGGGAAGCTGATACTGGTGGACTCAAGGACTGGCACTGATAACAAAATTATAAGGTCTGCATCCAAGATGTGTTAAATTTTTTGTGTTCATATTATTTACAAATGATATAATTATATAAATGAAACTGTAGAACCTTCTATAACATTAAATTTGATCCTGGAAGTGTTACAACGAAATAAAACAATAATGTCAGTTTGTTTTCTGATAGTGGCTCTATGAGGTTTGTCACACGTCACCTCCACTAATGCTTCATTCAATAGCATTCCTGATAAATTCAGCTTCAGAAAAAAAATTGCTGTTTTTTGTTTATCTACCTCCTTGTTCATTTATCCAGTACACAAACAAATTCATAGCTCCAACCTCTGTCAACTTGTGGTCTTCCCCAAATAACCACAATACCTGCTGGCAACCTCGTTTTTCTGCCTCTGATGATATAGCTATGGTTGGTGCATAGTTCCTAAATAGAATAAAAAATTATTTTCAGTGAGCAACATTTTAAGCTTAATAGGTGTGAGTGGTCCATTGAAAAATTGTGTCATCTATTCCCATCAATCACTGATTAAGGAGGAGTTACAGAAAAAGGATGTCCACCAGTTAGAAAGCAAGTACAGGTACATTGTAAGTAAATTTTATTGAATTAAATCCTAACAATCGGCTGGCTTCAATTACAAAGTATAACAAAATATAGACTTTTTTCATTTTTTATATGAATGTTATTTCTGTAATAAGGGAGACAACTCCAACAGTCTGAGGTCAACATGCTGAAAATAATGCTGTTCATCTGTTTTACGTTAGTGTTTTGACTGTCTTTTTAACAGTTCAACCCTCTGCCCCCTATCCTGTGAACCCCTCTGCCAATAAGAACATTTTAATACAAATAACAAGGCTGCATTAATTGAACATGCATTAGAAGGTTGTTTGACTATAAAGAAATTTCAGAAAAGGAATAAAATACTATACATTGTATAATAATTAAAAAAAAAATCAGCAGCATCAACAAAAAGAAAAATCAATACTTACGATCCCATTTTGTAGTTTCCACAACCGCCAGGCCATGCTCTTACATACTGTGGATCTGCTAACAGTGTTACAGGGTTCATACCAGTTGGATAATATGGACCGACAGGGCCTATAAGAACATAAAGTAAGGCGGAGCTTGACTGTGTCACCCCCAATGTTGGCTGCAAGTAAAATTTTCTGATGCCATTATTTTCTTGACACTCGTGTGTAATTATGAATGATGACGAAAGATAAAAAAGAGGTTCATTCACTGTGGACACAAAATGCAGCCATTTAAATGCAAATTGATGGATTCGACTCACCATTAACACGTGGCTATCCCGCTATCCTTAAAAATAGTTATTTTTTTAAATCTTATAAGCTTCATTCGCAAATAATTAACCCTACCCCAAAATAAGACGAAAAAAATCCATTTTATCAAATAGTACCATATTGTGTTTTATTCTGTATAATAACAAAAATAAAGTTGGTATGAAACAATCATTCAAAGTAAGAGACAAAATTCTAACCAACAGTAATCTGGCGGAATTTTTAAAATGACAAGACACATTTTCCAATCTTATATTTCTTGAGCTATAAGCTTCATTGGCCTGGGAGAGAGTAGATCTTGGTTACCACAGTAACAGATTGTAAACATTATATCCTTACCTCTGTTGCTATCAAGGTTGGTCTGATATACAGGGAACTTTTGGTCGAGTAGGGAACCCACTCACTGTCTATATGTATAAGTTTCTTCATACATTTAACAAGCTCATCTCCATCAAAATCCTAATAAATTATGCAAATGTGGTAAAATGAATATGAAAGTCATTTACTTTCTTTCTGTTGATTTCAGATATATTTTTGGCCCACAGAGCATTATATCTATTTCTGATTATTACTTTACAACAAAAATATTGAAACTGTCGACTAACCAATGACAAAATATTTGTTAAGATGCCACTAATTCAGAAATTTATGCAACATTTCAATTTTATATAAATGCAGAAAATGCTACCAGATGTGTATTACATTAATTAAAGTTTCCATTTTGACCCCGGTAATTTTTTCAGCATTTTCTACGATTGCCAAAAATATATGCATGCAACACATTCTGAATTTATAATGTCCATTTGCCACCCAATTGCTTCATACAAAATATGATGTTCAATCAAATATGTACTATTGCTCTAAAAAAAAACTCTGATAAAAATTACAAACAAAAGAAAATTATTTATAGGTGTGTTGTTGCAAAGTTTCAGTAGTTAGACAATAGATGAAACGTTTCAAGTATACGGCTTGGAAATTTTGTGTCACCAAAGACTGGGTGCAATATGGATATTCTAGCATGTTTTATCATTGTGTGATTTGGCAAATACATCAATAGTCAAAAAATTCATTTAATTTAAAATATGAAATATAAACCTACACAAATGTACTATACCATAATATATTTTGTGTTTACTTACAGGAAGATATGCTCTTTGTGCAGTTGACTTCATTCTCCTCATATTTTCATTAGGTCTAAACATTCTTATTTTGTTATCAACTCCTCTGTAGGCTTTCATACCCTCAAATAACTGAAATATTTATAAAACCATGATAAAAATTTCACTACTTAAAAATAACGTATGAAATACTGTGGATTCATTATTATTCGTTTTATATCAATTTTTTAGGGTTTTCGTTGGTCCCAGTAAACCACGAATTTAAATATACAACGAAAAATAATATTTTTTTTTAGCTTGAATGCACTGAAGATTGAAACCACGAAGTTTCAATGTACCTATCGGAGACAACATTAAACAATTGCATTTTTACAACATGTACTTGGATACTAACATATGATGAGTCAGCTATATCCCAGAATGATACAGTGTTTTGTGTAATTTTGTCTTTGGTAATATATAAATGCTCAAATAATTTTCTTTAAAAATATTTTGACTGTGTAAAATGTCGCGGAATTCACTTCTTTTTTTTTTAATCAAGCATTCAAGGAAAATACTAATCCTAAATATGCCCAAAGAATACAGACATCAAAATATATTTCACATCTGATTAACTTAACAAATAAATAATTATGGATTTTGTTATTCTTGTTATATTCATGACAAGCTTTATTCGGTTATAAATTCGAAGGATCTATTTCTTAGACTTTTGTTTTATAAGCACTTAAAATCAGTACTTTACTGTACAATATCAAAGTATGAATGGCAAATTTTGTCGCAGTATTTTCATGATATCTGATGTGCCAAGCCACGAATTTAAGTATTTCAACAACTTTTTTTTTTTTTTCTAAGCCAGCAATCCATAAATTTACGTATCCCATGAAATACCTTTTTTCTCTATCCACAAAAATTGGTATCCACGAAAATAAGTGAATTCACAGTAATTAAATTTTAACTTCTCTTGAAAATCTACCATGTGTTACTGAACAACACAGTACCGGTAATTCACGTATGCAGGTAGGGCATGAGTGAATAATTTGTGTTGTTGGGGCACAAGTTGTAGGAGTTCTGGTATTAAAAATTCAATTTTCTCTGCACATTTATACATCGCTTGATAAGTTTGATAAATTCTGATATTACCACATGTTGGTTAAATGCTCACGAAATTTCCAGCCAAAACGTTCGGGAGAACTCTCAGAGTTTTACATTGTCATTAGAGAAAATGATTCTTAAACTCTTGACATGTAATTATGAAATTAATCCACTCTTGATAATTAAATTTTCATCTTTTTTTAAACTGCTCCAACACGCCTTGCAAATTATCTCAAGTTGGTAAATTTAATAATCAACTGGTCATCGTTGTAGAATCTATATTTATTACATTTTCAAAACGAAAATATTTAATAAGAAAATAATAGGGACTATGTTTTTGTGTGACTACACATTAATGTTTGTACAGCAACAAAGCTGGCAAACAGTGTTCATTTCATATGTGAAACATTACATATTATTTCACTTAGAAATCATGTTGTTCTACCACTTTCAACTAACTAATATTTCAATATTTTGTCTAGTAATGAATGGTTTGTAAAAAATTGTTTCTTTTATCTCTTCATTCAATTTGAAATCCAGGAATCACCTCTTTACATGTATATTTGTAGAAATATGATAAGTCTGAATAAATTATTTTTTATTTAACACTTGTATGTAGAGATGTTCCGATTATCGATTAAAATCAAAAATTGATCTTTTTTTTTTTCTGGCCATAATCGATTATTTTTTCCATAATCGATAATCAGTCACAACAGAATTTTTCAACAAAATGCAGAAATTTTGGTATTTGGTTCAGATATTAGGAGGTTATTGGAGAGTCAAATCAAGTCCAGAAAAGGCTTAAAAATAAAATCACATTATTTCCTCCAAGGTATTGACAAAGTGCCTACTTATACAGCACAGATTCTGGTCAAAGAGACAATTAAAACATGATTTTATATCAATCTGGCAACTTTAGTTGCATCTTACAATTCCAATTATAATCGATAATCGAATCGGTTAGGCTTCCCGATTATTTCAATTAATCGATTTTTGTTTTTCATCCAATTCCTAACACTACCTGTATGTCCTCATAACACCTTACTGAATACTTAGCCATTTCCAAGAGCAATAACTCTTACAATAATTTTCTGATCACCATGAAATTCAGACTTGATCTGTAGCTCATCATTATACATGTAAGCTAACATGCCAAAAAGAATATCAGTTGGTTAACAGTTCCTAGGAAAAAAGTCTGGAAAACTGTAGTGTGAAGGATGGACAGGATGCAAACCTATAGTCCCCTTCAGCATTACCAGCAGGAGACTAATTTTACAAATGACACAACCTTTTTCAAATTTTATGAAAAATATTTTCCATCTTGTTGGAAATTTTTAAATAAACGGGTACCAAAACCTTTTAGCCAGATTTTCTTTGCAATAATACAAATTTTGCTATAAACTGCAGCTTTTGTAATTGACAGACATATTCAACATTTATTGAATGGAAAATAGTTTTGTGCTTAAATATTTTCTGGTGCTGAAAACGCTATAAAACCCCAACAAACAAACAAAATAAATATTTTCTGTAAATACCTGAATTTTGAAATTAAGTGGAATTAACTGTATATACACTTCTAATGCAAAAAAACATCAAATGTAACATCATTTTTCATTAGACGATATAGAAAATCTCAAGATATCAATTCTTTACCTGATGCCACTGGAATTGATTGATGGCACATGCAAAGCATCACTTCTTGAATTTAAATTTGAAATTTTTTACAGTTGCTTTTTAAAATGAGAATAAAAGGATGTTATATTATAAAAATTCTGATTTGATATTGATGATTGCAAATATCTATAAACTGTCTCAATTTCCAGCCGTCAAATCAAGAACTGATACAGTTCAAGTGAAAATTTTATTTTGACTTACTTCAGTGGCATAATGAAGAACTTTCGCACCTGGATGTAGCGACAAGTTATTCAAGGGGGAGATAACTGGCTTTTCCCATCCATTCTGTTTGGTCCATTCCACAGACAGCATATGATCACTAAAATGATGTCCAAATAACAGTTTGTTTGGGTCCGGTTTCTCCTGCTTTTTATCGGAGATGGTTATTTGTAGATCATCATACTGAAATATTCATCAAATACATGTACAGCACTGAAATCTTAATTATCATACTTCACTGAGTCTATATCACCCTGCTAACCTGATCTCCGTATTATGGCTTTGTGATGTAAAGTTATCACTGACAATAGGACTTTTCAGCGAAGTTACAATATGCATGAGAGCAGTACTATTGCTGGACTATTTGAGACGTCACAATACAAGAGCAAAAGTTATCAAGCTTACTTCCAGGACAACATAGCATATAGGGGTGTTTAAAGATATTGCCAAAAATCTTCATATTGTAGCTAGCGGCTGATATTTTACAATATCAATGTGCAGAAAATCCGATAATCTATACATATCCAGCTTCTTTTTCTATATCATGGGGGGTTGGGGGAGTTAGAATTACTGTGTAGAAGGGTTATAAAAGGAAACCTTAACATTTAATAGATAGAACTGACACTGATATATAATATTTCTTAATGATTTTCAGAATTTTTTTGGGGAAAAATAATAATGTGTTACAAATTAATTGGTTTAATTCCTGTTTTAGATGAGAACTCAGGGATCAAATCTGTGACTCCCTATCAACACCATGTGTCAGTGTAGTCTTAATAAAAGATGCTAGTCTGTCAAATAGTGTTGACAAATAGCTTTCTTGTGTTAAGTCAGAGCAACACCATAAGTACTTCCTGTATGTGTCAAAAAGAGTAGGTTAAACTGCTACAACAGAGGCCCCTCTTGTACATGCCAAGTGTAGAAGGATAAGCATAGGCTGGTATAACTTGTTTGGCTAATCCATTTTAAAGTACATGTGTATGTACATGTAGAGGTTTAAACTAAACAGACTAATTCATTTCCATAAACTTTAGAATTCAATTGACACATACTGCAGTAAACATACTGTTCATTTATATGTTTCGGAGTTTAGTGTGCCATCCATTTTGCTGAACTAGTATGGATTATTGTTTATGGGCCAGATGAAGCCCACCTGCAGAAGTGGGATTTTCTTGCTGAGTCGAAGACCCATTGGTAGCCGTGAGCTGTTTTCTGCTCTTTGGTCGGGTTGTTAACTCTTTGACACATTCCCCGTTTCCATTCTCTATTCTATTTAATAACATTTAATGTAATAAACAAATATTTACCAATAATTTACTTACTTTAAAAGAAGAAGCTGTTAAATTTCTGTACTGCTGAGGAAATTTTCTTTTACTGCCATTTGTAAGTAATCTTATAAATTTCTGAAAATAATGCAAAAAATAACAAATTAACTAATAATCATATTGAAAATGAAAAACAAGCAGGTATCTTATATAACAAAAGATGGTAAATTGAAACATTTTGTAAAAATATAACATTCAGTGTTCAAGCTAAAATTTAAGGTCAGGCAGGGATAAACAAGACCAAGTCAACTTAAAGAAATAATAATTTTTCAGTTATCTAATGCTTGCTTAGATTTCTTTTAGTTTCTTTCAACTATTTAATGCACCTCCCATTCATTTAGTCTTGTTTATTTAATTTAAAAGGCTTTTTTAACTGTAATTAATTTTATTCTTAATGAAGAGGTCAGAGGAAGCACTAAAAAGAGGCAGCTGCTACATGCTCCCCTCTATTTTAGGCTAGCTAGAACACTGACATTGTAGCAATACACTACTGTGCCAATGTATGTAAAAGGTCACATAAATCAAGCTACTGCCTGGAAACCTTAGTCTGCAGAATGGATTCTTTAGAATTTGAGTACCTTACTCAATGTGAATTGTCTGAAAGATGAAATAAGCTAAGTGGTAACTGAAACTATTGAAATTATAAAAATCATAAAAATGTACCTGATCTTGTTCAGTCATGTCTTCAAGAGAAACACAAACCTATCACCTATGGAATTTTCAATGTTAAAGGGAGACAACTCTTCCTATGAGATTTTTATTAAATTCAGTATTACATCAAGGTGTTGCATAAAATATGTACTAAGACATTGAAAATATTTAATAATAAAGGTTTTACAAATTTTAGGATATGTTGGGGTCAGTCAATTGGAATTTTGAACTTTTTCAAATTTTCAGTTGCATTAATTTTTCTATTATAAATTCCCCATTCAAAATCATTTTTGAGGTGTAAAAATATAACCTTTAACAGTTGCAAAATATCTAATGCTTTTTGGACAACCCAATAATGTTAATTAACCATGTGTATTTTTTTTTGTATAATTCTAACATTTAGACTTTCAAAATGCCAAAAATTAGAGTCATCTTTTAAAAGTTAAAAAAAATGTACAACAATCTAACTTACAAATTCATAGTACAAGTACAAGCATTTATATAATTTCAAGTAAACCATGTCATTAGTAAATTAATTGTGTACTGAATAATGTAGGGTCAAAAACTGGAAGATTTTAGTTGTCTGATAGTATCAGAGATCTAAAGTTTAAACAAAAAAATATTTAAATTGAATACATAAAATTGATAACATCTTCAATTTAGATTCTGCCTTGACACATTGACCTACAGATTTGTACCTTAACATGTATTCTTGCATTTTTACACAATACTGACAAAGCATACATGTATGTACACAGTACATGTACATGTATATGGTAAGCAAGCAAACAAGATCAACTTATGGAAACCCAATAGAAAACCGATTCCAAAAAAACCAGACATTTTCTTGGGAACAGTTTTACGTTTTCTCTACAAAAAAATTTTAAATTGTTCTCAAACATTTGAAACCTGGCTGTTCAGCATATATTTATTGATTCTACAGGTGTATATATAATAATTCACACACACACACACATATATATATATATACCAGTAGCAGGTTTAACCTTTTGATGTGATCTGACACAAGTGGAACAAGACCCTGTCTACATCAGCAGATAATTTTATGTTTGACAAGTTATTACATGGGTATATAGAACTTTACAGTTACATGTGGCATGTTAAAATGTTTAGAATCAGCTCTAACTAATATAATTTAGTCATCCTGCGAGATAAATCAATCACTAACATATGATTAAAGATCAAGAGTTTCAACTCAATACTACTGGATACAATTGTAAATATTCATTAGAACTGTTTTCAAATCAGAAAATTTGCGGAAATTGGATTTGACTTTCAATCTGTCCTCTGGGAAAGTCAATGAATTAAAATTCCTTTTTTACTGTAGTAACAGTGGAATTATTTTTTTCTACTTAATCAAACATCACAAAATGTTTACATAATATCTTATATCATGCAAAACACACAAAATTTTATTTTAAAAGTAAAAGATAATAAAAATTATAACATTCTATATAACATTTTAAAATGTACACATATAATTGGTAAAATGTACACATATAATTGGTAAAATGTACACATATAATTGGTAAAATTTGTTATTCAAATAATGTTGTATAAAATAAAATTCACATACATCTACACATGTATTCAGTGGAGCATATAATTAGGATTTCAAAGGATGCTTATAACTGTTTATTTTATAGCCCAGAAATTATTCTGTATTGTACACTATCACACTTGTTATATAATAATTACATGTAACTTACATTTTGTAACTGGGAAGTTATACATTTAGAACATATATGTACATGTACCTCGTTTGTCTTCCTTTTCAACACCTTTTTGTGCTGAATCGAGAAAAAAACGGACATAATACCCATTTGCCTTCAAATTACATTTTTAAATTTTTTTTTCAAATTTAACTGCCAGTTCAAATATCATGTTGCTAGCAGTGTGATGTGACTATAGAAATATCTTTGTTTTGAACAACATAATTATAAATATAAATATAGAGGTTTCCCTAGACCAATTTAGCATGGTGCTGCACCATGCTGCCCTCATTATCAATTTTACAATGTGACCCAAGGTAGCCAAACCTAACTTCCAATTTTTAGTTTAATCTTATCTTTTTGAAACTGATTTGCATTGAATCATGTACCCCTGTTTTGCTGGCACACTTTTATGACACTTTTACACCCTCACACTATGGTGAAGGCTGTTTATTGCAGGTTTTGATAAATATACTGCCCTCATGTCAAGGTGGGGTGCCCCTAATATTATCTTTTTTAACCATTGAGTGACCTCAAAATACTAAATTTACCATGCCTTCACAAATTTCTGGGGAAAAAACTAAAATAATAATACTGATAGTACATGTAAGTAAATCTTTTAACACTAATAAATAAAACTGGGTAATTTGAAATGAATAAAAGGACCAAAAACAAAAAATATGAAAAATCTCACAAAAGGGTTTAAAAATATTTCATTTGGATATATCATCAGTCCTGTTAGGTCAGGTATTTGAGCGTCTTGTGCCAGTCCGATTGTCCGACTGTTCACTCCAAGAAAAATTATGCTAAAATAAAATAGCACCATCAATTTTTTTGTGGGACCAGCAGAAATTTGCATTTAAGTCCTATGTCTGACAGAAAATTTGAGGTATTCACGAATTCTGATATTTCCGCTAAATTTAGTGAAATGTTGACATTATGTTTTCTCCCTCTACAGACCTGAAACAACATCTAAGTGTCATTACATACTATCTGGAACATGATTCCAGATTATCTGAAACCTTTAACAAATACAATATATATTTTTGAATATATTCCAAAAAGAAAGGTCGATACATGTTATTAAACTAGTTTTTCTGATTAGATGGATTTATACAATCAGAAAATTACAGAGTTTACACAACATACCTTCACAAGATACCAAGAAAAAAAACATCATAAAACATGTTAGTGGATTCATGAATTAAACATATCTTTATCATATCAATAGATTTAATTTAGACCAATAAACCTAAGTCAATCAGCTCAATTTTGCAAATATATTTAGGCTTTTTGACAAACAAGAAGTACAAGTATGATATATTTAAGAACAAATTATGCAATACTAAAATAGAATTGTTTATATGTACATGTAACATACATGTACATGTAATTTATTCTTCCTTAATGATCATGTATTCATACATAATTTGTGACATATATATATTGTACATTTGTAGTTATACAATGCACTAAGAAAAACTTAATTCATCAATTATGAGCCAGGGCAATTGCCCTGAAAGTACCCACCACAATAAAGACCTTTACTAAACATCCTTTTTTTTGGTTGGGGGTAGTGGTCCTGTTAAATTTTGAAAGCTACACGCATGAAACTTCATTTAAGCATTTCAAGAAATTTTGCTGGAAAAAACTTGAAATATTACAAAACACAGACTATATCAAAAGCAAATATAATCTCCCACCCCCTTTCAAAAGCTGCAAAGAAACATAATACAAGAACATCTCTAATGGCCAAGATTTAAACAGTGCCTAATAAATGGATGGATGATTTATTGTTTAACGTCTAGTAGCAACCAGGTGCATATCAGGAGAACATGTTGATATGATAATGAATATGATCCCTGCTTTGTACTAGACTGACACGCTAGTCGGATTTTTAATGTGCTAGCTCACGAGGTAACTGTCCGCAGGAAGACATATCACCTCATTCGGACACATTATACTGACTTCGAGCTGACCAGTCTTTGCCCTTACTCCTAGATGCAGTGTCCTTGGCAGAGAAACATCAAATACCAATTTTAATGTCTTTGGTTTGACCCGGCTGGGGAAACCTGCAATGTTCCCCACTTGGGGCGAGCGTGCTACCAAGAGACCACCGAGGCGGTCAGTGCCTAATAAAAAGTTTTTGTAATGCTATTATTAAACTGGAAGTACATGTACATTACAGTAAAGAAAATGTCATTTGAAATAATACATTTTTTTTCATGATGCAGAGTAGTATTGTGATTTTAACCCTGAAACTTCCTACAACCAAGTCAAATATTTCTGGATCTTTTTCATATCAGCCTGCTCAATCAAGTGTGTTAGGAGGCTGCTGTATTGCATCCTCCCAAGTAGGGTTTTATATCCACATTTCGTAACTACAAACCACTGACATCACACATCCATATTTTGCAGGTAGAAAGTGAACGATTTTCATTGGTACTTCTCAAGGTCAAAAGAGAATACATTTGCGTCGTACGTAGAATATTCTAGGTCACACTCCAGGCAGCGATATGTTCGACCCCCAAAATATGAATGTGTGATGTCAGGTGTTTGTAGGAAAGAACGTGGATACAAAATCCTGACTTGGAAGGATGCTGTATTTTGGATCATTAAATAAATGCAGACCAAGGAGGCACATTCTCAATTCTCCTGAGGTCTTCACAAAATTGTTTTGAATAAAGCAGATAAGAAAATAGAATTTATCTTAAATGTAACACTGCCACTTACGTATTCTCAAATGCAGGTTTTTAATCATGGTTACATGTACTTCTTAAAATCATTTTATTCGATGTATGTTACATGATATGTTTATAAATATCAAGGTGTTTTGTTTTTAGACACAATTTTGGACATATATCCTGTTCTCATTGACATAATTTGATGCTCATAGAATGTAGCAAATTTTAAGCTAATAAATTAGCATATTACTTCACTATTTGAATTGAACAGTCGTAAAAAAAATTTCAAAACAACTCATAAATTTACAGTCGCAATATCTAAATTCAGAAAATATACATTTTTTCAAATTTTATACCATGATACCACACCCATATAGCAATTATTTCATTCTTGATTATTTCAATTTCATTCAAGCTTACCATTTTTTTTTCCTATGTGAAGATACTCAAATTTCCTCAACAAATGGTATGAAGGACACAAAAGATGTAAATATGTACCACACACTCACTTTTCATTGGCTAAAACCGGAGGTGTGTGTATTTACACAGCGATATGATAACCTTGTATGGTCAAGGACGATTCACGGGACTTGTTTTGATAATAATCAATAGTTTTTCAAAAAACGAATACGATATGTTCGAAAATATGCATGTACGATGTATATGTTTATATTTTTATGAACTTTAAATGCTTTAAAATCACCCGTTTAAAATTTTCAATATTCCCTTTCAGAATTGTTTATAACCGGAAATTGAGAGTAAGGAGTAAGTGCGCAATTTAAAAACAAATATGTGACGCAAAATCCGTACTTGTCCCAGGTTGTTACGAAATAAAAAAACAAAAATAAGAATGAGTTCCAGAGCCCTTTAATGTTTATTTTTTGTCATATTTTTTTATCTGTTTTAAACTGGGGTCTCACTGTATCGCGGTACTTATTTTTTCAAGATAGCGTCAAAATTACGTTGAAATAAATAACGTTGGTAGCGCAATATAGTGAGCCCGCAGAGTAGAGCCGCAGATTTTGTAGTATATGCTGTTCTGGTCTGCACACTTGTAGGACTTCGAGTAAAAAACATTTTGGTGCTAAAGCGCACAGTTATAAAATCTAGCCGGCTAAATTAATTCAAAAAGAGACCGCGTCATTAAAAACACCGGCCCTTTCCCTACAAATGGTGCTCCCTTAGAACATTTACAGCATCCCGGGTACAGCATATCTCCTGGAAGATATTTTTTGTCTATTTTCCTGTTAAATTTTGAAAATCGGTTAAGAATAGTTTTACAGAACGCCTTTATAGCCACCGTTGCTGTTTTGTTGATTTTGATTTTATTGTTGATATTATTATTATTTTCTTCACTTTCTTTTATACTATTTGGTCTAACGTTAGAGGGTCTTTGACCTGATGTTTATTAAAAATACCAGAATTCGGCACATACAGTGTACACAGTGGATAAGTACACAACTGAGGAAATTACATGAATTAGGACCGCCTTTTGGGGTTTTTTTTTTTAGCTCACCTGGCCAAAGGCCATGTGAGCTTTTGTCATCATTTGTCGTCCGTCGTCCCTTTACTTTTCACATTTTAATCTTCTCCTCTGAAACCGATGGGCTAAATCGAATTAAATTTAGCAGGGAGCATCTATATAAGGACCTTTATAAAGATTGCTTATTTCGTCCCGATCGAACTACAAATATGGCCGCCATGGGCAGGTCTTGTTTCTGATTAGTTGATATAAAAATCTTCTCCTCTGAAATCGTTTGGCCAAATGGAACGAAACTTGACAGAAAACATCTAATTGGGAGGTTCTATATAAAGTTTCCTCATTTCGTCCTGATCAGGCAACAAACATGGACGTCATGTCTTTCATCGGTTGATAACCTCCTTCTTTGAAACTAGTTGTCCAAAGGGAACGAGACTTGACAGGAAGCTTCTTCTTTTGGTAAATCCCTCGAGCATTGGAGCACACACAGCTAGCTGTGTTATATTATTAAACGGTTTCAATCACTAAAACACCAACACATGCATGCACAATAGTAAAAAAAAATCCATTTCTAAAAGCACTTTTATTTTAACAATAACCTCCACCATTCTGTTCATGCAGGATATAGTTACAAGAATATATACATATATACAGGAACAACGCAGTATTTACTGAGCAGTCTAGATAACTGAATGGATAAAAGTCAGTCCTTGTAAAATCTAAGAGCTCGTGAGTAAAATATGTTGACTGCAATCATCAGATTAGTTGTAGAATTACTTTTTTGCATTGTAAAACGATAAAATATTGAGAATGTTAAATGTTATATACGTCGGAGATATATTCTCCATTCAAAAAGACACCATATAGTACCCACCTCTTATGGCTACTGAAAATTTTCGTTAATTAGTATTATTTTGGTATTTATCACAAGGTGTTCAAGATGAAACGCTAAAAGCTAAGCAGGCTAAAATCTAAAAGTTCTACATGAATATTCTCAAGCACAGGATTATAATTGTTATAGATGGAAAGCAAATATTCAGAGTGGTGATTGGTATTTAAGGAACCGTTCACACTATGAAACCCAGAGTTATTATAATATTTAAACGGACATTCTCCTTTTATGTATTTCATGGCAGTACTATACAGATATGCTTTCTATCTTTTCTATAATTTCAGGAGTGTTAGGTATAATTCCTGAACTAGCAAAGCTCTCACCTTCTGTAATGAGTTTTCATAATGCATTGCGATTACTAAAATGTATTGCCCATTCAGATTGAGTACTAAGACTCAACATATACCTCTTGATGTGGGTATATAATGTATTCCTAATGTTCATATATAGTGGGCAGGTTGTTAATACATGACAAATATCTTCAATTTCAATTCCGCAGTTGGGACAAATGGGATCCACTTCTGCCTGGTTAAATCTATGCTTCTGCGCTTGTAGAATATATTTACCAGTTAATATTCGGCTTTTTGTAATGGCCTTTTTGATATCCGAAACAGGTGAAGATACAGTGGCCCAAACTGGATGAGATACTCCTATTTTTAGGTTTACAGTTGCTAAATTTGCAAGGTTGGTTTTTCTTCATATTCTAGTCGTCGTTTTCAAGTTATATTCGGATAATGCAAATGTTGACATTCTTTTCCACTCAGTTTTGGAATATTTCTTTTCGATAATTTCAGTAAAAATAGGCAGTTTGTACATTTGCAAGATTTCATCAATGTTAGTGGAAAAAAAACTTGCAGACTTGCCAGATATATACTGACGGAAGGCCAAAGATCAGATGATTTTATTGTTACTGTTTAAAATTCCAAATAAGAGACTGAGCTTTTTATGCAGCTCGGCAGGTAGAGGTATGCAGGGCTCCCAGAAGAAGGTATACCGACGCCGAAGCTGCCCTTTTTGGAAGTCACTGTATTGTTTTCAGTGTGTCCAGGTGGCAGCTGGATAGAAAATCCATTTCTTTTGAGTTAATATGTAGAGTTTCAAGGCGATACAATAATCGCGGTATAACGTAAGCTTGGTAGATCTTGTAAGGCGATTTTGGGTTGAGACCATTTGAGCCGTGTATCCCTGTCTTTATTAACGAGTATAGTTTTCTTCTAGCTAAGCTTACTCGTCGTCAACATTTATATTGGTTTCATCTTTTATTGTTCTTGTTAGGCCCAAGGGTTTTGTCCTGTCTGAGCATTGTTTCCTAATTGAAAAGCTTCATGAACATCTGCGGTTTTACAGTTATAACGAGATTTTATTAAATTATTACAATTGCTCTTTTGCGGATGGATGTTAAATCGATGATCTTTAGAGTAGCTGTAAACAATATCCAGCATTTCTTGCATTTCGTTTCCGTTCAGAGATAGAAAGACTACATCGTCAGCACACGTTAGACATCCTGCATAAACATCGCCTATATACGTTCCAAGATTTCTTTTCTGTAAATTCAGGAGCAGTTCATTTATGTAGGCTTTATATAGATGAGTGGATAGTATACCCCCTTGACGAACGCCTTGTTTAATATTAAAGCTGTTACTAGTTGAAACACCATTATATAGCTCTTCAATGATATTCCATAGATTTAAATTTAGACCATAGTGTTAAAATCCTGTCCAGAAGGATTTCTTGATTCACAACATCAAATGCTTTCTGACTGTCAAGTGTTGTGACAAATATGGTTTGTGTTCCCGAGATCTCGGTGCAGGCTTAAGAAAGTATGAGAGGACAATCCTGGTGTAAATCCAAATTGTAGTGAAGACTGACCAGTCTTAATCAGATTGGCCTTGTCAAGGATGATGTATTCAAATATTTTTCCTATTGCTGATTTTACTGTAATGCCTCGAGATCGATAATTTTCTACCCCATAGAAAGGTATTCCTTTTTTAAGAATTGATACTACTGTTCAGTTTTAAAGATTGATGGTACTTTTTTCTTAGATAAAATTTGATTGAAAATTTCCATGAGTATTTTTATCAAGCTGTCACCTGAGTATTTTAAGTGCTCTGTAATTATGCCGTCCTCATTGAGTTGGCTTATAGCATTTTGAATATTTTCCTTTGCCAATGTTAATGTCAGTATCGTTTGCTGATTTTGCAATTTCTTTAATAATTTTACATTTGTTTTTACAGTTATCAAGTTTTTCTTTGTTAAATTTGTGGTCATCCTTTGGTTGAGTCATGTTTTCAAATTGTTTTGCCAGTAGATCACACTGTTCTATTTTGATGATCATCTCGTCATCTCCCATTTTCAAGAAGTCAGCATCAGAACTTTTGGTTTCTGCTCTATTTCGACTTACCAGTTGATAGAATATTTGGTCAGTTTGGATTTTATTCCAGTTTTTGTATGAATTTCTCCTTTTCTACCGCTAATTCTTTCCATTGTTGCTTTCTGAGGATTCTTTTTGCCTCCTTTTTATCTTTGAAGAATGGATGTTTATCTTTTGGCCGCCCTGCTTCATTCCAGAATCTGTTTTTATTTTTGCTTATGCCAATCAACCTTTAGAGAAAATATCAGAGAAAAAATTAATAAAATTTAAAGAATACAGAATTTGATATATCAATGAAGACCCTCATTTGTAGAACTGGGTTCATCTGCTACTGAAAACTATTATGATAGATATTGAAATTGCGATAAAACGTTTTCAGATGAAAGATAATGCAAACGGGAGCACCGTACCCGCTGCGGAATAGTCGACTACTTTTTATCATATTCTCGAGGTGCACTTTTTGGCGGGAAATAATGTCAAATGTTGTCACCAGCTTGTAAGAGATTTTAGTAATTATTTACCAAGAAAGTCATTTTATAAAGTCTTAATTAGTAGATAACACAAGATAATGTTACTTTGAAGGGTTACCCCAAGTTTTCAATTTATTACAATAATTGAATAAAAGTAACAAGAAGCCCTGAAAGGAGATTTTGGAAGCATCAAATGACAAATGTAAAACAATTCAAACGAGAAAACAAACAATACAGTTTCATTGTGCCTTTTTTGAGTTAACACATATGAACAATTATACAACAATAAAATGTCCTATAGTCTGTTATCAGGAAACCAAAAAGGTTTACCAAGTTTATTTTCACTTTTATATTTTTACAATGATAATTTTCTTTAAATTTTAAGAAGGGAAAATTCTGTAAACACTTAATTTTTAGCGTTTTCTTTTATTAATTATTCAATATTCATTATATTTTTAGACCACGCATTTCTCTAATCTTCATTTTTTTTGCCCGTTATTCTCTAATCTTCATTTTTTAAGGGCATTATTCTTTAATCATTTAACCCCATCCAAACCCTCATGACTCCAGAAACCTGGAAAACCTATGAATTTATATAAACGTTTACTTATTTTTAGACTGGTAATACCAATTCATAAACCCTAAAATGCATATTTTTCTCCTTGATTGCAATGAAATTTACATAGAGGTCAATGGAAAACTAATCACAATTTAAAAAACAAAATTATAAGATGGATAAAATGTCCTTACCTACCTACCAAATTTTTATTTATCACTTTTAATTCAATTTTATAGACAAAAAATGATTTACATCTAAATGATTATGAAGCTATAAAATATTTTAATGTTTTATTGAAGTTTTCATTGTCATATAATCAGTATATATTGATTGGAGTTGTCTCCCTTACAATATTTGAAATGTTTCATTTCAGGAGAATATGTACATTTATTTTTCTGAATTTGAGTTTAAAGTGTAAGGATATTTGTTAAACCACAAGAAAATCTAAACATGATGCTCCATACAATAATTATGACATTGATTAGATGAGAGAAAGACAACTAAAATACAGGGTAAAGGCTTTGGACAGGAACATACTGTCAGAACATTGGTATATATACTTTATAGAAGTATCTTTAGCTATTTTGTTAAGATTTTCCGTGTTGTAATACAAATTGTCCTTTTTCTTTTGATGCTTTTATGCATTTGCTTAAAAGTTGTGGTGAACTAAAGGCGTGATCTATTATATTGGATGTGATGTTGTTCCAAACTTGAGAAATAAAAACGCATGAAAGGCGAAAATAAGTAGAACCTACCATGGTACAATATGCCAATTTTATGTTATTCCATAGCTTAAGTTATGCCAAATGTTATTTACTATTATTACAAAGCATATTTACCACATTCTTACTTGTTACATATTTAAATAAACTTGCGGGGCCTCGGTGGCCGAGTGGTCTAGGTAGTTCGTCATGACTACTAATGATCACTAGCCTGTCAACACTGAGGTTGTAAGTTCGAATCTCACCTGTGGCGGGGTGTGTTCGACTCCGATCCAAATTGACAAGGATTGCCAATTTTCCTACCGAAGGTCGGTGGTTCTCTCCGTGTACTCCAGCTTCCTCCACCAATAAAAACTGGCCGCCGCGAAATAGCCAAATGTGCTGAAAATGGCGTAAAACCCCAACTAAACAAACAAACAATAAATAAACTTGCTCAAAGTGCTTGTTACCGTTAGTTTAAATATGTTAAGTATGGTATACCTTGTTTGTAAGAAACGTTATATAAATACTTTGATTATAATACTCGTCCAATGAGGCCTATTGAGTGGCTAATATCTGGGATGATTATATTCCGATTTTAGTGGAATGCCATTTTTGTCACCCCAGATTTGTCTATTATGGTTTAGGAAAATGGTTTCTGGTACATTTTGTCCATTTTCACAAGCTGCGAAAATCGACTCTGTAATTAATGTGACATCTGATCGGAGTGAATATGGAAATAGATTGATTGCGACTACAGAGCCCCAGATAAGCTGCAGATCGGCACATTTATGCTTTAAAATAGGACCCTTGAAAACTATTTTCTTGCTGTCAAAGGTACAATATTTCTGTAAGAACTATGCAGATGTCAACAAATTGTTTACATGTCCTTAGCTCTATTTAAAGCAGGAGATTTAGATTATGCCATGAGGGTAGCAAGTTTTTCTTCATAAAAGAATTCACAGAAATTAGAATGGAACATATTCTGCATAATATTATTAATTGAAATGGAAGCGTGCCCATATCTCAAGTTAAAAAAATGTTACAGCATATAGGATGGTTAACAACTGAAGATGTTGGCAAGTCAGCATTACAAGAAAGGATCCTTGTGTAAATTTAATGTCACGTTGATGTTCTATATTAATGTACGTGAAAATATCAGTCATTGTGGCTGAGGCACAAAAAAATCCTGTGTTTCTGATAATGCCAAGAACTTATCTACCCTATTATTGACACCGTTTCCAGAAAGAAAAGTTTTTTTAAGCTTAATTAAATCTGGTACTAAAGAAGATGGATTTTACTCTTTGAATTTTCATCTGACAGCTTCAATCCTGCTTTTTTGGAGGTTTAAATACTAAAACATCTGGAGGTTACCCTCTTATTCCAAACAAGTTGAAGTAAATTCCCATTTCACAGTTACAATGACAGAAGAATGAATTTGAAATAGATGAGTGAGTTAAATATGTAGTTTGGGAAAAAAAAAAAAAATCCCAAGCATTTTGAATTTTTATCTAATTTTTTGTTGTAGGTAAAAATGCATAAGAAGGCTGTACAAAAGCCTAAGAGTATAATTTATATTACCAAATCAAGGATCCATAAAATGCCAAGAAAATACGAAAGAGTTAAAAAAGTTATTTAGGATAATTTTACAGAAGAGTTAATCAAATAAGATTTTTATTTTTTAATGATAATATTTTGAAATTTACAGCAAATTTGACATGCAAGCAAAATTAAAATTCAGACGTGAAAAATCAATATTCCCTCTCCCCTAGCATAAGGATAAAAACTATTTGGCTAAATAGGTATTATATTACTACAACCTGCATTTTAAACTGAATTCCAACTAATGGAACCAAAAATTGTACAGGGAAAAGCAAATTTCACTGAATCCTCATTTCTCGTCTTTCTTCCCCTTAAAAAACACTCATATAGAGAGTTTCTAAGTATTCAAACACATGACTACTTTAATTTGAACAATACCACTTAACATTGTCCTAAAAACACAAGTTTATAAAAGTCTGAGGTGTGCATGACAAGTGAAAGATGAGATTTTGTTAAGTCTTAAGGTACAAAAGGATTAATGGTATTGTTTTACTATTTATTTTGGTGTAAGTAATATTTGTCAAGAGGGTTGAGTGGTTTGTTTTAGTCAGGGTGATATGGAGTAGTACAAATGTACTTTAAAATGATTGTGCACCTTTTGAATAAATTTTAACTTGAGGATTCATCAGGTTATAACTATGAAACATAAATTTTAATAGATTTTTCTGTTAGAAAACACAAATCCAAACTTAATGGAAATTTGAGTTGTCTCCCTTACATAGGTTTTTTTTTCTCCAAATAGTTAATGTTTTAATTAAATAGGAACATTTAGATGTGAGGATATTAGCAATTTTTATTAACTTTATGTTTTTATTATTTTTCACTTTATTTTTAGCAAACCTTGAGTATTTGATTGATTTTGGATTGGGAAAAAAATTTGTAGGGTTTGGTGTCAAAAAGTTGAAAATGATTTCAAATGTTTCTGAAAATTCTTATTTTTATGCCCCATCCATGAATGTGGAAGGGGCGTATAGATTTACTGCTGTCCATCGGTACATACGTATGTCCCATCCATCCAAATTGGTAAAGTTTTTGAGTTTATGTCCATTTCTCAAAACGATCGCCATACACTGGCACATATCCAGTTAAAATTTCGGGGTGTGATATCAGTCTACTTTCCCCTTAATTTGACAAATCACGAGCCATGTTAAAAAAGTCTAAATGTACCTCTTTCATGCTCTCCAAGTAGAATAAAAATTTTCTTGGTTTTATTTATTTAATCCTTAAAATATTTCTATATCAAATGCCTCAGGTAAATACACTTTTAAAACAAAACTAGTTATTCAGTTATCATGGTTGGTTTTGTTACAGTAGGTCCATATATCATGGTGCAATTATAATTTTTTTATGGACTTCTTTTGTATCCCTCAGGTCAAAGTTCATTGCAAGTCTTGAGCCATATCAATGATATACCTATGGATTCATCTTATATAGTACAACAAAGGTCAGCAACAGTTGAGTCATCATTGCCTATATTTTATGCTTGATGACTTTGATTTAATTTTTGTATATGTTTCTTTTTTAGCTCACCTGGCCCGAAGGGCCAAGTGAGCTTTTCTCATCACTTGGCGTCTGTTGTCCGGCATCGTCCATCGTCGTTAACATTTTACATTTTGAACTTCTTCTAGAGAACCACTGAATGGAATGAAACCAAACATGGCATGAATGTTCCTTATGAGGTGCTGACCAAGTGTTGTTACTTTGTAGCCGATCCATCATCCAAGATGGCCACCAGCGGGGAACTTAGTTTAACATAGGACCCTACGGGAAATGCATACAAATGACTTCTTTTAGAGAACCGTTGAATGGAATGAAACCAAACATGGCATGAATGTTCCTTATGAGGTGCTGACCAAGTGTTGTTACTTTGTAGCCGATCCATCATCCAAGATGGCCGCCAGCGGGGGACTTAGTTTAACATAGAACCCTATGGGAAATGCATACAAATGACTTCTTTTAGTGGCCCACTTAATGGAATGAAACCAAACATGGCATGAATATTCCTTATGAAGTGCTGACCAAGTGTTGTTACTTTATAGCTGATCCATCATCCAAGATGGCCGCCAGCGGGGAACTTAGTTTAACATAGGACCCTATGGGAAATGCATACAAATGACTTCTTTTAGAGAACCACTGAATGGAATGAAACTAAATCTGGCATGAATGTTCCTTATGAGGTGCTGACCAAGAGTTGTTACTTTGTAGCCGATCCATCATCCAAGATGGCCGCCAGCGGGGGACTAAGTTTAACATAGGACCCTATGGGAAATGCATACAAATGACTTCTTTTAGAGAACCACTGAATGGAATGTAACAAAACATAGCATGAATGTTCCTTATAAGGTGCTGACCAAGTGTTGTTACTTTGTTGCCGATCCATCATCCAAGATGTTTAGAAGTCTATCAGAAAATTGTAAAAAAAATTCTGACCACATATTCAAAAATAATAATGATAAGATGTCTTCAGTAGCTATTGTAAGACTACACTAAGATGACCTGTTTTTAATTTTAAACACTGTGTCAAATTAAACCAATCTTGGTCTCAATCATTATATAAATTTACATAATTTCCAAAATCACATTAGATAAAGGTGAGCGACACAGGCTCTTGAGAGCCTCTAGTTTAGAAAAGCCTGTGATGATAATTAGTGATATTTTACAACTATAATCATCTTCTTTGGTGTAACACAGATCACCAACATATGACCAACATTTCATGCTTGAGTGACTTCATTAAATTTTAGTATTTGAACCCCATAAAATTATGTTATGAACAGAATTAATGTGGATTTATGATTTTTAATGGGTAAAAATTAACGTAAGCAGGATATATTATGAAACTTTCATATATTCAAAATATTTTTCAAAACTGTTTCCTGTCATAAATAATATATTTGAATGCGATATGCAGGAAAATGGGGCATCCATGTCGTAAAGACACACAATCTCTAGTTTCGTTTAAATTGTCATATTTTGTCTAACTAATCAAACCAGCTCCGTTTAGATTAGTTCTCGCCGTGATATTGGCTGAAATATCGCCAGCTCGGCGTAAAACAATATTCAATCAATCAATCAATCTAACTAATCATGATTTCTGTTGTTTGATGACTTAGTAAAATTTTGGTGATTAATCAGGCTGTTTCCATTGTTTATGACTTAAAACAGAAAGTTTTTGAAGACAAGGTCATAAAAAAATACAGTTAGTCTCAGTTCAGTGAATAGTTTCAAAATTAAGGATAGAAATTTTCTATCCTTAAAAAAACCAAAGAGAAACATTATGCACTGTTTTAAGTTATGACTAACATGTGGAAGCAGGTCTAAGAGTCAGATCACTCCGTCTGTCTGTCATAGAATATAGGGTACCTACTTTGTGTGATCCGAAACTCCCAATGCCATAAACCTGGCTCTATTGAAATTTTGCACACCTATTGAAGATGTGCACCTCCCCGTTTGGAGTGATTTGAGAAAAAAAAATTGTCTCATTTGTTGAACTTAGTCATTTTTAGCCACGTCATGTTTTAAGGATTCCTAAAACTTATCTTGAGAGAAAGGGCATAATTTTTTTGTTCGGTGGTTGCTTCTATGACACAATTTAAGGGTACCTATTTTGTGTAATCTGTAATTTCTCTCAAGAAATAAAACTGATTTTCTGCTAATAATTAGATCAGTATAGAATAACCTACTACATTCAAAGATAAATCTTACAATGGTAGATAACCGAGAATAGTGGATGCTAAAAATTCTCTTATTTGCATGCAGGTCCAGACATCTAGTTGGTCTTGTTTTTATACGATCATTCAACAAAATGTTTGTCTTCAGTGTTCAAGGCCAGAAATCAGAAACAACTAAAAAAAAAAAAAAAAAAAAAAAAAAAAGAAGACATGTTGTAAGGCTAACTTGAATGACCAAATGAGAAAAAAAGGCACCTGAATGTTCAATGTATACTTTTTTCATAATAAATGTTAAGTATCTGTTTGATGAAAGTGCAAAAAAAAACTAGGCACTGAGTTGGTGAAACTGAGGAAAAATTGTTGCTACAACAGTACAAGTCAACATCGAAAGTTGGATAATTTCCCACGACATAAACTTGGCTTCTTACTTTGTCATCCTACATCACATAACAAAAACGGAGGAGTTTCTTTTGTTATTCTATTGTCCTTCCTTTAATTCTCTCGTCAAAAGACTCAACGACACAAAATGAAGTTATATTAAATAGAAAAAAGAAAATTTTGGAAACCTAGTGTGATTGCGACAATGAATAAGATAAACTCCCAAATCTATGCAGTCAGATGTGAAATATCGGTAGTATATTTTAAATGCATAATGGCAAGCTTTTTATTCTTATCTGTTTAATAGTTTTATTACAAGGAACTCGTCCAGAAATCAATTTGTTCTATTGCTTGAATCAACCTTCAGCGCTATTGTGTGTCGGAATGAGACAACAATACTCATCGCTAACAAAACTAATACCCTTCATGAATATTGCATTAGCATTTTTTGTTATAACCTTACGTTTTATATTAAGAATTCATTTAGTTATTCTTTTGTTATTCACCTCTATACACTGCCATGCATATTTTGGAAACGACAAAGGCCGATTATAAAAGATTTTTACTCAGTTAATTATTTTTTCGCATTATTTAACTTTGAGTGTTCGGAAAGGTGTCATGCGTTATAAATAGACGTGGAAAGGATGAAAAAATGATATACCTGATTTGGCGCAGTCACAAGTACTTTATTTCTCCTTGAACAAATTTTGATCATATTTAATATAGGTGGATTAAAGTGGTATTGTGTTTAATACGTTTGGGAGTGTGTCATGTTGCCTCCCTTTTCATGCAGGTGTTCTTTGAATTTGGACACTTGTAAAATAATAATGTAGCTGTATTAATGTCAATGACTGGGGACAAAATGAAAATGATAATTCTGTTGATATTGTGTATTTATTTTAATGTACCATAAAAATTAATAATTGTACCATGTACAAAATACACAGTTAAATATTGTGTTATCAGAAAATTGATAATTCGTCTTGTTAAAAGTAATCACAAAAAATGTAGTCTTGTTCTCATTACAACCATTTGTTTGTGATATTGATAGTCCATATATATAAAGGGTGCAGTGGAAAATACAGCCAAACCTGTGTATAAGGGACACCAAAGGGATCAGAAAAAGATGTCCATTATGAGCAGGTGTATTAAATAGAGGTGAAATTTACAAGATTTGTTCATTACATGGGCATTTGACAGTGTACTTTATAGACAGTAATCTGCTATACAGAGGTGTCCTTTAAAACAGGTTTTACTGAAAGTGTTTTTAAGAAACAAGGGTCAGTTATCTGCCCTTTGACAAGGTTGACTATTTAAATCTGTTATTTCACACTCTTTTATCTCAAAGTTATTTATTTGTACTAAGATAAAACTTGTATGCACTCCTGATAATTCAAAAGTCATGTTAAAAACTGCCTTGTTTGTATCATTTTAGCCTGCTTGCCTTGAGTGTAAAGTCATTGGTTTTATCCCTGGCCGGGTCAAACCAAAGATTTTAAAATAATATTTTCTGCTCTCCACTAAGCATGCAGCATTTAGGAATTAAAGACTGGTCGGTTCGAGGTCAGAATAATGTATTCGATCGAGTTGACATGTCAATATAATTGAATAATCTCACATCATTCCTTTTACTTAAAATGTGCTACGATAGTAAGGTTGGTATATTCTCTGGTTTTTAAATTTCCAGTAATGTGATTGGTCTGTATTTCAGCTGAGGATAAGTCGAGGAAATCTCAAATTTGACATGTTTTATGAAATTCAGTACAGGGTGTTCAAGTTATTCAAATTTAAGTAACCAAAGATGAAACTGTATTTTTCTTTGTTTTTCAGGTGACAACTGATAGTTTTGTCTGAAAGCAGAGTCTGCGATGAAAATCCTTTATGTGATGAGAAAAAGGAAACAGAAATACATTGGTTTGGGGTAAATGACAGTTAAAATTATAATTGACAAAACTACTTGGAATAACTACATGTTGCATAAAAGGACATGATATGATTTGGCCTAATATTTGGTCCCTTGAATTCCAAAATAAAAAAGTAATGAAAAACCTACTCTCAGCTATCATTAAGTACTCTTAAAATGTTGTATTTTAAGGAACATGTTTTGTTTTCAACAAGAAATTTCTGCAATAGTGGCAATATGATGTCAAAGATGGCTAATTTTGAAGAAATCAATGAAAAACACCAAATTTCACTCATTTTTGGACCTTTGAATTAAAATTTTGATATGTGCAACATAGAAATATATTTCCTGAAAATGTAAGACAAGCATTATATTAAAAAATCTTTTTGCTTATAGTCATTTTGAACCACCTCGGTGGTGTCGTGGTAGTGTGCTCGCCTCCAGTGCGGAAGGTCGCGGGTTTAATCCCCGGCCGGGTCAAACCAAAGACATTAAAATCGGTACTTGCTGCTTCTCCGCCAAGCACACGGTATCTAGGAGTAAGAGCAAAGATCTACTGGTCGGCTTGGAGTCGGTAGAATGTGTCCGAGTGGGGTGATATGTCTACCTGCGGACAGTTACCTTGTGAGCTAGCACATTAAAAATCCGGTTCAGCATGTCGGTCTAGTACAAAGCAGGGATCAAATTCATTATCATATCAACATGTTCTCGTCCTGATATGCACCCGGCTGCCACTGGACGTTAAACAACAATTCATCCATCCATCCATAGTTGTTTTGATCAAAATCTACTGTGAAAACACTCAATTTTTGCCAAATCCTTGACGTCGTTGCATCATGGGAAGGAATTTTGTACAATGATTGACAGATTGTTAAAGTTCGATCATTATACTATAAACATGATACAAATTTGAATCTGAAATCTTACTTTTAATTTTTCAAGTCAGATGGGACCAAATAATTGCTGAAAGTATACCTTCTCCTTTTATAAATGTTGTATTTGGAGGTATCTAGTTGTGAATGCCTAAGTTGGAAGTGATATTTTCTGATATTTTTCTTCAAAAAGTTTTTATATTTTAGACAGATTTTTAGTTCACCCCAACGAAGTTGAGGGGGACTAATGGAGTACCCCCGGCATCCGTATATGCATATGCAGCCAGTTCTCGGTTACTAGTTGACATAGGGTCATATATTTTTGTGTGCAGGTGCACTTTGAAGAGACTGACCCATATTACACGGTTGACTGGCTTTTTTGGCTTTTAAGTTTTATGTCAAAAATCGGTTCTCCCATACCAAGTGACCTACAATCATATTACTTGGTGTCAGGGTGCATTCCGGGGAGCTACACAGCCACACACCAAAATAAGCGGTGGAACGAGGCAAACTTTGTAATCATAGATTTCTGTTTATTTATTCTGTTGCTGGAATTTGTCACTTTTTGTCGAGAATTTATCGAATATATATTCCTTCTTTTACATTTTTCCCAGCAACTCGGAATATTTTGCTTGGTATATAGTTCTTGGTATTTTAAATTAAATGTGAGAAAAAACTTTTGACACAATTGTTTCTTTATTATCTTGATGATGAGTTAAGAGGCTCTTAATTTCTTGTTCAAAAATATATAAATTACTGATGTGTTATTGTTCAAGAGGACTGAGAAAGCAGGTAATTTTAGTTTACTGTCTCCTACTGTCTGTTTTTACTTAGCTGTTACTATAAACAAGATTGTTACTTTTATTGTTTATTTGAAAAGCTGGATTTTGATGGTATTTCTTTCACTGTTCCAAAATTGACATAGATTAGAAAGCCTCAAGTCAAATTCATGTGTGTACAAAGCATTAAAATCTGTTGTTAAAGTGAAAATTTTCTGGATCACAAATTTCATGGCATTATTGAGACATAGCTATATTAAATTTCTGGCAAATTATCGAGAACATAAATTACCCACTTTAAAATTGTTACAGTTACTTTTATGGGCATGACTTTCATATTTCGATAATTTTAAGGTAGAATTTATAATTAGTACTATTTTGGACGGTTTTTTTCTCCCCATGTCAAAATGATAGACACAGTATAATGTCATCTGGGAAACCTGACACACAGCATTAAAATGACATAACTCTTTATCTACATTATCATAATCATTAAATACAGAGATTAATTACTATTCTTAACCTTGAGTTGCCATATACCTTGCTATAAAAAGCAACTAAATTATGTTTTTGTCTGGGTAACAATGCAAAAAGACGTATTGTAATATCAATTGTGTAATTGAATACCTTGGATTTGGGGAATACGATATGAATTATGATGTACAGGGCGAACAATAGGACATTTTGGTATCATCCGTATAAGGTGGGCCAGATTCGTTAATTGAATTTGATCCATCATGACTACAAACATGAAGACCTCTTTTAAATTTCCTGTCGATAAATGGAAAATTATTTTCCTTGTCAACTCCCAAATTATCAATCGCTCACAATTCAGACAATGCTGCCGAGTGACATGTTGGACAATTGAGAAAACTAATAGGCATATAAAAGCCGTTATCTGGTATATTTAACCTTGCCGATTGTGTTTGACTTAATTCAGAGTATAATACATTAGTTGATTATGCAGAAGGCCGTTATATAAAATTGAACGATTATTTTGTTATTTACAACAAACACTGTAGTTAATAAACGTCAGTCCGCCATACCGCATGTAACACTTACACGTCTGTCATTTAAATTTGATAATTTAGTTTATGTAAGATATCTTGAATGGGGACATTATCATAGATTTTTGGTCCTTATTTTAGTGCCTATTTGATTTGATAATGAAGTCGTCTGCCTTGTTTTTGTTTGTCTAGAAAATTTAATTATCACTTTGCATTTTGTCGTCATTATCATTTATGTAATTGTGAAGAAAAACACATTGATGAAATCCCTTTGAACGAACAGTCCTTTTTTGCACATTACATTATAAAGGTTTTGTAATAAAAGTTCAAATTTGTGACTAGATTTTAATAAAATTTTTAAATAATTTTGAAATAAGTGGTATGATTAAGATGATAAATGTATTATTTTTTAATTTTTGATTTTAATATTTTTGCTATATTTTAGTATTTTTCTTTCTATTTCCTGAAATACCTTAAATTTAAACACTTATGATCTATTTTTCTTGTTTATTTTAGAAGACTGATGCTTGTTTTTTCATCTGTGAGCGACCAATTGTATGACTTTAATTTCGTGTTTTTTTTCTATTTTATATGATCTCAACTTTTCACTCTGTGAATTAAGAAATAAAACACACCATTAGTCTGTAAAAAAAGTTGCATATTCATATCATCCTATTTGGCTAAGGCTGCTCGCCCTATAATTGGACGTAAACATTTTGGAGAAGATTATAATTGTATTAAGACATTTCGTGAGAGCAAAATTGGTCTCTCAAGGGAGGATCATTTCATACTGATCCTATAGAGTTGTGTTAATTTTGAGTGGTCTTCCCAGAGAGAAAGTTCTGCTTTGGCATTTGTCTCTTTTAACAGGCATCACTACTTTTCAGTTTACAGAAATTGCTGAATTCTTTTTGAAGATTTGAGTTTAAAAAAATTGGCGAATATTTAACCTCTTAAGAGTTCTCTATTAACATGACTTCATTATTTATGTAAATTATGTAATGAGGATGATCATATAATGTGTATAGATACATATTTAGTATAATTTTAAGCCATATGTCATTCATTTCAGATTTAAAATGAGCTGGTCGGGCAAGTTAAATAAGCTAATTTATGACTATTCATTTTACACTGACTGACTGTACAGATGAACAGTAGCAGACTTGCTATATTAGGTTTGATATTAGATAACCTTTTAACTCCCTTCACTCAGATAAAAGGTTTGTACCTTTAGCCAGGAGTCCAAAGCCTAAGTCTGGTAAAATTGATTTTGGCTAGTAAAAATTATATGTCACTAGTCTGGTAAAAAATCATCTTTCTTCTAACTCTCATTCATTTAATGTGGTCATTTTCCATTATGTGTAGTAAATGCTACACCACAACTAGCCCAAATGTATAGTACATGATAAGTTTTTGGTGCAGATTGATAAATTTCCATTCTTTAAGAACTGTAACTATAATTACTCTGCCTTGGGTATGTAATGGTCATAGACAGAGATGTTGAATTTGTAATTTACATGTATATAAACATTATGCCAAGGAATTTTAATTTTGATACCAGTCTTAGGATGTTATTCAATATGAAATAGGGTTTAATGTTTTTTCATGTATTCAGTATCCAGAAAAGAACCAATTGGGAGCACTTTAGAAGCTGACAGCACTTAAGGTCTGTTAGTTACAATTGAAATGACAATTTATTGAAAATGAAATTGGAAATTTCAGTTTGAATATATTTGGAAATCTGGACCGAAAGTTTATTACAAATTTCACTTTCGAATAAATGTTTCTCCGTTTCATTAAAAAGGAAATTCACTATATGTACATGCATAAATTAAAGAAAAGCGGTATATTCTAAAAATATTACAATACAAATAACACTAAAGAGTTATTAAAATGTGTTACCTACGTACACTAATGCACGTAATTGGTGGTCTTAAATTATAAAATTTTTAAATATCAGAAAAATATTCTATGCTTATGATCGTAATGGATAGTAATTTAAGTTCATGTAAAGATTCCTACGTACATTATCTCACATATTCTTTCTTTGTACTTTTTTATGGTTAGTTAAACCAAAGCTCATTATTGTAAATTTATTGACAATTTTTTCATTCTGATAATTGAAACGTGCTATAATATCTTGTATATTTTATCTTTATACCCCCGCAAACAAAGATTGGGGGGGTATATAGGAATCACCTTGTCCGTCCGTCTGTCCGTCTGTCCATATATCTTGTAAGCGCAACTCCTCCTAGACCGCTCAATGGATTTCAACGAAACTTTACAGAAATGAAGTACATAATCCAAAGATGTGCATGAAGAAAAATCTTTGCTTTCCGATATCACACAAGGGAGATAATTGGACTTCTATTTTTTTTGGCTTATACATTATATATGAACCTCGTAAGCGCAACTCCTCCTAGACCGCTCAATGGATTTCAACAAAACTTTACAGAAAGGAAGTAGATCATCCAAAGATGTGCATGAAGAAAAATCTTTGCTTTCTGATATCACACAAGGGAGATAATTGGACTTCTATTTTTTTTTGGCTTATACATAATATATGAACCTCGTAAGCGCAACTCCTCCTAGACCACTCAATGGATTTCAACGAAACTTTACAGCAAGGAAGTACATCATCCAGAGATGTGCATGAAGAAAAATCTTTGCTTTCCGATATCACACAAGGGAGATAATTGGACTTCTATTTTTTTTGGCTTATACATTATGTATGAACCTCGTAAGCGCAACTCCTCCTAGACCGCTCAATGGATTTCAACGAAACTTTACAGAAAGGAAGTATATCATCCAAAGATGTGCATGAAGGAAAATCTTTGCTTTCTGATATCACACAAGGGAGATAATTGGACTTCAAAGCGGGGGGTATCCTTTGTGAGCTTTGCTCACAGTACATCTAGTTTTAATTACCATGATAATACATGGATAGAACTTTTAGACGTCGACAGCAAAATATACAGCTTATAACTGTATACGTTTTTCTGTTCTTTTTTGGCAGGTTTGTTATAAAAAATGTATTCTAAATATATTGACTGAGTGTGACAAAAAAATTATTCGATCTGGTTACTCTAACTGTATAGCTCTTAATAATTAAATAAACTTTAGAATAAAATTACAATTTTTACTAGCTAAAGCAAAATTTCAAGAGATATTGCAGTTGTAGGACTCAAATAAAGATAAACTTTCATGTCCATAGACCCATATGTACCATCATTTAAAAATCATTTCAGTAGATTTTTTGTCAGTGATTTTTACAGGTACATGTATGAATTATTTTGCCTATGATGAGCAATTAAGAAATTTAAAAAAAATTCTGATGTCTACTATATTTTTTTCACTAAATTGGTATTTATATTTACAATTAAGGTCAAATTATGATTTGACAAGATAAGAGAAAATTACTTTATGTTTCAGTTTCAGGGAACACAATTTATTAATTTTCAGACCAAAGGAATTAAGAGATGATTATTAAAAATAGCTTTGTTGTTAAGTTTCGTACCTGTCACGTCCGACCTGAACACTGGTAACAATTAGAGATGATTTGTTTATCTGTTATAAATCTGTTGTATTTTTATGATAAGGTTAATTACCTACAGTCCTTGATCAGTCGATTGGAAGAATTAGGTTTTGTACCGAAAAATGATAGCCATCGTATAAACAGCATAAGGTCAACATCATTCAATTTTAGAATTAAATTTTCTATTTTTGACCGAATAAAAGAGCTATTGTTATGGTAAAATAAATTAAGACCTTCATATTTGTCAATTTAAGGATTTACAACTATTTACCGTGGTTGACAAGTTTGATTTGCTGATCGATGCTTGTCAACAGTTGTCCTTAGACCATTTCTTTCAATGAAATGAAGTTTAAATTGACCAATTTAATGGCTACTCAGTGTATGGACATACCTTTGCTTTATTATTGCTGTGATTTATGAGTCGTTGGTAACGGTAGCTGAAAATTTCAATATTGTACAATTTATATTGTATTGTTCATAATAAACATGACTGTTAGTATCATTTCTTTATTTCTTTGATGATGAAAAAAAATATTTTGACTGTCCTTACATCGGCTGTTTTACTATTTTTTTTTAGGTATCGAAACCATAATAGACATTGATAATGATAATAGATTGAATTTGTTTTTGATGGAAAATTAATTTAAATAAAATTTAAAGCAGTAATTATGTAGTTTGTCATTTCCGAGTTGAAACATACTTGATAGTTTGAAATTCCTTTCCATGAAAAATAAGTGACATATAGTTTTCCAATGTTTCAAGGTCCTTGCCATTACTTTGCACGGAACAGTTGGAATAATCACATGGTTAATTTTGGTCTAGAGACATAAATAAATAAGATTCTAAGGAGTTTCTCAGTTTAGAACTGGATTTTGGTATCATTGCATCTATGAATTCCTTTAAAAAACATAGCCATTTTCCTGATTTCCCTTTTATCGAAACTTCTTAACTTTCACATATATATGCAATTCTAAGTTGAGGTTCTGTCTGTTGGGTGATGTTTGATTCGTATGTCATTTTTGAGCTTCCCTATTATCCATTTTATTGTTTGTAATTGCTTTTAAAAGTGCAGCAAACTTGTGTTTCTCAAATGCCAAAGGTATCTACAAAAATTGCCAGTCGTGATGATAACTCGAGTAAAAAAATGTCATAAAGACTAGAAATTTTGTTAAAAGGACCGAAAAGGACTTTGAAACCATGTATTAGATTACGTTATAGATTTTTAAACTTGTGGTTTTTATCTTTTTCAAGAAATTAAATTTTCTTGCAAGTGTCATATACCTCTGTAATTGTCTTACTATTAAGTCTTTTGTCATATATGGCAACAAACAGTTAAAAGAAATGTAATCTATTTTATCATAAATACTTTTACGTGATAGTTTACAAAAAAAAAATAAGTACGTATGAAAATCTGTAGATTTGTGGAACAATAGCAGAGAGATAACAATTATAGGTAAAACGCATTATAATGCAGAAATAAATCCTTGCAACCACCCACATTGTTTGTCAAATCTTACATTGTTTAGGTAATGTGACGATTTTTATTGTTACGTGTTCAGACAATTCAAACAAAGGATTTAAAGTGGGTGTTAGTGGGTTTTATGTACCCCTTTTACGGATACTTGTCAAATTTAACAACTGTAATTTAGACGATCTCTTTGTGAGATATTGTCATCCATGATACAAATGTAAATCCTGTTTTTGTAGAATTTGTGACAACAATAAAATGTATATCCTATTGTATATCTTGCAGATTGGGACTTGTACAATTTGTACAATTTGTACTCTTCCTGTTGAATTTGGTTGTTTTGGTCAAAAACTTCTTTTGAAACATTTGCATTATGTTTTTATAGGTATTTTATTTAGATAAGTATTCTTAGGAAAAAACCTCTTTATATATATATATATATATATATATATATTGATAAATTGCGAATGTATCGTGCTACATTCAGAGAAGTGCTGACTTTTGATTTACCTCACATAAAATGAACTTAAATATATTTACAGGCCTCTACAATAACAATTTTTTTAACTTGTCCCTTTGGACAAGTGCTTTCCTAAATCAACTTGTCCGGAAGGATTTGACACTTGTCGCAAAATTTTTCTTTTTGGCCGTATTTGAACATGTAAAACCAAATTTTGACAGATCTATTATCATAATTTATTTACATTAACTCCGCTCACTGTTAATTGTAACACGCAATTACATTCATATTTATTCCGCCTGATAAACGTTTACGCGATTAAGATTAAATAGAAGAACAGTGAAATTCATTACCCGGTATATATTTCTCCCTCGAAAGTGAAATCAAAAATAAAATAATTTTGTCATCCATATGCATGTAAGGTTTACCGATAATTCTCGCTACCATAACCTGAATTTCAAATTAAAAATTGGAAGGTTTCCGATTAATATTTTTATTTCTAAGTCCTTCTTTCAGAATTATTTTACTTGTACCATCGGACAAGTACCAAGTCAAAGTTGATTGTCCAACAGAAATTTCAGCTGGTACCGGACAGTCGGTCAAGCGTTATTGTCGAGCCCTGATTTACTATTGAACCAAAATTTTGCTGGACCTAATTTAACCGTGTTTATAGTAGCAAAAGTTATTAGTTTGCTTTGAATAATTAGATAGAAAAAAAATGCCATGCATTTCCTGTTTTAAGGGGGGTGCAGAACACCCAACGGAATAACTCTTTAAAAATCAGCTGAACGTTTTAATCACATACTATTAGTAAATAGAAATCATGCTTCTCATTGATCAAAATTAGTGTTTGTCAAATTGCTATATATCTAATGAAATTATTCCCGTAAATTATGTGGTTCAAATTTCTTGAAATTTTTATATTTTTTGTCAACAGGTGAAAGTAAATATTTCGTAAAAATTTTATGAAAATTGAACGAGTCAAATATAATTTAGTCAAAGTGTTGGGTACCCTCTTAAGCTGTAAAAATGTACAAAAGCCTTACTTTAAGGGTACAAGTTATGCTTATTATCCCCTTGACAGACAGACTATGATATGGGATGTAGCCTTTGGTTAGTCCGTTCGTCCGTCAGTCTGTCCCACCTTATAAAGGTCCAGATCTTAAGACTCTGACCTACATTTTATGCGTGGGTGACTCTGGTTAAGTTTTGTGATAAGGTCCAGTTCTAAGACACTGTAAGTCATATAGGTATAATATTTCACCAGTGGATGTGTCTTGAAAAATAATGAAGGTCCCTATGAAAAATTGGATCACCCTGACCTACATTTTATGCATTGTTGACGGATAAAGTTTTGTGTTAAGGTCCAGTTTTAAGACA
Organism: Mytilisepta virgata; assembly: GCA_028015205.1. NCBI lineage: Eukaryota > Metazoa > Mollusca > Bivalvia > Mytilida > Mytilidae > Mytilisepta > Mytilisepta virgata. Next base: position 23,653,557 of record CM051515.1, read on the forward strand.
CTGTAAGTCATATAGGTATAATATTTCACTAGTTAATGGGTCTTAGAAAATAACGAAGGTCTGTATAAAAATTAGATCACCGTGACCTACATTTTATGCAAGAGTGACTCTGGTTAAGATTTGTACTAAGGTCCAGTTCTAAGACGATGCAAGTCATATAGATATAATATTTCACCAGTGGATGCATCTTGGAAAGAAGTGAAGGTCCCTATGAAAATTGGATCACCCTGATCTACATTTTATGCAAGTTTTGTGTTAAGGTCATTACGTTCAAACAAGTGAAAATACGGGAGAGGGGATTAACTGCCATTTACGACTTCTGCAGCTACTAGTTCTAAATTTTTGTACCAAAAAGTTTTCTAAAAAATATTGTATCATACTGTACCATTAAGCAAATTGTAACAGTATTTTGGTTATTTGTCATTAAACATTTAAATGTTTGTGGCATAATGAAAAATGAAAACAGTCTATTGTTATGTTGTTACTTCTTTAATAACTATTCCCAACAGCTATATTTAGTATTACAATGATAAAATGACGCTGAAAAATTCCTACAGAAGAATTCTGGTTGCTTGTACTGACAAGGATCTGTCAAGGAAGCAAGCATGTATATACAAGTAAATGTCTTGATATTTCAGTTTATAGTGAGATTTAGATTTACCATTGAAGACTGAAAAGTGACTATTTAAGATAAATTACAGAAACTTTTTTTGTAATTTAAAAAAAAAAAAACAAATTTCTTATTGTATATCCAAGCTAGATAAAAAAAATTGAAGCCCAAAACCCTTAAAGATTTCTGTTAAACAATTTCCTTACAATTCTGTTGGATCTGTAGATTCTCACTTAGTAGTAGTGAATTAAAACTGATATTGAAAACTGAAAGAAGTTTTAGGATAAATATTTTTTAAAAATGATAACCCAAGTGAAAAAAATTATATCCTATGTTTAGACCAGATGGAGAGAATTACCTCCCTTCAGTAACTTGGTTAAAGAAAGATAAGTGAGTTACATGTACATGTTCTTTTTATTTCCATTGCTCCTCTTGTGTTAAAAAAATGTCAAGTTGTTAGTCCAAGTAAAATCTTCATGTTCAGATTTGTCGCAAATGAAACAAGATAATTGTTACTTATCTTCTTTTTATTGACGATTCGTTTACTGTAATTTGCTTAATAATTATTGGTATTCATTAAAGTAATTATAAAACTTTAATGCAAAAAACACATAATTTGAGACTTCTATTATTAAACTGTTTACCAGTAAACACAACAATGGCGCAAGTTACACAATTAAAGTATCTGATGTCGTTGATAGATTTGTTGCCGTCAGCATGCGACCTAGTTAACAATCACAATTCGGTATTGTTACCTGTAAATGTCGTTAAAGGTAGATAAACAGGTGTTGATTATTGCAGAAAGGATCCCATTGTTAACCTATGATTTATGACACTATATTACGTAGGCTTTCAAGGTAATGCAAATAAAGAAATATTATTTGGTCCAAGATGTTTAAGTTTGAAATAAAATAAAATATATTATGTTTTTTTGGTAATTATTGGATAAATAGTCAAAATAATCGTTTGATATAATGGGTGGGAACTTTTCATATCTGTCGTAAATTCAATGAAAAATAAATAATGGTATATAAAATTTGAATTATGAATTTACACAATTTTTCATTTTGATGTTTTTTTAATAAAACTTTTTGATAATTTATAATGGACAAAATATCCAATTGGATGCATGTGAATAACCCCAAAAATAGGTCAATGTGTAAACTGGAAACAAAGTAACCATATAACAATGTATGTAATTTCATGGTTGTATTCCTGGTGAAAAAATGGAAAAGTTAGAAAAATATCTTGTTTTTTGTTAATCTTCTAAGGTTGCCACTCAGTTTGAGTTAGATCTTACCTGTGAAGCCTGAACAAAATAAAATTGGGAGGCTACATAATAGATGTAGTTAAGCAGATCTTACTTTACTCCATCTTTGAAAACTGTTCTATGACTTTAAGTTGAAGAACAGCAGTACATGCACCATTTCTTGCTTAGATTAATGTCATGTGTATGTAGGGAATATATGAGTCAAAATTATGTTGTAAATTTGAGAAAATAGTCAGGCATTTTTAGAAAAATTGAGAAATTTGATAAAAACTTTGTTTTTATAAAGTTTCTAGATTTCTTGAAATTTACGTTAGTTAACGACAAAGTCGAAACCATATGAGGATTTTGAGGATGCCTTTAAAGATAAAAAAAGGTATTAGGGCAGTAATGCTGCAGTAAAGAAATTTTCTTTTTGGTTTATGACTTTAGTAAATTGACTCAAAGGTCCTACTTATTTGTGACTTAAATATGAATAGGGAAAAATAATGCATAAAATAAGATGTTGGCACCGTTGATATGTTTTGTACTTTATACTGTTTGGTAGGACAAGCAATTAAACTGCACCTTTTCTGATATGATTACAATTGGCATGAAATTAATATGAGGAAAAAAATAATAAAATGTAATAAAAGTACATTGAATTTGTTTCCATTGAATTAGACTACAAAAAAAAAACTGTTCACTTCATAATTTTCATAAATCTTCCAATTATAAATTTTTTTTGTTTTGTTTTTTTTTAAATATTTGGCAAGCACTTTATACAGAAAATATCTCCGTATTTTGTCAGAAATCCATTATTTGAACTACTTACTAGTCAAAAGTTAAGAAAACATGTGCACCTGTGAGGTTTTGATTTAAAATATATTCCTGTGTTTTTGTCTTTATTCAAATTTCCATTTATATTTACAGGTTCGAAGGTCACAAAATGGGGAAACACATCAATTTTAACGAATTTCAAAGACATCAAAGCAGAAATCATTTATGGATGAAGTGGCGGTATTTATATAAAATATTAGTATTTGATTCTTTTTATTTTGACAGGTTTGCACCGCACCGCACATCTCAACCAAAAAATGACTTTTTATTGCAAAGTATCATTGAAAAGACAATAAACTTTGTCTTTCTTCTCAAAATTTGGAATTTTAATTTAAGTGCAGACCCATTCTAGTCTATACTGACATTGACAAGTGTAGTTTAGATTGAAAAGAGGATACCTTGATGTTTTGTAATATTCTTAACTTTTAAACAATTTATTTGATGACACTTGGTGCATAATATTTCAATGTTTAATTGTCTGAAAAATTCCATATTTGAAATTTGATTGTGCGCTGAGAATTCATTGTTAAACATTCTTTTGTGCTAATGGAATTATTTAATGCAAATTTATACGATTTAGATTACCTCCCCTGAGTGTATATTACATTGTATTGATATTAAACAAGAAACTTGTAATGAAATACTTTGTAATAGTAATACATGTAATAATAATGATATTATTGCTTTTGAAAAAAATTTAGGCCAAATTTTTTTTTACGAAACATTTATGTAGAGATTTTCTAAGTCTAATATTTTTCTGTTGCAGGGTTTTTCCACACATTGCATACAGGGAATGAACAACAGAAATAATGTTGATATAGATGGGTTCTGTAAAATCTTGTTCCTAATACTTGCAGATAGAATTTTTAAGTATGTGCCAGTACAGAATGCTATTTATGTTTAAAATAAATAAAACCGAGTCCATACATGTATATAAGCAGGAAGATAGAGGGGAAAGTCCGTCAGATCAGAATCCAATGACGAAGCTATATCTGCAAGTGCAAATGATAAATTTTAATAATTTAGAAAGGGGGGTCTTTTTTTCATGGAATTTCCCCTTAAGCAAAGATACATTATGATGTCATAATCTGGTTACATTTTATGACATCATGATATAAATGAAATTTTCCTCAGATCAACAAATTTTACCTGAAGCTTTAAAATAAACGAATTGACAGTTTGGAGTCAAAGATTTGTGAGTTTTTGTAAAGCTTCAATTGAAATTTGTTCATTTGAGGATAATGTATTTCATTTGTATCATAAAATGCAACCTGATCATGAAATCATAATATATCATTGCATAAAGTGAAATTCCCGAAAAAAAAGACCCCATTTCTAAATAATTTAAAAAACTTATTATTTGCACTTACGAAGTATCACGCTATAAATCAAATACAGCCCTATTTGGCTTTTGCCATCAGAGATTTATATCGAATACTTATAACTTTCATAAGAATTTTCCAAAGTTTGTCAGACATTCATACATCCCTCAGAAAATATCACTTTTGGATGTTTTAGAAAATGACCGGTCTTGTTAATATCAAAGATTCCTACCTTTACATCCGGATTACTAGATAAAAATGCATGATTGTTGTCACAAGTAGTTTTCACAAACAACCAAAAACTGTGCTGTCTTTCTTGAATTACTGGTTTACATGGTAAGATATATATGCCAATTAGCAGTAACTTCATAGAATTATAATTGTAAGTGAATGCTTCAATAACAACTTAGAAAATTTGGATTTTACCGTAACAATCTTTTTTTAGTGTTACAGAAAGAAGACCTTAGGGCTTTGGACGAAGCTTTCCTTGTGGAAACAAAATTAAGCCTAACCTTAACAGATTGCAGCAGTAATAGTTGTTAAAGACAAACTGAGGTTAGTATTTACCCTGTAATACAAATTTCAGCAGTAAACAGCACGTTTAATTCAACTGAGGTTAGTATTTACCCTGTAATACAAATTTCAACAGTAAACAGAACCTTAATTTCAACTGAGGTTAGTATTTACCCTGTAATACAAATTTCAACAGTAAACAGCACCTTTAATTCAACTGAGGTTAGTATTTACCCTGTAATACAAATGTAAACAGTAAACAGCACCTTTAATTCAAGAATGCCTATATTCAAAGTTGAAAATTCAGACGAGAATTCAACGTTTAAAGCATTCTTGTATCTTCCTATTGTCTAGATTCAAACCCATAACTAATAAAGTAACAAATTTTATTTGATGTATTGTTAATACCAATTTTTATAAATTCTGATGAAAGGATAAGACACATTTATAACTTTGATTAAGTTTATATCATAGATATATGATCAAGTAACAAGTTTTACATTGAGCAGAAAAATTAAATTACAGATAATATCATATAATTATACTACTACCATTACCATTTTGATCAAATTTGACACAAAATAAGATGAAAATTGGGATAAACGTGTGAGGGGGTTGTCCTCGGTCTTGTATAGAGTTGTTCGTGGAGAAAATTTGATAAATCGTAAAGTCAATGGAGTTCAAAAGAAGTTGTTTCATCTTCTTTACATTACTGTCAGGACGTTTTAACCATTTTGTTGTCGCCTTTACTTTATTATTAATACCTTAAGTGGCGATTTCAATACCGATTGTTCGAAATGGGCCTGCAAACATTTCATATGCTTTATACTGGTTTAATTACGGTTTATTTATGTCACATTAAGAATGCATTATTTCCAATTTATTATCTGCGCCTTTAAATACCAAATATTGTGGAAGTCTTTTAAAGGATTTTATGAAAAGAAAATATTAGAGTTTGCATAGAGTCCGCAATTTATAAAAAGAATAATGTCTTCTTTATGACAATACCCCAACTGTGTTCATGTCGAAACTTAATGCAGTATAAAAATGCATTTGTTCAGGTTTGTTTCGATAGTACTTTTAGTGTCGTTAATATTGTCTTCTTTTCAACAAATGACTGAAGTTAAATTAATACTGAAAATAGACATATATAAACTATGAAAATAGTTCTTAAAATGGAAATAATAAAGATATCGTCAATCATATTCTTTTTCTTAGGTACAATTCGTATGAAAAAGATAAATAGGGTAGATATAGAAGATTTTTTTTGTCTATTTTAGTGACACTTTGTGAGATCAAAACTAAGAGAGACGGAACATTTTACCAGTTTAATTATACCCCTGTTGTGTACCATATAACAATGTAATTTATCATATAAATGTATCAGGGGATGACAAAGGTGCAAAGAAAGTTAATTTCAAACAGGATTTATACTTCAATGAAAGTTATTGTTGTTTTCATCCTTTTATCAAATAAATGAAATTCATAACGAAAGCTTTTAAGGAAATTTGTGACTTAAATTTTCATTTTTTAATTTATTTGTCCCTTTATGAATCATACTTCAGTAGTTTTAATTCTATTATTGTCATATTTTTGTTTGGTTGAAATTTTGATGTTCTAATTTATAAAATGTGAAACGCCTTGTTGCACTCCTATGTGATTTGCTGATGTAATAAGTTTGACAATACTTTCGAGAGGGGCTTTTAAATATCAGTTCTATATGTTAAAGGACTTTCTTATTCTTGTATGAAGTAAAACAGAGAATTAAATTGTTTCATGATCCTATTAGGATATCAAATGAATTTACTTGGTTTACTCTTCATTATGTGTTTAACATATAGTCGCCTCAGACTAAGTGGTTGACTGTCGCCTTAGACTAAGTGGTTGACTGTCGCCTCAGACTAAGTGTTGACTGATTTAATAGTTTTTTATCTTTTTACTCAAAATGGTGTACCACCATGGAGGGGTGAACCCTTCAAAAAGTTAGAGTCAAATCAGATACAACCAGAGATTTTGTATTAAATAGTTTTAGACTCTGTGGTGAAATGGTGAATGTGTTCACCTTGAGTAGAGGATATTCCAGTCTGTAAATCAATCAGATCATAGCAAATGGTATAAAATCATTACTTTCTGCTTCTCACTGAATCAACAGCCTAATACCTAAGGTTTTGAACTGGTTTGCTGTCAGAGTTAGAATAATGTATTCATATTGGATGACTGCTTTCCATCATTGGGTATGCAAGTAGCTAAAAATTCCTCCCAGAGTCTAGCATAACAGGATCTATCTCATTCCTGATCATTATATCACCTTGATATGTATGGAAAACAGTTTAAACCAAATTTTCTAATAACAATTCCTGTTAATAGTTTGGCCAAATGGCTGGCCGAGAGTCTTCAAGTGAGCAGCGCCAAAGAGTGATGAAGAAAATTCAGATTGCTGTCACTCAAACATCTTGTTAATATTTCTGCCATGTATACATGTAGGTAGTAAGTCAGAGCTACCTCCTGGCCTAGTATGAGAACATAGAGATCTGGGTTGTGTCATTGAGACAACATCCATGGGAAAAATAGATAACAGAAGTCTCATCTTGCAAAATAGATTACAGTAAGCTTGGCTTAAGTCTCATCTTGCAAGGAATCCCAGCATTCCTGCTGAAGGTTTTAATCAATAAATATATTTAATAGAACAGATACTTTTTTTACTTCATATCAATTTTAAATCGTCACCTTTTTGTAAAATTTGTAGAGATGCTGGTTTCAAAAAAAATTATTTTTAATTGAAGTTCCTTCTTTGTACTTAAACTTTCTAAAATGTATTTTTGGAATATTCCTTATAATTAAACAAGAAAATCCATTGTTACAAAAAAATCTAATTGTAATCACATAAATTCTAATTAAGTTTTTGACATAACTATCATTCTCCGTTTATTCAAAATAATTGCAATTGTTGTTAAATGTTAGATAGTATCTTGTATGTTATCATAGCCTTAAGTTTCTTGCACTTAATCACATGCATTTTGGAATCTTTTTTTTTTACTCTTTTTTTTTCAGTTTTGAAAATTTTTACTTGTTGCAGCTGTTTCGCAAGAATGTTAGTTACTAGGCAGTGTTTTATCTCAACATCAAGGTTGAACAAGGTTGACAACAGAGAAAAAAGGCCTACTATATGAAATTGCATAATTAATTGTCGTTTTAGCCTTGGTTTTTCAATAATATCAAAGCTGACAGTGTATTCTGTGTGTGCCCATGAAAACACTGTTGCACTTTGAAAGTTGAATGAAGTAAATTTGTTTTATATTACAGGTCAACAGTTAAAAGATTTAAAAGAGTTTGGGAAATGAATTAATTTTTATAATGCTAGACATTAAAGATTGTATACAAATTTACTTATCATAATGTGCATAAAAGAATACAGTCATAATCGTTTATTTACAAAAGCATAGCTGTCATTTTGATATTTTGTCATCATTTTCAAGTAAATTTTCTGTTGCAGCTAACAAAGGAAAGGGAAGACACTTTTAAGGAATATGAATTTTAAATTTCAGATTATTTAAAATTTATGCCCTGTAATAATTTTTCTTGGAGATATGCTTTTGAAGATTAAACAAATTGGCCTTTGAAGAATTATCAGGATTATTTCCTCATGATGACTGACTTTGGCTTATACTTATCACGATAGGATGGCTTCAAACAGTGACAAATGATTCGCTGTCACACAGACACCTTCTTTTATACATATATAAAAGCCTTGTAGAGTTTTTTCTCTGTATTTTTTTCTTAAGTGATGCCCCTTTTAGATTTGCCAAGTTGATATGCTCATTGAAGATTAAAAATATCCCGATTTTACAACAGGTAGGCCCTTTATGCCAAATATCTTGTCATGAGCTCCAACAAATGTATTCATACACGAAGACACCATTACAAAATGCAAGTTATACTATGATGTCGTTAAAGCTTGTGGGAAACTTTACTATAAGGTTGCCAAAGAAGCTGTCTGACTTCTGTGACAGTGGAATCAAAATATTCATATGTTACCATGGATGTAGACTAAAAGTGTTTGAAGTAGGCCATATTATAATGGAATTTATTGATTGATTGACTTGGGGGGGGGGGGGGGGTATCTCCCTTGAAAAATAACGAAAAATTTTGCAGCTGCATTTTTTCAAAAATTAAGGGGCATTGAAAAAATACTGTAGATGTTAATCAGTATATTTTAGGAGATCAATATATTAATAATCACACTTTTGCACCAAAATTTGGTTAATAAAACTCACTTTACTTTTGAATGTTTTTCTCCCTTAACTTTTGACTTGTACATTTAATTTTACAATTATGAAAAAATTGTTCTGAATACTGATTTTTCTGGGGTGTGATATTGTTTAATCTATTGAAAGTCTCCTTAAGAGAAAGTATCATCGTCAAAACTTGTTTCACCCTGAAATACTTGAATAACAATTTAATGTGTAATTCACAATAAGGAAAAACATTGAATTGTAAAAACCACTTGATTTCATGATAAACCACTAAGTAGACCAATTGTCAACCTCATCTTTTAAGAAGAGATGCTATTTCTTGTTCATATTGAGAAAATCTTACCAAAAATAAAGGAAAGGAAGCAAGTCATCTAGTTGCAATGTAGACAACACTGAGTTAGACTGACATTGTTCCCATCAAGATGAGAGGTACTTGTCATGGACTTCCTTTCCTTATTTAGGAGTCATATGGTTCAAAGATGTGGTTTAAAGATAAATCTATACTTGTAAATCACTTGTAAATTCATGAATGTTTCAATTGTTTTTTCTTACAAGGGTTTTGAATTATAAGATATTGCAGAAAATCAGACCTGTATGTCAAGATGCAGTTCATCACCATGAACAAAAGGAAGTCTGATTGACAAAAAATTGGATCTCACTGTTTGGCCTGCCCTCCTGCCCAGCTTTCAACACCCACAGCTTTACATTGCCAGACTCATAACTAGTTTTTTCCTCTTGGAAAATTTGGGTCAATTTTTAAAATGAAAAATGTATAGATATCTTAATATCTAATTAGACAAAAACTCAGGTATTTCTATGTTAAACTGATAAAGTCTTTGTTTAGTAGGGGTTTTACGCTGTTTTGAGAACATTTGGCTATTTAGCAGCAGCCAGTTTTTGTCTCACCTGCGATGAAAAGTCACGGAGGTGAGATATAGGTGTTACTTTCCACCAGCAGTGATGTCATAAACTTTTTAGCTGACCTGGACTAAAAGGCCATTTGAGCTTTTGCCATCACTTTGGGTCTGTCATCCATCATCAGTCTGTCCGTCCATCCACATTTCAAATTTTCATCTTCTCTGAAACTACCTGTCCAAATTGAACCAAACTTGGCAGGAATGTCAATTGGATGGTTCTGTACAAAACTTTGTTTTTTTATGCCAATTGGATATTCAGCACGGCTACCAGGGGCAGATAATTCATTCTGATTGGTCTTCAAAGCTATGGGGAAATTTGAATAAAGGTCTTCTTGTCAGAAACTACCAAGCCAATTGAAATGTTTTAATGTATGAACAAGCATTGGATGAAGCTCTACAAATCATATGTTTTTTGTGCCTATCGGAAATTCAAGCTGGCCGCCACAGCTGGACTTAGTTTAACATTTGAGCCTATTTGGGAATTTTGTACAAAGGTCTTCTTGTCAGAAACTACCAAGCCACTTGAAATGTTTTTGTTGCATGAAGATCCTTGGATAAATGTCTGCTACAAAAGTTGTGTTTTCGTGCCAATCAGAATCCAAGCTAGCTGCTACAGCTGGACTTAGTTTAACATTTTTAAACATCGGACCCTGGAAGAATGCTTTACATATCTTATCTAGAAGTGCTGGATACTGTAGAATAATTCCTTACAGATCTTATATAGAAGCACTTTGTCAGTTGTGGTCACCTAAAATCCAAGTGAGTGATTCAGGCTCCACAGAGCCTCTGGTTTAAAACTTTAATAACTTTGCTCATGTAATACCTACAATTAAGATTTATGGTCCACAAGGTAGCTTATCATATAAGGTTTGCCGTAGTATACTTGTATTGTGACCCTAACCTCATTTTCATGGTTCACTGACTTCATAAACATGAATTTAAAATCTGCGTCAAAGTTTTGTGGTTAAATCCATATCTCAGCAACTTTAATACCTAGGCCAACCATATTTGTTCTATAGATAGTTCTTAGTGGGTACATGCCAGTCTGATACCTGGCTTGGGACCTTGACCTTAATTTCATGCTCCAGTGACTGTCACTTTTTCGTCAATTTCTCAGAAACTGTAATACCTAGACCCACCGTATTTGGTCAATTGATAGTTCTTGGTGGGTACATATCAGTTTGACATCTGCCTTTTCACCTTGACTTCAATTTCATGCTTGAGTGACCTGCGTCACATTGTCGTGGTTAAGTCCATTTCTCAGAAACTAGAATACCTAGACCCACCATATTTGGCCAATAGATATTCTTGGTGAGTACATGCATGTCTGACACCTTGCTTGGGACTTTGACCTCAATTTCATCTTTGAGTGACTTTTCACATTTTCGTGGTTAAGTCCATTTCTCAGAAACTGTAATACCTAGACCCACTGTATTTAGTTTATTGATAGTTCTTGGTGGGTACATTCCAGTCTGACACTTGTCTCTGGACCTTGACCACAATTTCATCTTTGAGTGACTTTCATCCAAGTTTCTTGATTAAGTCCATTTTTCAGAAACTGTAATACCAAGCCCATCCATGTTTGGTCTATAGATGGTTCTTAGTGGGTACATGCAAGTCTAACACCTTTCTCTGGACTTTTGACCTTAATTGAATGCTTGAGTGACTTTGTCACATTTTCGGGATTAGGTCCATTTCTCAGAAACTTTAATACCTAGACCCACCATATTTGGTCAATAGATAGTTCTTAGTGGATACATTTCGGTATGACACCTGCCTTTTGACCTTGACCTCAATTTCTTATAATGCATTTCCTTTGACTTGCAAAATTTCGGGTGTCAGATAATCATTATTCTGTGTCCATGTGCATACTCAGGCGAGACATGTAGTTTGTCCACTCTTGTTATTGGTGGAGGAAGCCAGAGTACCCAGAGAGAACCACCGACCTGCGGTTGGAAAATTGGCAATTCTTGACAATTAAGATCGGAGTAGAACACACACCGCCACCGCCACAGGTGTCAGCTAGTAAATTAAAATTCAGGCTCAGCGTGTCGTTCTACTACAAAGAAAGGATCATATGCATTATCATATCAACATGTTCTCGTCCTGATGTGCACCTGGCTGCCACTGGAGGTTAAACAACAATTCATCCATCCATCCATCCATCTGGCCATAAATCTTGTGTGTGCAATTAATCATTCATCTTTTGGCAGATTTTGTTCATATTTAGTATCCTGGTTGAGCATGACCTTAAAATAAGCATATTATACTCATTTCTTGGATGATTTATTTTTGCAAGAGTTATTGCCCTTTTCATATCTTCTGTTTGAATATCTTTTGTATGCAAACAGTCATTTATCTATTGGCAGATTTTGTTCATATTTGGCTTCATACCTGAACATGCGTATTTTATACTGATTTCATTATTGATTCATTTTGCAAGAGTTATTGCCCTTTTCATATCTTGTCTGATTACCTTTTGTAAGCTACTGGTCATTTATCTTTTGGTGGATTTTGTTCATATTTGGTATGGTGGTTTGGCATGTTCACATTTTGACTGAAGGATAGCAAGTGGTTGTATAGTAGCACAACAATGTGTGCATTTTCATTTATTCAGTGATTTACATTTGTTTAATTATAAAGAGGTTATCAAGATATGTCTGTTCAGATGAAAGTTCTTTTTTTACATTGAATCTGATAGAATATTTCTAAGTATTAACACTTTTACTGAAAGTACAGCTCACACTTTATTCTTGGAATACATGTTATCTGAAGAAAAATTGTAAAAAAAAAAGAGTTTATAGGATCAAAATCTCATTGAAATAATTGATGTTAATGCTTCTTGTTATTTTGGATAAATTTTGTAAATAGGAAATTGTAAAGTAGATTCTTTTTGGTAGCTTGACCTACATGTTAAAAAACCTTGACCTTTTCATAAATATGATTTTTGGGGTTCTAGGAAGCTAGATTAAGTACCATACTTCATGAAAGATACTTATACAGGACTCCAGTGTTTAAGTCTATATCTTTTCTTAATTTGCAGCTTCCTTAGATCTCAAGTATTTTTGTACGACCGCAAATATTGCGGACGTATTATGGTATGAGCCTGTCATCATCGTCAGCATTGGTGTCCATAGACAGTTAGGTTTCCGCTCATTTACTTTTGTTCTATTGAACATATCCCTAAAATATTTTACCACAATGGTCCTTCATAAGAAATACAGGTTGGGATTGATTCTGGGAAATCTGGCCCCTTGCGTCTTTTTTCTGGGAGTCATTAAGGGCCATGTTAGCTTTTATCATCACTTGGCATCCGTCGTCCATCCGTCTGTAAACTTTTACATTTAGATCTTCTCCGAAATACTAGGCCAAATGAACTGAAACTTGGGTGTGAAGCATCTCTGGAAGGACCTGTATAAATTTTTCATATTTCCTTCCGGTCGGACAACTAATATGGCCACATTGATGAATTCTTATTTCTGATTGGTCAAAATTTCAAAAATCTTCTCCTCAGAAACCGAACCGCCTCGGTGGTCTCGTGGTAGCGTGCTCGCCCCGAGTGCGGAAGGTCGCGGGTTCGATCCCCGGCCGGGTCAAACCAAAGACTTAATACTATATCCACATTTACTTTAATTCTTTGCCTGTCGACATGTTGCAGTCGTATCATGCTGCACTTTATTTATCAGGATGTACCGAAAATCAAGTTTTCCAGATTTTGATTGTGGATGCTGAGGACCTGAGAGAAAGGCTTTTCCCATTTCCATTTGTTATTGGTGTTGAATTAGCCCCACTAGGAAGCAATTTGTGAAGAGTTACACTTAAGCAATGATATTCCGGTTGTGACACAGGTCTTTGGAGATGGTGGGTGTTTAATGGCTTTTCATTTCCTTGTGTATTAAGTATTCACCAGTCAAAAACTTATTTTTATGGGTTTAACCCTTTATGTAATGTATCAAGTATTTTTTTGTTAATTTTGAAATTTTTTAAGAAAATTTCGAAATCAGATATTTATTGTAAATATTATTAAATTATATCATTTCCTTATGCAGTATTAGATTTCAAAAATAAATTTTATATAGTTTATGGCTTATTATAATACGTACATGTTTTTTTAATAAAAGATATTTTATCATTTAAAAAAATCTGTCAATATCTGTATGAGGTGACTTGTACTTTTATGTAATGTTATTGTTGTTCGGTGTCTCATTCAAATATATAATGATGTCTGCCAGCAGTTTTGTTAAATGTTTTATGAAATATATATATTTCAAATAAATTTTTTTTCAAAAAGTTTTATTTTCTAAAAAATGAAAAATGGAAAATGTTAAAGATACATAAATTTCAACTATTATATAATTTGTATGAATCTTGGATAAACTTATGATTAAAATGAACTAGGAATCTTCAGGTTTTTTAAAATTTTTCCACATTATTTACTTTGAATGGTGGCAAGTGAGATTTGATAGTGATAGCCTGAATTGAGAAAAAAAAAAACATGAGATAGAAAGATAAAAAAAACAGATTGGGGTTTACCAATGTGGCTATAACAGCTTTTGATAGTTTTGAATTACCTGTATTAGCCAACTTCCTTAAGGTAGGGAAAAAACGAGAATAATCCTAGATGTTCTAATTGTTGAAAATTGTTATGTCGATCATACCAAAAAATTGGTTGCCAGTTTAAAACTGTTTGAAAAAAGCTGCTGCAGGAAATTCTTTCTTGACTGTTGTCATGCTCTACATTTATTGTCCTCTGCTAATTAATCTAAAAGTCTGGATCTGAGATTTAAGCTTTATTTTTTGTATTGAAACAAGGACATTATGGCACTACTACAGTTCGTTTGGTACTTTGTCCTTTCAAATGGATTCAAAGAAAGAAACAGCAACTTGACATAATTTGAGAACATAGAACTTTAAAAGTTAAAGAATTGAATTAAGATATTGTTAAATTACATAAAGTTTTACTGCATATGTATGCAAACTATGTCTGTAGAATTGATCAATTAAGGAAATTCTGTGAATTTATTCTGCGAACAAACCTACGATTCATGATCTGTGCTGTATTTGAACGACCTTAGAACATATTGTGTTTTGTTATCTATTGATTGATTTAACAGTCCTTAATGAAATTTGCCTTTTTATGGTATATTGATAAACAAAAATTATTTTATGTTTTGCAAATGTTTCTTCGTATATTATCTATATTGCTTAGTCTTAACATTTTAATTATACTCATGTTGTTTAAGCTTGATGGTGAAGTGAACAGAAATGTCAATAGCGCTCTGCTTTCGATTAATTGAATTCAAAGCTTAACTTTTTTGTAAATT
The DNA here is from genome assembly GCA_028015205.1 of Mytilisepta virgata. Classification (NCBI taxonomy): domain Eukaryota; kingdom Metazoa; phylum Mollusca; class Bivalvia; order Mytilida; family Mytilidae; genus Mytilisepta; species Mytilisepta virgata. Next base: position 23,668,582 of record CM051515.1, read on the forward strand.
TCAAATGAATTGTGATTGTTAGAAGGTGCTATTTCCTCGATTTTTCAACAATTAATTGACTTTGCATGTCACGTAGAATCCACGTCCCATAATTAAAATCGGGATCAGTGCTACTTGATTGAGTAATTACATTACTATTGTTAGCGCAAGTGCATGCAATAACTATCGTAATTTATCTTACAAAGAACATTCTCCAACGTATTGTTAGGTTTGATGCGTAGATTTGAAGAGAATTAAATCGGCTGTCTTTCCAGATACTTTCATACATCATTGTGAACAAGTGATTTTAGAATTTCTAATTTTTATTTGCTTAACAAAAGCGCGGGTTAAATTGGACATAGTGTATTCAGTGATGTTCGTTTTATGTCATTGTAACGATAAAGTATGGTTATTTGAGCAAATTGAAATTAAAATGATAGTTATAATGATTGGTTTTGAATAATAGCCTCTGTCAAAGTTTTAAAACAATTGGTATTCTTTTATATAGTCCATGAAGGTTATTGGCTGATAAGAATAAAGGATTTAATTACATTTGATAATGAAAAATAATGTCATTTGGAATGCATGGATGAGACAACAGCCTTCATCATGGTTGCTATCAAATTCTGTTGGCATAGAGAGTATTCCTTTGCAGTTAACAGGTACCTTTATCTGTCATTCAGCTGTACAGATATATGCTTTTTGAGATCAGAATGTCAAGCAACATTCCTTCATCTCACATTGAGCTTGTTATATATATATACGCTCTCTGAGATCAGAATGTCAGGCAACACATTCATTCATCTCTCATTGAGCTTTAGTTTTATATATATAGGCTCTCTGAGATGAGAATGTCAAGTGACATATACATTCATCTCTTATTGAGCTTTATATATTTTAGGCTCTCTGAGATCAGAATGTCGGACAACACATTCATTCATCTCTCATTGAGCTTTAGTTATATATATATAGGCTCTCTGAGATCAGACTGTCATCTCTTGTTGAGCTTTAATATATATATAGCTCTCTGAGATCAGAGTGTCATCTCTCATTGAGCTTTAGTTATATATATATATATAGGCTCTCTGAGATCAGAGTGTCATATCACATTGAGCTTTAGTTATATATATAGGCTCTCTGAGATCAAAATGTCAAGTAACATATTCATTCATCTCTTATTGAGCTTTAGTTATATATATAGGCTCTCTGAGATCAGGGTGTCATCTCTCATTGAGCTTTAGTTATATATATATATAGGCTCTCTGAGATCATAGTGTCATCTTTCATTGAGCTTTAGTTATATATATAGGCTCTCTGAGATCAGAGTGTCATCTCTCATTGAGCTTTAGTTATATATAGAGGCTCTCTGAGATCAGAGTGTCATCTCTCATTGAGCTTTAGTTATATATAGAGGCTTTCTGAGATCAGAATGTCAGGCAACACATTCGTTCATCTCTCATTGAGCTTTAGTTATATATAGAGGCTTTCTGAGATCAGAGTGTCATCTCTCATTGAGCTTTAGTTCTATATATATAGACTCTCTAAGATCAGAATGTCAGGCAACACATTCATTCATTTCATTCACTTGGAATAGATTTTTCACTGAATTTGTTTTCTGAAAAAATAATCTTGGAATAGTTGGACAGCAACCTTTTATGCTGCTTTTCTCAAACAAATAAATTATTTATAGTCTTACATTATCCATATTGCTAGCATTTTAGTAATTTATGGAGTCAATTGGGAGATGATGTAAGCTTTGTAATTATATAATACCTATGTCTGAATTTTGCAGTGTAGTACTTTAAAACAAACTTAAGAATTTGTATATACTGTTGACCCTTGGATGATCAGACTATAATTACATTAGAATAATTTGATTACTTTCAGTTTCTCAAAACTTTCTTAACAGGGGTCCAACTATTAATTGTTGCTTCAAAACAAAGATTGGGCATATCCTGAAAGACAGCATGGTGAAACTTTGGGAAAGAAATTTGCAGACATTCAACAAGGTCACATTTGTATGTGGTGACATTATATTTTTTGGCAAAAAACAATGAATTGTTCGCAGAAAATGGAAAATCAGCTCTCATGAAAAATTTGAGGCATCTATCATTGAAGAAGACAATAATTAGTTTCAACAAAATTAAATGGAAGGTATGTGTGACAGTATCGACATTTTACAGTCATTATTAAGATTTTATTAAACTTTACAATATTTATTTCCAACATAAATTTGGTTAAAAACTTTCCATTTTGTCCAAGCTTTTGGGAGGAGGAGAACAATTTTTTAACCAGGTTTCCATCAGGATGTAGGGTTATTAGTTCGACAAAGTGCATTGGGCGGGCAGCCCGAAACATTGATAAAGAAAAATTCAGTTATTGTTACAGTCTTACGGTTGATCTCATCACCTGCACTGTCTGGTATTAATGCTATATTTTCATCATTGAGATTTCATAAATTTGAAATTAAAGAATTTTTCGACTGCAAATTATGTTTGGATAACCCCTAAAACTGCTGCATAAGATATTTTGCATGAATAGAGAATTTTATTTGAAAAAGTAAAAAGAAAAGACATTGTTTTGAGACATGAAAATTTGACTTTTATATTATTATTGTTAATGTCCCTTTATATCTTCCATCTTCCTATGTCTGTTTAAATTACTTTTAATTCTCCACTTATTATGTGTGGTTTATTCAACATCATTTTAATAATCCTGTTTGGGCATGGGATATTTGTAAAACATTTAATTTTCAATTTTACTGTTATCCCACTGGGAAACCAGTCATGAACAAAATCTCCGTAAATAGCATTAGAATAAATTCATATTTTATGAACTTCACTGAAACCGAAAAGACTGAAGATGAAGACTTTTTCACACTGGTCTTATTTTTTTCTTTTGTTTGCCTTTAGTTCAAAAGATAGTCCTGTTGTTTTCAGAGTCTTACAAAACTTGGCACATGGTTAGAATATAAATTTTATCGTTCAGATACTTAAGTGGGAAGAAATTGATTGAATATTATTTGTTTGAAGTTAGAAAATGTCTGTCAAAATAAATGATTTCTTAATTTATAGACAGTTATAAAGAAATTAAGAAATAATTATTAGAAGGTATTGTGAGAGTTAAAAGTTAGATATATCATTGGACGATTTTTTCGGTATTGTCAGAAGATAAAAGACTGAGCATTAAAAAATAATATCGAGGTTGTCTTCTCTTTGATTCTTTACCGTACCCATTCTATTTTGATCATGTATGTATTGTCCTCATTATGTTTTGTCCAAAGTACTTTGTTCTTCAGAAGACTTGAATATTTTATAAAGTTAATGGGTTCTGCCCAAACAATTGATATTTTGATGTTTAAATCTTTATAAAGTTTAATGTGCATTTATATTTATTTTAGTGAAATGCATGGTATCATTTGGTTTTTGATTTACGACGTTGATCGTCAAAGTTTGGGGACATTTATACAACAATCACACAAAAAATATAGGCTCTTTTATTTATAAGGGTCTATTCATCAATTTACCATGTCCTTTATATAATGATTTAAGTAATGACGTAGATTTTTTTTTTAAAAGAAAGGAATTTTGTTTATTCTTTAATTGAAAATTTCTATTAAATTTTTTCTTTTTTGTGAAAAATAAATGGATGAAGTGGATCAGATATTGATTTCAACTTTTTTTTCTTTTTTTTTTTGGAATGCAGTTTTTTGGTATCTATTAATTAGTGAGAATTCTATATCTTTTATTATCATTAGTGCAGAAAGATCACATCAATCTATGCAAAAAGTCGTTTTTACAATAATATTTTTTTGTAAAGTTGATACACTGGTATTTTTGTATGAATTACTCTTAGCCATCTGCAGTAATGACAAAAAAGTCAATTGAACAGATTATAATTTCTGTTTTATCTCTACAAATTTCTGAAATATATATGTAAAGAAAGATGGAATTTTTTCTGAATATCATTTCTTAAAATCAGCATAAATCTTATTATATGTACTCCCCCCTTTTACCCAATGTGCAACAGCTCGGGGATTGCAAGGGGTATTGGACTGAAATCTTGCATACATTCACTTAATGAATCTTAAGTATTGAGTGGTCAAAGTTGATTGGGGTCTTTTCGTTAAGACTAGAATCAGTTATCCAAAAAATAACCCCCAAAAACCAATTTTCCAAGATTTGGCCAGGTCATTGCAAAACTAACTGAAACCTGCCTAATAACAGAATTAACTGGAAAACTGTATGATCATATTTTTTATGAATCAGTAGATCTTTTTTGAATTATCTTCAAACTATGGTAACTGAATACTCTTTTATATCCTGCAACTGGCTTATTTACTAACCAAATAAAAGATGTAAATTTTTAAATTTTATATTCTGCCAGTAGCATAATATAACCTGGATATACCCTGGTCTTCACTTGCAATGAAAGTTTTGTGTTGTGTTCTGGTTACAGTGTTTGTGACGTCATGTTCTTAAAATAGGGTAGAAATGTGCCATTTTCATGACTTTTCCATTGAATTTACCATTGCAGCATAAAAATATATGTACACTGTCAGAAAATATATACGGCTTATTTGTATGAAACAAGTAAGAAATGTTCGGTAAACCTAATGTTTCTGCATTTTCTAAGGCTCATACAAATAAGCTCTATATTTTCAGACAATGTAAATCTATTGTATATTCTTTTCAATCCTTTTTCCAGAGAAACAAAACATTTTGTCTATGGGAATTTCGAGGGTCATTGTATGGACCGGGAAAATGATATGGCCCAAGCCGAAGGTGCAGCCATATCAGTTTCTCGGTCCATACCACGACCCCTGAGGGCAGTCCCTGTTATAGTATTATTGCGTAAGGTTTTCCATATTGGCTTAGTTATTGGTCTGCGGCAAGTCATATTGGACTGAGGCGAAGCCGAAGTCCAATATCGCTAACCAGGACCAATAACTAAGCCAATATGGAAAACCTTGCGCAATTATACCTTTATTGACTAACCAGTCCAATATGTCGTATTGACTAGTCCAATATGATCCTTTAATGCCTAACCAGTCCAATATGTCATAATAGCATATTGGACAGGTATGTGTCGTATTAGCGTACTTTGACATTTTGTATTGTATTGACAGGTTTTATCATATTTAGACTTATATTCTATTGTTAGTCAATAAATCCTGATATTGCCCTATACATCAGTAACTGTTATGTTTATTGCATTGAAAACCAAAGATCACAAAAGTAGTTAAAATCATTGCAATGCATCCTGAGCAGTCCATTATCTGGTATTGCCAGGCAATACCAGAAATTTGGACTAATTGTATCAATACCACAGAATACAAAATGATGATCGCTTTTATACCAATGAAATTGTATATTTTTTATTGATATGCAAAAATTTAAATTAATATCATAGTTGTGATTTAGTATTATATCGGTCAAGTTCGAATTTCAGTGCTGTACCATTATTTTTTTGTTGGAGTTATTGCCACATGGCGGGGGACATTGGAACACTGTTCTTGTTAAGTATTATATCCATGAGTTACACAAAATGCATGCCAAAAATCCATTTCTTGAAATGAGTTTTCCAGACTGTAACACTAGTCTGCTGTTAAAATGTAACTGGCACTTTTAATGGTTTATTATCCAACACAAACATGAATGTTTCGGCGGATACAGTAGGTACCGTCCGTCCCAAAGACTTTGTGAACCCAACTGCTCTGAAACTGTGTAACCGAAAACTTTCAAACTTTGAAGGATTGTTTGCCATCATATGTAGTTGATCATATTAAATTGGCCATTTTGATTTGACAATTTTTATGGGAGTTCTTGGACTTTAACTATTTTTTGGGGGTATTGCAATATTGACATCTTGTAAATGCAAGTCTTCTGAGACTGTTGGACAGAAAACTTTCAGACTTTAAAATATTGTTAGCCGTCATATGTTCTTGATCATATTATATTGCCATTTAAATTTAACAATTTTTACGGGAGTTATGAGCTCTGACAATCTCTTGTCATACTTTGTTTACTGGTATTCTGTGATATAAAACTTTGCAAGGACCACCTGTACCCTAAAACTAAAGAGTTTTGTACATTTTGTTTGGCCTAGAAAAGTAAATGCATGGCATGATTCATCAATTTTATTATTCAAATCAATCATTTTCTTCTGTAAATACTCTTTAGGACTCTATATTCTCCTGTAAACAGTTTTCTTTTGGCTTTTAATAGTATATGAATTATGTTGACCTCTTTGATGTAAATCAAAAAGTGATATGTATCGATATTTATTACAATACATGACCATCGTACCAAAATATCATTTTCTTGTTAGAGGTACTCATCCCTAGAAATTTGCATGATGCGGTTTTCAGCAATCTGTTTATGCTTCTAAAAAAAAAATTCTGAAATCCCGATCCTACTTTTATAGAAACACAACATAATATGAAAATTAAAAAATTGTGGTGTGAGTTGGGGAGGGTATTATTATCAATGAATCAATTCAAGGGGGTACAGAACACCTAAGGGAGATAACTCTTTAAAAATCAGCTGATCATTTAATCACTATTTAGTAAAGAGAAATCAAGCTTCTCAGTGATCAAAATTGGTGTTTGTCAAACTGCTAGATATTCAATGAAATTATTTCTTTAAATTGTGTGGTTCAAATTTCTTGAAATTTTGATAAATTTGTCAATAGGTCAAAGTAAATATTTTGTCAGAATTTTATGAAAATTAAACGAGCCAAATCTATTTTATTCAAAGTGTTGGGTACCCCCTTAATTTGGTTTAAATAAGACAGAATATGCTTGATCAGCTGAAAGATGATCTTCATTAGCTATTTAAATTATTATCTTGCAGTACTTCAGTTTTGACACAATCTTTTACAAGATGCCAATATATATTTTTATTTATTGTTTTATTGAATAATTAGTTTGGATTGTACCTGAAAACTACAGAATCTCATACCATGTCAAATGATTATCTCCCCTGTCAGATTTCTAGAAGTCTTATCAAGGGGGATAATTGATAACAAAAGATAGCACTGCTTATTTTGAAACTAATAATCCTGTGTAAGTTTACACAATATGTATATAGTTGTTTGGCATTGTCAGTAAGTTACTTTTTAATTGGCACTTTAGGTATGGATAAAGTTTTACTTATTACAAGAAAAACTATTCAATCAAAAACAAATTATATGATGGAAAAAAAATATTGTTAAAATTTTGATACATTTGGTAGAAACCATATTTGAAAAAAAGTTAGTCTATAATATTGTTGATTTTATGTAGAAATAATATGTGGTGATATGTTGGTAAACCATTTGTTTACTTGTCTGTAACTGCTAAATGACCATGCTTAAGTCTTTTTATAAGTTTAGGTTTTAGCTATATGAATTCTAACATTGATCTAATTTCTATGATCTCTGAACATCATTGTAAATTAGGGAAAAAATGATAAATTTTCTGTTTTTAGTGCCACCTGGTCTTGACAGTATTTTGGGGAAAAAATGGAGCAGCTAGATAAAATTGGTTGTCTAGCTCTAATATTTTATGTATTGATGCACAAAAAAGAAACAAATCATGAAAAAATTTGAGAAATTTAAAATAAGTTAGTGATTTTGTACTTTTGTCACTTTGCCTATTTAATTTTACTTAAGTTCAGATGAATAAAGTTATAAATTAAAATCGTTTTTAAAATGATTTTAACTTCAAAGATTAAACACAAAAGTTCCAGTTAGTGAATTTTTATCACCAATTTACACAAAAATGGCAACAGTAAAGATTGATATGAATCAAGCTGAAGTTTGGATATTGTTTAAATTTCTTTTATCTTCAGGAAAAACAGAGGTTTAAAAAGACAAATGTCACATACAGATTTTTAATGTAACAGAATTTTGTCTAGACTAAAGTTTTATTTTCTATTTAACTAATCCACAAAGTTTTTAAAAATGATAAAAATCTTTAAATTATTATGCAATTTTTTTTCATGGTTAAATCTAACAAAATGTTGAAAATTTTACTGTTAAAATCTTCTTAAAAGTGTAAAATAATAAATATCTATTGTCAAAAATGCACTTGTATGGAGATAAAAAGTATGGCGATAAAATTTTACGCTGATGAAATGTTATGTTCATTTTTTTTTTCTATATGCTAATTAAGAATATTTACATTATCATATGGACTGACAACAAACAAATTAAGCAAGAAAATAATTATAATGAGCCCATTATGACATTGTGATTGATAATAAATGACTTAAAATTCACAATTTAAATTCTTGAGAATTATTTGAAATTATTAAATTGGGCAAATTTGGTGGACAATGCTATCAGATTTCTGTTACAATCAGTGACAATGGCTGACATTGTATGCCAAAAAGTAACAATTAAATAGACTACAAAAGATATTTATGTCTCTCGAAGACCTTCCTTGAAGAACTAAAGACTATAAAATAATGATTAAAAATAGCAACAATTTTGCCTTGTCCAGGATAGATCTTTACAATTGATCAACAGAAATGAATAAGGTTCAATGTCAATTTCAAAATTACCCCTTGTTTAAATCAAAACCTCACATGGCTATTTGTTCAATTACATGTAAATATACGTATTGTCCTTTTTGTTAATTTAATCCTGTAACGCAATACTGAAATCAGGACGAAATATTCCAATGAAAATGTTGAAATTGACACTACAAAGGTATAGTGTCATTATGTCGAGATCGGCGAGGTTTTGATGATATCGCTAAGTGTTGTTGTAACGACTCCAGCCTTGGGGACGGCTGCATGATCAAATATAGGTATCGTAGGTTTGAAAAAAATGTCACGGAAAAAAGTCTAAAATTAAATCTGAAAGTAATCCCATACATCAAAGGTTATCTTTTAACACAATGTGTATTGTCATGTTATGTTTATCCTTGTATTGAGAATCTAGACCAAGTCAATACTAGGTAACTGATATATTCGTTAAACATCCTAGATCAACACTGGGCACAATGGAATCTGTAATAGTGCAGTGTCCTTATGATGTTTTATATCTTGTAATATGATATTAGATTAATCTTTTAATTTTCCTTTTAATTAAGACATATTTCATTATTTAGATAGGGAATAATTGATACCACCTACGTTAAAAATTGGAAGATCAACTTGTATTGTCATGAAGTGAGATATCTGTATGTCTTGAGTATGACAACTTTTTGGTCTTCAATATAATTAAAACTATTTAAATGTTGATTCAAATATGGCCCCTGCATTGATAGTGCTATCATATTTAAAGATTGTAATATCCTTTGTATTTAAATTTCTAATAGATTTATTACTGTCAAAAATAGTTAGATTTGAAACCGATACATTTGTGTGAAAACAAAGTTCATTTAGGTTTTTTATGTTTTATGTAACCAAGGAGAAACAGTAGTAATTATCTCCCTTGACCAAGTTACCAAATGGAGATAATTTTAATCTTAAAGGCTAAAGGGAGGTTAATTTACTGTTCCCTTCTGTGAACAGATAAAGAAGATAACTGGCCAGTGTTGCATTGAGGTTCTTAGTTTTAGGGTTCCCAAAAGAAAATTGGGTAAAACCATGGAAATTATTTTCAGGATTACAGTTGGGAAATGTCCTTGAATTTTTTTTTTAAATGAACAAAATTGGAATTAACCTTGAAAATTTGCAAGTGGCTGTTATTGTTGGAAATGCAGAATGAAATATGCCAGAAATTAGAATCAACCAACACTACAAGACGAACAATAAATGGACCTCAAAATACTTGTGTCAAAAATTAAAGTCACCAAGATTATAAATAAACACAATAGTGATTCTTTTTCTCTTAATCAATTTTTCCCGATTTGGCCAAGCAAAATTAGTCTTTGTAATCAAATTTTTGATAATCTTGGAATATTCAAGATGTATAGTGTGAGTAGTGTTTTATTTTATGCTTTGAAAAATCTTAGGAAAATGTCATTACTATTAATGATTAATTTGGCCAACAAATATTAACACAACTAAATTGTCCATTCAAGTTACTAAGGGGAAACAATAAAATTATCTCCCTTTAGCATTTAAATTCAAAGGGAAATAATTACAGTTATCCTCCCCCTGAGTAATTTTGTTAAGGGGAAACAATTTATTAATGTTTCTCTTTGGTCTTGTAAAACAGATAATAAAAATCCATACAAACCAAATTTTTCGTGCTAATGTATGTATTTCAAATCAATCTATTTTCACATTAATAAATCATTAGAAATTTAACTAGTTTTGTTTAGCAGATAATTAATTGTTAAAAAATGTGAAAAACAGCATCTTAGTATCCTATGGTTTCAAAGAAGAAAACATCATTGAATTTAATTATGAATGAAACATTGTATGGTGGGTAATGTTGTGTGCATTAAGTCACATCTTCACAGAGAAATGATTGATTTTAAACTTAAAGTACAACCTAGATATTGGATAGATATTAAATACTTATTAAATTAATTACAAAAATTATAGAGAGAGAAAAGAAAATGTTATTCATTTGATAGATGTGAAATATACTGCAAATAGTATGTATTTAAATAAAAATATGAAGAAAATTATGTGAAATAAAAATAAAGGACATGAGGACACAAACTACCGTGCACAGCCATCATGTCAGGGTAACATTGAGTGGTTGAGACTTGCTGCAGATTGGTCAATATTTAATAAAATAATAAATCATTTTAAACAGCAGTGGTTCTTCCTTTAAAACATATGAGATAAAACAATTTCAGACTTCAAGAATATGGGTAATTTCCATGATTATAATGGGTACAGGTTCTCTCCTAACATGGAGATTGCCATAAAAACCGATTTGGTACTTCACATTCATGAATTCTGGATTTAAAACTCTAATTCTATGATTCAGGTGACAAAAGTAAAAGCAAGGTACAAACCAAAATCTCAGTTAAAAATCTTAAATGGGGAATCATATATTTGGAATAGTTACTTGTTAAAATATCAGATATGGTTTCAGCTCCATGGTTAGATCACTATATGGAGATGTGCATATTGTCAGGAATTCCTGTTTGAACAAGAAATGTAAAAAGAAATGGCTGTTTGGACTTGGGCAATTTTTAACAAAACTTCGTTCCATGTGTTGTCCACAACTCCTTCTTCATTACTTGCATGATTCTCATGAATCTGAAATTTAATGGAGTGTTAGATCACATTATGGAGATGTACATATTGTCAGGATTTTCTGATGGGTTGAGTAGTTTGAAAAATATGATGATTTGAACTTTGTGTAGCCTTCGAAACAGGCATGTTGCTGTGGGGGGTATTAGTCCCTTTCAGGAAAGTTCTAGTTTATAAAAAGTCTTTTGTCATATAGAGATTGGCTTTATAAGTCAGTTTGGCTTTAAAAAAAAGTCTAAGGGTAATGAAGGGTAAAACATATTTTCCTCATTTTGTTTTACATTTTTGAATTATCAGTATTAATTTTTGTCAGATATTCTTCTATTTAATTAGCACTTCTCTATAACAATAGAAATACTGTGTGTGAGAATTTTTCTGTTGAGAGAAGATTGACCAACTTTTGACTGTAGAATATTATGGGTATATGTATCTTTACTTAATTAACCTCTTCTAAAATACTAGTTAATGAGTACTTGACACTCTCTGATATTTATTGTTTTATAAGTTGTCTTCATAGAAATTCCATTTTATTGTAACACCAAATGTTTGTGGTATGATTATATCAAAAAATATACCAGAAAAAATGAGATTTTATTGCAGATTTTTGTGTAAAATAATAATTAACTTTACAACAAACAAAAGATTACTTTTCTTTCAACCAATAAAACACAGATGTTGAAAGGGTGGCACTTTTCTGTCAAAATTATTCGTTCATGAAATATGTTGAAGTACTTGAATAGCTGAACCATTAATGTCAAGAGGTTTTGTTGTTTTTTCTTCAAACATTTTTCTGCTTTTGACTCAAGTTCGTCAGGACAGAGGCTTCCTTTCCCATAAATCCTGCTCAGATCGCATCTTTATTGTATCGCACTGGGCGTCTTTGTGTAAATTGATGTTTTTATTCTTTTTACACACAAGAGTACAAGTAGCAAAACATACGGTATTACAGCACCTGTCGTAGCTTTTGATGTTGTTGTTAATTTCAGCAAACAGTGGGTATTTCTCAATCAATTTTCTATCACTCTTTTGTGCTAGCTTTTCAAGATTCTATTATCATAACAATCTAGATTCTCTGATCGAGGGGCTCTGTGTTCGGAACAACTGACAAGGAACAACGCCAGTCATCATGTTTTTGATATAAACAATTAATTTTTATTTTTGAAGCTTTCAGATATACAACTTTAACAGATCTTTATGTTATCAAAGGAAATTGTCATTATGATGGAATGAAGTTTTTTTGGCTTATCTCAGTCTGTTATCTAATTCAATGAAATTGTTTCTGCAGTAAATTAGAATGAAAAAAGAGCTGGGAGTCAAATATTTGTGTTAATGCCTTATTAATTTATTTTTCGATTTGTATTAAAATGAAACCTATCATTTTTTTCATCATCAGATATTAGTTTGAAAGTTTGGCATGAAAGGCCTGGTAGCCTGTGATGTTTTGTAACTTGTGGGGTATGATCTTTTAAATTTCGGCAGCTGAGAGATTTTCTGTATGATTTCTAAATAATAGTATAAAAACTGTTTCTTTGTATTTTCTAAGTGATAACTTTGTAATATATTAGAAGTAGCAGTGTTGTATTATTTTCTATGAGCTGAGAAAATGAAAGGATATAGAGTTGTTATCAATGAGACAACTTCCTTCAGATGATAAGTATGATATACAGAGATGGTTTTATTCCACTTTTGGCAATCCCACTTTGCAAAATATTGTTTATATTATTTAGAAAATTATATTCCTCTCTGCATTTCTGCTTGTTTTCAAGTGGACAAAAACATTCTTATATAAATCAAAATCATTATTAAGACTAATTCTTGTTTTCAGTTGCTGTAATATGAAAGAATTACCATAAAGTAAGTTTTTGGGCTTCCCAACAGAATCAGAGTCAGTTTGCTCAATGAAAAACAACTTCTGTGAAGACTATGGAATGTACCTTTGTTTATATGGTATTGAATATTATACATGCAGAATTTGATCATTAGATTTATTTAATGGGCAATCTAATGCTTATTAATATTAAAGTATAAATAATTTTGAATTACAAATGCAAAAAAAATCTACGAGTTTTCGAACAATATATTAATTTATGAACGAGGATAGCTCATGGATGAATTATTAGTGCTGTTCAGTCATGAGTTGTAGATTTTTGACATTCGAATTTGAAGATGAGTTATTCTATTTGTGCCTGGCGTACTTGAGATCTCTGAAAGGATCACAGGCAACAACTGAACAGCTAGCTTTGTTTTGCTACAATGCTAAAATTAGAATAGGAGAATATCATATAGCATTTTATGTAAAATCAGTCATGCATACTTCCTTAAAATGAGAATTTTAAAAAAAAGCTATCAGTCCCATTTTTAGCTCACCTTGTAAGCTTTTGCCATCACTTTGCGTCCGTCTTCAGTCCACATTTCACATTTTCATCTTCCTCTCTGAAACTACCTGTCTAATTAGAACCAAACTTGGCAAGAATGTTAATTGGATGGTTCTGTACAAAAGTTGTTTTTGTGCCACTTGTCAGAAACTTCATGTCAGAAACTTTAGAAGATAGGCAATTTGTAATGTTTTTGATGTGTGAATGATCATCTGATAGATAATTCAAAAAGGTATGTTTTAAGAGCTTCAAAATGGCTGCCCCAGACAGACTTAGTTTAACATTGAACCCTGTGGGAAATTTGTACAAAGGTCTTCTTGTCAGAAACTACCAAACCAATTTAAATATTTTTATGTATGAACAAGCATTGGATGAACCTCTACAAAAGGTATGTTTTTTGTGCTGATTGGAAATTCAAGATGGTCGCAACAGCCAGACTTAGTTTAACATTGGACCCTATGGGGAAATTTGTACAAAGGTCTTCTTGTCAGAAAATTCTATGCCAATTGAAATGTTTTTATGTATGAACAAGCATTGGGTGAACGTCTACGAAAGTTATTATTTTGTGCCGATCGGAAATTCAAGATGGTCGCCCCAGCGGGACTTAGTTTAACATTGGGCCCTATGGGGAAATTTGTACAAAAGTCTTCTTGTCAGAAAATATTTAGCCAATTGAAATGTTTTTGTCGCATGAAGTTCTATAGACAAATGTTTGCTACAACAGATATGTTTCAGTGCCGATCGAATCCAAGCTAGCTGCCACAGCTGGACTTTGTTTAACGTTTTTAACATTGGACACTGGAAGAAATCTTTACAGATAGTATCTAGAAGTGCTTTGTCAGTTGTGATCCCATAAAATCCAGGTGAGTGATCAGGCTCCTTGGAGCCATTGGTTAATTTTACTGAAAATTGTATTTGATTATATCTGCCAGTAGAAAAAAATACTGTTTATTAACACATGGGTTGAAGTCTGATTATGTGAAGCACTGGAACTTTAGAAGATAGGAATACTATATGATGGGTATCCAGAGAATCACCTCTAATCGGAATTTACAGGATTGGACTAATATGTAGTAGGCAAAGATAGGAAGAGATTTCCGTGCAAATGATGACTGTATATATGTCTACACATAAACAGAGCAGATTTCAGTCTATTAATTAAAATTGTATGTTGTTTTAAATAATTATAGTACATTAAAAATCCTACAGATTCCCTAAGTTTTACGTGTAGAATTCGGGATAGCTTTCCAAAATGTAAAAAGTATTTCCCTATCCAGTTTTGTACTGCATGTATATAATGTAGAAAATAACTATATTTGATTAAATTCACTAGATTTATTACACTTAAAGGTTTGGTAATTTGTATAAGTTTAAGATCAAAAGGGAAAAAATTTTTCAAGTTTTCATCCCTGCATATTTAGCAGCAAAGGTTGATAGGACATGTAAAAATGCAGAATATCTTTAACAGTACCCCAAATGTCAGGTGACGTCATGGAAACAATGACATCAACAGTGCAGTTTGAATCTTGGACTGATGGAGAACTTTTAATGTAACTTGAGGCTGAGTATTATGTTGGAAACCCTAGTGTTGAGATGATGAACATTTAGGTGGGCAGTGTTGTAGACAAATGGAACCACTTGGTATTGTAATGTCTTCCTCTCTCATTGTGAAGATTTTTTAAGATGTGGGCTAATCATGTTAACAATGGATGTTGTACTTTTTCCTCCCTATCCATCTGAAGATTTTATAGTTCTGTTGATTTAAACCCAAAGCAGAGTGTGGTGTCTAGTATAACTACCTCGAGGTTCATATATGGGAAAGCATATTATGGTAATGGTAAATGGGTGTATACCCAATTTATTACCTTGCCTTGTTTCTGATTAAAAATTTCTGAGCAATAACAAAAGTTATACTACACATCATAAGACGCCTGGGTGGAATTCTCATTTAGCTAGGTTAGTAAAATGGGGTAGTATTTGGAAAGGTTCTGGGTTAAAGCCTAACTGATAAAATTATACTTTTGTGTTACACAAGTTTTAGATATTAGATTACAAGAGTAATTACTGTTCATCCCTTTTTGATGTGAGAGCAAATTTATTTTTGAATGTATGTATATGAAAAACTTTAGTTCCTTGATTTCAAGAGAAAATGCAGCTGATTTTCAACTAGTGAATTTCCTACCAGAAATCAGAGTAATGTACTGAGTAATGTGTACATTTGTATTTTAAGACCATCTAATTTTGAGTTATGCCCCTTAATGTGTTACTACAGGAGGATTTCAGAGACTTAGGGATGTTTTGTAGTTGTTTGTGTTTTTTTTTTATTTGAATATAGACTCGTAACTTATGTTGGCCCTGTTCCATTTCTTTTAAACAATCAAACAGTAAGATTGAATCAAAGGCTATTTTCACCACATTATCACAAGTATTTGTTTAATCAAGATGGGTAATGATAATCTGTATTGTATACCCATAAAATAGGGTAGTAAGTTTTGTCTGTAGAAAAGTTTAATATAAACAACAATAGATAAGGAAGGGATGTATTTATTGGAGAAATATAATTTTGTTGTAATGTTATTTTTATAGCTTTGATCTATTGATAT
Organism: Mytilisepta virgata; assembly: GCA_028015205.1. Lineage (NCBI taxonomy): Eukaryota > Metazoa > Mollusca > Bivalvia > Mytilida > Mytilidae > Mytilisepta > Mytilisepta virgata. The sequence goes on from CM051515.1 coordinate 23,684,686, forward strand.
AAGGTACAGGGTTTTTCTGTTGTATGTATGGTCGCTCATTGTTCTAATTTCCACTTGAAAAGTAAAAATCTCAACAACTGTATTCTTCTTCTATTATAAATATTGATAGACAATACCTTTAACAAACAGATCTCCCAAATATGTTAGAACCACTTTGCCGAATGTTTAATTTGCAAACAATGTACCGCACTACTTAGCCACGAAAAAACATAACCAGGACTTGGTCCTTAACAATATTTTGTTTACCGAGTAAATATTACTATACTTTATAGAATCTTAAAATGGTAAGGGATTAAGATAAATTCTCAAATTTTAAATCTTTACCTTTTTTTTGTATGTCAGATTTTAATGGTATTGTTTGGTCGGATATTTACCCTAAAACTTTTAAAAATTTAACCATTAGAAGCAAATTCTGTTGAGTCTGATTTCAGTTAATAAAATTTGATGATTGAAAAATTAAGTTTTTAATAACTTTTAATTGACTTTTTGGCTATTTATGTACAGTTGATAACATTTTAAGATCCAAATTAATAGTAAATCAAATACGGTAATACTATTGTTTGATGTATAGAAAGCAGCGCCCCAAGACATTTGTGACTTTAAATTTCATGGTTGTTTGGTTTCCACGAATGACTGCACTTTCTTCCACCCAGTAATGTACCTTGGGTTTTTGCACAAATCTTTCCATTTCAGCACAATACATTTTTCTTGGTCATGGTTCATTAGTGCCTGACACATAAAGTTTATTGTCATATACTTAACAATATTTTATATCTCGCTCTTATTATTATTCATATTTTCTCGACAACTTCATTACAGAAAGGTTGTAAGTAGTTTTTGATGCACTTATGGTGGGTTGTAGCAATAGAATTTTAAATTAGATTTTTCTTCTCAACTTTATTGTACACAACTAGTCTGTTATTTTAAGTTTCATTATTATTTTTAATAATTAATAAAGAAAAAGTCATTAATATTAAATGGTTTTTACAGCTTATCCTTTATTTGTTGAAAATTAATTAATGTTTAGAATAGTAGAACATGCATGGGATTAAGTGCTTTCTCACCCCCAGTAATACTGAATATGATTCAAGATGTAATTCAGCCAGTTATAAATTGATATGAAGCTAAGGCCAAAAAAAATACATGTGTTTCTGCTAACCCTACCTACTCTAATTTGCAGTGCCTACCCTAACACTTTGTATGTCATTTTTGAACGAGCACTGTTGAAGTCAGACTGTTTCCCTAGTAGTAACCAGCTAAAAACTGTTTGTAAAATAAAATAATATTGCCTACCTACCCTATTTTTTTTTCAGCACCTTAGCGGAAACACATGTATTATTTTTTTTTGGCCTAAATAAAATTTCTCCAAATTCATGTTTATTCAAAATTTCAACAAATCATAAAAGGTCAGGTTCAAATCAAAAGTTTTTTTGAAAAAAATATATATCAGAAAAAAAGGCATATAAACAGATGCAAGGAGTAATGTTTGCCTTGAACTGGTGCGAATGTGAAGTTTGTCTCCATGTTGAAGTCATCGATTACAGTGATCTTAAGATGAAGAACAGAAATAAAAGTCCTGTGCATTCATATAATGAATAAATTCCTTTTTTCTTATTATTCAACATAACATGGTTTTTAAAGACAGCCTATATGTATTATGATTACCCCCTTAGTTTATACATTCTGCACCCTTCTGTCCTCAAGCCTGTGGAAATGAAAACTAATAAAAGGAAAACAATCCATTAACTAATATGAGTTTTTATTTGGCACACAATAAAATATGGTTTAAAATTGAATGTGATATAAATGAAATACTGTGGTGGCATTAAACACCAATCAATTGATCAGTCAGCGATTTTGGTATCTTTGGTTTGGTATTGAAAAAGTTTAGATTTGCTTAACATATTTTGTTATATTTCAATTAGTTAAAAGTTGGCATAAAATTTCAGCAATACGACTATTTATAAATCATGGCACATATTCTTTTTCCATCAAAAGAAAATCAACTGTAACTGAACTTTATTAATTAATTTTCTTTTCTCTCCAGTTAGTGTAAATTGACTTTTTGTTGCCATTTCCAATTAAAAGAAATTGTTTTGTCCAAGAATGTTTGTACCCAACAACGAAACAAAACCATAGGTGTTTTGTGTATTGCAAGAAATTAATTATTAGAAATTAAATTGAACTAAATGACTATTTGTGTAGTTTTCTCAACTGAGTGACTAATAAAGCCAGAAAATTTTCTCATCATTGACGATTTCAATATATACGTTGTTTGGTGAAAATAGTATAAAACAACAAAGACTTGGCCTCAGCGTGAACCAGCATCCCTCCTCGTTCCTGTGGTGGCCGCCAAATACCCCATTACATCACAATTAAATTAGCCGAACTGATGCAAATGTTAAAACATTTAATCAAAATCTCTTAATGTCGTAAATTCAATATACATTTTAATAAAACCATGGTTTTTGGAGTTCATAAAACACAGGGCAGGCAGTGAAGAATTAATCTAGGATTTACTTTGTCAAAGGAAGCAAACAATTTCGCTTTGTTCGCATGCATTTGTCAGCCATTAGTCGGAAACAATATCACAAAAACACATGCCAATCTTTACATCTATACTAAAAATGATAAGCTAATGGAAGATTATAAAATAAATGTCTCTTAGTATGATTTCTTCATTATTTAAAATAAGTAAAAAGAGGCAGGGGCAGACGCCTAGACTACTGACAAAAAAAAAATTGGTTTAAATTTTTAGACAGCAGAGTGTCATTTGCTTATCAGATCCATGTGCTAAGTTGTATGTATTAAAGGAATTAAAACATGCATTAAAAAGATTACAATGTAATCCATTACCTATTGGAAGAAAAAAAAATATGAATATCCTGTTTGAAATTTAATTTTGACGATTTTCTTTTAATCTAAGATTGATATATCATGAAGAATTTTTTAAAAATTTTTTTGAATTTGTAAAAGAATTTGGCAATTTCCTTCGAGTTTAACTATCGTTTTAGTAAATATGATTAAAAAAAAACAAACTTTGTCAACACAACTCAAACTTCTGAATATTATTAATTCTGGTTTGAATGTTGTGTAAACTGTTTTATTTTTATATTTTATATGATGGAAATAGTATTGAAATATATTGAGAAATTGTGATTTAGCAGATTGGTTGCTGCTGATGAATTTACGTTTCATTTGATAATTAACTATTAATTGAATATTCTAAATACAATATTCATTGTCAATTTTTTTGTACTAGTTGAATCATTTGATGTACTGCAGTTATTTTTAGCTTTCATATCTTGAATAAAAAGTGTACTTTAATAATAAATTTAATATTTTCACAGCCACTAATAGGAATATAATTGAACTGAAATAATGTAGGTACTTGAGTATATATTATTTGTGCATTGTGAGGTAATACAGGAAATTATTGAATGTTATTATGTGGTCAATACAAGGAGCCGTGAAGTGCCTTTGTTAAGTAGCTCTTATGGAGGCTACTCAATAACGCGAAAAATTAAATTTCCCATAATTCACCTAATGGGCTGCCAAAAGAATAAAGATCATTGATCTGACAAAGGCGAGACATTTTCCTCTGTTTTTGGATAGTTTTGACGACAACTGCGCCATTTTGTCACTTCAGGCACTTTAATTAAGGGCGGGAAACCCTTGTTTTTTGTCGAACAGTGGTAGTAACGATGTTGTTTTCTTTTTAGCCGAAAGAATGAAGTCCATAAGTAAACAAAATATGTTATTAATTAATTGTTTTTTGGATGAAAGCCAGCTTAGATAATAAATTTATTTCCTCTATGAAACCTTAAAAGTTGGTTGGTCAGGCGATAAAAGATTAAGTTTTAACCTTCCGTTATGATTTTTACTTAATTGTTTTAAACAGTAAATGAGTTACGAATTTGGGAGGTAATTGTTTCACTAATTGGAAAGAATTATGATTGACAGGTCAAGAATATTTGATAATTTCTGAAATAATTTGTTATATTAAGTTTTTTATAATGAGTATTGTCTGGGAACTACTAAATTAATTCTGTATCAAAAAAATGCTGAAGTTGCAAAGGCTATTTAGATACTATTAGCCAGTTTTGATGTGGGAATGTTTATCATTTTTAAATGACAAGAAGCCTATCCAAGTCAGTGATTTAACTGGTTAATATATATCGGCAAAAGTTGAAAAGAAAACCGAAGCATCAAGAATTCCCCCAAAAAAAATCAATTTCCAAAGACATAGCAAACAAAACCACAAAGACACAACCAAAAAAGTTAAAAAAAAAAAACCAAATACCAAACCAAACATTCAGTACAAGAGAGCACAAAAACTAAATCACTTGTAATGTGAACTTCCTCAAAGAACAGTGAGTGACATCAGGTGCTCCAGAAGGGTCAGCATGTCATGCTGTGTTAACAGTACCAGCCACATTTCAATTAAGGAAAATAAACTTTGTGAATAACTATGTTTAGGTTATAAATGCTTTATATTTTTATTTGGACAAGAAAAAATATACAAGATTATGCCTCTTATACACATGCTGACTTTCTTGATACACTGTATCAGACATTTCTTGTCAATGAACAAAACTATTCCTCTAATGTGTATATGCAATTATATTAGTTTAGAAAACAAATTAGGAAATTGAAGAGAAAATAAAATTATGATCTGGTTATTTCATCATCCATTGTTTGCTAGCGATTTCATTTTATGTTCCTGGGCAAATCGAATGCCAAGACGATTTACGTTAATGAAAATTATTTTTGTTCAGAAGCAACGTAATGGATTTCGTTCTTTGATAATCAGTTCGCTATTGTTATGGAATTTTGTTTGCAAAGCACGCCTTTGTTCAGAGAGCCGGGACAATTCTGAGCTATTGTGTACAATTTAGAAAAGACACCATGTAGTATATAATGTGAGTTAACGAAATCAATAGATTTTTCTTTTGTCATCTGTAATGATATTTAGTCTTCATTTGGCATCCTTGAATGAGTTCACAAATTCATCAGCGTCTTTGAGGAGAATATCATGGTTTCATTACCAATACAAAGCCCGGTGAACTATTCCGCAAAGGGGTTGTCATGATAATCAGAAAAAATTGTAACTGTTTCATTCTTCCGATTCTATATTTGCAAAATTGTTGCCTCCGATGGGTTTTTAAAATTGATTTTTTTTTTCACTCCCCCAAAACAAGAATCAATAAGTTGATGAAATTTCAATACATCAATTGGCATTGTTGAATTGTCTTGATGACTAAGAAGAAATGCTTAAGAAATGTTCATTTGTGGTTATGTTATAGTTAATATCCAAGCTACCGTAACAACACTGAATGGTGAGGCTTTATTGTTGACAGTGTGTTGGATTTCACACCTGTTTTTCCAAAAGTCTTGATTTAATGATAAATTTTATTTTATCAATATTTAAAATTTATTATTATTATTTTCAACTATTTTTTCTACTATAAGTTTCATTTACACGAGACTTGTGACAATAATTATAAAGGTGTGTATTACATTCTTATTTGCATATTACCTATTATTGGAAATTGATTGAAATTAATTGGATAATTATGTAATTGATATGGTCTCTTTTTGCAGGTACAGATGCTAAACTTGACACTTCAAAGATTATATAATAACAGATAGATCTGTCACATTGGGAAGGTAAGAAAACTAATTACGTCATACTATAACTGAAAAAGTTAATTGGTTGTTTTGTATAGGTGTGAGGAATAGGGCGGAAAGCATTCTTTTGCACTTTGACTGTTGTCATTCAGATTTGAATTGTAGAAATGTACGTGGGGGAGGACAGATTTAAATTTTTAAATAATTTTGAATAGATGATTTGACAAAAAAATTGTGGTTTGTTGCTATTTTGGACTAAATATTGATTTAATTTTGTTTTGATAGAGTGATGATGAAGTCTTTTGTAAGTTTGTGTCATCCGGTTATAATTATTGTATTTTGACGTCATTTTTTTAGAGTGCATTTCTTGTGTATATGATATAGACTTTCATTGAGTTCAATGTCTTATTGTAGAGGTCTAAAAGTGATATTGACTGAGGACTAAGCGCAAGGTTCATATCATCAACCAGTTGCATCTAACTGGATGAGATGATACATTATACCCCTTCTACCCCAAAAAATGGGATATATCAGTCTTCTGCCTTTATGAAAGTTCAGCACACACAAATGTTTTGTGTCACTTTCATTGCAGATTGTAAGTTTTTTTCATTAATCACTAGAATTAGTATGTTAGGTAATTTTCTTTGTGACATATTTTCTAACACTAGTCTGGTTGTATTATACCAGTAGTCTCTAGCTTTACGGTATCTTGACATAGATACATGTACTGGTACTAGTTGCTACCTTACTGAAATTTATTTTAAATCAGGGTTTTTTCCTTATTAGGTATTTTTAACAGCAAGCGATTTTACTATAAGAAATGAATATATTCCTTGTCTGGTTTACTTAACACTTCTCACATTCCTTTGGAAGAAGAAAATAAACTGCTTGAATAAAGCTTTTAAATATGAGGAAGTATATATAAGAATGTTCTAGGGAGTAACGTGCCAGACCGTTACAAACTTCCTTGGATACAAACTTTTTCTACCTAAAGCTGTTTATTTTGTAGCTGGCTCTGTTTTGATTGTTTGGGATAAGAGAATAAACTGCTTGAATGAAGCTTTTAAATATGAGGAAGTATATATAAGAATTTTCTGGGGAGGAACGTACCAGACTGGTACAAACTTCCTTGGATACAAAACTTTGAATGGATGCTGCACTGCTTTACTCTTGTCTTTCCATCTGTTGGGTAGTCCATCCTGACAAATTTCACACTTCTTGCTTTAAGCGGTGAATGAGGTTATGGCTAGATAGTGTGAGTTAGGCCATTTTCAGGTGTGCAGACTTTTTTCCCTTTTACCAATAATTAACAAATAAAATAGATTTTGTGGAAGCTGTTATTGACAGAAGTCATTTGATTTTGGTATCTGGGCCTAGTTAAAGTTAAATTAAACCAATACTTAATCAGCAGGGCGAGATTGCTGTCACATTAACTTCTAAGACAGGGTTATGTTCAGTCTCTGTTAATTTCATCATTTGGAAAGTTTTACCGTCGTCTTCATGAATTCATTGGCTGATACAAAGTTTCTATCTCACGTATGAGACTAGATATCTTCAGTTAAATTCACGTCCTTCTTGAATTGACACTTCGCTGGCTTTTACTCTCTGACAATGTGACAGGTGCTGTTAATAGAGCAGGACATGCTTACCCTTCCAGAGCACCTGATATCACTCCCAGTTTTTAATTTGAGTTCATGTTGCTAGTGCTTTAGTTTCTGTGCTGTCTTATTCAACTTTTGTTTAGTTTTTTATACATGTATCTTTGTGCTGTTTGTTGTGTTCCCTTCTCCTGACTTTGTCTTCTCCTTGAACTTCGAATTTGTGCAAATTTCCCACTGTTTTGTCGCTTTGGTATTATTTTGCTAATATTTAACGATATCTTGTGGTTATATTTTCTTAACCTTTGGTTAGATGATAACCAGTCCCTGAACAAAAACCTTGATAAAGCTACATTGTGCTGTGAGAGATTTTTCTGATCCTCCAATCAGCCACTTGCTGATATTTCAAATTTTACCTACTCATAATACATGAGATAATTGGTCATTTACTTTACTGTTAAATGATTTAATTTTATTACATTGTGTTGTATCTGTTGTAGGGATTTTCAATTATCAGGTTATTTCATTTCCTTCAATTTGCCAATGTTTAACAAAAATAGAGTTAGTGAGATATTTTATGATCCTGTCCAAAGCCAGAACCACAGTGCTGTCCTGTGTCTGGTACTGTCCAAAGCCAGAACCACAGTGCTGTCCTGTGTCTGGTACTGTCCAAAGCCAGAACCACAGTGCTGTCCTGTGTCTGGTATTGTCCAAAGCAAGAACCACAGTGCTGTCCTGTGTCTGGTACTGTCCAAAGCAAGAACCACAGTGCTGTCCTGTGTCTCGTACTGTCCAAACCCAGAACCATAGTGCTGTTCCTTTTCTGCTTATTATTACATGTTTATTCATTGAAATTCTATGTTTAAGTTGGATTTGGAATTACTTGAATTTTTTATCAGAATTGTTTCCGTTTATAGTTACTTTTAGGGAACTGAATATTTTGTCCTGTGGTTGGATCTGTTGCACTTCATTGAAGGCCACATAACAACTCACAGATGTAATGTGTCTTTTCCCATCTTCAGTTAAAACTATGGAATGTTGTGTCATTGACACTTCATATCCTTACATTTTTATATTCAGCACTACATTTGTGCATCTATTTAGTATTTAACCTGAAATATTCTCATCACTTGGCATCCGTCGTCATCAACTTTTACAAAAATCTTCTCCTCTGAAACTACTGGACCAATTGGAACCAAACTTAGCCAAAAGCATCATTAGGGTATCTAGTTTAAAAATATGTCTGATGACCCCCACCTGCCAACCAACATGGCTAAAAATAGAACATAGGGGTAAACTACAGTTTTTATCTTATATCTCAAAAACTAAAGCATTTAGAGCAAAACTGACATGGTATAAAAATGTTCATCAGTTCAAGATATACCTGCCATGAAATTTTCAGACGAATCGGTCAACCCTTTGTTGGGTTATTGCCCCTGAATTTTTAATTTTAAGGAAATTTTGCAGTTTTAGGTTATTACCTTGAATATTATTATTGATAAAGACAAAGTGTAACAGCAAAAATGTTCAACATACAAAATCATTGATTGACCCCTTATAGAAGTTTTTGCCCTTTAAAGACGGCATCTAGTGTAACTTTCCTTTGAAGATCTCTGAAACCACTGGGCCAATCTGGGCCAATTAAGACCGAACTTTGTTGGAATGGTCCTTGGGTATCCCCCTTCCAAAACTATGTCTGGCATCTCTGACTTCCATCCGACATGGCTGAAAAAAAGGGGGGATGATTTTCAAAAATCTTCTATGAAACCACTTGACCAATTGGAACCAGACTTGGCAGCAATGGTCCTTAGATGGTCATCTTTCAGGGGTGTGTCCGATGACCCGCCACAACAGAACTTAGTTTAACATAGGGGCCTATGGGAAAATTCATTGAAAAATCTTCTTGTTTGAAACCACTTGACATATTGGAGCCAGACTTGTCAGCAATGGTCCTTAGGAGGTCCTCTTTCAGTAATGTGTCCGATTTCGTGGACTGTGAACCAAGATGGCCACCACCGTTGAATTTAGTTTATCATAGGACCCTATGGGAAATTCACTCAAAAATCTTCTCGTCTAAAACTTAACTAAGCCAATTGGAAATAACCTTGGCAGCATTAGATGGTCCTCTTTTAGAAATGTGTCTGATCATCCGGATTGTAAACCAAGATGGCCACCATGGCCAAACTTAGTTAAATATAGGACTCATTTAAAAATCTTCTTGTCTGAAACCACTTTGACAGTTGGAATAAGACTTAATAGAAATAGTCCTTAGATGCTTTTCTTTTAGAAATGTGTCCATTGAGCTGGACTGTCAACCAAGATGACTGCCACAGCTGAACTTAGTTTAACATAGAGCCCTGTAGAAAAGCTAGCCAAATTGACTGCAACACACAACTTTTAGTCCTGCTTAAGGTGATAAGTTAAATCCAGGTGAGCCATACAGGCTCTTGAGAGTCTCTAGTTTAGTTTTCAGTGTTTATTTTTTGTGCTTGTGGTTGTTCATTTTTCTTCCCGGGTTGTATGTCTAATGGATTGCGTTTTTTGGTTTGCTCCTTAGATATATTTGTCCTCTTCTCTGCCCTTTTGATGTGTTTTTGTATATATGTACAATAATGGAGATACTAGTTTGTTAGCTTTCTCAATACACATTTATGGACTCTAATTGCTACAGGGGATGTTTGTGTTTCAAAAAGTAGGTAAAGTTTGACATAAATTAGATGGGCAGTTCATCATGATTTCAAGTAAATTTATATTTATAAAAGAATCCTCTAATTGTTCCCTCAAATCCCAAATTCTTGTTACAAGAACAGGTCTTTTTCTCCCTGGGAAATTGTTATTGTAAGCTTTACTCTACTAAAGATTGCTATTGTTAAAAAGATTGCTATTGTTAAAAAATAGATTTAAAAAAACAGCTGTTAGCATTGTATGTTGGAAACTGATTGAAAAAATTGAAGTTTTGAAAGTAATCCTGGATTAACTTTATACTGATGAAAAGAAGCTTACAATCCATTTTGTTTGGTCGGATGGAATAAAAGCCTGTCTTGATCAAATTTAGTGCAGCGAAATAAAAACAAAAAACGATTATTTCATTTATATGTAAATTATCATTCGGCACAAATCATTTTATACCATCGTATTGTGACAGATTTTCTTTGAATTGTTTCATTTGTATCGTGTTGATAGACAGGTCCTTTTTAGTTTATCACGCTTTTTCTTATTGTTTCTGACTCATTGCTGCGGTGATAAATTATACCGAAAGGTTTGCGTTGTTTTTCTTAGACATTAAAAATAGAAAGATGTCTGAGAAAAGTTTTCTTTATTGTTGCATTTTATTTGGCGTCATTAGAATATGTCAGTTAAACAATTACCTCATTGACGCTGATGATGTAGGAAAATATGGACGAGTCTCAAAATAATCTAAAATAACAATAGGTTATTCTCTGTTTGAGACATACGACAATTGGTCCCGTTTTCTCCGAAGAAATAACTGCCAAAATCAATGAAAATAGATAAAGTGACATTTTTTGTCAAGAGTTAAGTCTCGATCACGTTTTGATCACCATCCTACGATTAAGTAAATGTTTTAAAGGCCATTGTTATCAGCCAACGACAAACAGAAGAATTATGATAAACCTTTGTTAAACGAAGTTGAATAGCACGAAATCCAAACAGCCGAAGATATTGTTTACCCCAATACCTTTCTCATACTCAAAATAATGCCCACACTTTACAACAGGCATATCCGTGTAGCTAAGAACCTAATCTGTCCAACCATTGTACAAGTTTGGGAGAGTTCTCGACAATAGCCAACAAATGAAAGTGTTTACCATTAACAAACATGATTGTTAGGAGAATGGGCTAAGATAAAGTGCGATGGTTGATGTATTGTATACTAAGGATAATAATTAGGATTAGTCCAGGGTAGCGTTATCAGTCGTAACAAAGGGTTAGATAACAGAATCTGAGATGTATGATTAGAATATAGAATTGTTTCCATTTCTACTTGCAGTTTGTCAGGATTAAATTTGTGAAAATTGACAGTTTACGCTTTTTCTGCATTCAGGGACAGATTGTGTCAAAGTTGGAAGGAGGCTGAAAAAAACCTAGGTAAAATTTTTTATATCTTGAACGAGGAAGTTCTATTATTGTCTCAAAGTGTAATTTTATTATTGTTTAAACAATGGTGATAACTGGTTATCACATATGTGTTTCAGTTAGAAGGTTTAGAGTTAATATTATATGTTTGCATAACCTATAACTATACATATTAAAAATGTCTTTAAAACAGTTGGTTTAAGATATTCATATTTTATTCAAAATCTTATATCTAGTTTCAGTTAAAACAAATTTAAAAGTTTTAATTTTGAGATTGATTAAAATTATAAGAATTGTAAAAATTTGAAATTCAATACATATGTATACATCAAATTAGTGACTTAAAGATGCTTCATAAATGAAAAAAAAAAAGTAGAGATAATTTCTTTTCTTTGCACAGTTGACTAGAGTGGAGAAATTGTGAATTATCTCCCCTTAGTATCATCTAGAGACTTATCAGTGGTCTGAAGTACTATTATCATCAGAAATTGCCCCCACACTACTTAACCGACCATGATGTTAAGAGTGTATAGTCTACAATAATTTTTCTTTTATCTGAATTTGACATAACAGGGATTCTTTATATCAGAGGTTAACAGTACCTTTCAGCATGTACTTATAACAAGTGATTATGATATTACTCTGAACAGAACATTATTAGATCAACTGCATATCATAACCACGTTCTTTAAATTAAAAAAATTTGTAAGAAAAAATGTAAATAACAATAATGTAAAAAAAAAACATTAGGTAATTTATGAACTTCAAAATATTTTACTAAATTATTCCTTGTTATTTTTTTTCTCTTAATAATATTTGGACATCTTATGTTTCCTTCTCCTTGGAATTGGCTGGACCAAGTCATTTCAAATTTGACTTCTTCTTTTTTATTGGATATGCATATTAAGAACGAATTTTAGTTCAGGTTAATGGTGTTGACAGATTGCCAATTAGCTGTCTGTTACATTGTACAAGGATCTTATATGTTACTTAATTCTTTCTCTACAAAGGCTTATAAGCAATACAGTTTATGTTTAGCTTGTGGCTTCATATAATGTGCAATGACCATTTTCTTATTTTATTAGAATTTATTCCATTTTACAGTTTCAGTGATACTTAATTTTTTGGCCATTTAGGGGCATACCATTTCTCCTTGCAAAATACTAATGGAGACTTTTTTGTTTTCTACTTACCAAAAGTGGTCAAACCAATTAATCGTGTATTCGGTTTGCGGCTTCTGTATCATGTGCCATTTTTATATAATGACTACAACATCTTCTAAATCATTCACCCAACTTATGTCACTATTAGCTTTTTCTACTACACTCTACATTTGTATAGCTGGCAGCAGGTGACCAAGTATTTTTTTTTAATGACCCAATACAGGGTCATCTGTATCTTAGCCTTGGCTCTTTGGCTGGTCAGTATTGTTTAGGACTATAATTGAAATAATTACAGCCACAAAATAAATATTTCTATGTTTATCTAATCTTATTCTTTGTCTTTTGGTTTATATATAGAATATGTGTACATTGTCTCGGAATATGAAATTTTTTTGGACAATAAAGCTTAAATAGTCATAGCCTTGTAGCTAGGTGGACCAAGGAAATTAGACGCTGGTTTCTGCTTGAAGACATGTAAGGAAACAGACACTAGTTAAGAAGCAGGAAATTAAACATACACTAAAGATAAATAACAAAGGCGTGAATAAAAATTAAAAAGATGAAAAAGTGATTTAATTTGTTTATGAAACAAACTATTTTCTTCCTGATTTTAGTGAATTCCATATTTTTTAATTCTGTAGAGAAGTTTAATTTATGGTAATATATATTTGTTTGTTTAATAGTGGGAAAATGATATGTATAGAAATCATAAAGGAAGATATTAACTTCAATAACATGTGAAAAAACAGAGTTAAAATTTATTTCCCCTCAAAATGATACATTATGAATTAAAAAATGTTTATTGGTTAAAAATTACTTTCAGTGTATACTTCCACTAGTGAAAATCAACAATGAAAAAAGGAAATACAAATAATTTTACAAGGCAAGGTGATTTCTAATTGTAAAAGTTTGCAGAAAGGACTGAAACACAGACATGGGTTTATTATACATGACAAAGTGATCTATGTAATACTGGAACATGTATTAGTTTGGCAAAGTATGGCAAGATCCAAGAGACTGGGCAGGCAATCAGTTTACCTGGTCCAAACCACAACCCTTGGGAAGTCCATCTAAAGTGACCTATGTAATACTGGAACATGCATTAGTTTGGCAAAGTATGGCAAGATCCAAGAGATTGGGCAGGCAATCAGTTTACCTGGTCCAAACCACAGCCCTTGGGAAGTCCATATAACGTGATATTGCCCTCAACATCAGTAAATATTATGTAAATACTACTTGTCCTATTTCTCTTCTATACAAGGGGGTGTAGTATATCAGCTAATGATAATATTTTACTATTGGTAAAGCCTTCCTGGAAAATCCATACCCCTTGTGATTGTATATAACATTCAGCTAACCTGAATTTTCAAGAGTTTTTTTTTTAAATGAATGGTTTTTCTTTCAGCAGAAGTACTATTGAGGCAAAGTGTGTTATCTCCTTTTTATCTTGATTCAAGGTTTTCATTAAATCACATTGTTTATTGTTAAACACTGATAAATGATGATATGTTATCTGAAACATAAAAAGTTATAAAAACCAACTCAATTGTCTACAAGAATAGAATTATGAAAAGTAAAGAGGTTTAAAGAGGTTAATTTCTTGGACAGGGTAATGTTGAAAGCAAGGATGAGAATATAGTGACTGGATTGTCTTGTCATAGTGAGTCTCAGCAATTTTTCATTATTTTAATTCGTCCCGTCTTGAAACTAGTGAGAAGGTTTTGTATGTAAGTTTTATTTTTATGTTTCCATATTTTAAGTAAAGATTAACTTCATTGTCTAAGTTAATTGAACAAAAGAATATAAGGTGGAAGTAAAAGATGGCAATTTTGGGTTATCAATTTTTCTATGTGGTTCTTATTACGTGCTGAAAAATATTGGGGTCAGAAGTTTGGATAATTGTTTTCCAAAAATTATAAATTTTTTAACCTGATTTTAACGTGTTTGCGGGCAGCTACAAACAGCGATGAAGGAAAATCTGTTTGCTGACAGTCAGAAGGCTTCTTGTCTAGGGTTATCTTGAGAATGTTTTGCATATATATTAATTGTTACAAAGTATCCACTCCAAGAGTCCAGTTTGTATTTTACAGTACACCTTTCAGAAGTCAATCATCTCCATATAATCTATGATAGGAGGAAATGGCACTTCATTTCAGATAATAATTCAATTGTTACTGTCAGCAGGTAAATAATCTTTATATTGGGACCACCCAGAAAAATAATAGGTTGTGACACAATATGCATAATAAGGAAGTTTTTATGCACATTTGTTAGTAAAATTGCAGATTTGTACATTTTATAGTAAAAGCCTTATACAGAACTTATATAATACAACATTGAAAAAATTCAAATGAACAAATTTTTGGTCTGTTCGGTTTGGAGATGGGATGTTCTCTTCTTAACATATTACTCCATACTCGTTCTTTCTCAGACAAATCCTCAGTGAGCTGTCAAATGGACTAAAGGTGAATCAAATGAACATGAAATTGACAACAACAAAAAAATAACAATAAAAAGTAAAAACCAAAACAAAAACAAAAAGATTTTAAAGTGTTAAATAGATCTCATCATTAACATGACCCTACATTTAGGAAAAGGACAAACTGTGTATTATATTATGTTCAGTAGAATATATGTACCGTACGTAATTTAATATTATCTTAAGAGATATCACAAAATGTCATATGCATAAAAAGTATTAATACATACATCTTAAAGGCTAGTGCATATGTCTGTCATCAAGAGGTTTCAGGTTGACCATCATTTTGTACTTTCTCTGATTTCTTGAAATCTAACATGACAACTTTTTGTTTGATCTAAGGGGCCATTCCATAGGATGACAGATCTGATGATCTTTGTCTGTTTCTTAGGACTACTTCCTAGTGGTGGGTATAGTTATGACTATGTTTAAGGCTGTCCTTGATTCTGTTCATTCAGAGGATGGTGAGGTCTGTAATGATGACTCTAATAATTTGATTTTATCTTTTTATCCTCTTTTCGACTACAAGAATGGTGGATAAACAAAGGAATAAATGGAAAGACGATTGAAAAACAGAATATTGAGGACATTTTGTATAGCATTATGGTTGTAATCTAAGGAATCTGAAATTAATTAGGGACAAATTTGTACGATACTGTTAGGAAGGCTTTTACAATCATTTCTAATTCTTTTGATTTGTAACAAAATCTAGAGCCAAGAAAAAATGATATTATTTACTGTTTACTTGTCATTTTGTGTTTAGAATGATATGATGATTTCTTTATATCTGTATTTTCATCCAGATGGTAAAGTTTTAATGAGGATAGAGTTCAAAATAGAAATTCTCCTGGAAACCTCTTGATCCTATATTTTATTTTATGAAATATTTTTAGCTCACCTGTCCTAAAAGGACATAGAGGGTTAACTTCAGTTTTTTGCTTGTTTCTCAAAAAACAAAAGCATTTAGAACAAAATTGTCGGGGTAAAAATGTTCATCAGGTCAATATCTACCTGCTATGATATTTTCAGATGAAACGGTCAACCCTTTGTTAGGTTATTGCCCCTGAATTAATAATTTTCAAGAAATTTTGTGGTTTTAAGTTGTTATCTTGAATATTATTATAGATAAAGATAAACTGTAAACAGCAAAAATGTTCAGCAAAGTAAGATCTACAAATAAGTCATCATGACCAAAATCGTCAATTGCATCCTTATAGGAGTTATTGCCCTTTAAAGATTATTTACATGGAAACATAAAATAATGGTCTGACTTATTGTCACAGAAGTTTAGAGCATAACTTGAAATAAATTAAATGGTAGCTGTACAAGTAAAATGGAGGGTCAGGGGTCAAGGTCATTGAAAAAGTCCATAGCAACCAATGAAAAAGTCCCTCGCAACCATATATATTTGAGTGAAGGACATTATAATTTACCTGT
This sequence comes from Mytilisepta virgata, assembly GCA_028015205.1. Classification (NCBI taxonomy): domain Eukaryota; kingdom Metazoa; phylum Mollusca; class Bivalvia; order Mytilida; family Mytilidae; genus Mytilisepta; species Mytilisepta virgata. The sequence continues at coordinate 23,701,089 of CM051515.1, forward strand.
ACAAGTCAAAAAGAAGGGTCAAGAGGGTCTCTAGCAACCATATCTATTTGGGTCAGGATACTATATTTTAGCTGTACAGGTCTATGTTAAGGAGAAAATTGGGACGGTATACATTAATTAGCAAAAATAATCATTGATGCAAGACCTGTACAAAATATAACAGGTGAGCGATTCAGACTCTTGTTTTCATCTTGCTGTTCATGAGGTTGTTACCATTATACCACAACTCATCATAAATTATGATTTTTCTTTGGTCCCAATAGTGACAGAATTCATGTTATAAATGATTTTCTAGTGGCTACAGCAGCATTACCCATGGTAAATACCTTTATTGGATAACCCAAATAGTAAGTAAAACCTGACATTGTCATATGCCATTGACCTCATTTTCATGATTTATTTGTAAGGTTCAGTTATCAGAACTCAGTATGACAAATAAACATTATTTAGAATGTAGATTCTTAATAGTAGTATCCATCTGAAATATGTCATATGTCCTTGACCTCTTTCTCATGCTCTTGTGGTCTGGATACGTGTTCAATTTCAGGATGTTCCTCAGTTACAGTAAATGTTAATAGTTTGACCAAGTTCTCTCTGACTTGCGACATAGTTTTGTGTCAAAAATTACTTATACAGACAAGAATTTTTTGGATTAAAGTCTTGTTTCAAAGGAAGTGCCCCATGTAGACATTTCCAAGTCAAACCCTAAAATAAGTTGTATTTTTAGACTTGGTTGAGTTTTCTTAAATTTCCCTCTGGATATAATCCTAAAACTTCCGTCCCCAAACTTTTATGCTGTTTCAAAATGGTCAGATTGCCATTACATTTTCAACAAATTATTAAGACAATTATGGCTGAATGGACTAAAATACCAAGGCTTCTATTCAGAATGGGTGTATTTGGATTGTATTTTTTTTAAAAATCAGGTAAAATTTATACTTGGTTATAGTACTAAAACAGGGTAGTGCTCTTCATTTTTGTAGAAAAACATGTCTTTGGAAATCTTAAACCCCACTGTGGAATTTTTAATAAACTCTAAATAGTATTCAGTATATAAGTCAAATGTCACATATATTATTCGTAACAAAAATGTGACAAAATTTAGAATTGGTAGCCTATTGTTGTGTATTAACATTTGAATAAAAGTTTCTGGATATAAGAATGTGTTATCTGTGCCTAGGCATGCTTCAAACGTGATTTTGAGGTCCCGTCGAATTATTTTGTATTCATAATCCCGATTACAATCGGCTTTTGTTGTGTAAATTTTCGCAAGTTGGCATGAGGACAATTTGTTTATTTTTATAAATATAATGCATGGAGAGTCTATTACGATTTATTATTCTGCGGAATTTTATAAACCTGATTATTTTTCAATTTCCCATACTGAAAGGCACTTGCGTTTTAAAATACCATTGATATTCACGGTGCACTGGTTGGAAGCTTCTTATCCTTATATTTGAATGCAATACAATAAAGCAAATTCTAATTTGTTTTCACACTTTAGAAATGTTTTCGTCAAAACCCAACATTGTTACGAGAGACTTGTTGTTCATTTATTTCTACAAATTAAATTTAGCTTAAATTCTGTTAAATGAATACTCTATTTACTGACGGAGCCATTGTGAGAAGCCTACTGAGAACTTCTATTGTTGACAAAATCGTCCGTGTTCCAACGTAACGTAAGCATAGAAATTAAAACATGCTTTATTAAAGGTGTTCTAAAAAGATTTCGATTCCATCCCATAAAAATTTTATCAGATATTAAAAATGCAGTGAACAATGAGATTTAATTATGTTCAGTGTACAGTTGTTGTTTCTGAGTGGACAAAAGCCGAACTTAATTGACCTAGACTTTATAACTCTGATCTTCAGCTCAAATAGATAATAAAAGAAAAAGCTTTTATCTAAAAATTCAGGTATTGTATTTAATCAACACTTCGACTCAGCATCCAAATATTAATTAAATTCCAACAAACACTATTAAACAATTTCATTACAAAGACTCCATCTAATAGCCGTCAATTGTATTGTTTTCTGTATTTCATAGATACTTCCGAAAATCGGGCCTAAGCTTAGAGATAAATTAAAATATCCATCGATCATAACACGAATAGAAATTAATTTGTTGATTAGGATGTTTCTAAGTATTACAAGTTTTCTGTTTTATCTGCGTATTGTTCTCCGACACACTGTTTGTTCAGACGAGAACAAATACTGTGGTGCACCTAATCGGTAGAATTAAAGTAAACCTACGATAATGTGATTTTATTATTAACATTTATTAAGGGTATTGTTCCGAGAAGAACAATTGATGAGAATTATAATCTCAGTACAAAAGTGATTGTGTACCCAGGTACACATAAAGCTGGCGATGATTGTGGGAATTTTAATTGAAAAACGTGAGACACAATGCATGAAGTATCTGGTGCTCAATGGTGTACTTGGTACCGAGATCAGTATAAAACCATTGTTATATCTATCTATATTGTCAAAAAATGAAAGGACTAAACACAAGGGGAATATCTATAGTTTGTCAAAAAATTGATTATATGATGTTACTAATATAAGTAATGAAAAAAAAAATAGAAAAGACCCATTGACCAATATCCAGAATCATTGATAGTATCGATAAAGAAAGGGAAAACATAACACAGAAAAAAAAAATTCAATTCAGACCCAACCATAACTGAAATTGAACTATGTAAGGGTATGAGTTAGTGGAAACATTAACTTGGCTTGTATCCATTTTCAGAAAAACATTGATATTTTGATATATTATAGTTTTGGCATAAATATGGCTGAAAGTTGTTGACCAAACTTGTTTACAAAACCTGTCATTTTCACATAGTGTTTAGAACTATAACAATATAATTTATGCTTTCAGGTAAATTATGGTTTGATCTTCATACAAAAATGTCATCACAACTTTTTATTTGTGTATATGTCCTTCTATTCCTGTCTCTTTGAAACATTCATTTTGTCCAGTCTCTTTGCAGTTTCCTTTTATGGAAAAAGGAGCTGATAGCTGTATAAGCATTTAACAAGATTGTTGTCTTAATAATAGAAAACTAGGTAATCAGTTGTAAAAAAACTTGATGGCAAACTTAAATTTGAATGGATATATAAATTGAAGCCCAAATAGATTTTCAAAACTTCTTTTTTAGCTCACCTGGCCAAAGGCCATGTGAGTTTTTGCCATCACTTGGCGTCCGTCGTCCGTCGTCCGTCCGTCGTCCGTCCGTCGTCCGTAAACTTTCACATATTGATCATCTCCTCTAAAACCAATGGAGCAAATTTAACCAAACTTTACAGGAATGATGTATGGAAGGTCCTTTACTAAGATTGCCGAAATTTTTCCGATCCGCTAAAAAACATGGCTGCCAGAGCAGGTCATAGTTTAACATTGGACCGTATGGGAAAACATGTTAAAGTTCATCTCCTCTGAAACTACTTGAGCAAATTTAACCAAACTTTACAGGAATGATGTATGGAAGGTCCTTTACTGAGATTGCCGAAATTTTTACGATCCGCCAAAAAACATGGGTGCCAGAGCAGGACATAGTTTAACATTGGACCCTATGGGAAAACATGTTAAAAGTTTATCTCCTCTGAAACTACTTGAGCAAATTTAACCAAACTTTACAGGAGTGATGTATGGAAGGTCCTTTACTAAGATTGCCGAAATTTTTTCGATCCGCCAAAAAACATGGCTGCCAGAGCAGGTCATAGTTTAACATTGGACCCTATGGGAAAACATGTTAAGGTTTATCTCTTCTGAAACTACTTGAGCAAATTTAACCAAACTTTACAGGAATGATGTATGGAAGGTCCTTTACTAAGATTGCCGAAATTTTTCCGTTCCGCCAAAAAACATGGCTGCCAGAGCAGGACATAGTTTAACATTAGACCCTATGGGAAAACATGTTAAAGTTCATCTCCTCTGAAACTACTTGAGCAAATTTAACCAAACTTTACAGGAGTGATGTATGGAAGGTCCTTTACTAAGATTGCCGAAATTTTTCCGATCCGCCAAAAAACATGGCTGCCAGAGCAGGTCATAGTTTAACATTGGACCCTATGGGAAAACATGTTAAAGTTCATCTCCTCTGAAACTACTTGAGCAAATTTAACCAAACTTTACAGGAATGATGTATGGAAGGTCGTTTACTAAGAGTGCCGAAATTTTTCCGATCCGCCAAAAAACATGGCTGCCAGAGCAGGACATAGTTTAATATTGGACCCTATGGGAAAACATGTTAAAGTTCATCTCCTCTGAAACTACTTGAGCAAATTTAACCAAACTTTACAGGAATGATGTATGGAAGGTCCTTTACTAAGATTGCCGAAATTTTTTCGATCCGCCAAAAAACATGGCTGCCAGAGCAGGTCATAGTTTAACATTGGACCCTATGGGAAAACATGTTAAAGTTTATCTCCTCTGAAACTACTTGAGCAAATTTAACCAAACTTTACAGGAGTGATGTATGGAAGGTCCTATACTAAGATTGCCGAAATTTTTCCGATCCGCCAAAAAACATGCTGCCAGAGCAGGACATAGTTTAACATTGGACCCTATGGGAAAATATGTTAAAGTTCATCTTCTCTGAAACTACTTGAGCAAATTTAACCAAACTTTACAGGAATGATGTATGGAAGGTCCTTTACTAAGACTGATGAAATTTTTCCGATCCGCCAAAAAAAATGGCTGCCAGAGCAGGACATAGTTTAACATTGGACCCTATGGGAAAACTGTTAGGGTGAACCAACAATCAGTTTTCCATAGCCTTAGATATATAAACTTTACCAAGTTATGTAGTAGCTTGAATAGTAATTTGGAGTATTGTATGGTTATTTTGAGTGGTGTGTAAAATCCAGGGTATGAATACTTATAAATAATCACTTTTCTTCTGTCTCAATGACATCTACATAGAAAAAGCAGAACGAATGAAAAATAATGACAAGTTTCTTAAATATTTAAGATTTTTAATGCGATGAATCGTTCAATTTTAAAACTAATGCTGAGTAAATTGTCGAATAAAATTTTCTGAAATATTTTTCAAATAGATCTTGATACAGAACTTGCTTTTTATTTAACAAGAATTCAACTTATGAAAGAGAAGTTTTTGAAATATGCATAAAGGATATATTAAAAAGGTATTCAGGTTAAATTTTTGAGAACAAATATCTGTACAAATACTCGAAACAACCGGACAAACTAAAGTTCCATTCATACACATTAAGAGATCAAATTCAATTTACTATCAAACTTTATGTTAACATAAAGTTGCTTTAAGTATAAATGTGCTGTATGTTTGAATATTTTACATTTAGTAGAGAAATCTTTATACGAAATGTTTCTTGTGCAACATCAAGTTCAGTGGTAAAATTGACATTACATGCAAGTATTGTTTCATGTATGTAAAATTTGCTTGTTCTTTTGATCTATTTACCAAATAAACATATTCAACAGATCTTGTTCTATCATTAAGCAAAACATTCAAATTAAAGCTACAGTGTTTTCTCTGGGCATTCAAAGGAGGGAGGGAGGTGGGGGTCAATTTGGCCCAACACATCTTGGAGTCATAACTTTTGAGAGTCAATTTGTACAAAATTCATACATAAAACTTTCAGAAAAGTGTGTTCACTTTAACCCAGTCTGTTGCTATTTGGGGTTCATTTGTAAAGTTATTGTGCTGATGGTGGAAAAAACATGGAGACTATTCTACAAAGGACCAAACTAGGGGATGGAGAGCACTTTATAAACTAACATGGGTACTGTGGTGCTTCTTGGGTCATATTAAGCTCTCTTGGTACAGCCGTTCATTACAGGAATGATCTTTTGGAGGTCCTTACTCATTTCAGTCGGATCAAAAAAAAAAACATGGCCACCAGCAAGGAACATAGTTTAACATTGGAACCTATGGGAAAAACATATTTTGATCATAGGCTCTGAAGCTATTGAAGCAAATTGAATCAAACTGTACTTGAATGATGCGTGGAAGGTTCTTAACAAAGATTGCTCATTTCGTTCCAATTCAACAACACGCATAACCACCAACGAGGAACGTGGTTTAACATTGGACCCGATGGGACAAACATATTTTGATCATCTCCTCTGAAACTATTGAAGCATATTTAACCAAACTGTTCTGGAATGATGTATGGAAGGTCCTTTAGAGGCATTGCTCATTTCGTTTGAATGTGACAAACATTATGGCTGACAGCAGGAACATAGTTTAACATACATGCCTATGGGAAAAAACATTTTGATCATCTCTAAAACTATAATAGCAAATTGAACCAAGTGGGGAAATACTTTTAACTTTGGACCGTATGAGAAAAATATATTTTGTTCATCTGCTCTGAAACTTTTGAAGCAAATTCAACCAAAGAATTAATGGAAGTTTGTAGAAGTATTTTGTCAGGTGAGCGATACAGGCTCAGCCCACTGAGCCTCTAGTTTCACTCTTACAAATTGGTCACCTGAGGCTGTAAGATCATATCAAGCTGAAATTAACCCAACTCATTATTGACCAGTTTAACATTTTTCACCAGGTACTCTAGGCTTTCTCCACATATGTCGATACATTTCTGTTCACTTTCTCAATGTATTTACATATAGTCACTATTTTGTGTTGCCTGTACGCGGGAAAGGTAATTCCCATATGTTTAGGCTTTACTACAATTTTATATATTTTAAATTACAGTCAGGTATGCCTTAAAAATACATGGTCCAAACTTTCAGAAACAAAACTTGCCCATATCCAACAGCATCCTGTTTAAAAAAAAAAAATGAATCACTTACAAAAAACAGAGAAACTCTGTTCTGGGAGGACATTTTGAGGCATTTAGCATTGGAGAAAAAGGAAATAATTAAATGAAATGGGGGCAATAACAGAATTACTGACAATTTTAGATCCTTGAAAAATAAGTTACAGTTAATGAGACGCACAATAAGCTTTCAAAGTTTTCAAATTAGTTTATATAATTTAAATAATTTAGTTTATACTGTAAATAAATTAACCGTTGTACTTTGAACACAATTTAAATTAGGCAGGTTATACTATATAGTGTCATTATACTTTATATAAACTGGGGTTATGCCAAAAAGTAAAAGACGCATTCATTGTGTGAAGTAGATGAAATGAAAGACAATATACAATTGATTCCTATGTAATTTGCTCCTTATATAAATGGTACTTAAACTGCCATTGTGGAGGATAGCGCTGAGAGGGCTTTGATATAAATTAGTAACTTTGTTGTTGGTGAAAGTAGCACTGTTTTGACTGAGTTGCTTGTGTACATTGCAGCTGGGGAAAAATCTTTTTACAATTAAATGAAGAAATGAATATTAGTGAGAGTGTTGTGATGGAAATATATGTATGTATATATATCATATTTGTTGACAAGGATTGTAAGTTAATTGTGGTCTCTGGCTTTCTCTATCAATAAAAACTAGCTGTCACATTATAGCAATTTCATAACTACTCTTCAAGCTTTCAGGCAAAATAACCTAGATTTTATGCTTGAGTGACACCATTTAAGTGTAGCATTTAAGTATGGATTTCAGAAATTCGTTAATTTTTTAGGAATACCAATTAATATGAGCAGGATATAAACTTAACTAAATTTTGGATATTTAAAATAATTTCAGTAATAATAGATGGCAGTTCTGTGTATTGATTGATTGATTGATTAAATATTGTTTTACGCCGAGTTGGCGATATTTCAGCCAATATTACGGCGAGAACTTATCTAAACGGAGCTGGTTTCTGTGTTTTGAGAAATAGGGCATCTATGTTTAACAGACACATTCTTTAGTTTTTACATGTTTTATTTTTGGAGCAGGTTTTATGTTTAAGTCTTAGGTCTTGTAATTAGGTTGTTTTAATTTGTCATTTTTGTCAATGAAGACGCTTTTAACAAAAATTCTTCAATTATTTGACCCAAATTTTAAAAGTTGAACACGTTTTTAACCTTCTTTTCTTGATCACTTGATCAGACAATTGAATTTTGTCATGTAACAAATATCTGTATCAGCTGACTCCTTGGCAACCTCCTTAAATCCTGAGTCAGTAATTGTTTTTAGATCTTGAGAACATACTAAAACAATGAACATAAATTAACCATTGTAATTTCTTTTTAATTCTTAAACAACAGATGCTTTTGTATAAAGAAAAAAAAAATTTAAAAATAAATATAAATAATCGTGCAAACAATGTTCTGTGTTGATAACAATGACTTTTTTGCTTCGTATATATTGAAAAAAAAAAAACATTTCCCCAACAAAAGAAGAAATTGTTAAAACTATTTGTATAAGCCTGATGTGTTAGTTGTTCACAAGAAATAATCCATTCAGGTCGCGGTCAGACAATAACCAACAATTGTTTGGTTGTACAATACAGTATTGTCACTCTGCACTCTGCAGCAGCTAAACAAGAACCATAACTCTTGTTTAGTTTAGCTAATGAATTTGTTGTATGTGTTTTAGGAAAGATGTTTGTTCGTGATATAAGATGTCAGTCTTTAAGTATGATGTAAGTGAAGCATGTTTTAGATATGTTTGAGAATTTTAATTGGTAGAATTTATTTAATTGATTAATTTTGAAGTTCCGTTAGATATAAGAATTCCTAGAAATATTTTCTTTGAAGTCATTTTGCTTGGAATGGAATTGTTTAATGTATCTTCAAAATGTATAGATTTCATATTTTCACTGTTACACATATTGGTAATCTTTAGGCAGCTAGAAAATTAATAATATGAGTAAAAAGTTTACTTTTTGCACGAAAATAAATATGTAATCTTTAAAAATGATTAGAGATTCAGAGATTTTGTTATTTGATTGAGAGAAAAAAAAAGTTTTCATATTACTTTGAAAAGTGTTCTTATTGTTTATTTAAAGGTAAATAGTAATTATAGTGATATTTTACAAATTTTCCAAAAAAATCTTGGTTTTTTTCATACTCTGTGGTTTGTACTTCCCTCAGTTATCTTAAACAATTTTTTTTATCTGCAAATTATACATATGTTGTTTATTTAATACAAGTTTAATATAATGATATTGGAAAATTAGTATAAAGCGCATTGAGCAGGTGCAGGGGACAAGTGCTCTTAGTGGGCGTCAACGTTTGTAAACATTATAGCATCACAAAGCAATTGCGTAACAGATAGAATGTATATGATGTGACAATTTGTGGTTGTTGATTATACATGTTTTTTGCTTCTGATTTGTCAGTTATTCAACTAATTAACTACCGTATTTTCCTGCCTAGAGGTCGAGACTTTTTTACTTTAAAATGACCATTTTACCATTATAAGTCTATGGAGAAAGTATCAATTAGACCTATAGTCCACATAGACTTATAGTCCAGAAAATACAGTAATTCTTTATGTCAGAAAAATGTCTTCAGACTTGTTAATTATTTTAAGTACAACTGACAATTATTTTTTAGAAAAGAGACATTTTTTTTAGATATTCTGATATTGTTCTATTTAGGTTGCGAAAAAATTTAAGATAAAGGATAAAATATCAGATATTTATGTTAATTACTTAATTTACTTATTTAATATACCAGGAAAATGGCTTTTATTAAACCTTATATAGGGTCAGTCTCTTGTCATTTAGTGTTTCTAGCCAAAATATTTAATAAGATGCATTTCATTGAATCCCTGAAATTTCATTAGCTGAAAAGAATCATGTGGCCACAACACTTACAAGGTTACAAAGTCTTGTAGGAATTTAATTTAAAAATCTCAACAAAATAATAAGAAATACATGAAAATTTTAACCTAAAATTGCGGTGAGATGTAATTCTGAGAATCAAATGCTTCATTTAGTAGTTTCATAGGGTATTAAAAGAGCCGATCATTGACGTAATTTTAGTATGGTGCTTCATTTAAAATGTACTTCGGTCAACAATTTTACACTCCAATGAAACTACAAGAAGAAGCATTCAATTCATAAAAGAAAGAGGAATATAAAAAAAACAATAGCTATGGTATTGTCATGATTTGGCTGTAATACAGGCATTCTTAGGTTAAACATTTCCATAAAAAAAAGCGAGAGATCCAAATAAGTATGTGATGGCTTGTGCAATAGTATTTTTCCATTTCTTCATTTAGATGCAAACATTTGTAAGTGTTTTTAAAACAATACTTCTATTGTTAATTGTTTGCTTCCTGTGACAAACTGCCACATGTGTGCTAAAATTATCTACATGCAATACTACACGTAATCGTACCGTCGGAAATCATGACTTAAACATTAAACTTGATATTATCTTATGAATGAAAGAAAGAAAAAAGATATAAGCAGTGTTTTGAGTTTAAAGAGAATTTTCACATCTGTGTTCAGGATTTTTTAATGTAATAGAATTACAACTAATATATCTTAGTAGAAAAAGAAGAAGGAAAAAAGACGATATACATTTATCGAAGAATACTAATCTGAATTCTGTCATACATCAAGGCATAAAAAAGAGAAGAGATACGCCATAAATATGTCTAGTAATTTAGTTTATTTCAAAATTGTATAATGCGCCTTGACTGATTGAACAATAAATTCATCGCAGCGTAAAAACCTAACGGATCATATAGTGGCTTGAGTTGGCATCAGATACAATGCTTATAAATCAGAAGAGAAATACAGACCCTAAACAATAGAGGCAATGCAAAATATCTGCATGACCGATTTGTGTATCGGAATTCTAGCGAACGTGATTTGAGATATTTTTATTTGTGATGATGAATCAATCAGTTTGTATTGTTATTCATACAATTTACTAATTTCATTTACATTTATCTCCGTGATTTGTCGCCATTTTTCACACTCCGCCACTTTAGACTTTGGGTTTTTTGTGTACTGAGACGCAATTGCATCACAACTGCGGTATTGAAGATGATATATGTAAATTTTCTCTTTTGTATTCAAAATGAGCCCAATCACATATGAAGTCATCTCTGTTTTTTAACGTTATTGTTCAGCCTGGCTGATATATGATAGCTCTATATTAGTAAAAGGTCTGATCTATACGTTTTAATATTAAACATCTATGATTGTTGAATTGCTCGGTAGAACCATTTAGCCGTGATTTAAGGTCTTGTAACCATTATCACTTTGTCGTTCTGTTAAAAGATAACAATACGCCTCTGTGCCAGTATTTTTCGTTTCACTGTTTGGTCATGACATTATTAACAGTCCAATTGTAAGGCAAATGTCCCAAAATTTTTAGAAAACCATAACTTAACATAATTAACTGTCATTTTATTTATTGAATGGTATAATTAATGATAAATACCACCTTAACCCTGCCCTTGTATGTTATATCTCATTTGTATTATTTCATGGGTTTGGAAAAAAAATATTTGAATTGTTTTGTGCATTGTGCTATATGACGATGGACGAAGAAATAAATTATCTTGTTTGTTTCTTTCAATCGCTATAATGTAATCTGAGAATTGTAGTGTTAGGATAAAATAAATTGGCCATTCACCGAAAGCCAAATCAAACTTTAGCTTTTAAAACCAATCGTATTCACATGTTAATATATCTACACGATTTTTAAGTGGTTAACTGAAAATCTGGTCAATTAGTATTATATCTAGTAATATTTATAGGTCTGTCCTTAGATCACAAGTTTGAGAAAACAATAGCCATTACGACATAAGTCTTCTTGAACTGTTAAAGGCTCGACAGTGATATTTACTTAAAGGGTCGCTCTTCTATCATTGACCTGAGGGTGTTTACACAATATTGAACAACTGACTGTTGAAGACCGACTCGGGTGTATTGTAGGGCGGAGATCCAAAGAAAATTTGTATATGACACTTGTGCCGGTCTTTAATTAGTTACGAAAAAAGATGATCGTTCTAGTTTAGCGTAAAATGAGATATGATGTTCACAACACTAACAATGAAGTGGAATTTACTTTCAACCATGGGTATGATTTTTTCTTTTAATAATTTAATATCTGGTACATTACGGTATTGTTCAGTTCATTTTTATTGATTTAGTTTTATGCTTTATCTCTAAATCCGTCTATAACGTGGAAAGCCTATTCAGATGTTTAACTTTTGTCAATATATCAGCAGAGAATAGCCCTATTGTTATCAACTCATTTCTTACAAATTTATTTTATTGAATAAAGTGATAAGACTAATTTAAAGTAAATGATTTGGATTTGTTGTTCGGGCAGACTGACAAAGAATTGATCTTGTAAAATTGGAAAATTGATATATTTTCTTACACTTCACATTTCGATACAGTGATTATTGTACATGTCTTTCGTGTGTTTGGGGATGAAATTTATCAAGAGAACACGGGTAGGACAAATTTTTTTCATTTAAAGATTTCATATCTTTTTAATTTAATTTCTTTAAATTGAATTGACAATTTAAATATTTTATGCCACTTTGAATATTAATATGTAAAAATCCTTAAATTAATGTATATATGAATTCTCTTGTAGCATTTTTGAAATTGTCATTTAAACTTTCGCTTTTGTCCATTGTGCTTTTAGTTAAGTTTACACATATTAACCGACACTTTAAAAAAGCAGTTTAAAAGTCTACTTCTCTTTAAGAAGTTAAAAGCTTAATTCATATGAAATTATATATATAGATATATATCTATTTATTGAATATTTTCTATTTTTCACTGTAACATCTTGCTGACTTTTACCTAATTTTTAACTTAAATGTATTGCATACCGTAGATTTTTATCAATATTAGAAATTTACTATTTACTATTGAAAATTTTGCAGTTATAATTTTTTTTAAAACAAAATTCCAATGTTATGGTGATATCAGAAAGCGTCACACACTTGTTTTTTTAATTAAAAAAGTAGCACTGGAAGTCAGATTTTTGAAATTTGAAATTGAACTTAACACGTGTTTTAAAACCTCAAATTTGATTTTATATAGAATTTTACTAGCATTTCAAAACTGTTGCATATTTATTTGCATTCCTGCCCATTAAGTGCTGCAGTCAGAAGGGAATATGCAGTCAGCGTACATTAAATTTTTAATTGGATCTGAAGCATCTTATGGATTAAGATTTTTGTTCACAGTAGATGCACACAGAACCAGTATAAGAGAATTAAACAATAGCATGATTTGTAAGTTTCATCTGAGCATTAAAAATTCATATTAAGTTAAGAAGAAAAATGAGACTTTTACAAATGTATGGATCTGAATCCTTTTTTTAATTTAATACACTGTAAAAAAATTGTCACCAATTGTGTGTCAAAAGGACATTTTAATGTATGTTTTTCTTTTTACTGTCTAAATCTTTTTTTTTCCAGTTTTTTCTCATTTCACAAATGATACTGCTGTATGGTATAACTAATGTGAAAATGTGATACATGTAACTATGGAACCATATCTGTCTAAGTTATTTATACTTCTTTTTGTTACAAAGGGATCTTAATTTGCAATCTTTTAAGAGCGTAAGACAAATTTTTTCATATTATTTCTTATATGATTGATAGTTATTGATAACTCCAGTTACACATTAAGCCTGAGTTTCAAACCTCCTCTTCTACTCTTTTTAAATATTATTTCAAACTGAAATCATTTAACTCGTAAATTATCATTTTTTGTTATAAATTTAAAGGTTTAATTTGACCTCTTTGATGATCTATTGATGTCATCTATTTTTCTAAATGTAAAGTTCATTTAACTTACACTAAAATATATATTAAAAACAACATTTTTTAGTGATTTTCCCATATTTTTTTACACCCACCCTTCAGTTTTTATTGACATATTTGGACATGTACTATAAAAAACCAAATGATTGCTTCATAGCAATTTTGAAAAGAAAGAAGTCAAATTGTTTCTAGCTACTCAAAATTTTGATGCAATGAAACCTTAAAAACACAATATTTTCTTAATGAACAGCTTCTGTTTTGTACTAGCAATATAGACAAACAAGGCATCTTCAAAATTGTAACAAAATGCGAACAAGTCGATCTGTCAACACACTTTAGGAGGTGAATCAAACAGTTGGAAGTTTTCTACTCACACTTTCATTGAAAAGTCTTAATGATCAGCTCACCAGAATCAAAGGGCAATGTGAGTGTCCATTGTCAACATACAGTTTATTAGAAACCCCAGTTAAAGTCTTGTATTGTCCTCTTTGAAAATGATATCTGATAGCTCATTGGAGATTCTAGATAAAGAAAACTGACAAAAAATAAAAAAGGAGAATTTTTGTCTTTTACCACATAGGTGTTGCAGGTATGGTTCTTATATAGTCTTCTTTCAAACATTATCTACAGATCTGCATGCTGAATAGTAGGTAAAACTAGTTATAAAAAATATTGGAAAAAAGTTAAGGTCTAAAATATGTTGGACAATTTTAACAAAATTTTGGAGATCTGAATTTTTTTCAAAATATTATCTGATGAATTTATTCAGCAGCTAAGATAAAAAAAAATATACTAAAATAACTAGAAAATGTTTCTGCAATTTGAACTAAATGGTCCTCATTCTCTTCAATGAAATCAAATGACGTAATTTTCAAAAGATGGCCACCATTGCTATGAATGGAAGATAGAGATTATTGAAATCTCTTTGCCTTCTTGAATCAGCAAATTTTGCAGAAATAACCAACTTCATATATATAGTCCCATAGTCTAATTCTTCTTTAAGGTATTTGGAGTTGATTATTGTAGAAAATAAACTTTCATGGTCATCTTTTGGCCTTTTCAAGCATTCTATTCTGGTTCAGTGGAGAATTTGTCAATCAAAAATTTCCACTAAAGTGTAATTTGAATATAATAAGTTTGAAAAAATGTTTAGGAATCTTATGGTTGCTGATAGCAAATACGGCTATGTCCTGGGAAACCCCTCCATAAAGTCTGTTAAAAAGTGTGGGATGTGGTTTCATTAATCTACAAAATATAATTGTACTATGTTCTTCTCTTGTAATGTCAATCCTGAGTATGTGTTCCAGTATTTTCAAATTACAACGTTCCAGAGTGAGATGGTCAAGTAATGTATGGCAGAATAGCTTTATAAAAAAAAAATTGTCAGTGGAGAAATGGCTTTGAAAATCTTCAGTAAACTGAGATTTATTTTCAGCAAAAATGTAGGAAATGGTATCAGTAATCTACAAAATATTATTACATTTAAAAACACAAGTAAATACATTAATTTACAAAGTTTTGTATCCTGGAGACTAATTGCATACATAGGATGGCTGTGACCACATCCTTAAGTTGAAATATTGTTTTTGAAGTTTGGGATAATGGAATTTTTTGAAGCTCAAATATGATGCAATAAAATTTGGAAAAAAAAAAAAAACCAAAAATGTTAGAAATTAGAAATATTTATCAAACATACAGAATAAAAATTGATCAGACCTACAAAATAAAACAAAACTGCCAGGAGTTCCATACAAATTGTGTAAAGATTTTTCATTATTGTTCACAATGAGACCGCAAGAGTTTTCCTATCTTTATCCAAAGTTCCTTTAGTGAAATGTTCAGGATATGTATGGCAGAATACGTTATTAAAAGGTTGAGAAATTTCACAATTGGCTTTACTAATCTATGAGGAGATGATATGTTGTGTCCATTAATAACACCTTTTAGTGGATCATTAATACTTGCATTTAACATCATTTAATTGTGTGAAATTGTGGTAAAAAACAAAACATGAAAGAAAATTTATGTACAGACCATCTGTATATATCAAAAGGCATACACAAATCTGATATAGTACATAAAATATTATATCTCATCTGAGTGTTATGTTTCACACCTAGGGAGAGTCAATTCTTTTATGTTATGTGTGATATTATCTGATTTATATTGGGAAAATGTCCACTCAGAAATCAAATCGACCATTACCAGAACCATGAAAACAGGTTTCCAGCACAAGACTTTGTTGTCCCTCCTACTGGTTCCCTGTATGAAATTTCTTTGTACAATTATCAGTAGACAAGATCTTACACTCCATGGTTTCTGTGGTAAATTCTTGGGCCATTTAGAACTCAACAGGACATCTTTCTAACTCTATCAAAATCTCATGATTTAAAATGAAAATGAATCTTTTATCTTGAACATAAGTAATTTTGGGTTGTTTTATCAAAAATTTTTGTTGACTCTTTTATTTTGTTTTTATCTAAGGAATTTTGACAGTATGAATAACTAGGAAATGTATTTTGTGTTTAGATCCACCTTCCCTAATGACAGTTCTAAGTGGCCTATTATGTCAAAATTTGTACAGGATGTTAGAAAATTTGTATGAAGAAAACTTTGTTTTATTAAACAAAATTGTGGAATTATGATTTTTGGTTTGCAGTAAAATTACAGAAATTCAATAATGAACATCTATATGCATGGGACATGATATATTTTCATATTTTTTATTAAAGATAAAAGGAAATTCCAGTTTCGTCCAAATTTACATGTTCGTTTTTTACTTCCTGAAAGGGTATATATCTATAAAAAAAAAATATAAGCAGATTTTCTGACTGCACCAAACAATGATGAAGGGAAGTCTGGTTTGCAGTCAATTTGACAGCTTATTTTTGGCATCCTTTTTACAGACGTTGGGAAAATTTGTTTTCTTACATGGAATAGTGACAGAATTATCCCTTATCATCTTTGTGCAGTTATTTGAAGTGAAGTAGTCCTGTCACTGTTGTAATCGTTATGTAACTCAATCATTAGTTATTAATCAGAAGCGATATGGATCATTAATAATTAGTTAATGTGTTGACAGACTTGCCAGTCAAGTTATCAACAGGCGGCAAGGGAGATAATCAATGATCAGTAGATAATCATGTTTGATTAATTTAATAATCCCCATAACTGTCTTATCCTTTTTAGCTTTTAGAGAGGTTGAAAGATTGACTTTTATCTCCTTTAGCTTTTTGAAGAAAAAAATTTAGTTTGCTTTTGTATTGGCATAAAGCATTTAATGGTGTTTCTGACATTTGAATATTTTATCTTTTTTCATGTGATAAGTTAATATCTTCTTTAATTTCTATCTTTCATCCAGTTTTTGTCTTAATAGTTAGGATGCAGTTCACAGAATTAACAAATTAAAGATATTCTTTGGTTAATCTTACAAAAATTTGTCCATTATTTAATTTAGAAGAACATTACGAGTACAACGAGTACAACATTGTCACATTAAAATTTGTGGGGGACAAATTTTCAAGTTTTCTTTTGTGTCTAATAAATTCAATATATGGGAACAAATTTCTTTAGTAGCCCTTTATCGTAATTTATAACCCGAATCATATTTTGTATTATTCCATTACTATAAAAAAGAAGAAAGCTATCATCCCATTTTTTCATGGCTAGTTTCTTCCTTAGTGTACTACAATGCTTTTAATGATGCTTTCTCTACTTTGATGTACTGTATACTAAAGAAAATAAATCTAATGACAAAATAAACTTCTTTTCTTCAAGAACAGCAGGATAATTATTAAGATATATAACTTCTTTATAGGAACATTTTTGACGGGGGCCCTTTAACATTTGAAAAAAGGAATGTAAAATTTTCTACTAGCATGACAAAGGGAAGCTGTCTTGAATTGATATGTCATAGAACCTCATTAAAATCAAATTGGTTGGCATTTAAATCAAAGTTTTACTTTTATTTGATTTACTTTTCAATTTTTTCATGTTAGTGTAATGTGTGTTTTTTGCATTTATTACAAAGGGAGATTTTTAAAATGCATATTAAATTTATGCGTTTTATAATAAACTGCTAAAAGTATTTGCATATTTAAGTTATTATTATGGTGACATGGCAGAATAGTAAGAAGTTAAATTGTTACATTAGTGGCAGACAGATTTTAATGATCGTTGAAATTAGACAGACAGATTTTAATGATCGTTGAAATTAGAATTGTCATAATAAGTCCTATTTGAATTTTTACATAATCTTTATCTCCAACCGAAAATTCTGAAGCATTTTAAAACTTGTTTCAATAAAAAAATCAGACCTATGAATTTGTCAATAGAAATCCTTCGCTGGGAGTCGTATGTACTTTACAAAACAGACAAAAATCATTATTTATAGGTATATAATATCAATATTTCTATTCTGATGTTTAAAAATATCACCAACCCGAAGAAAATCTGTATATTAACAATGATTCTAATCGAATCTGTTTATTTTTCAATTCATAGGAGTATTAGGATAAGTAATTTGGGTAGGTTGTTAAATTAGAGACCATTGTTAAATAAATTGTTCGGGAACAGTGAGAGTTGACTTTCGTCAATAATACATTTAAATTTAATTGTTCTCACAAAAGAATAGTTTAAACAATTAATTTTCCTCCTCAAGTTATTTTCATTACGAATATATGTAAAATAATGTATTCCTTAGGTGATTTTAAACGCCCAAGTTACAATATTGAATCATTTTATTTTGTGGACAATATGGTTACAGTGATGTTTTACATGGTATCTACAATGTTTGGCTTTTTTGTGCTGTAGTAGGAAGTTAAAGGGAAAATGGACGTGCAGGGCTGAACTTGTATTTAGCAAAGGTTATTTCATTGGAACGTGTTCCAAAATCTACATTATTCATTTTGACTAAAATTTAGACTGTACAAGGTATTTTAATTTTATTTGGTCTGTTTAGATCATTTATTATCCATAAGTTTTGTTATTTCCAGAAAACTTGAAGTTTGAAGGAATTTGAGAAGTTATCAATCATATACAAAAAATTGACATCCCATTCCCTTTGATATAGATTATGTTAAGTCTACCGGTAATTTGTCAACTGCAAATCTGCACTATATATACATGTATTTGCATCAACCCCTGCAAAGAAATCTTGACATTTAGGAGTAGGAACATTTACAAATCTAATGTGGTAAAAATGACACTGTCAGAAATTAAAAATTGTATAAAGATACCTTATACATAATAATAACGCTGTATCCACCCGTCTGTGACTACTCGTCGCACTTCATTGACTTGATATAGATGTCAGACCATTGTACTTTCAATTTTTATGATAATTCAAAAAACTTTTGTTGTCAATTATTTGTTATTTTTGAATTTCAATAAATATTATTCCCATAACACATGGTGCGTCAGATTGGCTTAGGCGTTAGACTATGACATTGTTTAATAAGTAGAAAGACTCACGTTTTAATGTGGTTTTTTTGGCGTTGACTGGAAAGGAAAAGTAAAAATTCATATTGGATTGTATGATCTATGCATGTAAAGTGTATTTTGGAATAAGAAAAGATATCGTAAGTAAGATACGCTACTTTTTATAAGTTCGATACTTTCGAAGGGTCTTTTTCAAAGTGATTTTAAGATGGAGAACAGCAATAAACGTAATGTTCAATTATTTGTAACAGTGGGGGGACCGACCGTTATACAACTACTACTCCAAAATATTTTTAAGGAAAATCGGATAATCAATTCTGCTCTATTTGATGGCCCATTTCTTGTTGGTATTTTTGGCTTAAAAAATCAAAAGCAATTTTCAAAATTATTATGAAAATGTCTTGAAAAAGCTGGACTACAACAGAGTACCAACTTTCTGTTTTGGAGTGTACATTAAGATTTAAAGAGTCAGACAGTATGAATATAATGGACTTTTCCATACTATAGCCAAATTGTTGATTTTTTTACAGTGATTTTCAAGGCTGTTCCATAATTATGGTTTCCTGAAATATATCTTTGAAATATATATGGGTATCTTCTGATTTGTGACAGTCTGTTTGAAATGATGCATGTAATACATTTTTATGTACATGATATATTTGGAAATTTATGTCAGTGCTAGTTTTGACAAAAAAGAAAGAACTAAAAACAGTTGTAAAGAAAAAGGTACATAAAATCATAAACTTTTTAATTGCATATAAGGATCTGAAAAAAGTTGGGTAATTCCCAGAATATGTCTGTATCATCAAAGAGAATTTCACAATCCTACTAGTGGAAAAATTTCTACCATTGTAATCGGTTGATTAATTAAGCATAATGTTCAATATTACCTCAACCGATTTACTTATTACAGGACAGTTAGCTTTGGAAACTACAGTCTTTGAATCTAGGTTTGTTAAATAAGGTGAAAGGGGAGGGGGGTGAAGTCAGGTGATGGTGAGAATCTCTGTCATGATATTAGCAAGCTTACTTTTGCTTTGCAAAAGTGGTGACTTTTTGGAACATTTGATTTTATTTATAGACAACAAAGTTGTGGAAGGTAGAATGTTTTTTATTTATTTTTTTGTGAGTCTGTTGATAGTCATCTCTTTGAGGACATCTAGATATCATCTTTATTTATTACAAGATACTTTTGAAATCTGAATCCAGGTTTAGGCCTGTTTTGAAAAAATTGAAGGGAAGGAGGGTGGGTATGAATATTGTTCAGTTTTGTGAGAATTTAGTCTATTTAAAAATGGGGCATTTCAGAAAAAGGGGAGATAACTTGAGATGTGTTTTGTAATTTATTTGTGGTATAGATACATTTTCTGAAAAGAACTGAACACCGCATGAAATTTACATCCTATTATGATTTTTATTAAAATTTAAAAAGAATGTATATAAACTTATTATTTCATGTTTAAACAGGTTTCATGATTACAGTAGCAATTTTAGAATAGACAATTTACACTTGCATTATAATATATATATATATATATATATAGCCTTTTAAAATTATTGTATGACATTAAAACAGTAAAATATCAAAAGCGAAATAAAAGTAAATAGGTTGTAAAGCTTTATAGATTTGTTTATTTCATTTTGTCTGTGGTCTTTTTTATTGTTTTCTTTTCTTTTGTGCTTTTGAAGTTCTGTTTGAATTTTCTTTGTCGAAAAAAGGGTATAAAACTAAATATTAAAGTAATAGTCGAAATTTATAACAATCAATATTCCATGTACTGTTTAAACTTCTGAAACTATAAAATTCAAATGTTCTTATTTAATGGATTGTGCAAATTATAAAAATTTAAGTTTTCAGTTGATAAATTTTGAAATTCTGTTAAAAGTAGGGGTTCAGTTCGCTCAGACAAAGTTTGCCTTACCTGGATTTTGGCTAGACTGTTTAGGCCTATTTTTTGGGGGGTTTCATTTTTGGCTTTGTAAAGTTTTTGGTGACGAGCATCCCTCGTTAAGGTTTATGAATGTGCATTATACACAGATTGTATCTAAGTTCATTTTTCTATTAAAAATTTTAAAATGTTTGAAACAATTCTTTTCTGATTGATATATATTATACAAATTGCAAAAATGAATTAATCAACTATATTGAAACAATTTATGCAAATTGTAAATTAACAAAATGATTCTTTCTTTGTCATATTGGCTTGTGATGTGACACCCTTTTTGTGTAATAGCATGTCTTTAGGTAGGAACTTGACAACAATAAGACAATTCTCTACAGACAATGGGAGATAAAACAGAAAGTTTTATTGCCAATTTCTTTAATATAAGGAAAGCATCGACTCAGGAATAGATTTTACGACCGTCTTTGATTGGTCTAAGCTTTTAATATCTCCCATTTTAACGATACAATCCCTTATAAGCCTTTGCAACAATTTGTTCTAATAGAAGTACATAAAGGGAGAAACTAACAATCTAAATTGTTCAAAGTTTTCTTGTTTTATGCTTTTATGTATTAATTACTAGCTTTTAAATAATTATGCTTATTTGATTGTGATCGTTAGGAAAAAGAAGTTATTGGTTAAAAACAGCACTAAGATTTATTGCATTGAAAATAGATAATGGGAACTACTGTTGAATTACTTAAGCAATGCAAGTTATTTCCCTTTGAAAATGAAGTTAAGATTTTAATCAATTAAAGAAATTTAAATTTTGTTGAATTGGATTTTCTTTTTACATTACATTTTATTGAAATATAAATAGAATGTTGTATTTTAATGAAATTTTATCAGAACGTGTTGAATATTTCATTTGGTATATATTTTGATACATTATTTGGTTAGAAGATATAAAGTTTTCTTTAAATTAATATTTTGGTCAAGTGGTCCTTGGAAAATACTTATTCCAAAAAAAAATTCTTCTTTATTATAAGAAACAGACTTTTTGTACAGATGAATAAATAATTTATTTGGGAAAGGTTGAATTTGAAAATAAATTAATCTAATGAAACAGTTAATTACTGAAAATTTTCAAAACACATCATATTTCACATCATTTAAAAGAATAAATTTGCATGTTTTATTTAAAGGATTAATTCTCATCACATTTTCTGATGTAATCAGATGGGAATGTGCATCTGCACAAAAAAATTACAAAAGATTTGAGAAAGTTATAAACTATAATATAAGGTTTCATAATAGAGGTTTAGTATTTTGACAAAAACATATGGGAGAAGTGTTGTTTTGGACAATATGCATTTTACAATCACCATTGTTAACAGGGAATAATAGGGATTGTGAATAAATAGATTTTGAAATGGAATAAAAAGAATGTTTTAATTTAAGTATGAAGTGCAAATAGTTTTTATTTTCAGACTTTGGTGGATATAGAAATTTATTTAAGTAGTGAGGTGATTAAAATGGCAAAAGTACAGTTGATTTTAAAATGATATTTTCATGCATTAGATTTAAAATAAAATAGAAAAGTTCTCTCTTTTTTATTTAAAAAAAGTTTTAAATAATTTGATTGTAAATCATAGTTCTAAGAGTTAAAAAGAAATCCATATTTAAACCCATTTAACAATTTTCATAAAATCACATGTCCATACATACGATGTCTAAAATTAGAATGAAAGGGCAGAAGAATAAAAAAAAATTGAAATAATTTTGGTAAAAAATTATTTTACAATTTTCTGACCTTAGTGACATTACCCCCCTTATCCTGCCTCATTATATGACTGTGGGAACTTGACTATTGAACAGCTGTCAGGGTTATTGTTTTAAGAAGTTGATATAAACACAGGACAAGAGAAAGTTTATTTTCAATGAACCTGCACTTGAGTTTATAGACTTGGTACAACACAGTTGGAACCTAATCATGGAATGTCTTTTGTCTGGGATAATATAATTATCTGTAATGGCTTCTTAATTAATGGCCCTTTTGTGGTCTCTGTTTGTTGTGATTAGGTCCTTTAGAGATTATGGACTGTTTACAAGTAATTTTTGAGATCAACGGGAGGCCCTTATAGTATTAGTGATGGTGTAGTTTTGATAAGGGATTTTCTGTTGGTTTTATAAGCCAGAAGATAATTTGATTATAGTTAATTGTGTGTTTGTAACCTGTTAATGAAAGAAAAACTGTTTGTATGTTTTGGTTTCTGTCCATCAAGTTGTAGTCAGGTGTTGTTGTATCAAGTTAAAAATGGTTTTCCTTTGTCAGTTTAAGGCTGAATAATGGTGTGAAATCCATCTTCTGTATGAATCTTACAACAAATAATTTTAGAAATGTATTAATAATTAAAAATATAATAATTACATGTGTAATATCCAAAATTTATATATTTTCAGATAATGCAATTTTCATTTTCGTTTTTGTAGTTGTTTGTTGAGTTGGAATTCCAAATCAGAAATTTCTGAAATAAAGAGATACTTTTCACTATTCTTTTTTATTTTTTTGTTGTTGTGGTATTTAGAAATTCCCATAATCTCTAATTACATTTGATGATCCTATCAAAATTGAGATTAAAATGATTAATTGTATTTTTCAGTCTTTTAATTATTTTCTAAAACATGTACAAGGAAATTCATTGAAATAAAAGTCAGTTTGTTTATTTGTTATGAACATAGAAAGATTTTTAATTGTGTGATTATTAAGTATTATTGTAAGAAATTACTGAATTTTGGTCCAGTTTCTAATTCCTGTTACAGTACAAAAGTTAATTGCCATGAAAACCAAATATTTACTATTTATAATGTCATTCTATAAAGTAGGTAAATTTTATAAACTTGTGCCTAAATTTTTCACAATGAATGCACACAATAAAAGTCGCACCTACAAATATATATATCCAAGAGCGTGACGTAAGACTGCAGTTCTCAACAATGACAGTAAACAGTTAGATAATTACAACGCCATCCCATTAGGATAATTGTTGAATCTATTATAATGCAGATTTCTTAGCCATCAACAGCTACTTCAGAATGTCATAAAACTGATAAAAGGGGAGATAAACAAGTTTGTCAGACATAACTAACGTGCCTTTGTCAAGTTAAACTGTTACAGATGTAGCTACTGTCGATTAACCCCAATTTAACACAATTACTGCACTGCTACTGTTAATGGTGATTGTTTTACATCTACAGTTGAAAGAAAAAAGTTCATTAATGTGATCTTGATTCAAGATATAAGTTAAATGATAGTACAAGATTACTCATTTCCAAGGATAAAAAAATTTATATATAATTTATATTAGATTTAATGAGAGTTTGTAGATTATTTTTCCAAAATTTAAAATATGAGCCATATAATATATCTTATTGACATTAAGATGAAGAATGTCAATGAAAAGGCTAAATTTTGTTATGAGCATATAGGGATATTGTCCCAAAAATTTTCTCCATCATATCTCTTTGATCTGTTATGGTACATGTGATTCAGAGCTGGACAACCCCTGTGTTGAAGCCAGAAGGTCGTCCGTCAAAGGCAATTTTTACTTTAAAAAATGCCACTTCTCATGTTGTCTAAATGTCATTTACCTTATAACTTCATTGATGGCAGTTTGTAATAATGCTAATCTGTAATCAATCAATCAATCGCTAATCATAATTTATTGATTTCACTCAGGTCACCCAAAACCTTTAACTGCATAACAGTAAATATATCCAATACACAAAAGTAGGTAGTGTAAGTTAGCCTGATCTTTAGTTACCCAGCTGTACAGACATTTATTACACATGATTATGGAATCTATTGTTAGACATTAGAAACAGTTCATTAGTAACAACTTAAAGCATTGCTCAAACAAATAAAAATCAGCAGTAAAATTCCTCTATTGACTTGAAAGAGGTTGCCAATAGGGGTTCTACTTAGTGTGCGATTTTTAGTGCTTAGTTATGGCATTTCTGATGGATGGATATCTCTTGCAGAATGAGAGGAATGTTCCGAAAGGATTTTTTGCTAGATAAATTAAGTTAATTATCAATTGTTTTGTGTTAATATATGATATGCCCAGTATAATTGTGAAAAGAGATTTGTTATAATGTATAATGCTCTTAAGTGAAAACATTGTCTGATGGACTTAAAACTAAGTTAAAAAATTTTATTATTGTAGTCCTTGTAGTAATTTTATTGTCTCGCCTGCGACGAAAAGTCGCAGAGGCAAGATTATAGGTATTACTTTCTGGCGGTGACGGTGGCGTAAACTTTTGTAAAACTTTAATAGCTTTGAACATGTAATACCTACAATTATGATTTATGGTCCACAAGGTAGCTTATCGTATAAGGTTTGCCACAGTATACTTGTCTTGTGACCACAACCTTCCACTAAAATTAGGGCACTCAGACCTACTTATCGTGCTTCATTGACTTAGGTTATGTATTACATCTGAGTTCAGTTCTCTGAAACCAAGGGACCTACAGTCTTATTTCTTGGTGGGAGGATGTATTTGGGGAGTAACAAGTCTCCTATGATAATTAGGTCACTCTGACCTACTTATCGTGCTTCATTGACCTAGGTTAAGTTTTTTACATCCGAGTTCAGATCTCCGATACCAAGGGATCTACAGTCAAATTACTTGGTATGAGGGTGCATCCCAGGATGTAACAAAGCCTGCCACCAAAATTAGATCACTCTGACCTACGTATAGCTCTATATTGACATAGGTTAAGTTTTACGTCCGAGTTTAGTTCTCCAATACCAAGAGACCTACATTCATATTACTTGATGTGAGGGTGCATCTTGGGGATTAACACAGCCTGTCGACAAAATTAGGTCACTCTGACCTACTTATCGTGCTTCATTGACTTATGTTAAGTGTTATGCCCGAGTTCAGTTCTCCAATACCAAGGGATCTACAGTCATATAACTTGGTGTGAGGATGCATCTCGGCAAGTAACACAGCTCTCACCAAACTTAGGTCACTCTGACCTACTTATCATGCTACATTGAATTAGGTTTTGTTTTACTTTTGTTCAGTTCTCCAATACCAAGGGACCTACAAATATTACTTGGTATCATGTTGCATCTCGGGGAGTAACACGGCCTCCGACCAAAATTAGGTCACTGACCTACTTTTCATGCTTCATTTACTTATGGTAAGTTTTATTTCTGAGTTCAGTTTTCTCATACCAAGCGACCTACAATAAAATTACTTGGTGTCGGGGTGCATTTTGGGGAGTAACACAACCTCCAACCAACATTAGGTCACTCTGACATACTTACTGCGCTTCATTGACTTAGGATAAGTTTTAGATCTGAGTTCAGTTCTCCGATACCAAGCGACCTACAATCATTACTTGCTGTAAGGGTACTTCTCGGGGAGCTACTCAGCCACACGCCAAAATTAGTGGGAGAATGAGGCGAACTTTGTAATTGTAGATTTCTGGTAATTCTGTATATGTCATTCATGTTGAAGCTTAATGAAGCTGCAAATCTAACTTTGTCAATGTTTTATAACGTCATGATTCTATTTTTCTGTACATGTTAAGTCAGTGTTGATTCACAGCTGATGAACAAGGCAGTCTGAGGAAATATCTGATAACTTTGTGATTCTGTTACTCTGTATGTAGCTAGTAAAACAAGATAGCTAGTCATTGACTGACAGGACACTACAGGTATCAGCATTAAATTTGATTGGTTGATTAGGTGGCTGACATGATACATTATCAAACAGACAAGGGCATTGTGGGTACCAGTGGAAACTATGGATTCCCACAGTTCATTAAATTGTTCCATTCCACCCATAGAACTGTAAATGTTCATAAAAGTATTGCTGTTTATGGGAATTTATATAAAGAGGGTATTTCTCAGTTTGGGATTTCAAAAAGTTCCAATCTTGAAAATTAGGGGTTTGGAGGTGGAGATGTAAGGGATAGAGAGAGAGAGTAGATCAAACTTTTAAATGCCTCAATTTTAAAATATGATATTTAATGCATACTGACCATCTTGACCTTTAAAATGAGTAAATGGTCTCTTAAAAGCTGATCATGGCTTTGACTTTAAGTGCATCAAGCAATTTTGTGTCATAATTACCTTCCATGTATTTCCATTATGATGGCCAGGTGATTGAAGTGTAATTTTAGTGTTGTCTTATCTTCTCACTGACAAAGATGGGATATATCAATAGAAAGTTGATAAAATTTTACAGCAATGAAGTGTGTCCCTTCTCCTACTGTTTCTTCCTTATCATCTCTCAGCTTCCATTGTAATAACATTAGATGACTGGTTTATCATAAAAATAACTATTATTTATAGGGTTTGTCTCTGAGGTCATCAACTTGGAATGTTTATGGATACAATTGTTTTTCTTTACTTGATTTTTTTACATGCTTTGATCTTCATGGAAAAGTAGATGGAGGTTTTTTTCAGTTAGAAGATGTTTTTTTCCTTCTTTAAAATCAGCTTTTTTTTTCTCAAGTATATTTTTCAACATCAAAATAGTCACAACCCTCCAACTGCCATTTATCTAACATTACTAAAATAAAATTTTCAAAAAAGGGGGATCACTCTAACTTGACAGTTCTGATTTCTCAATATGATTTACCATTATTATCTTTTTCTCATTTTTCTATATAAAAGTATATATAAGATGTCTGCCTTCATTCTTTTAAAAGTTTTACTGTAATAGAAACAAAATTTTCTATTTTGAGAGAAAAAGGAAGAAACTTGTATGAGCTTCATTTGTAATGACGTAGATTTGAAACAGAACAAGACAAATGAAAACAAATGATATGAAGGAGAGAATACACCAGGGAACTGTAGACTTCTAAAGGACATTCACTTTCATTTGAAACCTTATCTTCAAATTACATCATGAGAAAACTTTTAATATTTTGTAATCTAAGACATCCTTGACCTTGCTTTTTACTAATGACATGCATAATTACCAAGTTTCATAATAACAGTCCTTTGATCTACAGACCCATAATGGCTGATATTCTCAACAGAATTCTCCAAACAATCTTAATCTAATCAGAAAATAAACAAAGCAAGACAGAAAATAAACAACAATCATTGTTCTTAGGAAGTTATCGCCATCAACACATTCATGTCAAAATCTAATGTTGATTTTACACAAATCTTGTCAGGGCTAATAGATTTTCTAACAGGATTAGTGCTACTTCTTGTTCATCTGTATCATGATCATTTGGAGGGTAATAGTTCTGAATATCAGATTACACTTATTTGTCTATTCCACCTTAAAAAATATATATTTTGAGAAATACGTAATATTTCATAAATGATTCCCCTCCCCCTAAAGTTTAAATTATTCATTTAAGTGCTAATATTTTTCATCATCTATACTGATAAGGTTTTCACAAGTTTTCAATTTTCTTTCAACACCAAAAGAAAAGAAAAAAAAAGAACAAAGGAAGTGTTCACATCAGAACATTGATTTTGCATGTGACATTTCATGATAACAGTTTATAGTCCTTTTTCCTATTGCTGTGCATGGCACAAATTGTCCAGTAGTAGACTTCTAATTGATTGTGCATGCTATCTAATGTCAGATTGTAGTCTTATTGCATGTGAAGTGATTTGAAGAATGAGGGAGATAAAATTGTTCCATTGTTTCTCACTGGACCGTGACTGGACAGGAGGCAGAGTGTTTCTTATCTACAACAATCTACACACTGATTATTAATTGCTGCCAATCTGAGTGAATTTTGATGTAAAATAAATTAGAAGCCTTGTCTTTGTTTTTGACTTTTAATCATGGCTCACAAAGATGAATGTAGTTTTAATGAGCGTTTATTTGTGATGGAATGGTGTCTGACTTTGTATTGTTTGGGAGATTTACTTAGACAGATATCGCATGCAATAGATATATAGATAGATGGATAAGTTTGAAAATTGTAATAGCAAATAGCAATCCTATTACTTATGCTTGTATTTCACTCAGGATTCGACTGTTGTGTTTGTTTCTTATATAATAATGCTGTACAATAGTCTTGAGTGGAACAAATGTCAAGCAAAAGTCTTGATTATTCATGTGTCCAAAACTTTTACTCTTAAAAAAAAGGCAGAAATTTGTCATCATATGACTCCAACTTTTAGCACTCAAAAACTGGTGATTTCAGAGATAAATTCTCTATCTTCCATTTAATTTTGATTTGAACCTGTTTTACAAGTTGCATCTTCCGATAAGCAATTGCAATGAATTAGTAAAAAAGACTAAAAAATGAAAGAAAAAAATATTAGAATTTTGAATCCTGTAAAAACCATCTGCATAAACTTGGAATTATTCTTTATCATTGTTGTGTTGAACAATGAGAAAATTTCATGGGAATGTCATTCTTCAAGGCTTTTTATACATTTAATATGGCTGTTCAAATGTAGCATGACTTCATTGTCAGTGATATAGTCATTCCAGGCAGTCACATCTGACATAAGTCAACATTCCTCGAGTCCTAATGTCTGTTATAATCATAGATAACAACTTTTGTAAACAAATGACTTGAATTGTATGTTTTTATATGTAAAATCTGGTTTTATCAGAAGTTCTTTGTGTCTTTTGTATAAAATTTTAACTTTGGTTAATGAAAGACTTGAGAATTGTTCATTTTAAGACTCCTTAAATTCTATGTCTTTTAGCTGCAGATGTAGGAGGTCTTTTATGCTGAGACATGTGCTGGATACTGATTTTGAAATAGCAGGTGAATGGAAATGATCAGCAGTGCCATCATCTATTATTTTACTGTCTCTCTATATAGTCTACATTTTTTTTAAACTTTTTTCTCACTCATTTTACATTTTTGGTAATTTACTTTCCCTTACAAACCCCAGTTGCTGCTATTTAAGTTTGAGAAATCTTTTTTTTAAATTTTAGTTTTTCCATTTTAAAACTACAACTCTTAAAAAAAAATTTTGGTCTGTTGAAGGTTAAAAATGAATAGTCATCGGACAAGTCGATGTCCACTCTTCAAACAGTTTGTTGACCAGTCCATTTGGTACATATTTTTAATGGACACAGGAAAGTTCATGAAAAATCTCAACATATTTGAGAAAGAAGAAACATGAACCATCCTCAAGGCCATGGTTCACATACAAGTTGTTTATATCACCAAATCATTGACTTTACAAAGGGGTCATTATTTTGCTAAGACCTTTCAGTATTAAGTGAACTTTACTTCTGGCCGAAAGAGTTGGCTTTAAAGACTTGGAGTTGTAAGGGTTTGGTGTGCAGTTGGACTTGTTTTCTGAATGAAATTCTTGTAACCAATTTCTGATGCTGTTGGTTTTTCCAGTATTTGGAAATTTGATACCTGTTGTTGCATCCAAATCTATGTATATTTTTAAGATTAAAAATCCTGAGATCATGACCTGCCAAATCGAAATTTTTACAGGTATTTCCCATATATGCCAGATCTATTGCATTTTCTGTCCACTTTGATAAATTAA
Source organism: Mytilisepta virgata (assembly GCA_028015205.1). Classification (NCBI taxonomy): domain Eukaryota; kingdom Metazoa; phylum Mollusca; class Bivalvia; order Mytilida; family Mytilidae; genus Mytilisepta; species Mytilisepta virgata. The sequence continues at coordinate 23,731,577 of CM051515.1, forward strand.
AGAACTGTTGTGTTGGAATTTCTTATGACATGTTTAAAACAGGATTTTTTTATACTTTAGTTCCAAGGACTAGTTGTCTCCCTTTAAGATGCTACCCAAATGGAGAACATAAAGGGCAGATAAATAATTTTTCTCTGTCTTTGAATTTTAGCAAAAGTGCAGAAGGGCCAAATGTAAGTTATTATCCCCCTTTGGTTACATTGACTAAGGGCAGATAACCAACAAATTCTTCACATTCTCTTGTTTGCATGACCTATTGTAAGACTAACATAGTTCTGTCAATCTTTTCATCATTCTCCATGACATTTTTAGCATGATAAAATCAGATATTTATGTTAGCCTGTAGATCCTCTGACATCAAGGTGTTATTGTTAAATGACATCACATCTTTAGACCCGTCAGATCTATAGATAACGTGGATGATGGTTATAGAATTCTAGGGTGATATGACACCTATTTTATTGGCAGTAATTATGAAAGTATGGTATAGTTAAAATTTAAGGAAAAAATTATTTTTGGTATGAGAAAGAAAACTTTTCCATAAAATATGAAATAATATGATATAGATATTTTTATTGAAATTAGCTGATGATCACATGGATAAAAACATTATATGGGGGAAGGACTGAGTACTCATAATCATACTTGAATCCATTCCACATTTGGTGCCTTTCCAAAGCCAAGACCTTGAAAGGCTATATTTTCACTGGCTGTCTCTTTTGGAATACTTTATTTAGGATTTGTGTTATTTTTTAAGAGACCACTTTTTATAGGGCCATTTATTGTTTGTCTTGTTGTGTGGGCTAGTGCTCTTTGTTGAAGACCACAAATATCCCTTTTGTATTGGTTATCTTCCAGTGTTCAGTCTTATTGGGGATTGATACCTATACCCCATATCCTGATATTTTAATACTAAGGGAGATTCTGTTTTGACTTGTCAGTTATTAGTTTGGCAGTGTTCAGTTTGTGGGTGGACAGGACAGGACAGGGGGTCCAAACATTGATGCTGTCAGTTAAACAGTTTTGATATTATTTTTGACACAAATATTTTTTATTTCTTTGCTTCTGCCTAGTTATATATTTGATTTCAAAAAGTGGAAAAGTTTAGCATGAACTGGATTGACATACTTTTTGAAATTTATACAAGCCGAGAGCTGACAGACTCGTTAAATTTATTAACTTAGACTGGTTACATTTATTGACATAGAGCAAATGAAGATTATCAATTGACAGTACCAGGTCAATTAATTGACACAGCACCAAATTACTCCAGCCTTTGCATATTCTTCAGACTCAGCAATGTTTATGAAGTTTGTCAAATGATTCATTCTCTTCTTTATTTCATGCTCAGATCAAAGCAAAGATCAAGTTTTAACAAAATACTTCATTTCGTTTGATTACGGTTCTTGGGTTCTTTTGTGATAAATATTGAGGCTTATGTTGATGGGCAAATTTGATCCGTATATTATTTAGAATAAGTCACCTGTTAGGCAGAAATTAAACTAATTTTCAGCATCAAAATAAACCCTATTTTCATAGCCTTTTTGTTCTGTTATCAGATTGGGGAAATTGCATGAACAGGTGAAAAATGAGCAATTAAGTTTTATGACATGCAAGATTTGCCCTCACATAACATATTTTTAAAAAATGTGCTGTAATATGCAGTAATAGTGGAAAAATGTAATATTTCAAGATTTAATGCAAAAAATGAATCTGCATCTGGCAAATTATTATTTACCCTTTATTAACCAACAATTTGAAGATGTTATAAATCATAGATAGAGAAGAGTAAGATTTCTATAGGTTAATGCAAGTCATTATTGGCAGTAATCTTTCTATTCCTTTATCACATTCTAATTTTGTGGAATTATCATCCTGAAAATTCAACAAATACCGGCTGCAGAAATAAAATTGTTGCATAATTTTAAAAACGAATTGAGATCCCTATTAATTTTCCAAGGACCAGTCAGATTTCTGATTATTTTCTTTAGTCTGAAAAGAGACTGAAAAGTTATAAAAAGTAACAAAGTAATATGTTTATCAACGCTGGAACATTTGTCAATTCACGACCTTTGGCTCTTATAGAAATTTACATCTACTTAGATATATTTTCAAGATAATACTTAGGAAACAAGACGAAGAGAAATGTGTCTTTTTTTTCTGTGATTGTTTTTTTACAGTCAGAGACTGGCAGAAGCTTAAATAAACATGCTGAATTGTGACCCTAGTAGAAATAGTACATCTGTTTTGTAGCTGTGAATTCACGAAAATAGCCAGTGTTTTTGAGTACGTAAAATAAGTTTGAGATTTTCTGAATATAAACTGCAAGTCAAACTGAGCACGATGAATACATCAAAATATAAAAGTTAGTTCAAATAGATTGTTTGGAAGAAAATATATCTAGCAAGTCGAAATGGGGAAAACTTGTAAAATAACCTTATCCAGGTTACCAAGGGGAGATAATATATGTAGCCAGCTCTTATGACCAATAAAGGAAGATAATTATAAATATATGTAATTGTTAAAGGGAGATAATTAAATAGCTGTCTTGCATTTATAAAGTTCAAAATAAAATTTTCTGTAAGGATCTGAAGGCTTCTGATCCCTATAGAGCAATGGGAAAGATTCATTAAAATTGGCTACTAATAAACCTAGAAAAAGAGAAAAAATTGTTTCAGTTCCTTCGTATACAGATTTTATATAAAGGTCACAATTAAATAAATTTCTTTAGGTATAAGAGGGAGTCTAAAACCCATGATATGTGGTTAGTGACCTCACTGGGAGAAGGCATAGGGTTAGAAAAGTCACAATGTCTGGTTTTATTTTGAAAATACAGACATCTTGACAACAGAACTGCAGTATTGATGTCAAAAAATTTAAATTATTGGTTTGAAATCTTAAAAAACCAACATGAGACATATTTTTAATTAACAAAAAACAGGAAATCGAGATTTTCTATTTTACTTGGAATTCGACGACTGATTAACAAGTGCACTTTATAATTACTGTTCAAAATCTTTTCAATTAATTAAAATGAAATGTGTCCCTATTTTCATTAATAACCTCATTAACTTTAAAATTTTAATCCAGACATTGCTGAAATGCATATATGTTAAACTTCCGTTTGCCAATTGTCAAATTGAAACACTGCGTGGATTGGCACCAAATTCATTATCGCACTCAAGGTCCTAAGTATGTTTAAAGATATACTCAATTATACAATACATTGTAGTACTATTCTGCATTGAATTCTTATCATAACATTAACAAGCGGCTCTTCTTTGTAGTGAAAATTAACGTTAATGTACGACAAGCAAACTACTCATTACCACGAATTAGCCGAAGAATGGTGTTTATACCGAGACGAGAAAATAGACAAAACTTAAGATATGAATTTAGTCCCATTATCTACTCAGCTGGAGTGATATGAATTATTTAATCTCAACACTTTAACAATTGTCTTATGAGGGCGCCACCCTATTTTCTTACTCATTATTTTGCCACTTAAGCAATGTTAGATTCATAAACTTCAACTGCCCAAACAATGATACTCAAGAAAAACAAAAGATTAAAGAATTTGGTTGAGGTAACTTAATTGAAATGATAAGAAAAAGAGTGAATACAAATCACTTCAGAGTCAAGTATTTAATTTTCTTAACTACTTATATAATAGATGTGAACAGTTGTCATCTCAGCTTATTGTCTTCATTGTCATTTGAGAGTTATCCCCCCTTTACAAGTGGAGGTTTAGCTATTGTTATACTAAAGAGTATTTTTGTCAAGAATGGAAAATTGTCTGGAAAGGAATACATATTTTTATTATTTGATGGACAGTATTGAAACCCTGACAAAGTGAGTTGAGTTTTATAGATCTTCAGATGTAATTAGAGTCTCGAATGAATTATACTGGTACATTTTAATGATTTTTAAGTTTTGGATATATATATACAAAAATAGAAGCAGTATTTGGTTTGAAATCTGTATATCTGTGCAATAATTTCATTTAAAATGTCACCATTGGGTATGGTTGATAGATAATTTTGATAAAAAGAAGTTAAAATTTAAAGAATAAAAATATCTATTTAAGACCTATGAGGACATCGTTTTGTACTTTAGGGATTCTATGTCAAGGTCGTTATCACATTGACATCTGGATCATACTTCTTTTTACAACTAAAATAAAGATGTATTTAAGAAAACTTATTTTTTGCCATAATACAGCATTACAATGACTGACTTTGATAAAATGAAATCAAACAAATGCCATGTGACTCTGGGCAGTTTTTATTTTGAAGAAAACATAAAAAGTTAAAAATTACAAAGTAAGATGGTCATATTATCACTTCTCATTAACCATTATAATCCTGATCATCTGTTATAACTTATAGTCAATATCCCTTACCTCTTTGTTCTCATCATCAACTTGAAAAACAGTATTCTTATTACATATTTTTTTAATTGTGATATAATACTTAGAGATTCTGGTTTTAATAAAAGAATTTGTTGCTTTAGAAATTTGATGGGTTTCTACTCAGTAAATTTATCGTTTTTTTCCTTGGAATGATGTGAATTATAATAAATATATATTTAGAATGGTAAAATTTATATCTCTGATATATTAGTGCATTGTTTTATATTATAATTGTTCAATTTTCTTTTTACAGAGTTATTGGACTTAGTTTAATAATAAAAATAAAAAATTGCTTGAAACAAATTGAGTAACATTTTTATGCAGTGTTAGTTTGTCCCGTTTCAATACACTTATAGAAGAAGAAGAAGATGTTTATTTCCATTAAAAGGGCTCACAAGGAGCATAATACAATAATTATCATTATTTGCGACATATAATACACCAGTACAGTAGACATAGTTACCAATAGTACAGACAAAATATGCCACAGTTTTCAAATATATATACATGTAATATACTTGTAAGGAAAAAAATGGAAAAAAAAGTTTATATTTAGGTGTGTAAATACCTCAGTCTCAGGCACAGCTCTAGAGAGAAAAAAATTAAAAAATGAAAAAAAATCTTAGTGAATAGATTATATATTGGTGATCTAAATTCATTTCCCTACTACAGCTCAGTATTCTTTTGAAAACAAAAGAATTTTTTTTTAAATTTTGTCTTAACTTTTAAAACTCGGAAGTTGACAGGAATGCATTTACAGTGGAGTTTTGAGAGGGAAACCAAAACAAATAAGTAAAATGCTGTGAAAATAAACCCATATTTGAGCAAACTATTTCAGAAGAATTTTTTACAAGTGATAAATTTTTTGTTTATCATAAAGAATGTCAATTTCCCTCGCACCTAAATTAATTGGATCAATCACATGAACGTGATCAATTTGAAATGATTTCAATTTCATGATGAACTGTTCCTGATTCATAAGTGAAAAATCAGTTAATAAAAGGACAAATAAATAATTAGTTTGGGGTGATAATCCATCATATTTACTGGTAGATGTTACATAGATATGTTCCATAGTCCCTAAGGCTCCGCTGACGATTGTTTATGTACAAGAATATTTAATAATTTACAATATTATATGTAATGCAAAATATTTACTGTTATTTTTCCTGTATTTTTGTAATAATAATTTGTTTAATTTGATGTGAAATTACATGTAATAATTTTTATTTAAAGAGCTGTTTGGTAGCAATACAGCTTTTGCAGCATTTTTAATCAAGAAAAAAGATGAAAAGAAATGTTAATAAAGAACACACACACAAAAATAACAAAAATTCCAAGAATTTTTTTTACTTTTACTTCATTTTTGCAAATTTATATCAGTTGAAAATGCTATTTAATTTTTTTGTTGTTTATACATATTTTGCTTTCTTCTTTCCTCCAAGACAGACTTGATGGTTTATTTATTAATTTTTTTTTAATTTAATTAATAGATTGACTTAATTAATAAACAAACAAAAACATTTTTCTAGTAATACACATGTTTTCCTGGAGTTAATTGAAGATGTTAATGTGAAAAGTACCATAAAATTAAAGAACATAAAACTGTTAAGTGCTACTGAGATCTCTTTGTAGTTGTAAAATGCTTTTCTTCAGAGACTTCTTAGGAATGGGGTACCATATGGGAAATTATACTCTCCTTTACGTATTAAATCAGCTATCCAAATGGAAAATGATGTTGAAGATTTAAAAAAAATTCAATTATCTGAAGAAAGAATGGTGTAATGTGTATCAGATATATATCTTGAACATTAAGTTCGTAGGTAAACCCCTTCTGTCACCCCAAGTTAGTAATTTTGAATTGTATGTAAACAATAAGATGCTGAGAGCGGTCTTGTCCATCACTCAAGCAGCCAAGGGCTCTGATTGGCTGACAGCCAGGGAGGGGGGTTTTGTCTTCCGACACAATACACAATTCTCTTACAGGCTTTTGTCTTTATGATAATAACTTCTTACAAGAAAAATTATCAACAAGTTATTCCAAGTTTTAAAAATTCAAAATGCTTGATGTATACAACTACAACGTAAGGTAAGGAAAATTGTTTTACATTTATTTTATTAATTTTGCATATTTTTTTCAATATCTAATTTATTTTCATTGATTGAGTTAGTATTGTAATTGAAAAAACGATGGAAATTTGGTTGCAACAGTTGGTTCTTTAAAATCTAAATCGGTTAAAAGATTTTGTCTAGTAATTTATCAAAAGTTATCGTTTATTTAATTATTATTAATAAATATTATTTGCACAGTTATTTTTTTTATATTTTGTTGGTTTTCATTAAATTTTTGCATTTGTCTTTGTTATTTTCATATTATTAATTTTTAGAAATCTAAGTTTAAAAAAAAAATCCATCCTCTTAAACTCTTGCCTTTATTTATAAGAGCATTATCCATTAGGACTTTAAGTATTAAGTATTTTATATTGTTATTGCAAAAGAGGTTATTAAGATTTTTAAAGTTTTAAGAACCATTGGATTTTTTTTTTCATTTTAAGAAAGTTTCCACAGAAACCTGTGTCAAAAAGTTGATGTAGTACACGATTCCCATTAATGAGAGTTTTATATATTCATCATTTAGCCGCGTTCATGATGTAATAATTAATATAAATTATACTGCGGTACTGCGAAATATCAAAGAAATGACTTACCGAGTTAAAAGCCCTTAGTAATCTTTATATTCCATAACAAACACATGCGATATCTTTTTGTCTTGTTTTGTTTGCAAAATTTGATTATAATAAAAATTACTTCGGTAATAACATCCTTTGTGACGGGAGTGTCATAAGCTGTTTTGCATTATTACTAGTTTTTGAGTGTTAGTACATTATTAGACTCCTTTATGCGTTAATTAACGTAACATTTGGCCCATCATTACTTCAAACCCTTACAACCGATCACACGGAAATAAATTATAAATAAAAAGTAAGTGCAGATGTATGTATATAAACACAAAATTATATTACACCTCTTAAGTATTGATACAAGTGAAGAAAAACTGAAGCAACGCCAAACTATTGATTACTATTTCAATTTTTTTTCCATTGAGGTGGTAAAAGGTTGATTTCAAGCATTGCTTAAGACTGTTTGTGGTCAATTAGAAATGTTAACATCTCCTCAAGGGCTGTGTTAAGCTGTGTACATGGTTTTCTTGATGTTAAAGGTTTTGAACTGAACTGTATCTGTTTGGACAAATTTTGCAAATTAAGCGACAAATTTTCTGCAACTAGGATATCCGTTTGTTACAGTGGATTTTATGTACAATGCAAAAACGTCAACAGTCTTAAAAAATTAATTTTCATGATTTTTTTCTTTTTTTATGGAATTCTCAATATTCCTGAACTTGAACTCAGTAACATCAAAACTAAAAAAGATTTAAATTAAAGGAAAATGGTAAGATAAACCTGTTTAAATGCATAGATATGAAAGTCACAATTAAGATGCTGTAATGACAGACAGACAGAAAAAACTCAAAAATTGGTAAATGAAATTTTTTTTGTTTCATTGATATAAATCTCTTTAAAAGTCAAAGAACAGCATTTCTTGATGTAAATCTCATTTTAATGTTGAAGAATGAAAAAAAAGAAAAAGAGTTAAAACAGTTAAAGAATTTATCATCTGTTTTCATGATTAGAAGTCTGCTTTGTCAATTTTCACATTTTCACACTTTTTGATAAGTAATTTCCAAAATCACCAGATCCTGCCGATTCTTTTAAAAGAAAAACATAATAATAGAGCAACAGAAAAAAATTCAATTTTTCAATTAGATAAAGAGGCTCTTAGAGGTAATCTTTGAGAAAAGATAAGATATCGCCTAATTGACGTGAAGACGTTTCAATGCTTCATACCAATCCTTCAATTAAGTAAAATAGTTTACAACTGCTGCAGACATTGTCAAAATCTAATGAACTGGAAACAAAAATTTTTTAAACTTGCTTCATGCTCCTTGGGGAAAATGTCAAATTTATCGTGCCTGAAATTGAGCAGAACACAGTTATATGTCATAATTTCTTGGCATATGTAACACAATACATTTTTTTCATAACAGTATCTGACAGAGATTTCAAAATGATCTATTTTTTACTTAGATCGAAAACAATAATTCAAATTTTATCAAGAAAAACGGGAATTCTCACAGCTGTATAGAAATTGTAATTTGTGGGGTTTCTGACAAGTGACTGACTCTAATGCTACAAATTATCATTCCTAACAAAGAACATTATGCCATTTCAGACCAGAAGTTTTGAAATCCGAGAAATATCTTTGGTAAACCAAGTTTTGACAGGTGTTAAGCATATGTATGTAATATATAAAGGCAGGGTTAAGTTGTTATATATATTAATGGACTGGTTAAAAACTGGGATAAAGGTTTCTAGAAAAAAATTTGGAAAAGGAGGAGTGTAGTTTATCAACATTTAAGTAACTAAATCCATGAACACGACCCATGAAGCTTGTTACTGGACCTGTTGCTAGTGTGGACTCTCTTGATTTAGTGATAAGGTCAAAGGTTTTGATTTATCATTGATAACCATGTGTGGATTTTACGGATAAAGAATATCATTAGCATTATAGTTTGGAGCCTAAAACAGTTTAACTGCATCACTTTCTTTTTGTTTAGGGGGATGAAGGTTTTATTATTGAATAACTACATTAATGAATGCGGTGAAATACCAGGATTTCCGAGTGAAATCAAATTCAATAATTCACCCGGTGAAATTTTGAGTCATATTTCACTCTAGGAAGTGACGTATAAATAGCCTTCACTAACGTCGCTGCTATACAAAGGTTTACACGTAGTCGCATAAAAACATAATCCCTTGTATTTTCTAGTTAAATCTTATGAATACATGGAATATAGCAAGGTGATAAACAGAATAACTTATCTATGCCCATTAGTGAATTAATGTGTTGTTCAGTAACTCGTTGTAGATTTGTAGGTATTTGAATTTCACGATTAATTATACTTTAATTATTAGTTCAGGTTGTTTTAACCTTATATCCTAATTAAACCTTTTTTTGTGCAAAGGAGTTATTAGCATGCAAAAATCTGTACAGAACATAAGGCTTGTTTAAATTTCCAATTACCAAAAATTTCAAATAATCAAAATAATGAAATATGTTAACTGGGTAATAAAAAACAAAAAACCTTCCAGTTTTTAATATTCCTAAATGTCTGAATTGTTTTTTGATGAACATTTAAGAAAGTACCATATTCAATGATTGATTGAATATTAACAGTTACTATCGATGAAAACCGAATGAATTTTTGAAGTGCAGAATGAAAGTAATACCAGCTCATCCCTCTCCTCAACAAAAACTCATCAATTCTGTTGAAATTTATTTAAAAATATATATTGACTTGTGAAAGAATGGAGATGAATAACTCTTTTGTCTTAGATTCCCTGTCAGTTCGATATTTCATTTATATTAGTAACGAAAGCCGATTACTATGATTAGCGCCAATTTAGACTGTTCTCTGTCACTGTTAGTCGCTGATGATATCCTTAACTACTGCTCTCGGCAGCAATCACAATACCGATACATCTACAAACACTTCACACAGATTGTCGATCAGAAATCAATTAAGTGTTGCAGGTGATGGGACCATTGTGAGGACTAGAACAAAGCTCGCTTAACGAGAATTGACAACGGAATTGTTACGCGAAATAATGAAGTAAATAGCTAGATTAGTTGTCTTTTAATAATACCTTCCAAACAAAAAAGCTTCTTAGAGACAAATCATTTCAAATTAAAAAAGATGTGTTTCTTCGATATTACCTTTAATGTTATCATTTAACTGTGATAATAAGATGGTTTGTTGAGGGATTTCAGTACAGAATTATAGAATTGTCCTAAGAAAAAGTCACAAGACAAAATTAATTGTTAATTAACTATTTAAAAGATTTTATTGGTATATCTTAATCAATAAGTTCAGAAGAAAAATGAAAACAATATTCTTTCAATAAATTTCCAGAGTTACTTCCCTTTGTCATTAAAAGTACATTCTATTATATTACGAATTGATAAAGTTAAAATTTACTGTATTTAATAAATAGCTCATGGCTATATTTTGTATTCAGTTATCTCCCCCTGAAGAGGTTTAAATTCCTGTATGAAAATGCAAATTTTATTGTATTGTTTTATTGATGTTCTTATGAACAATAGTTTTTATCTAGGTCTATCATAAATAAATTTGAACCCTGTTTAAATGATAAGGCATTTCTATTGTTTTAAAAGTATGCAGTCGTAAAATCTAAATATATCATCATGGAAAAGTCAACGGTCAGGTATAAACATCAATAATTTTAAAACTTAAAAGACATTGTAAAAATAGTTTCTCCAATGTGAAAACAAAAGTTGAGATACAGGTATATAAGATTTTCCTGTGATTTAAGTTTTTATCTGTGTATTGAGCTATCTTACCTAGCCCGAGGCGGGAGGACATAGACAAAAGCTTTGTTACCTGCCCTTCAAAGTGGGCCGTAGTTTTATTACAATGGTGTTTGTCATGTTATCTAGCTCCCATCAAAGTAAAGACAAAATGTTCGACAGAATATGATTAAACAAGCTACTGATAACAAAATCGTACATTAGTTGTATTTCCTTTGTTTTACAAAACAATAGGTGAATTTACAAACGCTCGGGTCAGTGTCTTCGACTTCCTTCAGTTATACATCTTTTTGTTACAATGATTTGACAAAGTTTTGTGTTCGGTTACAAAGGATTGCAGATGTTTTTATCGCTTTAGTTTGTAAAATATTTTTGGGAGGATTTTGTTGTGGAAAAATGTTTCTTGACGCAGTGAAAATGAACTCTTCATTTTTGAGCTTCCACAATGGTAAGAGTGTGATAATATACTTATGGTAATAATTAACAAACTATTTATATTAGATATTGTTTAGAAAAAAAGAAAAATTTATACAAAAGATCAAGAAGCATAGTTTTCAAATAAATAGAAATTTGAGAAATTGGTCGTGAGATTTTGAAATTATATCTGAAATTCAATTATATTTAAGTTTGAAATTCTTTCTGATTAAGTTCAGTGTCTGATTTTAGCGAATTAATCCAAATGGCCAGTCAGGAGATTTCACTTTTAAATCACTAAGTAAATAAAGGTCCATTTAACTACCATTGTTTGTCATATTTGAATACCACTTTACATAGGAAGTGAACAAACTTCTATCTTGTATGCTCCTAGATGTACGTTTTTAATTGTTTGTTGATTTCTTGACAAATTTGTCGCATAAGCCATTTGTTTGTTGGTGGGAGGGTGTAATGTACGACATATTATGGTGACAGTTTAATGAGAGGTCATTATGACGGTCGCTACCTGTAGGGGGTACCTGTCTTTTTGCACCTTTGATGTCAGCTACTACCTGGTGGGGTCCTTTGTTGTTTTAAATTGTGTATTGCAATAATAGGGGGTGTAGGAGGATGATTTACATACTTACTTAATATGGCATAATTTTGTTTTGTACATCGTTAGTGGTTTTAGGTTAATGTTTTATGTGGTAATAAAACTAATAAAATAGACAAATCTTTTGTAAAATTTAGATAAAAGTAGTGTTTTAAGGTTATACTGAATAATATCTTGAAATTTCATCAAATATTAAAGTTTTATGTCTTTGTTGACCATACGATCTCCTTACAAGTAAACAGTATTTTACCTTGACAGAAAGTATGAAATAAGCAAACAGTTGTTAACAATTTTTTCCTGTATGTATAAAAAAAAATTTATGAAGTTTATAATATCTCAGAACTCTTGATTTTATTATAAAATTTATGTAAGCAAAAAATATTTTTATATAAATAAATTAAAGTTATTATGCAATGTTTAATTGTTTGGATTCTTCTTTATTATTGGATTGGGTTCAAGATAAGATTGTATATCAGATAATTGATGCACCGAGATCTGTTACAATAAAGAAGGAAAGTATTCTGATAATTGAAAGGGGAAGTGGAAAACAAAACTATGAAATTAAACCTATCCTTAACTTAATAATCCTGTACCACAAGATAAGAAATTAATTTTCAAATGCATTCATGCCTTTTGTTACAACCACGAGGAATTCAGGGATCTAAAGCAACAAGTGCATTGCTGTGCATTCCAGAATTTGTCAAGAGCTTTAATTCTCTGAGCCATAAAACATTTCAGCTTTATTGTTTCATGCCTGGCTGAGAGTTGGCTGTTGTTTTCTGTAATTGAACATTTTTCTTCCTAAACCATTGTTATTAAGAAGTGATTGTTCTTGTTATGGTGAAGTTAAGGACGGCACAGTTTGCACTTTGAAAGAATAATTGGTAATTTTCTCCTTCGTTTCCTGCATTGATTGGGTTCATTGAAGGGGAAAAAATCAGATACGAAAAAATGTAACAATAGCGTTTTGTCGGAGGAAGACAACAGATCTCTGTAATAAACACAGTATCCTTTTTACAATTGTTTTGATTAGTGGTATCAATACAGCATTCAAGCGCTGTAAACTGATACAGCCCACCTTTCAAAACGATTGAAAAAAAATATAAAAAACAAAAAGATAAAATGTTTTTCATGGGTGTTCTGATTATTGTTCTGTATAACACCTGTGATTTGAAACATCTACAATATCCTTTGTCTTAAGTGTCTTTTGTTAAAAATCGTCAACAGTGATTGTATTTTGTATAATTTAAAAAAAAAAATGACACATGAAACTGCTACATTTTCTAATACACGTAAACTTAGTGTGAGTAAAGCTTAAATATTTTACTTTAAAATGCATGCAGAGAGTAACTGCATTTTCTGTATTCAAAAAATAGAAATGTGTATTTAAATTGATAGCGGAATATATTTAAAATATTAGATCTTTGGGTGATTGCAAAAACCTGTTGTAACAAAACTTTTCAGAATTTTTAAAGGTTTTCGTAATGATAAATATGTTGTTAGATATTCCTTTCTTAGGAAAAAATGGTGCTATCTGAAGACATATCACCTTCTGGTGAAAAATGATGCTTTGTGACACAAATATTCAAAACAACCATCTGTATTCAGCAGTGGTCATCAGTTAAAGACTCCACCTGTTGCCTTAATGCAAATTGTTTATTTAGATTAGCAGAACTAAAAGAATTTCTCCAGAGCTGGTTAGATCATTAATTGTGAATTAGCTAACCACCTGGTCTTAAACAATGATAGCCATTTGTACCCATTAGCCAGATTTCATCTGTTAAAATATTTATCCATGGCTTTTCAATCAAAATTCTAGTCATTTGACCCACTACCATGTAAAAGTCATTTATTTTTCCTTTTTGAAGTATAAAATTTTGTCCCTGTTGAGTTTATTGATCTATTGGTTGAAAAAAAACAACAAAAGATGCTGAGGGTGGTAATTTGGAAACATTCATGAATGCATGTCCTTTTCTTACAAATACAGCAATGATTGTTTTTTGGTGATCTGATTTGGTCTATATTTATTAGTAATAAACTTAATTAAGACACATATAATTAATTTAATTTTTTTACACAAAAATGCACAAAGTTTTTGGTTGTTTTTTTTCAGAATCTTCATAAAGCACCTAAAGGAAAAAATTAGACCATCAGTTATCAATATATTCTAAACATAATCTTAATTCAAATCTATTTTAACAGTTTATAAGGATTTTTCTGTGACAAATTTCTTCAGGGCCAATACAGGTAGCCAGTCCATGTTTTTATACATGCCAGGAACAATGTGTTCAGAGCAGAGGCTAATGTAACTAAATGATGTACCATTTTGGTACCCAAGGGTCCATTAATAGGAGGATAATCTATATTCCTGTACAGCCCAAGGAAAAAAAATGTCACTTTAAATTAATAAAACTTTCACCTTTGTGTTCCTTGCCTTTGTACTGATCTTTATTTTTGAGGAAAACGAGAATAAACCAAATTTATACAAAGAAAAAAGTACAGGTGTCTTGTGTCTTTTTCCTCAGTTAAATCAAGTGACTGTCAAATTCTTACTCTTTGAGGAAATTAATGTTTCCTTTGTTTAAAAAAAAAATGCATTGTAGTTAGTTTAAAAATAGATAAAGTAATATATTTGTTTTACAATAAATATATTTTAAATGGTTTATACAGTTTTTAATGTACTATCATGTTTGGGCAAAGGTGATAATCAAAATTTTAGATAAAATCCTCACAACGAATATAATTTGAAACAGAATGGGAAAAGATTAACAAAATCTGTAGAAACAAACCACTAAATAACACACTGTATATTATTCCAACAATGATAAAAGGAGTGCTGAAAAATGAATGGTTCTTCAAATTTGTTTAAATTTTTTTTTCTCGTTTTTACCCCCAATATGTAATATGATTTAAGATGACAGGTATGTATCTGAACACGAGTCTGTTGTCACAGGTATGGTCCTTTACCTGTCATTTAATTACAGATCGTGTAATTATGTGATTATTGTCGTAATAATTTCCTTCCTAATAAATAATCACTTAAATAAATTTTACAGTTAATTATTTGGCCATGCAGTAAGATAGAAAGTAAAAGATGATGAATTTTAGTATTGAAATCACCTATGATGAAATATTCTTTTTATTATATTGTATTTTAAAGTGCTGTTTTTTCTGTTTTTGGAAGACTGTTTTCTTTTTTTAAGTTTATTTTAATTAAATCAGCACATCAAAGGTGCTACTTTATTGTCAGTTATGAATTCATCTTTGTAAGTTGCAGAATTTCAATTTGCTGTAAGTTACCATCAAGCATACCAAAATTGTTTAAAAATTAACTTTTTAATTCTATGATCATAATAAATGGATTATAATTAAAAAAGCAGACTGGAAAAATAAAGTTGAAAATGCCAAATGATATAAATAAAAATAATTATTTAAATATTGCTAAATCACACGTGTAAAAAAAATTGTAGTTACATAATTATTTGAATATTGTTTTAAATTTATAAATATTTTTGCAATGTGTACAACTAATTCATTAATGCCTAGATATGGCAGATGACAATATGTTAACATTTTGTTTATTTTTTCTGTTGTTTTTAAAAATAAATATTTTCTTTTCTACCAGGGTATACCAATCAATCACCTCGTATTACACATCGATCAAAACTAAGATTTGTAGTGAATTTTTTTTTTTACAAAACCTTCGGCACCTTGTTGTTATTTGTCATAATATAGGTTAGTTCGAGTATTATGACGGATTAGTTCTTCTTATGTTTGTAAATCTGCCCGGGGAGGTAGTACCCTGGTAAATAGGAAGCAATATAAATGTTCAGGGAATTAGACAAGGTGCAGTACTGTTACCTTTCCCTTTTGTTCAGTTAACTTCCTATTTAATTGACTAGATATATTGGATTGTTTTGAATTGTTATAAGGTCAGTAAACAGTTTGGTCTCAGAACAAGAGGTAGAAAAATGATTTTTTTGTATTGTAAATTTAAGAAAAAAATAGAATGATTTTTATTTTTGTTTAAATATTATTTATGTTCTTTTAAATTAATAATAGAAGTATTGCTGATAATTTTTATGTCAATTTTTTGGAAGACATATAGGTAGAGTAAAATAAAAAAAATTGTATGATCGTGGAAAAATCTTATGAAAAATTATAATTTCTTTTAAGTGTCATTGACATTTATAGTTCCTAAGACATTTGTTATGTCAAAATTTGCACTCAAATGATACCAACTGCACTTTTTACTTCATATTCCGTATGAAAAAAAAAAAGATAAATAATTGGTTACATTCCAAGGTCATCTTATCACAACTTGCAGAATTTTTGGTCTTACAATTGCCGCTATTTATGAAGACAAAACTTTCTAAATTTCTCATGCAATTATCTGATGAAAGGTGATGATAGTGTTGTTGAAAAAAGAGATATTGACACATATTAAATAATTGTATAAAATAACTTGTATAAATACTAATTTTAGAAGTGGAATTTACTATTTCAAAAGAATTTGCCGATAATGTATTTTATAGGTATTTTTAGGAATAATTGTACAGGTTAAATCAAGATGTCATTTACTTAAAAAAAAGAAGTGTTTAAAATGGAGTAGAAAAATAAATATCCTAGATTTTTTCCTAGATCAAGAAATCATGTGACAAGTTGACAAAGTGGCAATGCAGACTTTAAGTGGACTTACTAAGAGGCTATATTTATGAAAGAGTGTGTTTTATAAATATATTTCTTCTTATCTTTTCAGGAGTATGTCATCAAAGCGAAAAAACACCCCAACAAAACTGTCGCAGGACAACATTGTGAATGAAGCAGCGACTGACAATATAAACAGCGATTGTAGTGTTGATAGCGACGACGAACTTGAATCTAGATTTCAAATTGTTACAAAGTCAGACAGTGAATCAGACTGCAGCTCAGAAGGAAAACCAACCAGTAAAAAACAGAGAATATTACAAAGTGTAAAACGTGACTCTGACTCAGAATCTGATCGAGAGTCAACCCAACTTTCCAACAATATAAGCAACGGCACAGCAACAAAGTCCTCTTCAGGATTGCATCGTAAATCAATGGACAGTGTGTTACGACGTCTAACCTCACGGACAGAAATGGCCGAGTGTGATTTTGAAAATAATAACATGAACGATCATCAGCAGGATAGAAAAGTGGAAGAGAGTTTGAAAGTGTTGCTAAGTGGAGGCGACAGCTTGAACGATAAGGAGAAACGACTCGGCGAAATGATTGCCCAGCTCCAGACGCTCAAAGAGACCATCTCTAAGCAGAAACAGGTAGGTGAAATAGTTGGTTTATTTATATATTGCTTGGGTGCCATTGTCTATTTATATATTGCTTGGGTGCCGTTGCTGGACATTTGATTTTTTCGCTACTTGGTATTATTTACTTATCTGAACCAAAAAAGTTTGCTAAAAAATATTTCAGTCATAGCAAAACTCTTTCTTTATTGCCATGTTATTGTCTACTGATAGTGAAATGTTTGATGTGAAAAGTTCATCACCAGACAATGAAAGACTTGATATTCCAGAGTATTAACATTTCTTCAAATAAAAGTGATAATTATCGGAAAATAAAAAGAAAAGAGAAAGATATTACTACGATGTTATATTTTCTGTCCATTCAGCAAAAGATTTCATTTTTTGATAGGTCATAACAACAGGCAATTACTCGATAAAAGAAAGAAAAAACTGTTTATTGTTTTGGCGCTGTTCATTTTCCATACATTTCGTAGTGGCAGAACGAAACTGTTTGGCATTGTCAGGAGTATTTTTCTAAGACTTAGTGGAAGCGTAAAACAAAACAAAGAAAATTGCAATGATATGTTGTTATCATTTAACAAGACATTTGTTTAGATAGATACTAAGAAAGATAATGAGTCCGTGAATTGAAGGCTTTGAGAGATAAAAATTGTTTAATTATTTGCTTTTCTGCCACGATAATTGTGTTTTTCATTGTTGAGTTCTGGTGCAGGGAGATTCTAGTACAAGACACCAATTTAACACCTAATTCCACAGTTTAATTTCCCATAAAGAAATGTTTGGTAATTAACACTTTGGAAAGAGGATATATTTTCTTGAAGTGCATATTGATGAAACACATCTTCGTTGCTTACTCATGTTCCTTGCATCAAAAGCAAACAGTGGGTGCCTTGACTTTTCCAAATAATAATTATCGTGACTAGTGACGAGCCCTTCTAACCACAAAGGTGCAGAGGTGGTTAATGGTGTATGGCATGAATTTGTCTTCACAAACATATATATGGATCTTGCATTACTTTTTTTATCACTGTCATTTAATTTATCAATGCTGTTAAATTTTATCAATTTATTTTTATTTTATTTATTACTATTACTGTTTTTAAGGGTAATGTGTACAATAATTATATTCCTCTGTGAAAGGAACATGAAAGAATTAATTTGACTTTAGAAACAAAATTTCTTAAAGCTTTTAAAACCTTCCCTCAACAAAAGTCTTTTATTACAAATGACTTTTTTCTTCAAAGAAAAACAATTAGTTAAATACTGCAATTTATTTAAGTCATTATTGTAATGAAAATTGAATAAGATTGAAATTAAAACAAATATCTCCTGACAAAAAGAAATCTGACATTTATTTAGTTATCTTGTGTGGAGGCATGCAGAGAGAAAATTACGAAACTGTCTAATGTTAAATACAATAGTGGCTGACGTTCAACAAGCTTCAGATCATTATCTCATAAAAAATCATCCCAATATATTTAATTGTTCAGTAGAAAAGTTTAAAATACTCTAGAACGACCCTGTTTCCTGTTTGTGTAAACTTGAAAATGCTTTCTGAGTTCTTAAACTTCCTTTTGATATGTACGGAGAGTAAATTATTGAAACAGATAATGGTTGAAATTAGCTAATATTGACGGCCTAATCCACCTCACTTTCAAAAATTGCCAATCTTTATCCAAAAACAATTTATATTAAGATGTATATTGTCTTTAAGTGGTCACAAATGGCTTCAAAATGGACTCATTAACAAAGCACATTTGGAATTTTATTGTCTTTGTAATGGTAAAGAAATAGTTCTGTTCTTTATGTGTCGTAAATCGGACGAGACTTTTTTGTATTAAATGCAGAAGAAAACCGTAGTGTAATAAATCGGAAAAAAGATAGCATTATTTTCCATCGTAATGCGATTATTTGTCTCATTTAGTTAAAAGGGTAATAAAATTGATATTATTGTGCTGGCTTAATCTTTTATAGAGAGGCATGTAAAGTATAGACTTAAATAAATTTTATGTCAGGAAGGTAGCACTTATTTTAGGCCTGCAGTAAATAAATTCAATTGTTATATTACCTTTATATATTTGTTCTTGGAAAGGTAACAAACAGGAGGAATATTTGAAATAGATTTAAAATTTAATCCTATTTAGAATTAATATGGTTACAGTTTTGTCGGGGTATGTGTAAACATTTGTGATATATATGAGATGTACAAATAGAATAACTTGAAAGCAAAAGCATTATTTAAAATTTATTATCGTATAAATAAACCTAAATTTCTTGAAAATTTGATTTCGTAAATTTCAAGTTATAAAATTAGATAAAATTATAACTTTAAATTAAACAGCATTTAGAATAATTCAAATTTACATCATCTTTATAGATTTGTATCATGTCCTGAATGTATTTGTGAGATACAGTTTTTGTGTCCACACTTTTTATTTTAACGTATTACATGGTATGTTTTCTTCTTTCAGGATCCATACACAGTAAATGGCACAGACAACAGAAATGGTAAGACATTGCTCAGAAAAGTTAACTTTTGTGACAAAAAATTTTTGAAAACAGAAAAAAAAATCAAATCTTTATCTAACAAAAAACCACTGGTATTTTTTTTTCATTTACAACTTGTAGACAAAAGGCAAATTCAAGGTTAAATCTAAAGTTAAAAGTATATTTCAAACGTTCTCTCTAAAAAAAAAAATTCCTTTAATCTTTAGATTTTTCTTGTTTTATGACAAAAAACATATTATACTTATAAGAATTGGACATGGGTGGGTGTATACCTCATTATCGTTTCTCTGATGGACTTTCATGTTAGGTTTTTCTCTTGAAAACAAAGGAAAATCGCAGTATGGATTCACCATAATGCTTTTTTTTATATCAAGCATTTTATGTATCATAAAGAGACGATGTCTTTGATATCAATGTTTCAAAATTCTGGCAACAATACATTTAAGTGTTATTGGTAAATTAAGATATGTTTTCCTGTACCTATACAAGAAGACAACATAGTTCGGTCAGGAAGGGGATGTTTAAGCAATTCCTTTGACTCTTTGTTTCGAAACACCATTAATGAAACACATTATCATACAAGAAACGATTTCTTTTTTCTTCCTTTCTTTTTTTTCTGTGCAATAATGACTTTTGTTTTAAGTTTTATAGCCAGTTCATTTGAACTTCCTTGTTTGAAAAAAGACTTAACACAATTTATATAAACAGCAATCGCCACTTAAATCTGAAGATATAGCAACTATTTTGTAGATTATATATAATAAGGTGGAGAGAAAAATTTTCCCACATCATTAAAAACAATAAAATCTTAATGAGGCACAATGATTATTTTCAGAAAAGTAACTTCAACAAAGCCTTTGAACAGCAATGCCCCATTCTGAGAAATAAAATTAACTGCTATGCTTATCCACCACTAAGTTAAATAAAGTTGCTTTTGAACCATAAGTTGACCCCATTTTATGATGACATTTTCATGGGTAGTACTTTAAACACATCAAAATGAAATTAAGGAAGATTGCATTGGAAAAAGAAAACCATGGACTTCTTTTAAATATATACATGCATTGTTTTGGGTATATAGTTAATTGAAAAGACAGAAATTTATTCAGCAGGTTCAAGACACCTATTCCATATGTTCTTTTTGTCATTGTGTGAGAAAAAAAGACACTTCCAACTGAGAAAAACAATTTGAATTATAATCACAAAAACAGTGGTTCCATTATTAACAACAGAAAAAATGCAGTCATTACTTTGGGAGTGTTTGGTGGATGGGTAGGGAGGTTTGCAGCTCTAAACAGTAATGTTTACTGTTACTCAGACAGCTTCAAGTACATATAATATAATTGTATTTAGGCCACACCAAAATGATTTTTAGTTCTTTGGATTTTGCCGCTCTAATTTTTGGATTATGTGAATTTTAAGAAAAAGATCTATGCCGCATCATTTTGCAAAAATCCTGAAAATTCACCCCAAATTCTTCATTTTTCAAGAAAATAATTTTTCACCAGCTCATAAAATTTGTAAAAAATGGGATTTTTTGCAATATTTATTTTAAAAAATTTGTGCAGCACGTAAATTTGATCTTTGCCCAAAAAAGTTTTCAAGAAAAAAAATTAAAATTCTCTCATTCTCACCTATTTTTGCCATCCAAAATTCAAAAGAATGAAAAACTAATTTGATGTTGCCTTAGAGGTAAATGTAATTTTTACAAAATCGACAAACTGACCTTGAAGTTTACCAGGGGAAAAGAAAAAATTAGTCACTCACTCATATTTGTCTTTCAATGAGCATCTCCTCAAGTAGGGGACATTAAACATCTTGAGATTCAACCATGAGAAAAAAAATATTCAAGGGACTTTTCCCAATTAAAAAATATATATAATTAATATAGTTTTTAGTTCCTGAATTTGCTATATATATTTTCCTGCTTCTTTCATTAAACCCTTGAGCTTGAGGGCTTTATAAGTACCTCCTATCTAAAATGACATAATATTTTATATATCAAAAGTGCTATTTCTATCTTCCATAATTGTCAAATTATTAATGACAAATGTTTTTTTTATTTTAATAATAAAGATATCTTCCTGGTCCGAGTTGTTTTCAGAAATGTGCAAAATTAATTTCCTTTACAATGCATTGTCTTTTTCCAAACAATGTGAAAATTATAAGGAAATTTCACATTTTTTATGTAAATTTTGCGATTGTTGGCTGCGATTCACCAGGGTAATGTAGGTTTTTTCTTATTTTTCTTATTTTCACAGAAGGTCATTGTCTTTATTTGAGTAAAAATGAAATGGAACTTAAAATAACTCAAGTTAATTTATTAACTGATAGTTTGAAACATGAAAATGTAGCATATTTTGATAAAGAATTTTTTTTTTATTTACTTTCAATCAAATTGAAATGTCATTGTAGTGTCCTTGATGTAGCATTGAAACTAATGTCAGTATTTCATTTTAAAGTCAAATTGCATTCAATCGAACTGAAATGTCATTGCAGTGTCCTTGATGTAGCATTGAAACTAATGTCAGTATTTCATTTTAAAGTCAAATTGCATTCAATCGAACTGAAATGTCATTGCAGTGTCCTTGATGTAGCATTGAAACTAATGTCAGTATTTCATTATAAAGTCAAATTGCATTCAATCGAACTGAAATGTCATTGCAGTGTCCTTGATGTAGCATTGAAACTAATGTCAGTATTTCATTATAAAGTCAAATTGCATTCAATCGAACTGAAATGTCATTGCAGTGTCCTTGACGTAGCATTGAAACTAATGTCAGTATTTCATTATAAAGTCAAATTGCATTCAATCGAACTGAAATGTCATTGCAGTGTCCTTGATGCAGCATTGAAACTAATGTCAGTATTTCATTATAAAGTCAAATTGCATTCAATCAAACTGAAATGTCATTGAAGTGCCCTTGATGTAGCATTGAAACTAATGTCAGTATTTCATTATAAAGTCAAATTGCATTCAATCGAACTGAAATGTCATTGAAGTGCCCTTGATGTAGCATTGAAACTAATGTCAGTATTTTGTTATAAAGTCAAATTTCATTTGCTGTATCAATGTAGCATGAGATACTACATTAATGTCATTGCTACATCAGAGCATATTTCTATATTTGTATGAAATTGGATGTAATGTCATTACTGTAGCATTGATGTGATATTAAATTCAGTGCTAAGTATAATCTCGTCAATGTCCCTTGCAAATTCATGTCAGTGTCACTGCTGTTACAAATGCAAATACATTTTGGTGAACTTCAAAAAAAAACATCAGGACATTTGTGAATTTTGGTGAGGAGTTCTGGTATCATGTCAATACAATTTAGTAAATTTGTGTTTTTATTTAAAGCAATTGAATTGATTTTTCCGAATTTTGGTCCAGAGATTGGATATTTTAATCAGGAGATTTTTTAACTACAAATTGGGGGTTTACAGGAAATGTGTTACAGTTTAATAATAAGGACTTAATCATCATAATGTTATGATGTAACAGGTTTTTTTTTCAAATTAAAATTCAAAATTTTAATTTTAAAGGCATTTTTTTTTCATAAAATGAATAATGAATTCATTTGAACAGAGGGGGTAAAAAATAAATTTAACAATAGTTTTTTCAAGTTGATTTTCTTACATCAGACACTTTATTGCCTAATTTAAAGAAGAATTTTATTTGAAGTTTTCCTTAATATGTTATTAATATGCTTAAGAATCACTCTGATAATGTTATAATGATATTTTGTTGTTGCTATTAATAGAGGAAGCAATGCATTGTCAAATTATATTTTTGATGATTTAAATTTTGTGTAAATATCATCAATTTAAATCTAATTAAAGTACAGAAAATGATATAAATCTTGAATTTCTTTATAGAATTGTTATAACATGTCTCTGCAAATGTTTTCAAATTAAAAATCCTGTTAATATAATTGGTTAAAAACTTTTCCGTCTATGCAACAGAAAACTTTGGTTTTATTTGTCCATTTATCGTCATTTATCATCAAAAGTGTAACAATATCTACGGATAAACACAATTAACTGCACATTGACGTACCGATACCCGTCAGAGGTCGTTCAGTGCATTTACAGATCTCGACGAAGATTTGTCACTGGTAAACAATGCAGTATCCTTATGCCGAGGTCAATAGTAGCATGGCATGGGTGTGGGCTGAACAATGGCAGTACAACCCAATACTTGACCGAGAGTATTGTTGGAAAAACCGCCCCTTTGTTCAATATCACGTTGCATTACACCCACAACTTTGTCATTTTAAATTCCTTTTGATGTTTAAAGTCTACTCTCAGATAGGGGTGGCTTAAAAATGAAAGTTGTACACAGTATAATTTGAATTTTACATTATTATTTGGGTATCAATCATATTTGTTTGATGTTGATAATAATATTGCAGATTGTATTGTAAGATAGTATAAGTTTTTTGTAAATATGAATAATTTTTTTATTTCAAATTTTAGTCTTGTCAACATTTTTTTTGGTAGACAGGATCTGTTAAAGATCAATATTCCTGTATATTTCCTGCAAATTTTATTGATATAACAATATTTAAAAGTTTAAAAGACGAAAAAAATATGACATGACATTACTTTTTTTTTTACTTTATTTACATATAAATGTTTAAACTTCACTCCTTCTATAAGTAAACAAAGTTCATTATCCTTAATAGAAAAATAAATAAGTCACACAAACATTTCATAATAGTATTTTGCACCTTTGTGAAAATCGTTAAATATGACACTTTGGTGTTCTCTGTCACGATGTTGTCCTATGCTGACTTTTTAACACATGTACAATATTACCCCATCCTACCCATATAAATAATTTCTTATTTAAACATCTTAAAGCAGTAAACAGTCCATTGTTTATTTGTACCCTTACGATGACAATAGATTGCACCAATATTTATTTACATATAGCGGAGTGACACCCAGAGATTTCCTGTAGATTTGTGAAACTGATATGGTTGTGGTCATACTGAGAAAAACTATTGTCCCATTTGCTTGGTCCATTTTGATTGGATAAGCAATTATTTGATTATTTAAATACCACTAAAATTCGATTTTTTATGGCATATTATATTTTTCATTTGGATGTTGTAAGTGAAAGCCATAGTTGAAAGAAAATGACTTTGACCTATTATGGTAAAGTATAAAAAAACTTTTAAAAATAATTTATGAAAATATAAAATTTTGAGATATGAAACATAAAAAAGATAATTTCAGTTTTTCGTTTTAAGAATATGATTTATATTTTTATAGTTTATGCAGTATAACTTTTTTGTTGAAGGTGAACAACCATCACAATTATTTATAGTCAATTTCCCTGCTGTTATCAAAGCAAAACGAAAACAAGGTTTTTCATCTTCACGAATAATTTAAAAGGCATATCTTGATTTTCCAACAAATTAATGAAAACTAAGTTAATAATCTCTTTGAAGCATTTCATGAACAATAACCACAAGGGTATTGGATGCAAACAGCAAAAAATTAATAATCGTAACAAATGCGAGAACAAAAAATAAAATGATAGCGTTATCTTCGATATAAACAATGATGTCTTTCACACCCTAGGAAACAGTAATTATTGTTTTATCTCTCCTTCTCCATGTTTACGTTTGTCAAAACAGGAGTCAAACACAACTGATCTGCCTTTATCTATAATTATAGCCCAAATTAGCCAATGAACTGATTGAGCACCCAGTTGCACCCAGTGCCAGCGGTGCAAACATTTGTTTCTCTCGTCATCTGAGACACATTCTCCACCATTCAAGTCTTATCTCGGCTTTTTGTTCTTTAGTTTACACAAAGCCTGCAGGTTTGGATATTTAATTAGGGAGATTTTATTCAATGTGTACTCATTATATTGTTAGAATATGTTTTTTTACCCATTTCATGGGTCAGCTTCACCCAGGAGACGTCTGTTTTTGTTTAGGCGGTTGATTATTTTCAATCTGATGTAGAAATAACTCATTCTCAATAATAAGTAATCATAAAAACACTCCCTTTGGTCTTTTTTATATTTGAATTACAATATTAATTTGCTTTTCAGTGATTGAATAGCATTTGTGTATCTGTAAAGACCTCCCTTCCTCATTCTGTTTTAGGTAACATAGATTTGCAATATATTTTTATTCTGTTAAAAATATTTATAGTATAACTAATCTTGAAATGCAAATACCTAAAAATCCACTAGTTTCCGAACAACACATTAATTCATGAACGCGTGAATTATTTGTGTTTTTTGGTCGTGAGTTGTAGATCTTTGGTATTCGAATTTCGAGATTATTACATTGAAATATCCCATGTATTCAGACATTTTAACGAGAAAATACAAGGGGTTATGTTTTTATATGATTACGTGTCGATCATTGTATAGCAATGTTGTTGGCGACGGCTATTGTTACGTCACTTCCTAGAGTGAAATATGACTTTCAATTTCACTGGGTGAATTATCGGATTTGATTTCACTCGGAAATCCTGGTATTACACCACACTCAATGTAATAATATAAATATTTTTTTTTATAAATTCTCTGTTTAAAAGAGAATAGTTTGTAGCACAAGTTAGAAAAAACATGAAAAGAAAAATACAATGAAAATGGGTAAAAATAAAACAAATTGAAAAGAAAAAACATTTTGATATTATCATAGATGAAAACCACATGTAAAGAAAAAATACATTTCTTCTATTACAGTGATTATTTTCCTTCCGTCAACCTCCATTTGTAATCCTTAGATCATTTCATCTCCAGTTTCCAATAAATTTGGTAGGAACACAGTTTGCAAAGTAACCATGATACATAAAACCATCAGGAAGCCCTCAGAAATGATGGAGGAAGTTTCTTTTTCTGTCAGAAAATGGCACCTAGGCATTATCTCCTAATTTTATCCTTGTCAGAGTCTATGTGCCTTTTAGTTGATGATCTGACAGGGTGAATAGGTTTTGACATAATGAAGTAAAATGAATCTTTTTATGACTGTAATGTTTGCCTCATTATACCCTGGTCAGTTCTAATAGATTTATGCTATTTCACAGCAGAAGTTCAAAAGTTTTTAGGAAATTTTAGACATTTTTTATTTCTGTTCATTAGTTGGAGGAATGTTAGGGGTAATAATTACTATTTTATATTCTTATTATTTTCATCTCTTTCTTTTATGCTTCTTATTGTATTGGATTGCAAACGTTGATGCCATTTGTTCTTTTTTTATGAAAATTATTTTAAAATTTGAGTTATCTCCCCTACAATTTTAATATCCAGATTTTTCACATGAATCCCTGCTAATGGTCAGTTTTAATTGACCATGTTGGAATGCCATTGTTTCCAAATGGGTTCTAATCAAAGGTTTATAACTGACCCCTGGTCATCATTTATTGAGTCAGTGATTGATTAGGTGCTAGAAATCTAATCTTATTGTTTATTCCTAAATAAACATTAACAAGAACAGAATCCCTCTTGGGCCACCATAATATGACCCTTGGGAAAACAGGTGCCCCTTTGCTGTCACCACTGTGAGATTTGATAAACTGCATTCTTTCTTATGTAAATATGGAAGCATGTTTGTTTATGTCTGAGAAATAATTTGTTTGTATAGAAAACAGGGAAAATTTTCACTTTTTTCTAATTGTGTATGATTTTCTGAAGATTGATTGTAAATATTTAACTTTAAGCAATAATAATTTGATAGTTTTTTTTTGCAACATTTTATATAATTTTGATGATGTTTGCCTCACAAACTTCCATGTACTTTTAAAAATTATTACCTCATTTCTGGAATAATTGTCATGATTATGTTTAAAATTAACTCCAATTATAGTACATGTATATATAAAATTTTTTGTTCAAAAATTTTTATTCAAGATAAATGAAATTATTTTCTGTGACGCTACTGCAATTGACGACAATTATTGTATATTTAATTTTTCGAACAACACCTACCAGTGAAATTTTCTATTGAAAACAGTAGGGGGCTTGACAGAACATGCAAAAAGGTAGGGAATTCAATTAAAAAAATTATTTCACAATACAGAGATATAATTGCTTTTACAAAATAGAATTAGGAAGTCTTTTGTGAAATAAAACCCTATTATCACACATTGAGTTCAGTCTGTGTCTATTCTTGCTGCTTATTGATGTCTTATTACGTGTGACATTTTGACGCTGAAAGCAAATAACGTAACAATTTAACAATAAAATTAATCAATTTAGCACCAACAAAAATGCACTGATTGATATTTAAGTATTCCCATTGATTTTTTTATAGACAAACGGTAAATAATATTTGTTATTTTTTGCACAAGATACAAGACTTTATTGAAGGCAAATGATCAATCACACAATCACTGTCAGATCTGAAATTGATTATGACGACTCATCATATCTTACAAGACCAATTGATTTGATAACCAACAAAATTTGACATTGTACATGCGTCTTTAACAGACAGATACTTTGTCATTGTGTCTCTATATCTTGATTTTTGTAACATTTGTTGACAAGTATTTGGTGTTGGTGTCATATTTTGGTTATCTCCCCCTTAAAATTCAAATATATATTGTTATAGAAATTTTACAAGTGATTCATTACTTTGTACTAAATCTTGATATTTATCATATTTGGAAGGGGACATCTAAAAGTTGTCTCCCCTGATAGATGCATTATAATGGAAATAATTTTTTTTAATAATATTTTATTGATTTATATAAATTAATGAAAAAAGAAGATACTGATTCCTAATTTAGTATCTTTTATTAACTCACTTAATGAAGTGAAATTGACTTGATGAACGATGACAAAAAGATGAGCTTGCTGAATCAGGGTACATCACAATAGGGAAATGATTAAACCATCCAATCATTCATTTAACGATTAAACTACAAAATATAGCCCATGCCATGACAATGAGAAACGAGAGAGACAAAGAAAAATTTGAAACATTGATACAAGGTCAAACTGATCCATTTCACATCTTAGTCTTTCTCTAACCCTTAGAAATTGTGTTTTTCTTGTGAGTAATGATGTGCCAAGCGTTGATAAAATACTCCTGTTGTTTTCGAGGATAACTGATAATAATTCATTATTGCTGTTCAATCTATCTTTTTTATATTATTCATTTTGTGCCAGAGAGAAAAGAATCGGTCTTTCTATCGAAAATTTATATCAGAGAATAAACAAGAAATTTCAGACTCTTTATACCTTATCGTGACAGCTTATAAATACAATTTTCGTATATCTCATTCGTTGAGAGAAGATAAAAAATGAAATATGTGCATGCTCGCTTTTATTTTTGCGTTGATTTAAGGGACAAAAAATTGTATGATTGGTGTTACTTTTGTTTCATTATGTTTGGTACTGCCACATAAATAGGTTTATTTATCATTGCAGAAATTGATAAGTTAATCGTAAAATTTGAAATTGTTTGCTGTCTGTAAATTTCATTACATAATTTAGAGTACCTGTTCATCAAAAGCAAAATGGTTGGATAAACAAAGACGATTTTCCTTTCATGAAATGTTCTTTTAATTTATAAATACAAAAGATTTTTCTTCAGATTTTCATGTTCAGTGTCGACAGTTCCATTCTTTACCTAAGTTTTATCCCCCACCAAAAAAGTAAGGTGCAATTTATAGGAAACCCACACTAGTAAGATGAGTGGAAAAAAGTACAAGTAGCTACATTGTAAAATTTGAGTGATAGTGTAGACAGGCAGGCAGGCATTCTTGAAAGGCATAATTGATCAACTTTAAAACATGATTTGACATAAGAATCTATTTATTGTTTTTAAGAATAATTAGGAAATGAAAGAACAGCAGCAATCTGAAATTGTGGAAGAATTGGTCATTGTCAAAACTAATAAATACTTCCAATTCTGTAGTGAAACCAGCATCAATTAAACATAAATAAAACCCAGACCACACAGATCTGGTTGTGATAAGGGGAGACAATAGGCAACATGTCAGGCATCAATTGCTTGTGGTTTTATGTAGAATTTTAATGCTGTTCATTTTAAAAAGGCTTGTCATCACTTAATTCTTTTGCCATTTGGGAGATTTCTTTTAGAGATTTGAGAAAATAAAAGATCTTGATGGTTTTTTATCCTGCTACTGTTTCTTGTAATTTGTTATAGATTGGGAAATTTATTGTTTTAGTCTACTAGAGAATGGCTTGTGTAGATTTTTATCTTTGAATTAAATTGTTTTACAAAATATCAGAACAAAATTTACCTAGTTACCTCCATGAACTATTTTTATATTATCTGTTTTTTATTTATTTATATTTTTTTGTTTACATTTGTTCATTTATAAAAAAAAAATCCATCAGTTCATGATGATGACTGAAAAATTTGGAGATTTACAAACAATGTACTTATAACATAGTTTTGAAAGAAAAAGTGACAGACAGTTAGGGAGCCACCATTTGTTTTTAGGAGGTCTTGAAGTTGTTCATGAAAGAAGAAACTAACATATGGAGGGGGAAGGGTTAAATAAGAGTCTTCATGTATTTTCATGCAACAGTAAGACATATTTGAAAATCAGCAATCACCTAATAACAATACACATCTGAGGTAAAATATTAAAACACTTTTTTTTCTATTTTCAGTTCCTTCTTCAATTGCATCTTCCCATGTGTCTTCCAAAAGTTCATCTCCCGTTACAGTAGAAACCAGGAGACGTGCAGAGTCCCCTCTGACTGCATCATCACCATACAAAGTATCACCGCAGACATCACCAAACATGCGCCAACCAAGCCCACAGAATTGTTCATCACCTTTGTGGAATGATCCAGCCAGACAAGAGATTCCTCTCAATCTGTCAAAGCCAAAAATGGAGGTCAAGGACGAGCATGACATGTACAGCCATGGTAACCATGGAAAGTCTGAAAAGGGCATGACCCCTCCACCAGCTCATAATAATAGCCACAGGAGACAAGCCACACCCTCTACACCACCTCCTGACACTCCACCTGCCTTCATGGGGCTAGGTACACCATTTGGACTTCCACCACATTACCATCCCTTTATGATGAACCCAATGACATCTAGTGTGTTTACTAATTTCACAGCTCATCCACCTCTGTTCAATGGGAAACATTTAGACAAGGTACATATCTGCAAAATAATTCCTAAGTGTGACTTGTATATATTATTTTTTGAAAATTATGTTGCCTTCATATTTTTGTTTAATTGTCATTATATAATAACAATTTCTTTATTCATAGTTTATCATCAGGACTGATATAAGGGAGACAACTCTATTTTTTTCAGGAATCTCTTGTTCAGGATGCAATAGCCAAACAGTTAGCACAGTCTGCTAGTACACCTGTGTTCCCAGGATTTTCAGGATTACCAATGTTTGGAGGAGCACATCTTGCTCAATTATCACAGATGCCAGGGGTCAAAGAAAGGCCAGAGCCACAAGATGATGACAGCCAAAACAGTAGCAGTTATGTCCAGCATCTGCAAAGTATGTCAAAATAATTTTATCGAAAGAAAATTACCAGATTTACAACCATTAAATATTAAAATACAATACCAGTATCTCCATTGTAATGCAGGTGTAAAAAAATTTAATTAAAGGATTTTTAAATCCAGAAGTGATATTTTGCATGTGTCATCAGCTATGCAGAATTATTTGCAGTGTACTGGTATGTTGATGAAATTTTTTGAAGATAGCAATATTTGTTCTAGATTTTAAAATTTTTTTTTCATTTCAGGTAAAATGTTTGGTGCCAAAATCATAAGATCCCCAAAGGACAAGCCAGAACCTGCCAAACCACACATTAAACGCCCAATGAATGCTTTCATGGTTTGGGCACGTGAAGAAAGACGTAAAATTCTCAAAGCGTGTCCAGATATGCACAATTCTAATATTAGCAAAATATTAGGTAAGACAGCTTTTAGATCCCTTGGCTGTATAAAGTAAACAAAATTGTCAGTATGCAAATTTTTATTGAAGAATTGAAGACTGCAAAAAAAAAAAATATATCCGACACAATGCTTTCACACCATCTGTCAGACATTGTTAATTTATTACTTTCTATAAAAAACGTTATTGTAAGCTCATATTTTGCAATAAGTAGCGTTTTATGCAAACAATTATCTGCAATATATCATCTTATAAAAATTTATTTACTGGTAAATATTTATTGTATGAATTAGTACACCCATTAAAAACTACTTTAGCTGGTGTTTAATAATATTTGCATTCATGAACATGCAGCTTGTGGATAAAAATAGTAAAAGAAATATAATTCAAAGGAAATTTAGGATCTCTTGCACTTCTCAGATTGTTCCCTTCTAAAATGATGAATTACTAGAAATTATTATGTAGAAGTAAAATTTTTGTTAGAACTTCAAAGGAATTTTTCTTCTTTTGAAGTATGAAAATAAGCATTTTGTGTGCACAAACAATAAATGCTGGTGCATTATTATGTAAAGTGCTTGCTGACATGGACATTTAATTTCTGCAGAATTTTAAATTGATCATTTATGTAAATGTATTTTAGTGGAATTGATATAATTTTAAAAGATTATGATTATTCTGTCCATCGATTGATTAAAATTTTTTTTTAAATTTAATATTATTTTTACAGGAGCAAAATGGAAGGCAATGACCAATGCAGAAAAGCAGCCATTCTATGAAGAACAATCTCGTCTCAGTAAATTACATATGGAGGCTCATCCTGATTATAGATATAGGTAAGTATTTTATTGAAGGGATCAAAACTTTTTTCTAATAATTTTATAAAGAAAATAATAAATATTCAAGATTTTTTCTAACTTGTGAAACTTTTACAAGTTTGTGGTCGAGGGGAGATAATCCTGTTTTTTTAAATTATGGCATTTGTGGCTTTTCTGTTTATTTTTTTATATATAATCCTCAACTTTATTTGGAATTATATATATTCTACAGACCAAGACCAAAAAGGACTTGTATAGTAGATGGTAAAAAGCTGCGCATCTCTGAATATAAACAACTGATGAGGTCACGACGTCAGGACATTAGAAGAGTTTGGTATGGAGATTCTGGCACAACTTACGTTGAAGGTCTACTTAATAATGGTATGTATCTGAATGACTTATCTGTGTCATTAACTGATATTGCAATCACTGACCACTTAAAACACTGTTTGGATTATTTATGATAAACATGCTAGTTATCTCTAATTAAAGGCTGTGTTAGACTTATGATAAACATGCTAGTTATCACCAGTTAAAGGCTGTGTCAGACTTTTTTGACATTGAAAGTGCAACTCTTTTTGAAACTTGATTAATTTTTGTGTGTAGATAAAAAAAAATTCTAACAAACCCTTTCACTTTCATTGAATATGGGGTAAATTTTCTGACACCTATTTTGTATTTAAATCTACTAAAGTTTGTTTATTTTTTATTTTTGTAGAAGGAGGTCCTTCAAGATCCCCATTTGAAAACGGGAATGCTACAATTAATGGAACATCCACATCGTCCTTCCGTAACATGCCCCACGATGACGAACATATTCATAATGGGGAGGAGCCTATGGATAGTAGTGATGGTGAATTTAGTGACAATGTTGATGCTTCATCAGATATCAGTGGAGAAATCCAGTTGCCATACAATTCTACAAATATAAACAGTTCCCATGGAAACAATAATCTGCAACAATCTACATCGTCATAGTAACTGTGTTTTCTTATATAAAGACAAATGGCAGCAGGGTCTCCGATTATATTTTCTGTTAATTATTCATAAGCTGTATGAAAGAGTGCTTTCCAATCATAAATTTTACGAAAATTGTATGCAACACGATAATTAATGTACGCTAACTACTACACCAATGTTCTGTAGAACATTATAATATTGACTTGGTTAGAACTTTATTGTCAGAAACTGGAATCTCCCAGACTTCTTGTCAAAATGCAAGAGGCATTTGGAAAGGGAGGAAAAAAATTGTAGTAAGTCATTATGGTATATGTCTAAATGTATTGTTATAATAAAAATTCAGAATATAATTCTGACCTGACTTTTATGTACTTAATTGACCTTATTAGACACTCATTTATGTGTTTATTTTATTTTGGTGCTAGATGTTTAAATGATTATTTGTCTGTTCAGATGTCTGTATGTTAGTGCTTTCATGTATATTATTGATAAATATCCATCCATGTTCATGGCGAAGAGTAAGACATATTTGTTGCATGGCAGCATTTGGCATGCATATAATTTTGGAATAAATCTGTTTTAGTAAGAATTTTTTTAAAGCTACTTTATAGGAATACTCTGAAAAACGATCAAATATGATGTTTACAAATTTTGTTTTTTCAAAACTTTAAGTCATTAATAATTTCATCAAATTAAACTCATGAATATTGTTATTATTTGTATAACTGTGTTGCCATGACGATGCCCATTGATGGGACAAATATTGTAATATATGGTGCAGTCAATGTGACAATGTTTTTTGATTGGTTGAAATCTTCCAGTCTTATATTGGGTCCAATTTTTTATATATATTTGAAAATATGCCTGAACTTTATATGTGTTACTAGGCAAATATATTTTATGTGTAACTCAGGCAGTCTGCTAAAAGTCCCGCTGTATATATGTAGACTTAATATGGGGAACCAGTTGTCTCAATTCTCGAACAAAATTAGAAAATATGCAAAAATTTATGATAGTTTTTTTTTCTCATTTGTTATACATTGTATGTGTGTTCTTGTTAAAGGCAATGATATTAGAAATAATATATATATATTGGCAAAGGGATGGGGGAGAGGGACGCAGTATGGAGATGTGGGAATTACAGTTATAATGTTTGGTTTTACAGTTCAATGGTTTCGGTCTAGGTTTTAACATATTTTAAAGTAATACTGAATTTGATGGACAAACCATTTTATTTGTTCAAACTCAGGAATTGAAATTAAATGAACTTTTAGGAATATCTTTCTTTTTTTACTGTTATACAAGAACACACTTAATATGATTAAACAAACATGACACGTTTTTGTACAGATTTATTAGAAAGCTGTTAGTGGTTATTTTTTTGTTAAATTTGTTACTATATATATAATAATTAAAGTTAGAAATATTAATTTTATGTTATAACATTTTGCTCAGAGCTGCCATAGGAACAAAACTGCTAGTTGATGTCATATAATACAAAATTTCCTGAAGTCTAAAAAGATGAAAACTTCCCAAGGAAATTTTCTTCCGATGCTTATCTTTATAGGTGCTTGCAGAGATAGAAACCCAGCTATTTGGTGAATATTCCATATGTAAATTCCTACCCAGATACAATATTAGTATCTTAGCAACCATTATTAGTAACCATGACAACCATTTTTGTTTTCTTTTGTTATTTATTTTTCCATTTACATTTTAATCTTTTGATATGAAATTTAACATCAGCAATTTTTTGTCATTACACTGGAAGTTTTAGAGAGGCAAAGAGAGAAAAAAAGATCTTTGAATTATAATATCTTTTCATGTTGTTTCTCCGACAGTTTTCATAAAAGCAGACGATGTTTCCATATTTTGAAAAATATATGAATTATTTCACCATGATTGGTTTCCATCAAACAAAATTGAAAAATGTTCTAAATTACTTCTTTTTAAAAATATGAAATACTTGCATACAAAATTTACTTTTTAAAAAGTTAGTTGTATCTAGTCAGCCCCTAAGAAACTGCATTTATTGATTATGATATTTTTTATTTATCAATATTATATAAGTGTAGAATATAATTAATCAAATTTGCATTTATTTGTACAATTATGTTCAACGGGTAACGTTCGAGATAACGTTGAACATAAAAGAATGCATTTATGTTATAATAAAGTCACTTATAACTACTGGTAAAGCTAGAAAGAATCCAATGAAAGTATCTAGTATTAGTTTGACATAGACAGGGTGGTTGATAATGGCTCCTAGCAGTGATTGGGGAGGGGGGGGGGTGTTCATCTTAGCTTTCACTCTCAGACTTCTTGTTTTAAAGTGACTTTGCATAGTAAGATGACAGTTGAATTTTTTTTATGACAGCTGTTTAAAAGATTTTGAACTTCAACACTTTCTTATTTAGATGTATTTGTGTTAAAAATGGGAAATCAAAATTTGGATTGAAATTAGTTGAGTAAACTTTTCCCGGGTTATTTTTGTTAATCTTAAATTTTTTGTCAACTAGCTTTGATACTATGTAACCTCTGACCTCAGAGCAAAAAATCCATGCTAGTTGTTGACATTTTTTGACCAATTAGATGATAATTTCCCACCATAATGAAGAGTTCTTCTGCAAAGTCATTTTGTATCTATTTATGGGCACCCCCCCCCCCCCCCCCCCCCACACACACACAATTTTACACTTAAATGTCTTCTTTTGTTGGAGGTATTAAATTTGGTCAGTCACATGACCAGTGTTCCACCAATCATTCACAAATCCTATTTTGTATCTTGACAATAATTGCTGATAATAATAGTTTCTAAAATAGCTAAACATTATTGTTTACAGTTATATTAATTTTTGTGACATCAGATTATTAAATAATTAATAAAAATTTTTTAATTTATTTATTGTTATGTATCTTTTTCCAATATAAAAACTTCACTAGAAAACATACTTTCAGAAATGTTCTTATATGGCTGAAATTTTTCGTTTTCTTAATTACATTCAAAATCACAAATTATCAAAAGTTTGATAGAGTGCCCGTTTCTGAAATTGATGATTTGTGACCATTTGTACTGTAAGCCAATCATTGGATTCCAATCATATCTGACAACTAAGAGCATATAAAATGTTTTGGATAAGTATAGAAAGGAATTCTGGTGCAAATGTCAAAGAGAGGACAACCCTGCAAGAAACTGAAAAGTACAACAAGAGTGGACACACAAAAATGTCTCGCCTGTCGTGTATTTCTAAAGAAAGTAAATGCTATCAGACATATTGCATACAGTATTCGAAAAACAGGCCAAAACACAAAAACTTAACTATAACCACTGAACCATGAAAATGAGGTCAAGGTCAGATGACACCTGCCAATTGGACATGTACACCTTACAGTCCTTCCATACACCAAATATAGTAGACCTATTGCATAAAGTATTCGAAAAACAGGTCAAAACACAAAAACTTAACTATAACCACTGAACCATGAAAATGAGGTCAAGGTTAGATGACACCTGCCAGTTGGACATGTACACCTTACAATCCTTCCATACACCAAATATAGTAGACCTAGTGCATACAGCATTCGAAAAACAGGCCAAAACACAAAAACTTAACTATAACCACTGAACCATGAAAATGAGGTCAAGGTTAGATGACACCTGCCAGTGGACATGTACACCTTACAATCCTTCCATACACCAAATATAGTAGACCTAGTGCATACAGTATCCAAAAAACAGGCCAAAACACAAAAACTTAACTATAACCACTGAACCATGAAAATGAGGTCAAGGTTAGATGAAACCTGCCAGTTGGACATGTACACCTTACAATCCTTCCATACACCAAATATAGTAGACCTAATGCATACAGTATCCGAAAAACAGGCCAAAACACAAAAACTTAACTATAACCACTGAACCATGAAAATGAGGTCAAGGTTAGATGACACCTGCCAGTTGGACATGTACACCTTACAATCCTTCCATACACCAAATATACTAGACCTATTGCTTATAGTATCCGAGATATGGACTTGACCACCAAAACTTAACCTTGTTCACTGATCCTTGAAATTGGGTCGAGGTCAATTGAAAACTGTCTGACGGGGATGAGGACCTTGTAAGGTACGCACATACCAAATATAGTTATCCTATTACTCATAATAAGAGAGAAATTAACATTACAAAAAATCTTTATTTTTTTTTCAAGTAGTCACTGAACCATGGAAATGAGGTCAAGGACAATGTACATATGACAGACGGAAACTTCGTAACATAAGGCATCTATATACAAAGTATAAAGCATCCAGGTCTTCCACCTTCTAAAATATAAAGCTTTTAAGAAGTGAGTTAACGCCGCCGCCGCCGCCGGATCACTATCCCTATGTCGAGCTTTCTGCGACTAAAGTCGCAGGCTCGACAAAAACCAAGCTCTGTTCTTTACCTGTCTTTAAATTACATCAAATTTTGGAGGACTGCAACAAAATTCCATATGGCAGTCCTATGTATGAAAGTGTCCAAATTATAATTGCATACTGTTTAAAAATACTGTTTCCCAAAATTGATCTCCCTGAAAATCATAAAAAAAAACATTTTCTTAAAATCAAATATGTCAATAAAGGTTTTGATTTTATAAATATTACCGGTATTCTTAATGATAATGCTGTTATAGAACAAATTCCTGGTTATTTTGATAATACTGAGCTCCCTCTTATTAGCTCACCTGGCCTAAAAGGCCATGTGAGCTTTTGCCATCACTTTGCATCCATCGTCCGTCCACATTTCACATTTTCATCATCTTCTCTGAAACCACCAGTCCAAATTGAACCAAACTTGACAGGAATGTTAATTGGATGGTTCTGTACACAAAACATGTTTTTTTGTGACGATTGGATATTCAACATGGCTACCCTGGGCAGTTAATTCACTCTGATTGGACTTATCTTCAAAGTTCTTCTTGTCAGAAACTACTGAACCAATTGAATTGATTTGTTGCATGAATGATCCTTGGATGAACCTCTACAAAACTTATGTTTTTTATGCCGATCGGAAATTCAAGATGGCCACCACAGCTGGACTAAGTTTTAACATTGGACCCTATGGGGAAATTTGTATAAAGGTCTCTGTCAGAAACTACCAAGCCAATTGAAATGTTTTTATACCCCACGCAACGAGTTGCGGAGGGTATAATGTTTTTGACCGTCCGCCCGTCTGTCCGTCCGTCCGTCCGTCCGTCAGTCCATTTTCTTGTCATCGCAACTCCTCTCTTACAACACAACAGAATTTCACGAAACCTTTTTAGATAATAAGGACATACTACGTAGTTGTGCATATCGACAGAAAATTGCGATTCATTTTTTTTTCTAGGAGTTACGCCCCTTTGAACTTATTTACTTTAATGTACTACTGCAACAGTTTGTCATCGCAACTCCTCTCAAACCACACAACAGAATTACATGAAACCTTTTCAGATAATAAGGACATAATACGTAGATGTGCATATCGACAGGAAATTGCGATTCAATTTTTTTTCTAGGAGTTACGCCCCTTTGAACTTACTTACTTTAATGTACTACTGCAACAGTTTGTCATCACAACTTCTCTCAAACCACACAACAGAATTTCATGAAACCTTTTTAGATAATAAGGACATACTATGTAGTTGTGTATATCGACAGGAAATTGCGATTCATTTTTTTTCTAGGAGTTACG
This sequence comes from Mytilisepta virgata, assembly GCA_028015205.1. NCBI lineage: Eukaryota > Metazoa > Mollusca > Bivalvia > Mytilida > Mytilidae > Mytilisepta > Mytilisepta virgata. Next base: position 23,770,626 of record CM051515.1, read on the forward strand.
CCCCTTTGAACTTATTTACTTTAATGTACTACTGCAACAGTTTGTCATCGCAACTCCTCTCAAACCAAACAACAGAATTTCATGAAACCTTTTCAGATAATAAGGACATACTACGTAGATGTGCATATCGATAGGAAATTGCGATTCAGTTTTTTTCTAGGAGTTATGCCCCTTTGAACTTATTTACTTTAATGTACTACTGCAACAGTTTGTCATCGCAACTCCTCTCAAACCACACAACAGAATTTCATGAAACCTTTTCAGATAATAAGGACATACTACGTAGGTGTGCATATGGACAGGAAATTACGATTCAATTTTTTCCAGGAGTTACGCCCCTTTGAACTTATTTGCCTCACTATACTATTACTGTTGACTCCTCTCGCTTGGAATTTAAATTCCCCAAAATATACTGAACAGTAGTTTGTCATCGCAGCTCCTTTGAAACAAAATCAGGAGATCGAGACCTTGAAGTGTGTGTTGTTCAGCAGATCATGATTTTTCCGGTTGGAAATAGCGGTCCATAAACTTACCCAAAAACACCCAAAACTATCCAAAAACACCCAAAAACTACCCCAAAACACCAAAAAACAATAAAATTATGGAATAAAAATTAAATAGTTATTTTCTATATAAGTTTTTATTTGTTTTTTTTAATAAAATAGGTAGAAATCATTATATTTGCCCAGTATATTCGTATTTTTACTATTCCGTGCAAGAACGATAACTCAGTAAGATGACATTGAATATTAAGATCTTCTGATTTTATAATTTTATTAAAATATTGGAAATTTCGAGGAAAAAAATATCCTTTAGGATTTAAATTTTTAATAAATATTTAAAATTTATTTATATACAACCATACCGAAAGATCAAAGGTTAATAATTGCTTTAATAATTTTGTAATTGACGCTCGTCTATCATTCATCTAATTACTTACGACTACTTGTTTACAAACAATCGTTTCCTTTTTTTAATTGAATGTAATTATTTTTTTTGTGTTAGTTGCTAGTCAAAACAGAGGTATGTTTTGAGAATTTTTTAAGAAAAACATGTGCTCCCTGTACAAAATGGATCAAAGAAACTGAGGACGGAAATCAAATACACTGAATTGGCTTGTGTTTAGACAAGGACGTATATTAGAAGGATAGGAAACTCACGATATCGCCTTGATAATATCCGAGAAATATCGCGAATCGCGAGAAAACACGAGATCTGCAGAAAGCTTCAGCGGGAATCGCCGCTTCGAGATTTCTACATCAATTTTTAAGTATAAAAACATTATCTGAATAATTAAAAACATATTTAGTAGAAGTTATTTTATGGTATTAAATGATTTTTCACTATAAAAACAACATCAAACACTTATAAACATCACAATAAGAGATCATAAGTAAGGATGCCAGATGCTGCCCATGATGCTGGGACCGAGATGGCATGACCCGTCATGTTGCATTGATTTTTTTAAATTTTATTGCATTTACTTGTATAAAATTATTTGATTACAAGTTTTAGATAATATTTACGTTTGCATATGAAAATAGAGCGTCTTTTGTTGTGTATTTCACGTGTAATATAACATATAAACCAGTCCTTTTCGGTAAACAAAATGCCGACTTCCATGGAGAATGGCCTTGTATTTTGCAGCTAAATGTGCATTTTTGGTGTGAAAAGACGCTTCTAAACCGAATGAGTTCCTTTCCTTTTATATTTTAACGTTTGCATAGCAAGTTTCAACTGTATTTGTTAAGAGGTTAGTCAAATATTGAAGTTATTGAAGCCCCCTCCATCCTTTTTGTCAAATATTTATCAATCAGAGCAGAGATGCTACTTTGCAGCTATCTTGTTGAATATATGCTACACAATCACATATTGCATGATTTTTTTCCATTTCTGTGACATTTTTACACTTGCATAGCAAATTTAAGCTTCTTATGCTGAGAATTTGATTAGATATTGAGCTACAAAATGAACAAATTTTTAACAGCTCTATTTTGTTTAATAATATCTACCTATCAGAGCAGAGCTGCTAGTTTGCAGGTATAGGCTACATGCACATTGCATAAAAATGCATTACAGTTATTTTTTTCCTTTCATTACATATATCTAGACTTGCAGAGAAAAAATGAGCTTCCTATTTTGGAAAATGAATGAGATATTGAGCCTTTCTTTGCTTAAATTCATTTTCATTTTTTTTCATTCTCAAAATAACTGTGAACCGGGCAATGCAGTTAATTTGCAGCTCAAAAGTCAATATCGGAATAGTAAACAAATATTACTTTAAAGGTCTTCTGTTCCTTACATGTTTTTGAGCATGCTGAGCAAAATTAAGCCTCCTATCTGGCAGAAAAGCATACATATTTTGTTTTATTTGTCTTATATTTCTGTCTCAGTTGTCAGGAGCAACCTATGAAATCCCGTCGGCCAATTGAAGAATGGTTTTGTGTAGTGTAGTATGATGTAGATGATGTACGAATTTATGTGTAAAAGACTGAAACAATTACCTATGTGGCGGGCTAACTAACAGACCATGTTTATACAATCAATCATAACACCTGTAATTAACAAATGTCATGTGGCCGGGTGAACCTCGGAAGGTAAGGTGCTATTGATAATTGAATATACAGGTGCCCAGCTGAGAAAAAGATTTTTATTTGGATAGAAATGCGGTTCTAAAGATGTGATTATGCAATAAAAGTTTTATGACAACTAGACTTTATAATTTTACTAAAGTATGTCATTTAAGTTGTTTTTTTTTCAGTAGAGAAATAGTTAGACAAATAAATATATTTATTATATTCTGTATATTCCCCTAGCAATAGTTCCAAATCAAGATCAGTGCCCCAAGATAAAAAATCTGACATGTGTTTTTTTTTCTGACATGTTAATAGAGTTCAAATCAAAAAGTAAATAGCAGATTTTGCAACTCGTTCTTTTTATGACATATTCATGTATATTTCTCAAGATTAATTTTCTAAAATCAGCTTTGGTCATTTTGAAAGTAGACAATGACTCTTTTGGTGTGGCTTGGGTCATAGCCTTTCTAAATTGAATAGTAGAAAGGAAACTACAAAAGCTCATTAAATAAACAACTTACAACTTACAATCTGTCAAAAAGTAGAAAGGAAACCGCACAAGCTCATCAAATGAACAACATACATTCAGGACTAATTTATTTTTTATTATAATTAATTATAAATAATCACAGGAATTAGGAATGCATAGGTAAATGTTCAAACTAAATAAGGTTTTAATCAAATTAATCATTGTTTCTAGAAGACATTTACTATTCAATAATAAAAATGTTATAACTGTAATTTATACGATTTTAACGGCCCTGTAAGACATATTTGATAGAATTTTTTTTTATTTGTTTCTTTGGTTTTTGAACATCGAAAATAATAAACAAAGTTTTTTAAGTTAAAAACAAATGAGAGAATTTCTGTCACGATGATTGAGACTATAGGAGTTATATTTGTTTACATTATCGTAACTAACCGGAAATATTTACTTGAAGCGCGCATAATTGTAGTAGTGAGTAAATACAAGTCTCACGATACGCGATATTTTAACGAGATACCGCGAGACACCAATCCTTGTTAGTTATACGTCCTTGGTTTAGACAATACTAAACAAGTAAAAAGAATGTTTTAAGTGAAACCAATTTACTCAATTTTCTGAATTTCAATAAAAACTGGAGATGGTATTGTACAATCCTAGTTCTTTTGGCAATCAAAATGCAACACAACGTCAATTATGCAGAGAGTCTTAATAGACTACAAATGGTATGTATTTCTTGTATAACTTTAAATTTTTAATATTTCCACAACTTGTGTCTCTTCATGTGCGTTATTATTAGAAGAATTTATGTAACCTTGTTTTTAATTATTAAAGTAAACGATTAGCCGCAATGCAAGTTCAAGAAAAGAGCGATTCAATACATTTTACTAAGTACACGTGCATGTATAGGCCTATTCAAATATACAATGAAATTAAATTGGGGTAAATGTAAATAAGACAAAGTCACAGGAAGCCTTGAACATTGAGCAAATTACCCTAAGCCCATAGAAAGTCAATCGGCACCGACTTAAGCAGTATTCATACTTTGCAACACCGATCACATTCCTCTTGTTATTCTCATAGAACCGCTATTGTCAACAAATTACAAACGTATTAAAAACATTATAATAAAAAATATAAATGTATACGACACACCATGTTGATTAAGAATAACTATTCAATCAATATCACTCATGAGCGCTTTCTTCTTTTGAATTTACGAGATTAACTAGAATGATATGCGGTAAATGTATATGAGAACACGTCTTAAATCAATACAGGGAAAATAATATCCTTTATTTAATAAAATTAAAAATATTCTTTTTTATTATTTAGTGCTGTCGAGTGATTTTATAATTTTTTTTTGTAATGCAAAGTACGCATTGAACTATCATACTGAGTTATCGTTCTTGCACGGGATAGTAAAAATACGAATATATACTGGGCAAATATAATAATTTCTACCTGTTTTATTAAAAAAAATACAAATAAAAACTTATATAGAAAATAAATCTTTAATTTTTATTTCATAATGTTATTGTTTTTTTGGTGTTTTTGGGTAGTTTTTGGGTGTTTTTGGGTAGTTTTGGGTGTTCTTGGGTAAGTCTATGGACCCTGGAAATAGTATTGACTGTGATTGTAGGTGACTTTGATATCAATGTTTTGAAGGAATAAAATACTTTATTAATAAAAGCATTGGCTACAAAAGATTTTCGTCAAGTTGTGCATTCACCTACTCATATTTCTGGCTCCTCTATTGACCATATGTATATACTAAAAGACAAAGTATACGATGCTAGAGTAATCCCTGTTCCATATTCCCAACATGCTGCCATTCAAATTAGTATAAATATGTGAAGGTAAGCATTTGATTGTGTTCATTTTACTTGTGAAGTGAGATTTTGTTTCTCCAGTGACAATATGAAGACGTGGGGTATGTGAGCGTGCTCACAAAGGTTCTTTAATTTATGTATGAACAAGCATTGGATGAACCTCTACAAAACTTTTTTTTTGTGCCGATCGGAAATTCAAGATGGTGGCAACAGTCTGACTTAGTTTAACATTGGAGCCTATGGGGAATTTTGTACAAAGGTCTTCTTGTCAGAAACCACCAAGCCAATTGAAATGATCTGATGTGTGAATGGTCATTTGATAGACCACTACAAATTTATGTTTTTCGTGTCGATTGGATATTCAACATGGCTACCAGGGGCAGGTAATTCATTCTGATTGGATTTATCGTTAAAGCTCTTCTTGTTAGAAACTAGCAAGCCAATTGAATTGATTTGTTGCATGAATGATCCTTGGATAAACCTCTACAAAACTTTTTTTGCCAATCGGAAAATTCAAGATGGCTGCCACAGCCACAGTTTAACATTAATATTGGACACTATGGGGAAATTTGTATCAATGGTCTTGTCAGGAACTACAAAGCCAATTGAAATGTTTTTGTGTATGAACAAGCATTGGATGAACTTCTACAAATCTTGGGGTTTTTTTTGTGCCGATCGGAAATTCAAGATTTCCGATCGCGATACAGCCGGATTTTGTTTAACATTAGAGTCTATGGGGAGTTTTGTTCAAAGGTCTTCTTGTCAGAAACTACCAAGCCAATTGAAATGTTTTTTTATGTATGAATGATCATTTGATAGGCCATTACAAAATATATGTTTTTATGTGCCGATTGGAAATTCAATATGGCCGCCACAGCCAGACTTTGTTTAACATTGAAGTTATGGGAAATTTGTATAAAGGTCCTCTTGTCAAAACCTACCAAGCAAATTGAAATATTTTTATGTATGAACAAGCATTGGATAAACCTCTACGACATTTATATTTTTTTTTTGCCGATCTGAAATTCAAGATGGTCGCCACAGCCAGATTAGTTTTACATATACATTTTAGTTGACCCTATTGGGAAATTTGTACAAAGGTCTTCTTGTCAGAAAATACTAAGCCAATTGAAATGTTTTTGTTGCATGAAGATCCTTGGATAAATTTCTGCTACAAATGTTATGTTTTCGTGCCGTTTGGAATCCAATCTAGATGCCACAGCTGGACTTAGTTTAACATGTTTAACATTGGACCCTGGAAGAATTCTTTACATATCTTATCTAGACGTGCTGGACACTGTAGAACAAATCCTTACAGATCTTATATAGAAGCGCTTTGTCAGTTGTGGTGACCTAAAATCCAGGTGAGCGATTCAGGCTCCATGGAGCCTCTAGTTTGTTATGTTTACAAAAATATTTACCCGGAAATATGTTTTTAGCTCACCTGTCCTAGAAGGACATGTGAGATTTTGCCATCACTTGGCGTCCGTCGTAAACTTTTTCAAATATCTTTTCCTCTGAAACCACTGAACCAATTACAGCCATACACTACTTAGGCTGAGAGATCCTTAGGGTATCTTGTATACAATTTGTTTGTTTTTTTTGTCCATTGAAAAACATGGCTGCCATGGCTAAATAAAAATTCACTTTTTGGCTTTTTGAAACAAAAAACTAAAGCATTTAGAGCAAAACTGACTGGGGTAAAAATGTTCATCAGGTCAAGATCTACGTGCTCCGAAATTTTCAGACGAATCGGTCAACCCTTTGTTGGGTTATTGCCCCTGAATTGTTAATTTTAAGGAAATTTTGCAGTTTTAGGTTTTTGTCTCGCCTGCGACGAAAAGTCGCGAAAGCGAGATACAGCTATTCTTTTCCGCGGCGGCGTAAAGTTTTTTAAAACTTTAAGAAATTTGCACCTAGGCCAATCATATTTGGTTTATAACTAGTTCATAGTGGGTACATGCCAGTCTAACTCCTGGCTTGGGACCTTGACCTCAATTTCATGCTTGATTGACTTTGTCACATTTTTGTGGTTAAGTCCATTTCTCAGCAACTATAATACCTAGACCCACCATATTTGGTCTGTTGATAGTTCTTTGTGGGTACATGCCAGTCTGACACTTTTCTCTTGATCTTGTCCTCAATTTCATGTTTGAGTGACTTTCATCCAAGTTTCTTGATCAAGTCTATTTTTCAGCAACTGTAATACCTAGATCCACCATATTGGGTCTATTGATGGTTCTTGATGGGTATATGCCAGTCTGACACTTGTCTCTTAAGTAAATTTTTAAGCAACTATAATACCTAGACCCACTGTGTTTGGTCTATAGATAGTTCTTAGTGGGTACATGTCGGTTTGACACCTGCCTTTTGAACTTGACCTCAATTTCATGGATGAGTGACCTGTGTCACATTTTCACGATTAAGTCCATTTCTTAGCAACTGTAATACCTAAGCCAACCATATATGGTCAATAGATAGTTCTTAGTGGGTACATGCATGTCTGACACCTGACTCTGGACCTTGGCCTCAATTTGGTGCTTGAGTGACTTGTGTTACATTTTTTTAGATTAATTCCATTTCTCAGCAACTGCATTACTTAGACCCATCATATTTGTTTTGGAGATAGTTCTTAGTTGATACATGCCAGTCCAACACCTGTCAGCTGAACTTGACCTGAATTTCATGCTTGAGTGACTTAATATACATTTTCTGGATTTAGTCTATTCTCAGCAACTGTAATACATGTGTAACTAGTTTTTGGTTGATAGAAGTTCTTAGTGGGTATATTCCACTTTAACATCTGACACCTTACCTTGGACCTCTATGTCATGCTAGTAGTATATATGCGGTTTTCAGTTAGCATTTGTGGTGGTGGGTGTGGTGGAGGTGCTGTGGAGGTGCCGGAACTGACGTCACCAGAACCGGAAATGACGTAACAGAAAGTGACGTAACCGGAACCGGAAGTCACGTGACCGGAACCGGAAGTACCGGAAGTGATTTGAGCGCATGCGCAACCGGAAAAAGTGGATTTTTTCCACCATTTGTTGACGGAAGTGACACAAGTCACGTGGTAGGACCCGGATATGTGTGTGCATGCGTAGGCGGAACCGGAAGTACCCGAAGTGATTTGCGCGCATGCGCAACCGGAAGTGATGGATTTTGGCGCCATTTTCCTGTGATTTGATTACGAAAGTGACGCAAGTCACGTGCTAGGACCCGGACGTATGGTCTGCGCATGTCCAGGCGGAACCGGAAGTCCAAAGGCTTCTCCAAGGGGAGATAATTCAAAACTATAAATGGGGAGATAACTTTCCCCGCCAGTTCCATATTTTCCTCCAACAATACAAGGGGAGATAATTTTTCCTTTATTCTATATATTTACTTTTTAACTTAAAAAAAACTGAAATAATTTTTTTTTTCTAATTTTTTTTACCTTTTGTTTATTATTTTATAATTTTTCTAATTTTTCTTAATTTTTTAAAATTTTATTATTATTATTTTTCTTTATTTATATATATTTTATTTTTAAATATATTTCCATAATTTAATGATTTTTCTAATTTTTTCTTATTTTTTTTAACAAGTAATATATTTATATAATTTTTTTATTTTTAATTCCCTTTTTCGGTTTTGGAACCATTTAGTAAACACTTTCTAATTATTTTACTTATTCTTGGGATTTTCTGAAGTATTTTCTGGTTTTTGGAACCATTTAGTAAACACTTTCTAGTTATTATAATTATTTTAACTATTTTCTGGGTTTTCGCCAACATTCGTCAACATTCGGAACCATTTAGACGTCTTCGGAACAATTTTTCACTCTTCAGGAATGTTCGGTCGTTTCCGGAGGGGGGTGCTCACTTACAGGTCCGCGTTCGTGGATGAATCCATGTTGGATCCCGTTAATGTGACGTCATGGAAAATTTCAGTGGAAATTTCCATTAGAAAACGGATTGAAACATGTCGGGGAACGCGGCCGTGAGCGAAGACACCGTGGTGCTCTCTTTTACGTCCGCGTTCTGGCTATATATACAGTGCACAACCTCTCATTTCGTCTTGAACCTTTGAAAAGGTAACGACCATGTTCTCTTGCGAGAAGTGCGGTAAGACCTTTACCGAGAAGAAAAGCCTGCTTCACCACCAGAAGACCCATGCTGCCTCGTCCCAGACGTATTCCTGCCAGGTATGTGGAAAGGACCGGAAACGCCACCAGGAGTCCCACCAGCAGATTGAGCCTGGAAAGCCAGATCCAGTCCAGTCCCTTGCCTGCCAGATATGTGGAAAGGAAATTGCCAGGCCGGATGCCAGGAAGCGTCACGAAGCTACCCACCAGCAGAGTGAGCCTGGAAAGACGGATGCAGTCCAGTCCTTTGCCTGCCAGGTATGTGGAAAGGAGTTTGCCAGGGCCGACACCAGAAATCGCCACCAGGAGTCCCACCAGTACTTGTCCAGACTGTGGGCAGTTTAGCTCGCCACAGACTGTTGCATACCAAGCCAGATGCCAAGCCCAGGATGAAGAAACCAGTCAAGAGACCAGCCTCGCCACTACCTGGCCCCAGTGCAAAAAGATGTTTGTATATTACAAAGGATTGAAGGTGGACATGTTTAAACACGGCATCAGCGTACCGGGACTCACACTGAAAACCATGTTCGATGGTCTGTCCGATTATTTTACCGTTCCGGACGAGAAGAATAAAGATCTGTACGAGTTGTACAAAGAAAACATAGTGGGTGGACCCAGCATCGTCTTCCACAGATACCACGAGAAAGACCAGACCTTCATTCGTCCTGCAGAATACCAAGACCCAAAACCGTGCAAGAAGATCTACGGTGTAGACGCCAACGCCTTGTATTTGTGGAGCATCATGCAGGATATGCCAACGGGTCACTTCGTCCGACGCAAGAGCGAGGACGATTTTAGGAGACAGACACCTCGAAGGTACGAACGAATGGCTATCGAGTGGTTGGAATGGGAAGCCCAGGAGACAGGACACCACATTCGTCACCAGGGGAACGATACGGAAAAACTGATAGGACGTCGGCGCCTTCCCGTGGATGGTTACTGTAAGGATACTAATACAGTTTACGAGCATCATGAGAGCCGTGATGGAGGACAAGTTGTTTGGTGCCTTGGAAGTGGACCTGCACGTACCTGACGACCTAGAGGCAAAATTTGCAGAAATGCCTCCAGTCTTTAAGAACGTGGACGTGTCCAGAGACGAAATTGGGGACCCAATGAAGAGTTATGCAGAAGAAAAGGGAATCATGCCGCAGCCTAGAAAGTCGTTAATCGGCAGCATGTTTGGAGAGAATATCATGGTTATATCCCCGTTGCTGAAATGGTACGTCAACCACGGACTGAAAGTCACCAAGATTTACCAGGTGGTGGAGTACACACCGTCGGCGTGTTTCATTGCTGCTCATAGCTGCTCATTGCTGCTCATCTCTTGCTCATAGCTGCTCATTGCTGCTCATCTCTTGCTCATCGCTGCTTATTGCTGCTCATCTCTTGCTCATCGCTGCTCATTGCTGCTCTTCTCTTGCTCTTTGCTGCTCATCCCTACTCAGGACCTTACTCGCGTGCTCATTTCGCTCCTGTTGAGTCGGTAAGCCGTTCATCCGATCAAATATTTAAGGGTGTCGTGGACACCCCGTCCGCCAAAAATTTACGTTTTGGATAAAAGTAGGAAAAGCCAGCTCGATCTTGCAAGTAGGTGTAGACTTGGTTGTCTACAGAACGAAACCCTCTGTTGGTTCCGAAGCCAGAGTTCTTTGACAGGAGAACGTCCATGTATTTTTCTTTGTTGATGTCGTTGGTTCTCTTGTTGACCCCTTTACAGCTGTACTTGGTTTCGTCTCCAAAGCAAAAGTACGTCTTGCTACACAAGGAAATCATCCCGTCACCACTGAATTCTGTCTTGAACAGTCCTGGAGTCCTCTTGTCCCAAGCAGCCAGTTGTGGTGTGTCAGTACGGGGAAACCAATTCTTCTTCTCTGCTTCAAAGCGCCGACGCAACTCCGGTTTGATTACTTCATCCAAACTATCGCCAGAGAGAGCCATGTAGGCACTGTCGGTGTCCATTGCACAATATTGAAAATCACGGCGATCGACAAAGACGTCCATAAAATCGTAGTAGAATTCCAACATCCGAAGCTTGGCGTACTGGTAAACGAAACAGCCAATGTGCATAGGCAGGTCCAGGTATATGGTCTTCTTACTCATTTCCACTTCGAACGTTTTGTCACTCAGCTGGTTGCACCTCCGGAAAGAGGGATCTACGAGGTAGCGACTGATCTGGTGTTCCTGGCAGTAAATCACATCCGTGTGCCTTTCCTTGTCACCGTCTTGCCGTAGCTGGAATTTCCCCTCAGTTTCTCGTTTTCTGCAATTATCTTTTTATTTGGATCAGCATCTCCGGCTCGCCTGGCATTACTGACTTGATCTCCGAAGGGTCTGAAACACGCCGACGGCGTGTACTCCACCACCTGGTAAATCTTGGTGACTTTCAGTCCGTGGTTGACGTACCATTTCAGCAACGGGGATATAACCATGATCTTCTCTCCAAACATGCTGCCGATTAACGACTTTCTAGGCTGCGGCATGATTCCCTTTTCTTCTGCATAACTCTTCATGTGGTCCCCAATGTCGTCTCTGGACACGTCCACGTTCTTAAAGACTGGAGGCATTTCTGCAAATTTTGCCTTTAGGTCGTCAGGTACGTGCAGGTCCACTTCCAAGGCACCAAACAACTTGTCCTCCATCACGGCTCTCATGATGTTGTCTTCGGTCATCGTGGCGAAACGATCGCAGGGTCTCTGCCTCTGGGACACGAAGGTCTTGATTCTTTGGTCTTCGTTCTTTAACCGGTCCCATTCGCACTCCCACATCTGTTTCACTTGGTAGTCGTTTTCTGTTATGTACTGTATTTTTTCCTGTGTAGTCTTGTATAATTCGTCCAGGCTCTTTCCGTTCAACGGGTTTTCTGTCTTTCCCCGAGTCAGGCGACAACAATGTCCGTGCCACAGGCAGCCCTGGAACTCGTAAACTGTATTAGTATCCTTACAGTAACCATCCACGGGAAGGCGCCGACGTCCTATCAGTTTTTCCGTATCGTTCCCCTGGTGACGAATGTGGTGTCCTGTCTCCTGGGCTTCCCATTCCAACCACTCGATAGCCATTCGTTCGTACCTTCGAGGTGTCTGTCTTCTAAAATCGTCCTCGCTCTTGCGTCGGACGAAGTGACCCGTTGGCATATCCTGCATGATGCTCCACAAATACAAGGCGTTGGCGTCCACACCGTAGATCTTCTTGCACGGTTTTGGGTCTTGGTATTCTGCAGGACGAATGAAGGTCTGGTCTTTCTCGTGGTATCTGTGGAAGACGATGCTGGGTCCACCCACTATGTTTTCTTTGTACAACTCGTACAGATCTTTATTCTTCTCGTCCGGAACGGTAAAATAATCGGACAGACCATCGAACATGGTTTTCAGTGTGAGTCCCGGTACGCTGATGCCGTGTTTAAACATGTCCACCTTCAATCCTTTGTAATATACAAACATCTTTTTGCACTGGGGCCAGGTAGTGGCGAGGCTGGTCTCTTGACTGGTTTCTTCATCCTGGGCTTGGCATCTGGCTTGGTATGCAACAGTCTGTGGCGAGCTAAACTGTCCAATCTGTTGAAATACTGCCCACAGTCTGGACAAGTCAGGGTGTACTGGTGGGACTCCTGGTGGCGATTTCTGGTGTCGGCCCTGGCAAACTCCTTTCCACATACCTGGCAGGCAAAGGACTGGACTGCATCCGTCTTTCCAAGCTCACTCTGCTGGTGGGTAGCTTCGTGACGCTTCCTGGCATCCGGCCTGGCAAATTCCTTTCCACATACATGGCACGCAAGGGATTGGACTGGATCTGGCTTTCCAGGCTCAATCTGCTGGTGGGACTCCTGGTGGCGTTTCCGGTTGTCGGCCCTGGCAAACTCCTTTCCACATACCTGGCAGGAATACGTCTCGGATGAGGCAGCATGGGTCTTCTGGTGGCGAAGCAGGATTCTCTTCTCGGTAAAGGTCTTACCGCACTTCTCGCAAGGGTACATGGTCGTTACCTTTCCAAAGGTTCAAGACGAAATGAGAGGTTGTGCACTGTATATATAGCCAGAACGCGGACGTAAAAGAGAGCACCACGGTGTCTTCGCTCACGACCGCGTTCCCCGACATGTTTCAATCCGTTTTCTAATGGAAATTTCCACTGAAATTTTCCATGACGTCACATTAACGGGACCCAACATGGATGCCTCCACGAAGTGTAAGTGAGCACCCCCTCCGGAAACGACCGAACATTCCTGAAGAGTGAAAAATTGTTCCGAAGACGTCTAAATGGTTCCGAATGTTGACGAATGTTGGCGAAAACCCAGAAAATAGTTAAAATAATTATAATAACTAGAAAGTGTTTACTAAATGGTTCCAAAACCGAAAAAAAGGAATTAAAAATAAAAAAATTATGTAAATATATTACTTGTTAAAAAAAATAAGAAAAAATTAGAAAAATTATTAAATTATGGAAATATATTTAAAAAAATATATAAAAAAAAATAATAATAACAAAATTTAAAAAAATTAAGAAAAATTAGAAAAATTATAAAATAATAAAACAAAAGGTAAAAAAAATTAGAAAAAAAATTATTTCAGCTTTTTTTAAGTTAAAAAGTAAATATATAGAATAAAGGAAAAATTATCTCCCTATCTCCCCTTGTATTGTTGGAGGAGAATATGGAACTGGCGGGAAAAGTTATCTCCCCATTTAGAGTTTTGAATTATCTCCCCTTGGAGAAGCCTTTGGACTTCCGGTTCCGCCTGGACATACGCAGACCATACGTCCGGGTCCTAGCACGTGACTTGCGTCACTTTCGTAAACAAATCATAGGAAAATGGCGCCAAAATCCATCACTTCCGGTTGCGCATGCGTCAAATCACTTCCGGTACTCCCGGTTGCGCCTACGCATGCGCAGACCACACATCCGGGTCCTACCACGTGACTTGCGTCACTTCCGTCAACAAATGGCGCAAAAAACCCACTACTTCCTTGCGCATGAAAACCGCATATATACTACTCATGCTTGACTGACCTTTTTGACGTTTTTGGTTAATATCCATTTCTCAGCAACTGCAATACATGGACCAAACATATTTGGTCTATAGATAGTGTCTGGTGGATACATGGCTGTATGAGACTTGAATTTCAGACTTGAGTCAAATTTTCATGATTAAGTCAATTTTTCTGTAGCTGTAATACCTATATCCAAATTGACCTCAATTTTAGGTTTGAGTGATTCTTGTCCCATCTTTACAAATAAGTCCATTTCTCAACAAATTTTATAAATGTATTATATAGACCCACCATTTTTGGTGGGTAACATACCAGTCTGAGACCTGTCAGCTCGTCTTGGACAGAGTTTTTGGCTTGAATGACACGCATGAGATTTTTCAGGCAAAATCGCCTGACCATTACTATTTCTTTTAACGCATTTTCCTTTGACTTGCAATGTCGGGTATCAGATAATCATTATTCTGTGTTCATATGCATACTCATGCGAGACATTTAATGTGTCCACTCTTGTTATCTTGAATATTATAGATAAAGACAAACTGTAAACAGCAAAAATTTTCAGCAAAGTAAGATCTACAAATAAGGCAACATGACCAAAATCGTCAATTGACCCTTTACAGGAGTTTTTGCCCTTTAAAAACAATTTTTCACATTTTTAGCTCACCTGTCCCCACTTCAAACTCGCCCCACTCCAACTAGCACCAACTTTTCACAATATTTCCCTAATTTGGAAAATATTAGTTCCAAACTCGCTCAAACTGTGAAAATGAGTCACCAACTCGCCCCAACTTATGAAAATAATAGCTACAAATTCGCCCCAATTGATGAAAATAATAATTTCATACTCGCTACATATGAATATCATAGTTACCAACCCGCCCCAACTGGTGATAATAATACGTACAAACTCGCCCCAACTAATGACAATAACGATTTGGTACTCGCTCCATTTGTCATAGTTAGAAACTCACACCTACTGTAAAATAAGTGCTAAACTTGCACAAACTAAATCTTGTGACATATACATTGACCTCCTGGACAGAGCCGGCTCATGACAGATAAGTTGCTCAGACAGGTGTATGTTGTTCCTTAGTTGGAGTCATCCTTATTAAAGTTTTATGGACGTCATCATGACTTGGTTGAAAGGAAGGGAAAAACAGTTTCCCAAATGAAAATGGACTTGTTCCATTGATGTTGTCTCTTCCACATACCGGATTTTACATGGGAAGCCTATTTCCATCAGTTGGGACGGGTTTATAACTCGTTTTCACCAGTTCGGACGAGTTGGTAGATATGATATTCACAGTTAGCGAGTAGGAAATTATTATTTCATCAGTTGGGGCGAGTTTGTAACTTATTATCACCAGTTGGGGCGAGTTGATAACTATGCCCCTGTGACCCTCCCCCCGGTAAATCCGCCACTAGTAAAGATATTTATATCAGTGATAATACATCTACGTCATGAAATTGCAGTAATTCCAAATACATTTATGGCCCCAGTTCCCATGTTATAACAGGAGACCTTGACATCGTCCAGGACCGAGAGTTGGAATCATTTCGTAGAAAAGAACCTAAATATTGTCCCCGTCAATTATTAAGTGGAATGAGTGTCGTAACATCATCCACGACCCACCCCATACTTACTGTAAAAAAACGTTTAAAACGAGAAAAAAGTGATAAAAAATCCTTAGATTCCTCTTTCAATTCAGTAATGAAAATAGTTGATATTCGTATTAAACATTTTAAAGAACATTTTACTCGTTGACCATTATAGCCCTATTTCTCGTATCAAACATAAGCTAAAAGAACTTGGAAAGGAATTTGTTTTTGTTCCAGCTGATAAGGCTGCCAATAATATCGTTATTGTTTGACGTACATTTTATATTGAGTTTCTGCAAAAGGAATTAAATCACAAATTCATCTCTTTACAAGCAGAACCGAATAACATGAAAGTTCCAACTACGTACTAGCTTCCAAAACTGCACAAGACACCTTACAAATATAGATTTATTTCGTCTTCAAGTCATTGTTCCACTACTAAGCGATCTACTCTACTTAGTAGTACACTTGGTACAATAAAAAAACTTCGTATTAATTTTCAAATAAGGTATACGAAAATAGTGGTATTAATTACTTTTTGAGTGTCAAAAATTCGTTTGATATACTTGATAAATTGCATGCACATATTGGAGATTTCGAATCTGTTAAAAGTTTTGATTTTTCTACACTATTTACCACGTTGTCTCATAATCTCATTAAGAAAAAATTCACATACCTAATTAAACGGGCATTTAAGAAGTCAGCATGTGAATACATATGTTCAAACTCTTTTAGGTCATTTTTTATAAAGACAAACAAAAGAACTATGTCTATGTCAATTGGAGCTGCTTTGATATGATAACTCCACTTTAATGTCGCCAAGTTATAGGAATTCAAATGGGGACTAACTGTGCACCACTTATTGCAGAACTGTTTCTGTATTGTTATGAATCACAATTTATGTCTAAAATCAGGAAAGACCCAACGAAACAACATCTGATACAAAAATTTAATAACACTTTTAGATATTTTGATGATGTGTCAATAATGAAGACTTCAGTATGTACACTAAAGAGATTTATGTTGTTGAACTTACTTTAAATAAAGCTAGTAATAACAATGAACACTGCCCTTTCCTGGATATTGATATATATCTCTAAAGGGAAGCTTTATACTAAAATTTACGATAAGAGAGACGATTTATCATTTCTTATTGTTAATTATCCGTTTTAGATGGCACCATCGTATGGTGTTTATATATTTCAACTTGTTAAATTCGCTCGTGTATGTAACAACGTATTTGATTTTAACGAAAGAAATCTCTGTATTACTGAAAAATTATCACACCAGGGATTTCGATATCACAAACTTGTCAAAACTTTTACTAATTTTATCATCAGTACAAGGACACCATTCGTAAATATAAATCAACTTGCAAACAACTTATATGTTCAGGTATTTCACATCCCATCTTTTATTAATATCCTATACAAAGTACAAAAATGTACTTATTCAACCGAAAAGCTAACCAGACCTTTAAACAGACTTATCCACAAGGGATATAGTTACGATACTGTTGTCAATTCATTAAAGATGGCATTTTTTGGTATTAATATTGATTCACTCATAGCGTCTTTGCATCAGAAATAAACACATTTATTCTAAAACAAGTTGTTGGCATAATACGGATTATGTTCGTCTCGTATGAATTATGATGACATGATACTAAACCTCTAACGGGAGGGATTGTGGCTGATTTTCTATATGATAAGAACACAACCTTTGGATCAGTTTAATTGAGGCCCGGAAGTGGCATGTCAATAACTACTATTAGTCCTTAGTTAATATATATTGATCATTGTCATTTTGCTTAGTTTCTTCTGTTACTTTTTGAACATCGGACTCGGACATCTTTTGAACTGGGTTTTACTGTGTATATCGCTGTGTGTTTATTTATTCCAAATTGGATAGAGGTATAGGGGAGGGTTGAGATCTCACAGAACATGTTTAACCCGCCGCATGTTTGCGCTTGTCTCAATTCAGAAACCTCTAGCCTTTGTTAGTCTTGAGTGTTTATTTTTACTTTTGGTTCAATTGTATATGTTGGAGTATAGTGTACCGTCAATTTCGCTGAACTAGCATGCATTATTGTTTATGGGCCAGCTGAAGCCCGCCTCAGGCTGTACACAGCCCGGCTCCGGACAGAAAACTTGCTCAAACAGGGGTATGTGCTCCTAAGTTGGAGTCATCATTATTAAAGTTTTATGGACCTCATCATGAGTTGGTTGACAGGTATGAACTAGAGGCTCAGGGGGCTGGCGTGTATCGCTCACCTGGAATGAAAGCCATTTTTATTGATGTACCTCAAAGAGAGAAGTCACTTCTCCCTATCATTATGAAGTGTGGTAAGCCTTGTAGGAACCAAATTTTTCGTCATCAAGATCCTTCTACTTATAGGTCAACATATTCTAAAATTCGGTGGTTCTCCAGAAAATTTTTGCATGTATTCCCCATAGGGTTCCCTGCTGAAAACCATTTTGAATTAGGGATCGGCACCAGAGTAATAACACTTGGTGAGCACCTTAAGAGGAACATTCAGACCATGTTTGGTTTCAAGCAATTCTGTGGTTCCTTAGATTTTTGTTATATGTCATAGACACTTTCTGTCAAGTTTGGCTCTATTTGGCCAAGCAGTTTTAGAGAGTTTTTTTTTTTAAATCAAACAACCAGAAACAAGAATTGCCTATGGCGGCCATGTTTGTCGCCTGATCTGAACAAATGAGAAAACTTTGTAAATAACCTCCTGTCAGGTATCGTTCCCTTTGGCCAAGCGGTTTCAAAGAAGAAGATTATCAACCGATGAAAGACAAAAAACTGCCCATGACGGTTTATCAGGACGAAATGAGGAAACTTTGTATAGAACCTCCCAATTAGATGCTTTTGTTCCATTTTGCCAAGCGACTGCAGAGGAGAAGATTTTTTTATATTAACCAATCAGAAACAAGAACTGCTCATGGCCTCCATAGTTATATTCCGATCGGAACAAAACGAGGAAACTTTATAAAGGACCTCCCATATATCCTTCCTGTCAGGTTTCCTTCCATTTGGGCAAGCAATTTCAGAGGAGAAGATTTTTTTATATTAGCCAATCAGAAATAAGAACTGCTAATGGAGACCATATGTGTACTCCGATCGAAATGAAATAAAGAAATTTTGTAAAGAACCTCCCATAGATGCTTCCTGTCAAGTTTTGTTCCACTTTACTCAGCTGTTTCAGGGTAGAAGATTTTTGAAAACTCAGCCAATCAGAAACAACAATTGCCCCTGGCGGCCATGTTTGTTGTCAGACCGGAATGAAATGAGCTTTTTTATAAAGGACTTGCATAGATGCTTCCTACCAAATTTAATTCTATTTGGCCCAGTGGTTTCAGAGGAGAAGATTAAAATGTGAAAAGTTAACGGACGACGGATGGACGACTGACATCAAGTGCTGACAAAATCTCACATAACCTTTGGTTACACTCCACTAATTATCTTAGTTTCAGAGAAATGCACCCCCAGAATTTTATTAATTATTAGAGTTGGTAAAGTTTGACTACATGATAGATAAATAATAAATGTCTTAACCTCAAAATTGTAATATTGACTGAAAGAGGATAGATTTTAGTTAAAAAAAATACGAAAACATTAACTGATTTTGCTTCTGACAAGTAATGGGAGGTCATAAACTGGGACTTGTGAATTGACATGTGGTGTGTAAAACTTTGACGGTGATAATCGGCACCTGCACTGGTAAGTTAAATTGCGAAAAAAAGAGCCGGAAAAGTAAACCTTTTTTCCCCACATATGTAATGGAATTTTATGCAGAATCTGAAAAATTAAGTCTCAATTGGATTGAAACGCTGCATTAGACCTCAATTTTAAGCCGAAGTGGAGTGAAATTTAACATTTTTAAAGCTTTTTTTTGAAAATTTTTGAAATGTTGCTATGCCAACTAGGTTTCCATGGATATTTTTAATTTATTTTATCATGATTGAAACAATGCTAACATAATGGCCTTTCAGAATATATATATATATGTATATGGGTATTATTTACTCTGAAGATGGCACAAGACCATGATATTTGTTAGCTAACTTCATATAGAAAATGGTACTATTAATTTGTGGAGTGCAACCTTTGGCCAGATGAGCGAAAAAACCGTTTCCCACATGAAAATGGACCTGTTCCATTGATGTTATCCCTTCCTCATACCGGATTTGACATGGGCAGCATGGCGGGTGTCCTGCAGGAAGCAGAGACTGCTTGCACCTGAGGCTACCCCGATTTTTTGGTGGGGTCCATGTTGTTTATATGTTTTTAGTTTTTAATTGTAGTGCATGTATTGTTTTGGTCTTGTCTTCGTTGTTCTCCGGGGTTTGTCAGTTGTTTCGATTTTCCCCTCCTTCGAATATCCCTTTGGTATTTCTTGACTTTACTAGTTAAACTAAGTCCGGCCATGGGGGCCACAATTTTAAAGAGGATCGTCCAAGAAACATTCCACTAAAGTTGGGTTTAAATTGGCCCAGCAGTTTCAGAGGAGTTGACGAAAATGTAAAAATTCTATAGGCTCAATGTTAAAGTCCGGCTATGGCACCCATGTTGAATGGCGTTTGGGGAAACAGAACATATTTTTTAAAAGAAGCCATCCACCGAAGTGTGGTTCAAATTGGCTCAGTGGTCTCAGAGAGGTTAACGAAAATGTTAAAATTTCCACAAACGTCCAGTGTTAAACCAAGTCTGGCCATGGCGGCCATATTGAATAGCGTCCGGGAAAACCGAACACATTTTTAAAGAGGACCATCCAAAGACCATTCCACTAAAGTTTGGTTTAAATTGGTTCAGTGGTTTCAGAGGAGTTGACGTAAATGTAAAATTCCCATAGGCTCTATGTTAAACTACGTCCAGCCATGGCGGCCATGTTGGATGGTGTGCGGGGAAACCGAATACATTTTTTAAAAGGGGACCATCCAACGATCATTCAACTAAAGTTTCAGAAGAGTTGATGAAAATGTGATAAGTTTCCGACGACGACGACGGACGCAAAGTGATGAGAATAACTCACTTGGCCTGTTAGGCCAGGTGAGCTAAAAAGGGAGATCACGCGAGATTATATCTCATAATAGTACCTAAGTGATATATGCTGAATAATTTTCAAAATCGAACATGATTATTTTCCTTTTTAAAAACTAACGGCAAAAATACATATTCTATATGAATATTCTGGAAATTCAAAGCTTTCGTATGAAATTTTACCATTAATAGTATATGGTATGTCACAATGATTACATTACTTTTAATCCAAGAAATCCAACTAAGATCTGAAGGATTGTGAACAGATTTACAAAACAGTGAAACTGTATGCTATCAAAAAATCAGATGCCCATTTTAGTGAAATTCGTGAGAAAATTAGTACAGTAAAAAAATACAACAAGGATATAAGAAAAAAAGAATAGCAGAAAAGAAGCCAAAGGGATACAAAAAGCAGTGAGTAAAAGAATGAATGTTTGAGAGCATAGTAAGGGTTAACAAACGTAAGGTGAGATTGATTGACTTTTAAGGATAATAGAAGAATGAAAATACAAAAACTCGAAGCCCCGGTGTACACAAAATAAACCGAATGAAATGAAACTGAGAAATCAGAAACAAAAGAAAAAATAGTCTCATCCCCTTTGCACTCATTTACTACCCCCTGAGATTAATTTCACAGTTACATGTATCATAGCATGAGAAAAGTCGTCAGCAGAGATAGCTAAACATTATCACCAGAAGCGCGAAAGCAGTGGTTGGAGGACAACGGCACAAGCATGAGGTCAAATTGAAGTCAACCGGATGGTTTTATCAGCTAAAAGAAGGTGAAAGGGTAGTTTTACAATGATTGTACAAAAAAAAATTACCATAGAAAATGTGTGACTCTTACTTACTTTACAAAAACATCAGGTAGGAAAATGTTAATTCATCACTGACAAATAATTTATGTTTCTGTCAATCCCCACAAACTTTAATGTTATGTCTGTTCCCGTGCCCTGAGAGGTGAAACACGGGCAGTGGGAATATGCAGAACAATGTAATTACAAAAATGTTGATAAGACAACAGCCCTTTTATTCCGCAAAGCACATGTTTGGTGATATTCCTGTTCCATGCAAAAAAAAAAAAACCAAAAAACAAAAAAAACAAATAATAAAGGAATATAAAATTACGAAAACTAGTGAAAAAGATAATTTCCCTAAAAAGTTAAAAATAAAACATATCTTGGACGCATACAAATGCTCAGTAACCTGCTGTCTCCTCTTTACTTCTAATTTTAAAAAAAGCACATCTCAAAGAAATGTTTTGTATTTCGCGGGCTTTCTACTTTGGATAAATATTGTTAAGAGTCAAATATTAGCACGTGGCGATGTAAACAAGTGTATTATTACAAGTGTAATTATTTTTGTATTGTTTGTAAAATTATGGGAATTACACAAGCATGAAATGTAAGTTTTTCAATTGACATACAGAAAAGATTTATTCGAAATCGATCCATATACAAATACGAATACTTTACTGGCACAAACTCATTAGTAATACATGGTCAAGGTCAAAGGCCAACATTACAAAATAAACAACACGTTGAAGCATGTTAAAAATGATAAATACAAAAGTTACTATGAAATCATACTGTTTCTTATTTCTAGATATTCTAGTATGTAAGAAGAAGTCGGCTTGACGCAGTATCTCTGAACTACTATTTACCAATAAATTAATGATATTGTTGCTATTATTATCATTAGACAGAATAGTAGTATTGATTTTGGAAAACAATACTGAGCGTTCCCATTAGGTAAATCAGAATCGCATTTTATATATATAATTGACCTTCAAGATCAGAAGCGAAAACAATTAGTTATTTGTTACGTGTACATTTCATTATAAAGAAAGGTCAACAGATCATCCAGAAATACTAAAACTGGGTTGATCAGAGCATAACAATTTTTTAGTGGTCACGCCCAAATTGGCTCGATCAACTCTAGGTAATGGCTACCTTTATATACATCTCGAGGACAAGGTTATAAATATACGCAATCATGATAAATATTTTTATCGCTTATGTGTAATATTAGTATCGTGTATTTTGAAAGTCGGTAAAGATATGAAGCAATAATTTGGTTTTATGCAAACTCGTTTACAATTAAACGATCTATGTAGCTACAAGGTAAGTCTCTATACTTAGTAGGTATATATTATAGAACTTAACATCAATGTATCGGTATGTATATATTAACACACGGTTTCAGGATTGTCCTTGAAAACACCATGCATATGTAAGAGATAATTTATTCCGGCTGTGATATTCATATATCTGTGAAATATTTTCCGACCGTCAAATGATGATCTTGTGTAAAATATGAATCAGATAATATTTTATAGCAATCTTAATTTTTATATAATGAAATATTTTCCAACTTTATTCCGTCAGAAGTGTATTAATATACGAGTTCGGAAATAATTTCACACCGGAAAAAATAAACCGTTACACATACAGTTCTGCAAACCGCGGATAAATCTGGCTCCGCGGTAAGAAAATATACATGTATCCACGGTTTGCAGAACTGTATGCAGGGTGTGTTGAATATCTTTACGATAAAACCTGGGATAAAAACTGTATTGATTTCTGCTTTCACGATGGGCAATAGGATCAGCTCGATTTTTCTTATTTGATTATTCTTTTTTGGTGGGGAAGGGGTTGGTGCTGGGATAAAGGAATTCCAAACATTTTTCAAGTTTAATAGAAAATGACCTTTATCTTTACCTTTGTCAATTGTATGGAGATGCATACCATCATACCTCATCGGCAGACTCTTTATCCGCACGATCCTATATAAAATAATGATTGCTCCTTGCTGCATTTTTCCGAGTTTTGATTTGTTATATTTATTAGATGCTGTTCTAAGATCGGAATTCTAAAGACCGAATCAATTAATAGATATTTAGAAATATGCGGTGTTGTAACCTGCAAGGCGTTATAAAATTACGAAACCTTTGTGTATAACCTGAATTATCTTCTTCACTCTTTTGTAGACAAAATATAGTTAAATAATTATAAAACAGCCGAAGATGTCAACCATTTCCAAGTACAGTGATATTACTTTTGGTGCGGTCGATTTAGTAGACACTGCCACAGCACAAGTAGAGTTTCTTCAGCTTGTAGACAAACATGGAAACCTCTATGAAGGCCCATTAGTAAAACAGGCAATTTACAGGTTTGTTTTAATGTAAACGGTATATAACCTAATTTTTCTTTTGAGGTCTCAAGAATGAAATGGTACTGAGTAATGTTTAATATCCCAAAGTATCTTGAACATAATAAATCACGACCTTAAATTATATTTCTTTTTAATCAATTATTACTTTAAGGATGCTCGCTGGTCATGTTCTGGTCTTTTTGCCAGATTTTCGGAATCCTCGGGTTTTATCCATTTCTTAAACATGAAAATTTTTGCCCATGAACCCCCACTTTTTCTTTTATAATTCAATCATATATACCTTAAAATGGTATTTGACAAAATTTTATGAAATCCTTTTTATTTTTTCATTCCCATTTCCTGCAAATTTTCAAGGCCTTATAGCTCTAAATTGAGCACATGAACCTATATTTTTTTCTTGCATATTTGTTTACTATTCATATGTTCTTCAAACTAAAACACCTATTTCAAATCCTATTTATTTCCTAATAAACCAGCGATCATCCTTAAACAAAAGTTTAAAGCAGGGATTACATAGACATATCTTGAAAATTAGTTTCCGGAGTTTGCCGATAATAGCCGAGGTCATTGCCATTGCCCTGTATGGGACATCCGGGACATTTGCTAGAATCACGTGGTCAGTTATTGTTTCCCTTTTACAAGTCAATATTCAATTCCGTATAAACATTTATATTGCAGAATTATTGTATTATACTTGAATGCAATAATCTTGCAATTCGATTGGCTAGATTTACTGGGTCTGTGATCTAATATACCCATGGTACACGTATATCAAGATATGGAGATATGTTTGAAAACCAAGAAATTAATACAAGTACTTGAAGGAGTTAAAATCAGACTTGTGGCAAGGTGTTCGACACCAAATCTTAATTGACAAAGATTACAAGTTTTCGAGCCAAAGGTTGGTGGTTCTCTTCGACTTCCTCCACCAATAAAAATGACCGAAACGTTATAGCTAATTGCCCTGAACCAATCACTTCATTTGACTCGTATGTAGTAGCCTTCGTATATATTTCCTCTGTGTTTGTAGATATGAGAAATTTTGGTTGCCTTTGCTTGCCACTGATAATCATGACTACTTACCCCTGACAGCACCATTAGATATCGCATGGATATGGCATTGTCATATGCTTTCGCCACTGGCATATGCCAGAGATTGCAATAAACTTTTTGGAAAGATTATAAGTCACACAGTTCTGTCGGGAAGTACAAGGGCTGAAGGAGAGAAGAAAGCGTCAGTTTTGTGGCATCAGAGGTATCCTCAGGAACCATTTGACATCAGCAATGGAAGAGCAACAAGTATGCCGAATGACTTTGTTTCTTGTTTGTCGTATGACATAGAAGCTGCAGTTGGTAGACAGAAATTATTTTATTACCAGATTTCTCTCCCGCATTATACAGATAGAAAGTTTCTGAAAAGTAGTCTTGATAGATATAAAAAGTTTCTTTTTATGAAACGACTTCACCCTGACAGTTTTATTGTACCTTGTTACGACATTGACCTTTTATGGCATGCTCATCAACTTTTTCCGGTGTCTTATAAACTGGACACGAAAACTATTGTTGGAGAGCACTTCAACCATGACGATTCAGTAAATGACAGATCTGAAGGATCGAAGCTTTGCGTTTCTATGTCCGAAACGCAAAACATATGGAAAGAACTTTATAACGAACAGTTTACGAACGTTGCATCAATGTATAGAGGTATGCCACCAAATGGCAAATTGAACTCGATAACAAATGACATGATATTCAAAGGTAGCCAGAAACTGGCTAATATTGAAATACAAAGTATCCAGGTCGTGAGGGAATCTCCAAATAGTGCCAAGAAAAAAATTCATGGTCTTAAATTTTGTGCTGAATTCACATCTGGAATTCGGCTGAACCTGCTTAAATTACATAAACCAGATAAAGACAACTCGTGGTCAAAAGATCTGCACCATATCCCAATGTTTGATGTAGACACCAGATTTTGTGACATTGTTACGGTCAAATTAAAGCAGTCTGGAAAAGTGGGTATATTCAAAGAAAGAGCAAAAGGATCAATAAAGATGAATCCGTTGCTTGCAAAATGTATGACAATAAAAGAAAAAATTTACGAAGATATTGTACTATCTCTGTCTGATGGTTCTTTATTAGAAGTGAAATGTGCCATCACGGTGACGGCTTTAAGTACCACGATGTTAAAAGTTCAGATGGGAGAATTTGAATCTTGCATAATGCCGGAGTACATTGAACAGTTATGGGGACCCGTGAACTTACCACGTCTTCCCCAGGGAACAGATAATGTCTGCTCGGTAGCATCACACAAGTAAGACAACTTATTGCAATATGTTTTTTATATGTGCTCAAACTGAAAATCTGTTTTTCGGAAACAAAAAATGAAAATATAAGGATATGGGGAAAGCGTCAATGAGACAGTTACCTATAAAATGGCGCAAGGAAAACAATTATTGCATCTAGGGAATATGTTTTCTCACATTTCTATGTGTTTGGGACAGTCATATTCCGTGTGAGACACCGGTGTGAGATTCATGCATCTCACATCACATGACCTACTTTGACGTAACAATGCAAAAAACATCACGTCACAATGCTAGAACTTCAGAAAACACACAACCTCGCACAAATGGTAAGACAACGTCGAAATTAACATCGCTGCAAGTTGAAAATCCCTGAATCTCAACCTAAAAGATATCTTTTTAAAGTTTTGTACCTTTGGTACAAAACAAAAACGCATACGATCTTTTCAAATATGTAATTTATTTTACACTAAGTTGTCTAGTTTAATAGAGCGCATTTTCGTGTCATGGCGGCCATGTTTATTTCTTTAAATATTCGGCCGAGAAATGTGAGAAAAATAATCAGTCATGGTAAAAAATGTGAAATTGGACAATTCCATCTCACATCTTAGACCATGACTGATTATTATATTCTCACATTTCTATGTGTTTGGGACAGGTATGTTCCGTGTGAGACACCGGTGTGAGATACATGCATCTCACATCACATGACCTACTTTGACGTAACAATGCAAAAAAACCTCACGTCACAATGGTAGAACGTCAGAAAACACACAACTTCGCAGAAATGGTATGACAATGTCGAAATTAACATCGTTTCAATTTGAAAACCCCTGAAGCGCAACCTAAAAGATATCTTTTTGAAGTTTTGTACCTTGTACCAAACCAAAACGCATACGATCTTTTCATATATGTTATTTATTTTGCACTAAGTTGTCTAGTTTAATAGAGCGCATTTCGTGTCATGGCGGCCATGTTTATTTCTTTAAATATTCGGCCGGGAAACGTGAGGAAAATAATCAGTCATGGTAAAAAATGTGAGATTGGACAATTCTACCCTCGGGTTCACATTTTCTATTATCAGAAACTCGGCAAGCCTCGTTTCTGACTGGAAAATGTGAACCCTCGGGTGGAATTGTCCCATCTCACATCTTAGACCATGACTGATTATTATAATCTTCACAATATAATGAGCAATCGCTCGTTTCGACCACAAAAGAAGCACTAAAAGAAGTACCACAACCCCGGGCCAGCAAATTGGTTTCGATTTTACATTCGCATTTTTTGGAACTTTACTGTTTTTGTATAGATTATATATAGGAAAATCCAAAAACAATTCTTAGGATGATATTCGTAATTTTATTCGTTTTATGCTTAATATAAAACAATTATTTTATGTACACTCAAGATTTTCATGTTGCTGAAAGAGTAACTTTTCTCTAGTTGAAATCAATAGAAATTATATATTTGAGAGAGATATTTGTAAAAACTTTTGTTTTTCCTATCGGAAGGTCAAACTATTCAAATTTCACAAAGAGGATTGCTTTATGTTGTTTTTATATACGCATGTTGAAGTTTTAAACGATCAATTTTGGAAATCTTGTTAGCTCACAGGCAAAGATGCCGACCATGCCTGGATTTTGGCCGACTTCTAGGAAATCATTTTGCATTCCAAAGTTTTTGGTTAAGAGAACACCTCCCATACACAATAAATTTAATATCTGACTTATGTCCACCTAAGCCATCAATTTGCTAATTTGTTAAATTCTGCCCCCCCCCCCCCCCCCTCCCACCTTACACACACACTTCTTTTTCTACCTTGCATGGTCAGTTTCATTGTTATTGTCATGCCGACATTTATCGTTTCTATATAAAGCCAATATATTCTAAAAGACAAAATGTGGAAAATCCAAGGGTCTATCTAACAATTATAAATCCAAAGACAAAGACAAAGCCGAGTTTCGAAAAACAAAAATGAGATAAAATTGAAGGTCGACCTCGTCAAAAACCGGGATAAAACTTAGGATGGTCCGAAAGCCTGAGCTTAGAATTCCTGCCTCTATAAATAAGACACCCAGAATTGATTAATCTAAAATAAAAATTAATCAAAATATTATTCTTATCGTTTATTCTTTGATTAAATTTTTGTATTATTTATTTCTCTTATACTGTTCTCACGAATTCATCTGGTCTTTGGATTTTTTTTCTTATGAACGTTTCTCACTGTCTTATCGCGTTATATATTTTTTTGCCTATATGTAAGAACTTGGTTTTCTTTGGTCAACATCTACTAAGACTAAGTGTTTAATATTTTTAGAATAAGAATGGGAGAAGAGGCTATGTTTACATGCCGTGTAATACACAGTATCCCATTGTTGATGTCAGCCATACACGTGTTTTGTAAGGACAAACTAAGTGTTGTTTGTCAACTGATTGGTTCGGATCAGCTACCCGTTCCGTCTATGGTTTGTATTTTTTCCAGTATTGTTAGCAAATTTTCAATATTAGTAGAAAAATCTTGCTGAATCTTATTCCATTAAGAGCGGACGCAGAAAAGTAATGGTGTTCCAAGTTTGAAAAATATTTACAAAATTTCCCTGGATATAGTAACTAGAACGTATGTTTTGTCAACCAACCTCTCCCTACCTTTAAGAGAAACAAATCACAGCTCAAAAGAGAGAAAGAGAGAGAGAGCTTCATACAAAACAAAACGCAAAATTTAATGATTTTTCTAATTACGTATCGCCCTTAACCAATTTAGATGTTTTCTCCATCTTTAAGACTCAGAACTGAAGGTATGGTTTGTTTGTTTGTTTACTCTGGGTTTTACTCCGTTTTCAGAACATTTGGCTATTTCGAGCCGGCCAGTACCCGAAGAAAACCACCTACCTTCGTTAGGAAAATTGTCAATCATTTTCAATTAAGATCGGAGTCGAACACACCCCGCCAAAGGTGAGATTCGAACTCACAACCTCAGCGTTGACAGGCTAGTGATCATTAGATCATGACGAACTACCTAGACCACTCGCTGAAGGTAAGATATTGGGCTTTCGCCGGACAACTTGACGCTGTAAACCTCATTTCAATTATTGAAGGGCCGTAGTCAGTACTAGATATTTGAAACAGGGTGTTTCTCATAAATTCCAATTGATGAGAGTATTGTGATTATTATTATTTTGGCTTTCCATACTTGACGAAGATTAATCCCGAAATGCACACCGTATGCAAGGAATTGATATTAGAGTTTATTTTACCGGTTTTGTTAATTGAGAAATAAATATCCTGATTTTACCACAGTTGGCCCTTTATGCTGTGGTTAAATTAGGATATTTTCATGCCACCGTGAATTATTTCTATTCTAATAGGACAGTTACTGTGACATTTTGAAACGCCGCAACTTTACTATGACGTTGCCAAACAAGCTGTCTGACGTCTGTGACGTTGAAATCAAAATATCCATATTTTACCCCGGATATAAATTGAAGGCATTTGAAGAAGGTCTTATAAGAGTAAATAGTTTGAAGAAAATTAGTATTCGACTTTATTTTCGTAATCACATTCCAACGAACCCTTTACTTTGTCATTACTCTACGATTAGGTGGACAATCTTGAACGATGTGTGACCTTCGACCCTGTTATTTTTGAAAGAGCGGTTTTGATTAAGAATAACGATGGAGACTGGGGAATTGTGTTAGCACACTGGACAGGTTTTAAAAGAGGTACAAGAGGTAAGCACTAAGGCATTAATAAAAATTCTGATACCAAATTGCACAAGGTGGGCATTGTTCGTTATTTAAGACTCATCAGCTGTGCTGATGGCAAGAACTGTTAAAGTATTCTATTTTCAGAGGATATTATTCCTTTTATTTAAAAATCTATTTTAGAAGCAGATCTGTAAGTTAAATTGTTTTTAGAATTAAAGTTTATAAAAAAAAAATTACTTAAAGTATGGATTGAATGGGTGTCTTATAGGAGGATAACTCCTGTAGTGGCACTTTGTGATACATGAATGGCTGTTTACCATGAATACTGATAGAATATTATAGTTAATAACTTATGGTTTTATGTATTTAGTGTGATTTCTGGATTACAATAAAAGACTTCCGTTTAATTTTTAATTTTTAATTCTCACTTACTTGAAAATTGTTATTTTTCTACGGTAAAAGAGTCGTTTTCGTATTAAACCAGGGACAGGCAACAATGACTTGTGAAGATGAAGATGCAAAATTGGACATAACGTGTTAATTTGTATTAATTGTTGTATTTTTATATTTTGTTACTGTGTGTCCCACATACTTCGGCAATAATTTCGTGATGAAAATAACCGATCTTAAGAACAATTAGGTATTCTGAAATTATAATTTGAGGCAAGTTATTTCCCTTGCTGGGACATAGTACTGGTTCGCTGCAGTGCCGAGCAACCAGTAGGAATTACATATAAATTATTTATTACTTTGATACACAAATATTTCCAGCTAAAAAATCGTAAGTAGTTCACAAATTTATATAAACCAAATATTACGTGCAAATTAACATCCTTTACTCTTCATTGCAGCGAACCAGTACTCCGTCCCAACTTGGGAAATAACTTGCCTCAAATTATAATTTTAGAATCAGAATCGTGATTCCGGGAAGAGTTTCTGAAAATGGCTTAACTTTATTATTTGAGATATTCCCGAAAAAAAAACAACTTGCATTTTTAAATGTGTTTGTCTTGAATTGAATTTTAGGAAATCCTGGGGATCCTGGGTACCTGAATGTAAGACTGTATAAACTGGTCGACCAGTCATGGGAAACAATCAGCCTCAAAACTTCATATGCCTTGGAAACGTACAGATTTATGCTAGGTGAAACGGATGTTGATCTATCAAATGGAACAATATTAATACAACCAGATGAAATCACCATTGCCGAGCAAATTGCAGTTGCATTTAGCATCTCGCTTCTACATGTTCTGTGTCAGCCCCATCCACGTGACTGGGAGCCTGGCACGAAGATCGAGCCATATTTGAAACGAGGATCTCGACGCATTCGTACACTGGACGCGGAAAAAGTAGCATTGTTTACAGCCGTTGGGTGTGCTATCGCTACCCCGTCTAACCACCATATAAGAAAGACTTACGGTACACGATATTATCCATGTTACATGGGCGAGACTACTGTCATGCATTTTGATTCGGACTGTGGTGTTGATTGGGGATCTGACACGGATGGATTTGGAAATGGATGCGGGTATGGATTCGATGGAGAAGGAATTGGTGATCCAGGAGATGGGGATTTGGGAGGAGATGGAGGGGGCGATGGAGGTGGGTGTGGTGGCTGTGGAGGGTGTGGTGGAGGGACAAGCAGTGGTTTTGGTGGTGATTTCGGTGGATGGGGTGGAGGGGACGGAGGAGGCGACGGAGGAGGCGACGGAGGAGGCGGAGATGGCGGTGGTGGCGGTGGAGGAGGAGCTGGTTGCGGAGGTGGTGGATGTGGAGGTGGAGGATGTGGAGGTGGTGGGTGCGGAGGTTGTGGAGGATAAAAATAACTGGAGCAGACCAGATATTAAAATACTGAGGGTATAGAATTTATGTTTTGACACGAAAATTATTTCTTAATATAACGCTTGTCAGTATGAAATCTGTTTCTTTTATATTGTAATGTATAATAGTCATGTATGATTATGTTATCATTTTTGTGAGAAAATGGCGTCTTACGATATATCTATTTCAAATGTTTCATTCTGTCTGATACCAACTTGCTATGTGGAATATAATGAAATGTTTAGGCTGATATTATTGCGTGGATTATCATTGAATCGTTGAAAATCTTGATAATATGCAATAGAAAACAATGCCTTTACATAGAATATACTGTGAAAATGTTTAATTAATACGATGCTGTCGAATTTTTTTTCATTTATACAAATGGTGTTAATCTGCTGTTCCATTGATATGAGTACGAGCTTTGATCAAGACACAACCAATGCAACGTACACATGGGAACAATGTATTTACAAGTGTATATTTACGTTGAAAGTCAGTAAACAATGTACCTGAAGATCGACCGATTTATTCTCTTTTTTCCTTTGTTTTCTATATACATACATAATATGCTCAATATGACAAAAGTGCATTTTTTTATTTTTTGTAACATATTTTAATATTACGTATTTTCTCATATTTTTAAAGAAGGGGGCCTTTGGAGGACGATTGGTTTAGTTAGATGTTATGAGTGGAATCCAGCTCATGGCGACGTGCGATCGACTCCGATCAAATATCTAGCAAATTGCCTTAAATTGACATACAT
Organism: Mytilisepta virgata; assembly: GCA_028015205.1. Taxonomy (NCBI): domain Eukaryota; kingdom Metazoa; phylum Mollusca; class Bivalvia; order Mytilida; family Mytilidae; genus Mytilisepta; species Mytilisepta virgata. The sequence goes on from CM051515.1 coordinate 23,803,043, forward strand.
GTAAAAAGACATTGAACCAAGCTTGTCTTCTGAGATACGATTTGTTAAGTCAGGATTTTTTAAAATCTAATTGTTAAATCAGAAAATGAATTTTATTTTTTCAAGATTAAAATTATATGATTTTAAATTAAGAGATTTATAAAAAGGAATATGACACAAAATCCGGATACGAACTAAACAAGGGTTCAAGCAAAGGAACTGTGCTGCAATTGTCAAAATGGCGTCTCGAATAAAATTCAAAGCAATCTCACAAAACTTTATATACCGTTTGCTGCTTGAGTCTTTTTAAGTATTTTTCCACTTGACCATATCTAGAATATACTTTGATTATAGTTATATTTAATGGAGTAAAGCAACATTTTTATAGGATTTTTTTCAATAATTTCAGTTTTCTACATTCACTTATTACTTTCAACAAGTAGACTTTTTCATCAGTAGGATTATATCTTTAGAGATATACAAATCTTTTTAATGAAGAATATTTAAAGGGTCTAGTGCATGTAATAGAAAGCTTTATTTTACCATAAACTACAAATAGAGCCATGATATGAAAAAAAACATAAAATAACAAAGAAAATTAAAAAAGAATACATTTCAAATTTCGTGAACATACATATACAAGTAAAATACTCAAAAGTTCATTGCCTTCAGTTCTAGCGACTGTTTGATGGAAAGATGAAGTGTTTTTATTTGGAAAAGGATAAGGGATTTAATACATATAACGACATTCGTTTCTCTGATTCATTACAATTAACATAATCTGGATTTGTGTTATATACATTAAGAAATAATTCTTTTCATAAATTTTTATTTATTTTACAGTACATGTATATCAAAACCTGTTCCTCGTCATCAATAGAAGAACACCAATGAGTCTTCAACGCAGCGAGAAAATCCTGCACACAGAGGCGGGCTTCATATGGTCCCTAAACAATAATGCATACTAGTTCAGCGAAATGGAAGCAACACTCAACTCCGAAACATACAAATGAACCCAAATTAAAAAACACACAAGACTAACAAAGGCTAGAGGTTCTTGACTTGGGACAGGCACAGAAATGCGGCGGGGTTAAACATGTTTTGTAATATCTCACCCCCCTCCCCCTCCCCATATACCTCTAGCCAATATCGAATAAACAAACACACAGTGATACGCACAGTAAAACTCAATTCAAAATAAGTCTAAGTCCCATGTTAGAAAAGGTAATGGAAGAAACTAAGCAAAATGACAAGGATCAGTATAAATCAACAAAGGACTACTGGCAGTTACTGCCATGCCAGCTCCAGACCTCAATATTAAACTTACCGAAAGATTATGTCTTCATCATATAGAAAATCAGCCACAATCCCTCCCGTTAGTCATCATAGGTTTTAGTCTGTTTTTTTTATAATGATATGTAAAATGAGTATTTTCAAACAAATGGGCATTAGTTTTTTTAATAAAAAATTATATACTTGCATTTATATTTTCTTTCTTATATATATTTTATATACATGACATTTGTTTATTTTAAATCTTTTTACACATTTTTTTCCATTTATATATTCATGAAATGTAAACTTTAAAGAGGATATTTATGCAAATATATTTTTATTGAAGTTTTATGTTTTTCTTTAGTTGTTGTTGGGTATAATTAGAGTCAGCTTGTAACATTTTGTAGTGGTACATATTTATTACGACTTATGTTTAATCATTAAAGCCGAATTTTTAGTATCTATTCAATTGAATTTATTTATTTACATGATGAACTTCTGAACTTTCATACTTCATTTCAAAACCAGCCACCAAATTGAATGAGAGTGAAAACAAGACGGACAAGCACTGAATAAAAATGGTGAAAAGGATTGAAAAAAAAAAAAAAAAAAAAAAAAAAAAAAACAAGATTGCTGCCCCGGCCAGGTTAAATACAGTAAATAACATAAAAAAACAAGACAGAAGTTTCAAAATTACTGAAATAAACTCGTCAAAGACAGTGTTGATATAAATCTTTGAAATAAAGTTCATTAAAATCTGTAGATATATATGTAGAGAGCGTTTATAGTCAATTTTCCACATTTTTACTGTACCAAGAGGAATAACCATAAGAAAATTAATCAGTCAATTAGTGACTTGCATTGTCTGATTGACGGACATCAACATTTAAGGCATTTAACCACTAAATAAGTAATTTTTATTAATTGAAATTCCAATGTTGATTTTTTTTTAATATATGATTCCAAAAGTTGGTTGGCGGATACATTTCTCAAAAGTTTAAAGTCTTAATGTCTTCAGGGAAATTTACTGAATTTGGAAAATAAATTCTAACTTCCAGTGGTTACTGAGATTATCCTGAACATTACGTACGCAAAACAGCAAAACAATATCCTCGCGCTTTATGAAGCGCTGGGATAACTAGAACAAGACAGCACATAAACTATAGCACTAGCAATATAAACTCCCATAAAAAACAAACGGGAGTCACATCAGGTAATCTGAAAGGGTAAGCATGCCCTGGCCCGTGAACGAATTGACTGACAATGGGAACACACACTTGCAAAACATACACCTGTTAAGTAAAATACAAAGTTGACTAAAGCAATATAAAACAAGACTAGACAAAACTAAAGAACTGGTAATGTGAACCCCCACAAAAACAGGGAGTTCCATTAGTTGATTCGGAAGTGTAAGCATGTCCTGCTCCGTTAATGGCCCCCGTCACATTGCCAGTGAAGTGTCATGTCTGTTGAGTGTCACGACTGGTTGTGTGTCAATTCCAGAAGGACGTAAAATATAACTGAAGATACTTAGTTTCATACGCAGATAGAAACTTCGTATCGGCCAATCAATTCGAGATAACGACCGTAGATCTTTTGAAGTGATGAAATTAACATAGACTGAACATAACCCTGTCTTAGAAGTTTTCGTGACAGCAGTCTAATCCTGCCAAGAAAGTCGTTGTATACATGTATATCACATGCGCGAAAGTAACGAATCAACTGTGGAATGTACACAGCATAGGCGGGAGACCTTGGCATGTTACTGCTAAGAAAGGGGAAGTTCACAATCGGAAAATTAAAATCGTCAAGTTTATCATAAAGTTTTGATTTCAGCAGCCCATTATTATCTATTTACAAGTACAAATCTAGATATGAAGCAGAAGTTGGTGTGTCTATGGTCTTTTTAATTTCAAGTTCGCCGGAATAGATGAGATGTAGGTAATCATTACAGTAAGGATTATAAAGTGACAACACATCATCTGTATAGCGGAAACGGAAATTAAAGGACTGAGCTAGGTTCTTTTCTTTCCGATTAGCCACTGTAAAACTTTAGCTTCGAAAACAAGAACAGGTCGGCCTAAAGCGATGCACAGTTTGTCCCCATTGGGATGCCGATCGTTTGCTGAAAAACATGTCCTCCAAGCTCAACAAACATATTGTCGATGAGAAATGTTAACATGAGTATGAGTGTTTAAAAGTATATTTATGTACTTGTATTTTCTCAGTACTCTAGGTGGATCATCTAATTGCTCTTCATTTTTACATTTTTATTACATGAATTATAGAAAATTTAATTGAAACACTTATACGTTGAGGTATTTCATGGTATACATTTAAAAATTTGTGGAAACCATCCAGACTGAGTGTTACATATAAAGTTTGGTACATGTACCTAGACTCAAGATTTAAAGCGAAAGCTTAATACATTCTCGAAATATTTTGAGAAAAAGGAATTTCACACCCTAATTTCTATAACCATATCTTCTCCAATGCGTGTAAATCTCACGAAGACACACACTTTTTAACATTCTATTATTGGAATTAACACAATAAACCCCTTTATTTTTCTTTTTATTATGTATTTACTTTTTAAAAAGTGCAAAAAAGTACAGTAACAATTCCCCATTTTTGGTACACGTAAGTTGTCTTCCATTTACAGAGTTACCTGCTCTTTAGAGAAGGTGTTTTCAAAAGACACCAAAGGATAAAATATTTTTCCTTCCTATCAAAACCCTCCACATACATTAATGATATGTTCTTGGATATTTCCCCAAAATTGTTCGATGTCTGATGATGGCTTTCCACAATTCAATATTTTTAGGAAAAATTAAAGTAACTTTTTTCCATTTATAAAAATACTTCTGTCGTTAAAGATAACTCGTGCATATAAAAGACAACTCCAATATCAACAGGAAGGGAACAACATCGAGTTCCAAATAAATAGATTTTTTTTGTTGTTTGCTGCAGGTTCCGTGGCAAATAAAATATCCATCCTCAGGACAACAACCAGTTCAACAATATGTCAAAGTAAACGGATAGTTCGTCGTGACTACTAATGATCACTAGCCTGTCAACACTGAGGTTGCGAGTTCGAATCGCACATATGGCGGGGTGTGTTCGACTCCGATCTAAATTGACAAGGATTGCCAATTTTCCTACCGAAGGTCAGTGGTTCTCTCCGGGTACTCCGGCTTCCTCCACCAATAAAAACTGGCCGCCGCGAAATAGCCAAATGTGCTGAAAACGGGGTAAAACCTCAACTAAACAAACAAACAAAGTAAACGGGTGAACAACAAACTTAATTATTACGCAGTTGCGTAAAGACGGACAATCTGAGACAATTACCCTTCTCGTTCATAAAACTACAGAAAGGGTCCTCATTATGAAAGGAGCGTTGCATTTTTCAAATATTTTTACAATGGTGATCCTATAAAAACGTATATCCACCTCCCTTGAACGTGCTACTGTAGATCTATTGGCTGAGCTACCACAGATACATGTACCTAGCTAAATAAATTACAACTAGCTGTTGTCTAAAGCTCTGTCATCTCAAATCTTTTGATAAATTTATTGGGTCTAAGATTATACTTTATATTATATTTACTACAGGTCCCGGTTTCATAAAACACCTCAAATTGAGGATTTCCTCATCCTCAAAATTTTTGAGATTTTCCTTATCTTAAATTTATCACAATTTACGTTTCATAAAATAATCCCAACTGGATCGAGGAGAATCGCGACTGAGAAAATGTTTGATGATAATTTTCAAGTACACGAGCGGCCGAATCAGAATGATTTTGCATTGAACAGATCCAGAAAGAGTTATTTCCCCACTAAACACAATTTCTGATCATTTTTCACAGTCCCTTCAGGTTTTATATAACCAGTTTGTCAATAGAGTTAGAATGTTGTAGTATATAGGGAATAAATGTAAAAGTACAAGTAATTCCTCTTTTATTTAAACAATGATTGAAAAAATACAAACAATATCACAGCTAAGGTAATTACCGTACAGTGGCGTAGCTTCCATTAAGGAGGTAAGGCAATTGTCCCACTCATTTTTTTTTGAAAATGTCAAAATCGTCCAATAAAAACTTACAAGTTACTTATATTTTTAAACTATTTTGTTTTATGGCTATTTACAAATGATCGTTTCCACGGGAACTCCTTGAGATATCCGGACATGACCCAGGAAAACTGTTTTTTAATGAGAGAATCTTGTGAATAGTTTACATTCTAGGGTAAATGGAAACAAACGAGTTTTTTTTTTACCTTTATTAATAAGATTTCTCTTTTAATTGTTAAAGTTTCATTTGATTTTTCCACGAAATTAGAAATCGCAACTTTAGTGAAAGCAAAAATAGTAATCTAAGACAATTATGAATGTCTTAAGATTGATACCAATCCCAGCAACATCATGTTATATCATAAACGACGTGTCGTATTATTCGAAAACAGACATAATTCTTTATCCATGTCCTTTTAGAAGGTGAAAGAAATATTTGCCTCAGTTTAAGGTATCCGGACCATAAATGACCACGTGATTATTCAAAAGTTCCCGGATGTTCCATATAACGCAATTGAAATGACCTCGGTAATTATCGGCAAACTTCGGAAATGCCAATATAACTAAATTCTTTTTACAGACTCTGCATATAAGCAACAAAGTGTGTTTCAACTTGAGAAAAAAATGCATATAAAATTCCAGCTTTAAATTGTTTGGTTCAGCCATTCACGGTCAAAAAGAGATACAATTTTCGATCATGATCTATTATGGTCCGGATACCTTAAGAAAGAATGAAGCTACTCCACTGCTATATATCATGACCAATACAATATCTCTTAAAAATCAACTATATCAATTTATTCACCCATCATATACTTGTACATAATTATATTACAAAATCTTTGAATAACAATTGATATAAAATTGCATGTTTACAAATTTGAGACAGAAATCTAAAACAGCTCTTAATTTTTTTTCAACCAAGAAAACATTACCTCAAACAATCTTATATCATATACATATACACTATTTAATGATCAAAAGGTGATAAATGTTAGCTCTGATAAAAAAATGAAATGCATATTGAAAATCCCAATTTATGATATGATTATGACAATAAAATATTATTATTTGTAAGATTTAATAATATTTACTAATTATAGCAAACCACAAACGCATTACATCTCATGTTAGATTTTGCGAGCCATTTTAAGTTTTATATTTACATATATGGTTTTAGTCAGCTTTCAACAACCTCCACCACCACAACCTCCACCCCCTCCTCCCCCACAACCAGCACCACCTCCTCCACAACCTGCCCCGCCTCCGCCGCAACCAGCACCTCCACATCCAGCTCCTCCACCACAACCAGCCCCTCCCCCACAACCAGCTCCACCACCACAACCAGCACCGCCTCCACAACCAGCCCCACCACCGCAACCGGCACCTCCTCCGCAACCTTCTCCTCCACCCCCTTCTCCACCACCCCCAAAACCTCCCCCGCCACCACCCCAATTACCTGCAAATCCCCCACAACCTTCTGGTCCTCCTCCTCCTTTCATATCTCCTCCTGAAGGTGTTTTATTAAAACTATAACCACATCCATTACCAAATCCATCATAATCTGTTCCCCAGTCAATACCACAATTATGATCTAAATACATGAGAGGCTTTTCTCCCAGATAACATGGATAATTTCTGGCACCATACGTTTTTCTTATATGATGGTTTGACGGCGTATCCCTATTAATCCCAGCCATCGCAAACATATCAAATCTTTCAGTTTCTGCTAGTTTTCTCTGTTCCTCAGTCAAATTTCTCGGAAGTTTCTTTCTCGGATACCAATCAAGCGGGTGTGGTTGACATAAAACATGGAGAAGTGAAATGCTCATCGCAAGCGCAATATGTTCAGCAATGATGTTTTTGTTTGGCGTAAGATTAATTTCTCCCTTTTTAAGATCAAAATCAGTCCCATCAAAACTAAATTCATAATTTGTATCAGATGGTTCTAACGACGTGCATGATCCATCAGCTATTTTGTACAATGTGACGTACAGGTGGCCAGGATTAATGCGTATCTTCTTCCCTAATGATAAACAACATAATATTTTTAGAATCAAAGTTAAAAGTAACATAAAAGAAACACCCAAAAAAATATATGCAGGTCATTGAGTGCATCAGTTTATTTTACCTCCACTGAGCCGACTGCTCAGTTGCTGATGGACTGTGACAGTCCCAGGGATATCATCCCTGTGATAAATTCGGAGATTCTGTTAAAAGTATGGGTTTCGGTCCGCTAATGCAAACTTGGCCTTATCTAGATTTTGGCTGAAATTTTTAGGCCTTTTGGATTAGTTGTATTGTTTTTGTGTTAGTTTGATAAAGAAGAGAGCTGATGAATTTGAAATGTGCACCTACGAAAATGAGTTTATTATTCAAATACAGCAAGAGGTAGAGTACTGAACATTTAATATAACAAGCACAACTAATCATACTTTGAACTATATCAAATCTAGACGAAATTGGTGTATTCTTTTGTTTTATTTATAAATCTACAATAAAGAATTAATTAATCAAGAAAAGATTTGTAAAACTGTTACGTGGAATGACCGTTTCCGTTGAAAAATACATTTGTATAAAGCACCGGATGATTGCATTTGGTTCAGTCTATTTTTATAATATTCATTAACTGCTGTACCATTTTACACTTTTTCTGCTATACTCTTTAACAATTTTTAAGATATGATTTCAGGTCTTTCATTTCTTTTTAACTAGTGATGTCCTAGAACCAGTCCCGATCAAATTCTTACGAATGTTTGTGAATCTTTGTCCTAAATCTAAATGCTGGATTGTGATTGGCTTACAATTCTGGCTGATTTTGAGTTCGCTTTATAAAATATTACAATGCGCTAGAATCTGAAACTGGGGTGAAAAAATGATACTTACTTTTCTTTTTGCTTTTTTTAAACCCTTCCCAATGTCCTAACACAATACCCCAGTCACCGTCATTATTTTTAATCAAAACTGCTCTTTCAAACATTACTGGATCGAGAGCAAAGCATTCTTCTTCCTCAACCTGTTAATATAAATGCACAATTACAAAGGTTTCTAGTCCTCGTTGTTCCCCATGTTATTTTGTTAATCTCTAGATCTGATGGCCTTTCAGATTTTCTTAATCTTTCCTTTCACACATAACACAGATGAAGTGTTATAAAGAAAAATGTTTTATTGCTTTTTTTTTAATTTCTGACTTATGTACTCAGTTCTGTCGTCGTTTCGCCCCTTAAAATGCCACATTATCATTTTACAAATTAACACTTTGTCATGTTATCACTGGAGATCTCAATCTAGTTGATAATCAAAAGCTAAAAAATATGCTAGCTAAAGGCCCCAAATACCGAGAACCTCAGCCAATTAATTGGAAATATAATTTCAAATTACTTATGGATTCTGTTGAGGACTTTGCCAGAAAATGGACTTCAAAGGAACAGGAGCCTGCTGACACACTTTCAGAGTGGGTGAAGGCTATTAGGTCAATGATACAAATCAGAATTAAAAGCCTCCAAGGGTCTATGAGCACTAAAGCTAAATCCATCTTTAAAGACCTTAAGATTGTTGAAAACTTGACTCGCCTCCATGACAAATATGTAGTTGTCCCAGCTGACAAGGCCCCAATAACATCGTTTTTGTTTGTAAGAACTATTATTTTGAATGTCTTAGAAACGAATTGGGAATAGATAACACTGCGGGTAACCCAACTTATACACCGACCACACTCACTAAGCAGGAAGTCCTTGATAACCACAAAACCGTTCTTCATTCCTTTGGTATTTCTACAAAGGATGAAGAAATGGACCTTCCTGCTCTTTATTGGATTCCTAAATTACATAAGAATCCGTTTAAACAAAGGTACATTGCTGGGTCAGCTAATTGCTCTACAAAACCTCTTTCAAAGATTTTAACATCCATATTGACATGTATTAAAGAGGGCCTTCAGAATTACTGTGAAACATCATATTCCACCAATGGCGTCAGTCAGATGTGGATTCTTAAAAACTCCAAAAATTTACTTCAATATCTAAAATCAAAATCTTTGGCTACATGCAACAGCATAAAAACTTTCCATTCTCTACACTCTACACTACCATACCACATTCTCAATTAAAAGATCGCTTAAAGCAACTAGTTCATCAATGTTTTTTCAAGAAAAATGGGACACGCAGGTATAAATTTCTTGTACTAGGTAGAGAAAAGTCTTATTTCGTGAAGAACCACTCTGATTCTGACAAAAAGTATTCTGAAGATGAAATTACAAACATGTTAGATTTTCTCATAGACAACATATTCGTTGAATTTGGCGGTCTAATTTTTCAACAAACAATCGGCATTCCAATGGGAACCAACTGTGCTCCTCTCCTCGCCGATCTGTTTCTGTACTCATATGAAGCGGACTTCATTCAAGGGTTACTACGTAAAAACAAAAAGAAACTAGCCCAATCCTTTAATTTCACTTTTCGTTATAAAGATGATGTGTTGTCGTTAAATAACGACAAATTCCAAGACTTTCTATATCTTATCTACCCCAGTGACCTTGAAATTAAAGATACTACAGATACATCAAAGTCCGCTTCATATTTGGATTTGTTTCTTGAAATAGACTATGAGGGACGTTTGAAGACAAAACTTTATGACAAACGCCTATGAGGGACGTTTGAAGACAAAACTTTATGACAAACGTGATGACTTCAACTTTCCTATTGTTAATTTTCCCTTCTTGAGTAGCAATATACCAGCATCGCCTGCATATGGCGTCTACGTTTCTCAGCTTATCCGATATTCAAGGGCATGCGTGAGTTACCCTGACTTTCGACAAAGAGGATTACTGCTGTCACAAAAGCTTCTTAACCAGGGTTTTATCAGGGATAAGTTGATGTCATCACTTACGAAATTTTACGGTCGTCATCATGAATTGATTGACCATTACAGTGTTCCAATATCTAACATGATGTTGGACCTGTTCCCCCTGTCGTAACCTTTCATGTGCCTCCACCGATTTGTGACTTCCCAAGGATTGACTGTTGAACTTCACGACGGGTGCCGTATACGGAGCAGGAACTGCTTAACCTTCCGGAGCACCTGGGTTCACTCCTGGTTTTTATAGGAGTTCGTGTTGTTCATTGTTTTTTAGTTTTCTGTGTTTATTTGTTGTGCTTGTGGTTGTTTATTTGTCTTCCCGGGTTTGTCTGTCCAATGGATTACGTTTTTTTGATTGCTCCTTAGGTATATTTGTCCTTTTTTTTTAACAACATTCTATTTTTAATACTGATATGGAGCTAAGCTTTGCTCTTGTTAAAATTCTCAATACACTTCGAGTAGCACGCGCTTAACATCATTAAAAAAATTGGAAAGCCATTCTTTGGACTTCACCAATATACTGTTATAAACTTTTATCCATTTTCGATTTCATATTTTGCAGTTCAAAAATATATATGGCTTGTGAATTGAAAGGACTTCCAGCACCACTCCAGTTTCAGATTACGGTTTTTTTATATAGTTTTTTTGCCACATCAGAATCAAAAGTAGCATGTCAGCTATAATATTATTAGTTTATTTAGATTTTATCAGGGTAACATTATTATCTGGAAACAAATACCTATAAATCAACACGCCTGAAGATCATCGTTACCAGAAAAGGTTTGTATTAGCACGTGCTTTTTACTATTTCCGGTCTTCTGTACAATCGCCTTCTCGTAGTGAGTAACCGAATGTTGATGAAAGCGCTGATAGTATATATATCAAGCCTTTCACGATATCTTAATCGCCCACCGTCACTCCGGAATTGTTTTCATGCCAATACGTGGTAACGTTTGACTCCGGCTAATGCTGGAGATTATTTTTTTGCCAAATAATGTGTTACATGTTAACATCTTCTACACAAAACTACCATGAATTATTTCTTAAATAACGCAAATCCATTGGCAACTCTTACTAACCTTACTTACGAGGTCCCTTCAAATAAATATCGAACTATCAAATAGTCCTAAGTCCGTTCATATATATTTGTCATGCAGATTTTGCAGGTCACATGTTCGTTAACCCGAACAGAATTTCAGTTGTACTTCCTTAGCTAGGTCAAGCGATCGAAATTCCAATGTCTATATTCAGAAATAAACACCCATTATATTTTATACATTTTTGTATGTATTAATGAAAATTCAAATGGCATAGCTGTATAATGTATCGTATCCAGCAAGTCGACAGACATTGATTCTTTACTTTTGTAGTGTTTTTTTTTGAACCAGTAAACATTGTTACATAGCTAAGGAATCAACCATTTTATTTTTACGTGGGGGGAGGGCGGGGGGGGGGGGGGGCTAGGATCAAATGTTTGATTTTTATTTTCATTTAAACCAAAACAGGTCCTGCATTTTTTTTTCACACCTACACTGAACGTGTCTTTTTATTTTGCCGGAATCCCTGGTCCTGCCTTTTTATTTCAATTATGATCCTAGCCCCCCTCCCCCCATAAAAATCAAATGCTTGCTCCCTAAAATATTTTAAAACATTTCCTTAAAATTGTATTGTTAAGCAATATATATCAATTGATATCCGTATGTTTGCTTGCAACTTACAATTGATGAAACCGGTAGCTGTTCAATACCAATCAACTGGCAGACAACGTGAATCTTATCTCCAGACATTACATGTATGGCTGACATTAACAGCGGCAGGCAGTGTATAACACGGCATGTAAACTCAATATTTTGTTTACTTGTTAATGATCTAGAGTACTTGTTGCCAAATCTATAATAGAAAAATATCGAACTGAAATTAACCTACTCAAATTGTGATATTTAAGTAAAAATATATAACCTCATTTGTCAATTAAAAACATCATATATGTCAATCAAATTGTGCTGACAACCGTAAATGTTCTGAGTGCTGATATAAAAAATGGCTAAAGAACAACCCTTTCAAAGATATTTGAGTGATAATGATTTCGGTCTGTTGAAGAAGACATCTTAATATCATATTCACAAAAGTAGTATTAGAACTGGAATAGAGATATTACTATGTTACTTATAAGAAAAGGGACATTCACAATTGGAAAGTTAAGATTATCACATTTTTCATATGATATAAGTATCGGTAAGAAGCTGAAGTGGAAAGGTTAGTGGACTCTTTCATGTTGACTAGGAGGAGGAAATGCAAAGCATATTTACATTAACGATTATTAACAGATAGAATATCATCCTTTGAATCTTGCTGTAAAGTCTGAGATTTTGTCTCCTAGTTAAAGACTTCACTAAAATAACGAACAGTATTAAAGTCACTTTTTACTGTATTTTTATATCTTGTAAATGCCTTGAAGACAACTTTCATCTATAACTTAGCTTAAAAAAATATAGACAAACAGACCCCTCGAGGCGACTTTCATTGAAGTTTTAAACATGTGGCTATGCCTATATGGCCCAAATAAAATAACCAAGCGATATATAACCAGACACAACATTATATTATATATGTTAGAGAAACTAAAGAATTCAAAGGATCACAACATATACAATTAATACGCCGTAGGGTTAACTTAGACTTGCTACGAGTCCCTTCCTTTTTATTTTGTCTCTTGTTTTCTATTCCATATGTTGCTATTAGAGAGACAATATGTATTAAGCCTTTCTTCTGCAATTATCAATATACATTATGTCTCTCTGATAGCAACTGTTTCATTTAACACAGGAAAGAAATGAAAATAGAAAAGAAAGGGACTTGTACCAAGTCTATGGTTAACTTATTATTGTTGGACCTAAATCCTCTCCCCTCAGTACATTAATCGTACACCCGTTTTGTACAGTTACCTTTCAGTACAATGTATTATCACGATTTATCAAAGCGAGTATGAATGAAACTTAAACTCAATCTGTAAATCACAACTATATTGACCTACATACTATATTTCAATATTTGAAGCATAGCATCAAAACATTGATAAGTGGCAATTCTGAATGGTTCTAAACGACAATTTTCTGAGTTTAAATACAGTTCGGTCTGACTTGATTTCTATCTGGAGCCATTGAAGTCAGAGGAATCTCGATTACAGCATAAAGTTCTTACATTTTACAGCTTGTACACTACTTGAAAGACTTATTTATAGTGAAATCACTTTCTTGGCGGAATTAAATTGCTATCCCAAAAGCTACATTAACAAGAATATGTTTTTCCATAGTTCCAAGATATATATAGTCTTCAACACAGACCGACAGAAAGGTGTGGAAATATCATTTTAACACATGAAAGAAAACACAAAACCATTTCTAACTGATCAAGATTTAATAGTTCTCTATCATTAGCATACCGTTACGAAGTCTAATTATAGTTCACTGTCGGTCTTTTTTTTTGGATGTTGAGTTGGCGATGAACTTTCATAAGATTGCTGCGAATTGTATTCTGTTGTTTGTTCCCGATAATGGCCCTTTCGTCGCAGAATGTATTTGCCCAATAGGACAGCCTTGAAAATATGTTTGTTTCCTATTTCCGACCCTAACTTGAAAAGGTATGGGTAGGTAGGTAAAGATTTATCTGACAAAAAGTAAGGATCTCAGGCTGTTAGTAGTCATTACTTGTACAGTAATCTGTACTACATATTTACCCAATTAAAGACATTGTTCTGCTGCTAATTATTGCTACTAACAGTTTCCCTGTAAAAATGGGTTGAAGGGCAAATCGAAAAGAAAATGTAGATCTATGGTTTCAATGTTTAAAAAAAAACCAAGCTTCGAAAAAATGGATACGAGTTGGTAAGAGAATGAGTTGGTTAAGTACGAACTGGTAAAAATAAGGTGCGATCGAGTTTTACCTTGACTGTCTTGTTTGTCGAGTTTGTTGAACATTGCAAGACCATGAAAAGACGAAAAGGGAGATCACTAGTATTACGTGTATTAGTTGTTCCGGTTCGTCATGTGTTGTACGTTTGTAGGTCGTCCTAGATATTATTGATGCGCGATGCGAAATATTACAAATGTTGACTTAAGTTGTACGCTAAGCGTGATGTTTTGTATTGAAACAGGAACAACTGTTTTATTAGCTGACCTGGCCTATAAGGCCGTGTGAGCTATTTCCATTACTTGGCGTCCGTCGTCGTCCGGCGTAAACTTTTCCTTTAAAGATATTCTCCGCTGAAAAAACTGGGCCAATTGGGTCAACACTTTGATGGAATGGTCCTTGGGTGGCCCCCTTCCAAAATTGTGTCTTGCATCCCCGAGTTCCAACCGACATGGCTGCTGTTCCTAAAAATAGAAAAAGGGGATGGCCGCCACAGCTGAACTTAGTTTAACATAGGACCTTAAGGGAAAATTCATTTAAAATCTTCTTGTCTGAAACTATTTAGCCAAAATGCAACCAGACCTGGCAGCAAAGGTCCTTAGATGGTCCTCTTTCAGAATTGTGTCGGATGACCCGGTCTATCAACCAAGACGGCCTCCACAGTCGAACTTAGTTTAATATAGGGCCCTATGTTAAAATTCATTGAAAAATCTTCTTGTCTCGACATACTGGACAAATTTCTGAACACTGCAAATAAAATGTATCACAAAATACCGATTGAATTTGATGCACTGTATGGTCATTTCGTTGTCTGACAACTTATCAGCAGTGCTCGAGATCAAAATGTTGGAAGTCCGGTTAAAGATATAATGTTGAATTAATTAGCACAACCATCAAAACCCAAAACAATTTAAACAGACGGGAATCCAAACTCTGCTTTCAAAGGAAGAGCCTTAGAAATTTTTGGTAAATTTTTGTCAAATTTTGAACGGGAAATTTAAAGGTAGTTATGAAGTAATGAATCATGCCAGGAAAAAATTCTGGCTACTGGGCTGATAATTAGGCGTTTTTTGTGTTAAAAAAACTTGACTTACGTGAACGTTTGCACTGAACAAGAAATATCTTTTCCCTTTGGTATCGATGGCAAATTAACAGGTCCCCAGAACTCTTCAGTATTATCTGGCATTTTCTGATACTTCAAATTATCTCTGTATATTTCTAGTTTTGTTTTGCTTATTGATCGGACTGTAATTTGCAGCTTTACCACCATTATGGACGCGTTAGAAAAACTTATACCGCACTCCTCGTTAAACTGGCCATTGATAGTTTTACATTTATGAAACAAGGGTTTCATCTCTATACTTCCACTGATGTCTTCCTTGAATAAACAACACCTTCCAGACCTTTTCAAGGTTATCATAATAAACTCGCAATACTTTGAGTCAACTGGGAATTGAGGCATGTAGTGCGTAACGTTCGCCCATTTGTATTCTTTATCAGGCTGTCCTAATACCAACAATTCTTGTTCGGATCCTTGTTTGGATTTGGCAGAAAACTGAAGTCCATATACTCTTGTTCTTACATCATTTGGTACATATTCAATACTTTTTATGTTCACAGTAATATATTTGTAGCAGTTTTCCGTAGGACACATGTCATCTGTGACATAATGTAATTTACAATTAGGTGGATTTCCTCTGTACATTGATGCCACTTGCGTAAATTGTTTATCATATAAGTCATTCCACATTTTGTGCGTTTCGGTCAGGGATCTACGCAATTTTGACCCTTCTGATCTGTCGTTGACAGAATCGTCATGGTTGAAGTACTCTCCAACAAAAGCCATTGTGTCCGACTTATATGTCAACGGAAACAGCTGATGCGTATGCCAAATCAGGTCTATATCATAACACGGTACAATAAATGTGTCCGGATAAACGCGTTTCATGTTCAGAAACTGTTTATATCGAATTATACTGTTATGAAGGAACCAGCTATCTGTGTAATGTGGTAGAGAAACGTGGTAATAAAATAATTTCTGTCGGGACACCGCCGCTTCTAAGTCATAGGACAAACTAGAAACAAAATCAGTTGGCATGGTGCACGTCCTTGGGTCGTTGTTGTGAAATGGATCATTGGGATATTTATGATACCATACTGTAAATGTCTTCTCTTCTCTATCCTTACGTTCTATTTCTGACATAACTTTGTGATTTAAGATTTTTCCAAAAAAAACTTTGCAATCTTTAGCATATGCCAAAGGTGAAAGCATATGGCAATGCCAAATCCATTCAATGTCTATAGGCGCTGCTAACTGGAACCTGTCACTACTACGCTCTAAAACTAAAGGCATCCAAAGTTTTTCATATCTGAAACATAAATAAATTATGTAAGTTAGCTTAAGTTCTTTGGCATCGCATATAAACTATATTGAAAATCTATGCAGCAGTAATAACTGAAAATATATATATATTAAAATATGAGAAAATGATACCAATGCGCAATCAAAATGTGAATATAACTATAACCATAACAATCTGTCTGCATTGCAAGTTTCAAGTCTTAAAAAAGTTTTTTACCTTGACCTTCAACTACTATTACTTGCCAGACAGAAAGAAAGAACGAGATAGATCAGAATGAAACGTAAACATTTAAGCAATAGTTTTTATTCTTGCATGTACTGTCAGTTTAACACTCTAAGACACGACAAATACGTCATTAACACAGATAAAATTATAGCTTAGAATATAATCATTTATTATACTTTATATAAATTTCTCTACTTTTAATGCATTTTCGTTGGTTTACAAGAATGTAGTATTTTACTCGATCACCTGCTGGACAGGAATCAGCGGGTGGCAATTTTTATACTGCCATCCGCTGGAAAGAAACAGCGGGTGACAATTTGTATACTGTCACCCGCTCGTAAAATTCAAGACATCCAGTATAATAAAATTAATAACAAATTTCTAAGAAGGTTCACCTCGGTTGACAATGCTTTCCCGGGGTTACAATATACTCCGTCACCCCCTTAGAAATGTGTTATTTGTATAATACCGCTGGATAGATTGTTTTTTTAATTTTACTGAGAACTGGTTCACAATTTCTCCAATTTTTTCTACAATAGTATGGTTCCAGTTTTTGGCAAAGAAAGTTTTGCTTTCGGCCTTTGGGTCACTTTACGTTAATGTAGGTTGTATTATAATATAGAAATTCTTACCATTTAAGGGGATAAATATCAAAATATAATACTTTCTTTTAACGAAAATAACCCTAAAACAATAACACTTCAGGATAAAAGCATTTGTTCTCATATTCACCTGTAAATAGCCTGTTTGACAAGTGGACCTTCATATAAATTTCCCTGTTTATCCACAAGCTGAAGAAATTCCAGTTGTGCTCTAGCTGCTTCCAGCAAATCAACACCAAACTGTATATCGCTACAACTGTTACTATCGGACATCTTATTCTTTTTTATGTTTCAAAAACTTACTAAGTCTGAAATTAACAAAAATACTAGAAATTTTAATCTTATAGTAAATATTTTCTCTTCAAAATTTTAGTTACACATACAACGCTCTTACGTTAGGAAAACAAGAATATAACCAACCATACATGTTATTTCTTTTATCTTGGTTGTTCTAATATTCTCAATCTGTAAAGTAAAGAATTCATACAATATGTAGAGGTATTCGCTAACAGTTATCTTCTATGAACAAGACATAGGAAACTCTTAAGCTCAATATAGATTTTTTTGGCGGACAACATTTCTGTTGTTTTGACAAACTTTTGTATCAACAGGTTATTGGCATTCTTATGGGCACACAATGTGCTACTCTGATTGCTGGTAATTTTTATGATATAAATAATAAACATTTTCTGATACCACTTTCGATGCACTGTGTGTGGACATTTCAACAACCTATAGCTGAGTAAAATATTGAAATCCGAAACGATAGCGCAATAAAAAAAGGAAAGTGGAGATAAAAATCCAAGAACGGAGTCCTGTATGAATTAAGGGGATACTCCGTCGTTTTCCAAATTTCCTAATTTTATTACAGCACATAAGTGTATCAATTAATGGACAGTACCATAATACTTGAAACATAGCTGAACTGTGGCAAATTTATTGATTTTTTATTTTATTAAAAAAACTATAGATATATATCTTAACGATGAACTAACCGCGAGTTTCTAAGATATGCAATATATGTATATAACAAAATAAGCGTAATTTTAACTTGTTTATTTATAGTGGATTGTGAAACTAACTTATGCTTACCCCTCTCTACGTGGCGGGTGTAAGGGGGCCCCCTGTATCGGCATTTAGAGGAGTTTGCTTTGTTTAACACGGGACAGCAATCTTTACGGACGTGGATGCTGCTGTTGGAAATGATTCTATTGTAGATGTGGATTCATGTTCGTAAATGCTTCTAAGCAAAGGACAGCTGTCTGAGAAAGTTTTCTGTATTCTCATTGGTCTTAAATATATCATTAAGTGTAACAGTCGATTGTGATGAGTTCATTGAATAATGCAATATTCATTAGCAAATTACGGAATATATGTCCACGCATAAAACAGAATTAGTTAAATCTTTTAAAATAAACTGAAGAATCAATACAACGTACCTTTAATGTATATGCTATGGATGTCTCAATAAAAATAATCAATATTCAACTATTATACATACAAATAAACAAACCTCAATGACACTACGGTTATCGAGTAAACAAGATATCAAATGACATTATTCTAAATTCCAAGTCCTCATTCCAATATATATATATATACTGCAAATTTTCTAGATTTCTTCATAATGACATTAATTTACAAAATAGTTGATGTATTTATAATCATGATTGGAAAAATACAGAAAAATATCGACCGTACATGTGACCTATATTTTAAAGATCTGTTCAACCAACTGTAACATTTAAAACACCCGTATATGCCAAAATGTTATTTCCTAACAATATACATTATTGATATGAATGAAATATCAAATTTAATAATTCAATTATTGACTATACTTATCACATATATATCAATAGTCTGCCCAGCTAACTCTACCATTCAAAAGACTTGAAGATGTTTGTGAAAAAAAACCCAGATAGGGAACACGTTGCTTGTGGGAGTTGAAAACCGTTGAAAATATGTACAAATCCAATAAAACGTTTCCAAAGAATATTTTGAATGCACCAAAAAACATGTGTCCAGTATTAAGGGAGCAAACATTTGATTTTTATGGAGGCTAGGATAAAAATTTGAATCCTGCCTATTATTTTCGGTGAAATTTTGGTCCTGGCATTTCCTGATGGACACAGGTCCTGCATTTTTTTTCATACCAAAATTTATCCTGGCTTTTTATTTTGCCAAAATCCTGGTCCTGGTTTTTTATTTCAAATTTTATCCTAGCCCGACCATAAAATCAAATGGTTGCTCCCTAATTACGATCGCCAGCTCGGCGTTAAACAATATTCAATCAACCCTAATTACGTTTCAGCTCGAGGCCCGAGAACACAATTATTTCATACTAGCATGAATTCAAATAACAAAATTGTACCTTCTCAAACTGTATAATGTTTCTTTTATTCAGCGTAAACTCGTAACTGGATATATCATTGCTAACCCAAGAAAATTTATATATATATAATATATATGTGTGTGTGTGTATGTGTGATAAAAAACTGTATAAAATTAAGTTACCTTTGGGCGTTATATATATTAACTATGATACTTGAAAGGGACAAACAGAAAGTGGGGAATTAAAACGGAAAAATACACTTTTAAATATGGTTTATTCGTGTTCATGATGCACATTATGGTCTTTGGCCTATGGACATATATACATGATGTATATAACTATATTGGGGTGATTATTTTCACGAACTTCAAAGTTCATAACATAATTGTATGATTTAAAATGTTTGTTGATTGTTGCTTTGGTAAATAAATATGAATTTCGTCAAAATTTACCCACCATATCCCAATAGTAAACGTTGATTTCATCAATAAAGATGAATAACCATTTATTCAAATTCAGATTAATTTCTAAAGGCCTTTAATACATTGACACGAATTTAAACTCTGAGTTCATCAGTTAAATTAAATGAACTAATCATACATTACTGGGATGTAAAATCAATATTTAATGTATATACTGTTTGCGGCCCTTGATAAAATACATGTTAATATATGTACTACCTTAACTTCTTTGGCTTAAACAAAACAAACAATATATTCATATTGCCGATAACCCAGACAGCTTGAAGGACACCGGATTTCAATAATTATCAAAATAATATACATGTATACAACTCATAAGAATAGGCATATATATATATAAAGAAAATGATTACAATTATAAATGATGAAATGCTATTATACTGCATTTTAAGTTAAATACCAAATAATGACAAAATCTCTCATCGACGATCCCGCCGGCCAGGAACAACCAACTAAAACGAGTTAACTCGGTCAAACTACATTAAAACTGAATATGTAGTGGAAAAAAGTTGGAAACCTGTGTCCAAAACCCAATGCTCGGAAGATCGTCTCAGGAGGTATACTTTGGACAGTATAATAAAAAAATATGTATAATTATTCAAAACAAAATACATAAAAAATATTACATATCTTAAATATGTAAAAAGGAACTTGACACAACGACTGTTGGGTAGAAAGTGAAGGCTTTCAAAATATTTTCCCGCACATGAAAATATTCACGTGACTAAATTAGAAAATTCATACGCATCGTTAATAAAAATGTTTCCCGCTATTCTTTGAAACGCGGAAAAATTTAAGTATACGCCAATAAAAGTCGACGAATATATTTATCTTTATCACGGTAGTAGAATATTCTCATAGAAACCCTTTTCTTCACTTTCAGTAATCTCCTGGCAACCTTGTCCCCAGTTTCAGTGATCTCCTGTTACACTTGTCCTCGGTTTCAATGATCTCCTGGTACACTTGTGCTCAGTTTCACAGATCTCCTGGTACCCTTGTCCTCAGTTTCAATGATCTCCTGATACCCTCGCTTGTCCTCAGTTTCAGTGATCTCTATACACCCTTGTTCTCAGTGTCAGTGATCTCCTGATACCATTGTCCTCAGTTACAATGATCTCCTGGTACCCTAGGTTGTCCTCAGTTTTAGTAATATCCTTAAACCCTTGTCCTCAGTTTCTGTGATCGCTTTACCATTGTCCTCAGTTTCAGTGATCGCCCTGTACCCTTGTCTTCAGTTCCCGTTATTTCCCGAAACCCTTGTCCTCAGTTTCAGTGATCTCATGGCATCGTTGTCCTCAGTTCCAGTGATCTCCTGGTACAGATGTTCTTAGTTTGGGTGATCTGGAACACTTTTCCTCAGTTTCAATGATCTCCAGGC
Source organism: Mytilisepta virgata (assembly GCA_028015205.1). Taxonomy (NCBI): domain Eukaryota; kingdom Metazoa; phylum Mollusca; class Bivalvia; order Mytilida; family Mytilidae; genus Mytilisepta; species Mytilisepta virgata. Next base: position 23,824,514 of record CM051515.1, read on the forward strand.
ACCTTTATACTCAGTTTCAATAATCTTGCACCGTAGTTCTCAGTTCAGTGATCTCCTGGTACCCTTGTCCTTAGTTTTAATGATCTCCTCTCACCGTTATTCTCAGTTTCAGTGATCTCCTGGTACCCTTGTCCTTAGTTTTAATGACGCTTAATTTCAGTGAATTCCCGGCACCCTTGTCCTCACTTTCAGTGATCTCCTGAAAACCTTGTGTTCAGTTTCAGTGATCTCCTGGCATAGTTTTTCTCAGTTCTTGTGATCCCCTGGTACACTTGTCTTCAGTTCTAGTGATCTCCTGGTTTATATACTTGTCCTTAGTTTCAGTTATCTTCTGGTACCCTTTTCCCCAGTTTCAATGTTCTTCTGGCACCATTGTCCTCAGTTTCAATGATCACCTGAAACCCTTGTCTTTAGTTTCAGTGATCACCTGTCACCGTTGTCCTCAGTTTCAGTGATCTCCTGCAAATCTTTACCAAATGAACAATCCTAAGCAATTTTTCTATAAAACAGACGGAGAAATGTCTATAGCGTTATGATATGGTATGTACATATATTTCACAGCTTACACGTCTTACAAGGTTATATTAAAAAACGAAACCATACAATTTCTGGAAATTTATATTACTTCGAGAAAAGCAATTATTATTTCCATCATTTTTTAAAATATATAAATACAAACGTCTTCTATCTCTTTACGTTAATGGCAACAGATATCTGATTATCTTCAATTGCTCTCTCCCTCAAAGATTTGAAGATTTAAAATTTATACTCTTTAAGTAAATGGTACAAACTGTATTAGTTGAAATCGGCAGTATTTTTCAGATTATTAATACAAAGAAAACTGTAGTTATTCGTAAAATACGAAGATACTAGTTTGGCATTTTGAAAGTAGATTTGAGTCACGGCCGACAGGATAAAACGAAAATGAAAAGCCCGAGAAGACCTAAATCATCTCAGTCTCGTTTGTAAAATGTTCGTTGTCATCTGACATGACAACAATTTCATCGGGGAATCTATAAAATTACAAGCATAAAATTCAAAAAGAGCAATTCACAGAGTAGCCTTTCTACTGAAAAAATGAAATTGTATTAATAAGTACATGAAAACTTGTTTCTTATTGTTTCCAGTGTAAATATTAAAAATTATTCTAAAAAAACTAAACTCATCGTTACCAAAATGGTAAAAATGGTTACAAAATATTGCCAAGTTTTTGTATCTGTGATCAGAATTTAAAAAGCGCTAAAAAGACTGGTACAAGACTCACTAGACTTGTCTAGTGACATTTTCCTTAGGCTTCTCTACTGTTAACTTACGAAAGTCAGATGTTGTTCTGGAGTTAAGTCGCCTTGTCCATAAAAAAATCAAATATGCACGAAAAATCACAAAATTAGCAATTTTCGGGTAAAATAAAAAACGTGTCGACTTAGATGGGCTCAATATATATTGTTAAAATTTGAAACATACTTTGTTAAGATAAGTATCTTTCAATGGTCAACTGCTAATCAATGCTAAATATATAGCTTCAACTCCTATTTTGTGTTTTAATTTAATGAAGTTTACCCTTGACTTAATGAAAAACGTCAAGTAAAAAGCCTACACAGAGGTAGAATACATTTGAAAACAACTGAAATAGACAAAAATACATGGAATTCAAACCAAAAAACCAATGGTACAGGGGAATCGGGGAACACAATACACATAGAGGAAATATACATATTAACCCACAAAGACAAAACAAAACAAATAGAATAAAATAAAACAATATATTGACATGTGGAGTTCCAACAGTACCTGAGAAGAGTAAGCAGTTTTTGCTCTTTGCAACTAAAGCGTTATGATGTCTAGCAAATTTAATCTGCTAGTGGAACAAATATTAGGGTAGAGGAATAAAGTGGGATGCCATTTTTTTTATACATTTCTTCCATTTCCTCCTTGTAACTTTTATTTACATATATTGATAAAGTACGTAACTGCAAAAACAACAAACTCTTTGGCCAATTCTTAAAATACATGTTCAGCAGTATTCGTCTACTTTCAGCCAGCAGTTATTCATATATTACAATGAACAATCAACTGTGAGGGCTAAATTCCCAGTTAGAACTATTTTTGGTGTTTAACAATGTAAACAGCTATGAACTAATCCTTGTCAAATATGAAAGATTTCTTTGAGCGACTTAACAAGGTTCATAATGATAAAAGCAATATCTTATTAGGAGCAAGTGGACTTTCAAAAATTCAACATCTATTTCAAAAAGCCGACAACAATGCTTGACAGAAGTCACAAGCTTAAGGGGTTCCGGACGGAAACAATTAAACTCATCGGATGTTTGAAGTGTGACTGTTTTCCGACACACGCCCTTACTGAAGTGAAATATAGAATGGTGTATTTCAAATCACACAGAATCATTATCTGGGTAAGTATTAAAAACTAAAATAACTATGTTAAAATAATTAAATTTAATATGATGAATCAGGGAAGCTAACAGGGGTGCTTTCCATTATGCGGTACGTTCCAATTGAACCGAAGATTCGTGTTCCATTATTGGTCCGTACCACAGTGGTTCTTTAGAAATGACGAACCAGACGAACCGGAAGAAGAATTAGTGAAAGTCGGTACGTACCGGTACGAACCGCATAAGGGAAAGCACCCCAGGATAATATTTACCTTGAGGAATATGAAGCATTTTTATTTAACGTTTAGTTACATCTCAACGGATTAATGACCAGTTCTAACGTTCCAGGAAACATTTCCAAATGCGTCTTTACCGAAGTCAGTGTTTATATCTATTTTATGTGTGTAGTTAGTTGTCCTATTTTATTACACATTGCAGAGGACTGTTTGCAAAAAAATAATCCCTTCAGAGGGACGTTCATAACATGGCTGCATTTAAGTAAATGATATTCTGTGTAATTAAAATGATATACCGGTAACATAACCGATGGAGATATTTGAAAAAAAATACTAGTCTAGAGGCTATAAATCACCTTTCGGTTATTGATATTTAGCCGTTTCTCGAGTAGGGTTTTTGGCATATCTATATCTCCTGATCATGATATTTCAGTTTATGATATTGGATTGGACAAATCTATCAAAGTACAATTTGAACATTTAAAACATCTAAATTCTAACCTTTAAAAACTTGAAATTTCGATTTTTAAAAACTTTAAATTCTTACTTTTAAAATCTCAAAATTTAGACCTTTCAATACTTGGACTCCAATACATGTTGCACTTATAACCTCAAAATTTTGACTTGATAAACTCAAATTATGACTTTTAGAAACTCAAAATTTTGACTTTTCATTAGTCGAAATTTTAACTTTAATAACACCTTACTTTATCATCACGTCCCCCCCCAAAAAAAAATTAGGTGTTTATTTAACACGGAACGGTATATAGAAGAGAACGGATTGTGTCTATTTTCTTTGCTATGTATGTAGATGTACATTTGTTCAAGTATGGAATTTATTGATTTGAGACTATCTTAATTGTTTGTGTGTTGTTTTCGTTAATTGCTGACTCAGAATTTTGGAATGGTTTATTGTCTTACCAAAACTGAATGTGGTTGTCTTGTTCTTTGGCTAAAATGAATTATTAAAGTAAGGTTTCCAATTTTTGAACATGTTATACGATATAACCTGATTTGGATCAGTTTACGCATAATAAACCGCTAAGCGCCATCGGAATGCCGTAAACTGACCCAAACCAAGTTATTGAAGTATAACCTATTCAAAAATTGGTAAATTTCCTTATAATTTAATTTCCAAACAGAAGTACAATGATTCCTCGATTCAATGCTGTTCAGCCAATCAAAATGCAGTATTCAAATCAAATTGAATCATATATTTATATATTGTTAATACTTTGTCCTGTCTGGCACCCTTAGCATAACTCGAGGCACTATTACTATACATTCTAATTGCCACTAAATTATGTATGGGACAACATCACGAATTCAATTATAGTTTCATAAGAAGATAAATGTAAGGTCTACAAATGAACGAAGGCAAGGCGGTTCATATTTATAATTTTACAGTTCTTCTCTGTTGATACTAAATTCAATCATTATCATTTTCCAAATTGCCCAGTCTGTTCCATTTTATAGAGCAGTCTTGGTCTGTGTTTCAAAGAGACAACACCTTTTTATTTTTATTTTTTATATGCTCGTGATCAAGATCACATTGGTCGAAACTTTGGGTATTTTTAACTTTTTAGTTTGATTGTTGTTTTTTTTTACGATTTTATATTTGGTTTTGTTTGACTTGTGTATTTTATACATTTAAGTCGTTTTATGCCCCTTTTGATAGCTCACAATTTGCATTTATTTTCCTTATTTTCTTTTAGAAAAATGACGAAGTCAAAATTTGGAGTTAATAAAAGTAAACCTTTTGAGGTTCTAAAAGTTCTTAAGTCAAACTAATAAGATTGAAGAACTTTGTCTTTCCTAAATATTTTTTTAAGTATGTCCCTAATACGCTTCCGTATATTACCTTGTTTGTAATCATACTGTATTTATAGATTATAACATGGCATTTTTCATATCACACCTATTTTCGCCCTACTTCATGATATCATCCAGAGAGCCGCCAGGCTCGAGGGATATTTTTGACAATGGGCTGATAATGGGTCTGTTATGAATAATGACATGTTATGATATTTTTATAATATACTTCAACATTGATGTTTTATATGTCTCTACGAAAATTCTTATCTCAATGAATTCAGTTTTATTGCCGTAATGCCGAATATCCTCAAGGCGCCTCAAATCTTCATTGCCCCTCGTCCATTTAGTCAAAATGTTTAGTCATTTTATAGCTCTAATCTTTTTCTATTTGTATTAACATTTTTGAGCGAATTAATATAATCCACAGTTTCGTCCCCGCTATTTGGTAACTATGTGCTACTAAGTTTAGAATCGATTACAGAAATGGCTGATAACGCGATTACGGATTAGGGGTGTTATAATAAACGAAGCAGTTGATATAAACCGGAAACACTCAGCCCGCTTAGCCAATTCTACTAAGATTTGGGGAGAAATATGTACAATTTCAAATTTTATCATAGGGTAAAATTTTACCTTCATATTCTATAAGTATATGATAATGGTTTTTATAGTGTTTTTTATACATCAGAGTGTCAGGATAGATAAGGGGGAGGTTTGGACACCCATAAAACCGGTTTAACCCCACCACTATTCAGTGTCTGCACCAAGTCAGACTTTCCTGACTCTCTGTTGTGTTCATGTTTGTGTTTTGTACTCTTTTGTGTTATTTTTTGTCCGCCGTATAAAAAGTATCATTAAAGAGTACAAAACACAAACATGAGTACAGCAGGACCAGGATAGACGTTAGAGTGAACGGTACATAATTTAGATACATGTAGCAGGGTCAGAATGTACTCGTTTTAACTATAAAACTAAATAAGGCTCTCAATCTAAGTGCAGTCTATACCGAAGCACGACGAAGTGTGTACTTTCATATCGTTATTTCCTTCCGGGAAAAATCTTTATCATTTTGTAAGTGTTTAATTTAAATGTAAAACAGGAACACAACATCCAAGGTAATATTAATTTATTTAAAAAATTAACAGCATGCAAAAGTAGTGTTTTAAAGAATTAGTTCATTGTTGTTTTCATGAAATGATTTTTGCGGCTTTCATTTCGCGTATTTTTTTGTTAAAAGGTAATTTTTCGCATTGAAAGTAAAACGGGGTAAATTTAAATTTTTCGTTCACCTTGAATGAGGGTTTTTATTCCTTTCACGCGTGTTCATATCCACTACTTCTTCCTCTGTGCGACCCTCAACAATGATTCAGATAATAATGAAATGATGAGAACATTCGGCTTCTTTTATTTGTCAACATTTGTTATTGTGGTATTTGTATCATGTTTTTTTTTATTTAAGTCATCTGGTACGAAAGGCCAGAATAACCTATTGCCATCCATCGTCCATCACCTATCGTTCGTACGTCCGTTGTCCGAAAATTTTCAAAGATCTTCTTTAAAACCAATGAGCCAATTTGATCAACGGAAATTTTCTACGTACGTGTATTATTTTTTATTAGCTGATTAATGAAATTTATTTACGATGATGATTTTGTTGCACTACTTTTTGATTAATATGGAGACAATACTCTGAGGCAGCTTGCTTGTCTAAACCAACGAGCCCAGTAATATATCGTGCCTGCGTTAGGATGGAGACAATACTCTGAGACAGCTTTCTTGTCTAAACCCACGAGTCCAGTAATATATCTTGCCTGCGTTAGTATGGAGACAATACTCTGAGACAGCTTGCTTGTCTAAACCCCCGAGTATATACCAATTTCCAGTAATATATCATGCCTACGTTAGTATGGAGACAATACTCTGAGACAGCATGCTTGTCTAAACCCACGAGTATATACCAATTTCAAGTAATATATCGTGCCTACGTCGAATCCTATTAACTTTTGGTTGAAAGACAAATAAGTAAAATTAGCAATAGTTGAGGGGAACACCGCTACTTATTAATTGCGCTTTCTACGACAAAGGTCTATTGATCTTTTTACAAAGAAAAATGTACAATTTTAGATTGATTAAAATGGTTATCATTATGTTATTACAAATGAGAGCAAATGAGACGTATTGTATGGAGCTTCAAAGGTATGAATACAACAAATGACTGACGATTGAACATCACCATTTTTTGATACATGTAAAAATTAACCAATTCTCCAAAATGCTCCAGTTGTTATTGACTGAGGACATATTTTTCATCAGCATTATTTTTATACCAGAAGTAATATTAAAATTTGGCGAAATGTTTCTTATTTAAACATTTTAGATAATACCCATGTATTGATAAAGGGCAGGCAATAAATAAAATCAAATAGTAAAGTACAATGTTATATCTCCGTTTCCTTCTCGGAAAGAATCATGTTAGTTTTATAACACCAGTAATATTTGACGAAATTTATCTTATTTACAAAATTTTTTCCATTATACTCAGAAGTGCAGGCTATAAATGTTGCAACCTGTTGTGAAAACAAAATGCGCACTTTGAATTTCATATCGTCATTTCCTTTCCGGAACATCGTAAGACCGAATTAAATACACAAGGTAAAATTAATTACTTTGAAACATTTGTCAGCATGCAAAACTACTGCTTTAAAGAATTAGTTTCTAATTATGAGGGTGCTACAGGGTTATTTTCATGCAACGGTTTTTGCCCACCTGATCTCTCCTTTTTGGGGGTCCATGTGATGGCTTAGAAATTTTATTTATCCATGGTACTCTGCGCTTAGCAACACACACACATACAGATATATTGTCAATAATGTTGGGTTAGCTTGATGACAATATGGAATTGAATTTCGTACACCTATTATTGCTGTCTCCAGATATTTCGTTTTCTGAATATATAAATGTTACAAAGTCTAAATGAATTATTTACAACTAATCTACCCTGAGGAACTTGAATGAACACCACTGAAACCAGAAGGTCAGCTTCATATCTCGACCTTCATCTCGACATTGACGGGCGACTCAGGACTAAGATCTATGACAAACGGGATAATTTCAGTTTTCAAATTCTCAACTTCCCATTTTTAGCAGCAACGTTCCAATCCAGCCTACGGTGTCTTCGTATCACAATTAATAAGATACTTTAAGGCTTCCCTTGATTATGAAGATTTTGTCACTAGAAGTATTTACTTAACACGTGAGTTACTTTCTCAGGCGTATGAGGAAGAAAGACTGAAATTGTCTCCCCGAAAGTTCTTCGGACGACACCACGAGTTATAGTTGATAAATGTACTGTTTCTGAGACTCAACATACGTGTGACTTGTTCGTTTTGTCATCGATATTTATTTCTATTTCGTTCATCTTGTATATCATTGATACGCATTTTCCCCTGATTGGACATTCTATGGATATGGATCTTTCGTTGGCATGACTGTTGATGCATGTACGCCAGCAGATGCTTACTCAGCCGACGCACCTGATCTCTCCCTATTTGGGTTCATATGATGGCTACGCAAGTTCATTGATCCATAGTAGTCTTTGATGTGCGGCTTAGCTTACTACCTCAAATATACAGATCTCTTGTCAATAATGTTGAGTTAGCTTGGTGACATTGTTGACTATTCTAGACATTTCGTTTTCCAAATATTGGTAACTACTCCTTTTATTAACCTACTGTGAAAAAAATTGCGCGCCTTGAATTTTGTTTTCAGTTACATGTAAAAGACGCAAAATAAACTGACATAGTTTCATATCATCATTTCCTTTCCGGAAAAACCCTGTTCATACTGCTAGTGTTTTTTAATTACATGTACGTTGTATATCGTAATACGGAATACAACACTGAAGGTAAAATTAATTAGTTTGCAAAAATTGTCAGCATACAAAACTACTGCTTTAAAGCATAAAATGGTCGTTTTCGCTATACGCACTGATAAAAAAGCAGGTTAATTTTTATTTTCCGTTCACCATAAATGACCATTTTAATTTCATTTGCTCGTGTTCAAATCCCATACTCCTTCACCTTCCTAAATTATGATTCAGATAATAATGAAATGATGAGAAAGTCCAGCTTCTTCTATTTGTCAACATTTGTTATCGTGTTATTTGTATAATGTTTTTTTTATTAATTTATTAACAAATTACTAATTTGATCAAAGGACATTTTTCAACTTGTAATTTTTTTTATTGGCTGATCAGTTAAATTATTTACGATGATGATTTGTTGCACTTAAAAACATTTGTAATAACATATTATGAAACATTATACGATGATTAATATGTTATGTTACGGCTTGCTTTTCTAGACCCACGATACGTCCACCACTTTCCAATAATATATCGTGCCTACGTCGGATCTTATTGACTTTTGGTCGAAAGACAAATAAGTAAAATTAGCAATAGTTGGAGAAAACACCGCTACTTATTTTTTTAAGGATCTATTGAGTTTTATAAAACAAAATGTACAATTTTAAATTGATTAAATTGGTTATCATTATTTAATTACAAATATGAGCAGATAGGACGTATGTGATGTGAAGGGCTTCGAAGGTTTGAATACAACAAATGCCTAATGATTGAAGAGGCAGAGCGTCATCTATTTTTTTTGATACACGTAAGAATTAAAATGTTTCAACTATACTTGAGTAGAAGAATTGCTATTTACATGTACAGTTTAATTTTTCCAGGTTTTTTTTTTGGGACTCCGGTACGGATTTCAAAATGTCCGATATTACAACACATTCTGATATAACCTTTGGAGTAAACCTAGTTAAAGCAGGAAAAGCTTTATTAGAGTTTCTTAAACTCATTGAAGAAAATGGATATCTTTATGAAGGTATTTTGGTTAAGCAGGCAATATACAGGTAAAAAGATATTTTCCAAATATTTCTATAATTTTTATCAAATATTTCTCATATATAATTCAAATAGGTTCTGATGCACAACATATTTTGTTGATTTACAACCCGTCAGTTGTTCTGAAGGCTGAAAATGTTAAAATTCAAAGCAATAACTAAAAATGTGTGAAGAAAAGATTCAAATACTAAACGATTCTAAGGGTAAAAGAACAGCGTTCAGTACGAAGGAGATTTCTTTAGTTTTCACAAAATTTACCAATTTTAATAACGGAAATGGTGACGCTAGTATCGAAATGTTAGTTGCTGTTAACTTTATAAATAATTTCTTAAAAAAAAAAAAAACACAACCACCTTTCTGTTGTGGCTAAAATTGCTTTCTCCTGAAGATATGATATTATGTAACTAAAAATGAGAAACATTAGATGCATTTTAAAAGTGCATTTTTGCTGGAAACTAACTATGAAATGTCAAAAATTGACATTTACACTAAAGAACACATTTTCGAAATCCACAACAAACCGAACAGGGTTTAACCTACTTATAAGTAGAAATGACAAAAATCTGGATACATCATGGTGGATATTTTCTATCTTCGCTGAAGGACAGTAAACGTTTTCATATGATAAGCACAACAAAAAGCTTGGTTTCATGAAAATGAAATTGACTTGAGGCGTGTGTGCATTCAAAGATTAATACCATATGCACTGTACAGGAAAACCCTTTAAAATATAATGAGGGTCAATGCATGTTTAATATAATATATGGTAAAGTAAATGGACAGAATATTATAATGTGTAACCTGTTAAATTGATATTAATTGATTTAAAATTAAACTGATCAACTCGTCCAAAAAATTTGCAGATTTTTCTACTGACTTTCAATTTTTCAGATATGAAAAATTATGGCTACCATTGTTAGCTGAGGATAATCGTGACGAACAACCTTTGTCTGCTCCATTAGATATCGCATGGATATGGTATTGCCACATGCTTAACCCATTAGAATATGCCAAAGACTGCAAAAATATGTTTGGAAGAACTTTAAACCACACGCTAATAATGGGATATGAACGAGTGGAAGGACTCAGGAAAGCAGAGCTCCTTTGGCATCGAAAATATCCAGGAGAAACGTTTCTTGACTATGATACGACAATAAGAATTCCGTCAGGTTTTTCGTCAAGTCTATCAATTGACTTAGAAATTGCAGCTGCGAACCAAAATTTGTTTTATTATCAAGTTTCACTTCCTCATTATTCAGATGAAAAGTTCCTACAAAACAGTCTTAACCGATACAAGAAATTTTTGTATATGAAAAAAATATATCCCAATAATCATATTTCTCCAACATATGATATTATCCTAATTTCACACGCCCATAAATTGTTTCCTTTATCGCATGAACACGATATAAAAACGATAATAGGAGAAAATTTTAATTACGATAACCTCGCTTTTAACACCATAGGGGGAAGACAGACGTCATCTGAAGGGGAAACTCTGTGGAAAGAACATTATAATGAGGATTTTCTCGTTGAAGGTTCAATGTACAGAGGACTGCGGCCTAATAGGAAATTGACTGACGTCTCGGATAAAATTGTTTTCAATGGTACTCATAAAATTGCACATATGGAAATTCAAAATATTGAAGTTATAAGAGAATCTGAACAAAGTTTAAACAAACGAATTTATAGTTTTTCTATGTATTTTGAATCCGCTCTCTTTCGTGAACATTTGCTTATCTTGAAAAAGGGTAATAAAGATTATGATTGGTTAAAACATGTCGAAAAAGTGCAAGTACAAGAGATAAAGACAAAAATGGGTGACTTCATTACTGTTAAACTGAAACAAAGTGGAAAATTTTTAAAGGAAAGTGTAAAGGGGAAACTAAAGATGACAACTTTATTAGCGAAATGTTCAGAAACTGATCGTAAATTTTTTGATGAGACCAGTATCAAACTTTCTGATGGATCAGTTGTATTGTTGAAATATACAATCTCTGTGAAACTGGTCCAATTTAGCAGTTTTACTGTCAACATAAAAAGTTTTGTACCGCTTGTGCTACGAGAATTTGTTGAAACTTTTTTTGAACAAGTGAACTTGACATTTATACCAAATGAAACGCAATACAGCTACAATGTATCTATTCACGGGTAAGATTGTTTTAAAACATTTTTAGTGTCAAAATCGAGTTAAAGGAAATTGAAGATCAGGGATAAGTTGATGTCAATACTTATAAATTTTACGGTCGTCATCATGAATTTATTGACTGTTACAGTGCATGTTCCAATATCTAAGATGATGTTGGACCTGTTCCCTCTGTCGTAACATTTCAATCTGATGGTGAAGAGTATATTGTGGGGAAGTATTAAATTAAGTATCGATTCAACGTAAGAAACCGGCAAACTGTAACTGGATAATTTCATATATGTAGTCTTTTTGTTATAAAGAAGACAATTATACCTAAGGAGCAAATCAAAAAAAAAAACGTAATCCATTGGAAAGATAAACCCGGGAAGACAAATGAACAACCACAAACACAACAAATAAACAATGAAAACTAAAAAACAATGAACAACAAGAACTCTTATAAAAAGAAATTTTCAAATTGGTCACCAAAATCTTGAATCAGAAGATGACATTTAAATTTTTGGAATTATGAAAGTAGTAAATTATTTAAGAAAAAAAATAATTCTACATCAGAATATAACAGAACGTGACAATTGAGATAAGAAGACAATTATACCCAAGGAGCAAATCAAAAAAAAAAACGTAATCCATTGGAAAGATAAACCCGGGAAGACAAATGAACAACCACAAACACAACAAATAAACAATGAAAACTAAAAAACAATGAACAACAAGAACTCTTATAAAAAGAAATTTTCAAATTGGTCACCAAAATCTTGAATCAGAAGATGACATTTAAATTTTTGGAATTATGAAAGTAGTAAATTATTTAAGAAAAAAAATAATTCTACATCAGAATATAACAGAACGTGACAATTGAGATAAGATAGTTTTTCTCTTCAGTATCTCATCAAAATTAAATCAAAATCAACTTTCATAAAATTTTTATTTCTTTTCAAAGTATATATGTATTTCACTTGAGAACAGTCCGTGTAAATTGTCATTTATGCTCAGAGAAAGGAGGGGTTATTTGATAATTTTGCTGCATCTGTGCGGATTGCCTGTTCATGCTCAGTAATTACCAAAAACGGACCCTGTTTCACGACAAGCAAGAACAAAAAAATACCTTATTCTGACGTATCGACTAGTCCTGTAATTTAAAATTGGCCTAGAAAGGTTTACAAACTAGGCAAATGTAACAACGTTTTACTGATTATTTACCTCTGTGTTCTAGAGCTTACAAAACCTGCAAGAGATTGCTATGAAGGAAGCATTACAATTATACTGAAATTATGACGGCATACACAGCAAAAGCATGAAAATATGACCCTTAACTGCCGCGGTCATACTATCATACCCCCCCCCCCCCCCCTGGCTAATGTCCTCCCCACAATGTCTCGGTTTATGATTTTGCCTTTAGCTATTTCTCTTGAAAATTACCTGAAAGATATAAGCATCAATACAATAAACTGTTTTTGTTTTACAATTTCAGAATTACAGGAAAGGATGGATATAAAATGTTTTTTTGTGAAGTCATACACAGCGTGGATTTGTTAATGTCTGTAATAAAAATTTTCTGTGATGATAAACCGGTTGTCATCTGTCACTTAATTGGGAGTGAGCAATTACCTACTCCTTCTATGGTAAGTAAAAACAAAAGGGTTTCGGATCAATTTGTCAAATTTCCTGGCGTTTTCGGGATATTAAAAGCCCATGACAAGGAACCAAACAGTTGTTTTCCAGTTGTTCCGCTGGTTGATACGGTTGGGCTTCTTTTCGGTTTTGTCGGTGTTTGTGGACTTTCCCCTATTGAATGCACCTTGGAGTACGGTACCTTTATTATGACCTTTATTTGGCAATGAAAGGGATTGAAAATTAGCTCAAAGAGAATTTTGCAGCTATACTGGTATGTATCTTACTAGAATTAAATAAACAAAGTAAGGAAATAATATTACAGCCAATCACATTCTGGAATTCTTGAAATGGAACAGAATAATGAGAATATTTAAGGATGCTCGCTGGTCATGTTTTGGTCTTTTTGTCAGGTTTTCGAAATCCTCGGGTTTTATCCATTTCTTAAACATGATTTTTTTTGCCCCATGAATCCCTACTTTTTCTTTTATAATTCAGTTATATATACCGTAAAATGGTAATTGGCAAAATCTTATGAAATCCCTTTTATTTTTTCATACATTTTTGAGAGACTGAGGTTGCCAATGCAGACGGGGAAAAATCCAGAGAAAACCCATTTCCTGCAATTTTTCAAGCCTTGTAGCACTAAAATGCGCACATGAACCTATATTTTTTTCTTGCTTATTTGTTTACTATTAATATGTTCTCTCAAACTAAAGCACCTATTTCAAATCCTATTTATTTCCTATTATACCAGCAATCATCCTTAAGATAAACAATTGATATATATAAGGGAAATAAGCAGGCGTGTAGTATAGATAACTGGTACATACAACGATCTTTTCAAATTCTTTAGGGAATAGAAACTATGACAAAATAATATGTAAATAAACACAAAAATATTTATTGTCTATTATCTATAAAAGAGCAGAAATCTTTGAAATAATTTTAAAAATGACACACCATAAGACCTAACTGATACTGAGTGCACCATGTGTAAAAAATAATTCTTGTCACGTTTAAGTTATATATGTACATGATAATGTGAAAAATACACATCATCAATTGTAATTTATGAAAGAGTTTTGAGAAATAAGGAGTGCATTTTATATTTTATTTTTTAAATACCCATAGGTAGACAACATTGCTGACTCCATAACGATTGATCCAAGGAAAGGAGAAAGAGCTGTATTGATTAAAAATAACAACGGAGATTGGGGAATAGTTTTGGGACATTGGCAAGGTAACTTGTAAGATGTGGAAAATTTAACTTGTTTTTAAAAACTGATTGGTTGTCTTTTTATGGTACATGATAATAAATTATAATTGTATTTTACAAATATATTATGGTGTTATATGGCGAAACATTTAATGCTAACACGGGAATCTAATTTTCATATAATGTTGAAAGCCATAGCACCTGTCTTTAAAAGAAATTGACTTATGATGTCGAAATAGGTCAGACATGAAGGTTTCTCTCGTGCTTAGTACATGTATACACACTTCCATGTAATACATTAAATATCAGAAATTGATAAAGAATCATTGGTGCCTGTCCAAAATATTTTAAAACTATCTCCTAATTAGGAGGATTCGTGCCGAAAGCATCTTTTCATATTTCCAGATTATCACTTAAAAGTATGACTCCACATTCAAATTTAAAAAAAAAACATTTGCTTTGCACACTCCACATAGAATTTACAATGTTTTTTTTATAAATTGCCTATATGAACAGAAAAACTTAAATTTTCAAATAAACACAGTATTTACAACCATTACTGGAGTTGTATTTATAAAAAAGAAAATCTTATAATTTGCATGGTCGCTAACATTTACAAGTATACTTACTAAAAAGAGACTGATTTGTTTGAATCAATAGTATTTTTACTAGCCCTTCGCATAAAAGGAAATATTCATTGCCATCTGCTACTTTTAGAAATTTAATATCCTTTATATCTAGATAAAAAGAATTCTTGCATTTCTAAATTTCTTTGGTTTTACACAACGTTATACTGAATAAGTAAAGTAAAAAAATACCAAAGGGATATTCGAAGGAGGGCTGGAGTGGAAAGTCGAAAATAACTGACAAACTCCGGAGAGACAAGACAATACAAACACAATAAATACAAATATGAGCAATATATTGTAATCTTATTCTATGAAATGTTTTTTTTTCTAGGAAAAGATAATTCTGACGATGCAAGATGTTTTAAAGTGAGAGTTTACAGAAAGGACAAGCTAAATGAATGGCGATCTTTTAGTTTTTCTCTCTCTCCTGGTTTCATTTACTTTTCTTCTCCTGATATGACTTTGGATTTTGAAAGGGGAATATTTACGCTACCACCTGACAAAACGAATGTTGCAGAATATATTGGCGTTGCATTTAGCACCTCACTTCTCCAGATTCTTTGTGAACCACATTCCGATAGCTGTGAACCGGGAACAGAAGACAGACCTCCTTTCACAGAATATAGAGCACGAAAAGTTGTGATGTTTAAAGCTGTTGGAAGAGGCTTGGACATGCCATCTAATCACCATATTATTAAAAAGTATGGAAAAGACAGTTATCCGTTTTACACAGGAGATTCTTGTATTAAAACGCGGGTTACATGTGATATAGATTGATTATGAAATATAAAGAACATAAGTCCCTTTTTAGCAAAAAAAAAAAACATAAATAAATACAATAAACAAAAAAAAATTTGAAAAACCAAACCATAAAATGTAAATTGTCGATTAAATTGTTTTCCGACAGATCATATTAATAAGTAAAGTGTTAGTTTCAATCTTATTAAAACAAGATCTTTGTAACTCTTCAGCCAAGTTTCCGAACGTAGTTGAAGAGTTACAAAGATCTTTCTTTAAGGATGTTCGCTTGTCATGTTTTTGAATTTTTGTCAGATGTTCAGAATCATCTGATTTTATCCATTTGAATGCCATAAATTATTTTTCCCACTAACACCCATTTTTCTTTTCATAAATCTTTTGCATGCAGAATAATAAGCTATTTGTAAAAATCTTATAAAATCTTTGTTATTATTTAATGGTTTTTGAGAAATAAAACTTGTCAGTGATAAAGTTATGTAAAATCAAGAGAGCATATATTTCCCGCAAAATTTTGAATGGCTTATATCTCGAAACGAGCATATGGACCTATAAATATTTTTTCGCTCTTATCAATATTTACCAGTGTTATTAAAAGCTTGTTATTTTAAAACTGAGCAGCGGGCATTCTTAATAAGATTGATTGTTCATAGTTTTAACTATAAAATGACAAAAACACTTTCTTGATCCTGACTCTTTTGAATCTGGCTAAAAGTTTATAAGACATCTCATATAAGATATCTTATAAAATATATGAGATATCTTATATAAAAATATTTATAAGATATCTTATAAACTTTATGAAATATCTTATATACTTTATGAGATATTTGATATACTTTATAAGATATCTCATATAATTTTCATTAATTATCTTATAAATTGTATGAGATAAACTATTTAAGATATCTTATAAAATATATGAGATATCTTATAAAGTATATTAGATATCTTATATAAAAATATTTATAAGATATCTTATAAACTTTATGAAATATCTTATATACTTTATGAGATATTTGATATACTTTATAAGATATCTCATATAATTTTCATTAATTATCTTATAAATTGTATGAGATAAACTATTTAAGATATCTTATAAAATATATGAGATATCTTATAAAGTATATAAGATATCTTATATAAAAAATATTTATAAGATATCTTATATACTTTATGAGATATCTTATATACTTTATAAAGATTATAAGATATCTGATATATTATATGAGATATCTTGAAGTTATAATAAATAGTAAAACGGCTTGCCATATATATGTCCTATGTGATTGTCCTTATTTTCAATAAAATTGTCTCCTTGTTTATATACGTTTGTTCATAGCGAGCGCAGCGGGCGGTATACAGGAGCATATACATTTTTTACATATGGTCATTTAGAAAAGTCTTTGTTTGATGGGGGCCGCCATATTGTGCTACAAAAAGTTTCGTTCGCCGGAAACGAAACTAAGGAAAATAACTTCCTTCAAATTTTAATTTTAGAGTCAGAATCGTGATACCACAAATGAGTTTCTGGAAAGGGCTATTGCTGTGCTCGCATCATTGGCCACGCCAACAGCATATTAATTAAAATGTCGATCGCATTTTACCGTTGTGTATTTAAAATCAAGTGCAATTAACTACTTTATAAATTATTATAATAATAATAAAAATAAACCGTCATAAAAAATCATTAGAAATCGCAGAATATAAAGAAAATATAAAGTGCAACGTACGTGGCAAGTGCGAATCATGTGCGTGTAACTTGTGAATCGTGTGCGTATCGTTTGCACGTGGTTTCATGCAATGTACGATAAACCACCTGTACAGATTTCTGCATAATTCATTGTTGTAGATGCAAAAATGGAATAAAAGAAACATTTTACTGGGATAAAACAGCTCGTCAACTTTTTTTCAATCGTATCAAAACAGATGTTTTAATATTTACACATAATTTCAAAAGGGATACTAACATGATTCTCTTAAATTTAATTTCACGAATAACCAATATTTTCTTCTTGAATATTACGCAGTAATAGTAAAGATTTTATTTTTTAATATGATTTTTAATTAAATCGCAAATAATTTGATCACAAGTAAAAACTCCTATTGCAAAATGTGTTTGTTTAGATAAAAATAAGATTAAAATTGTTTTTGCCTCTCCTGATTCTCTAGGTTGTTGTTTTTTTTTATCGCATTTAATGTAAGAAGTATCTCCATCGTACATAGGTCTGTCCTTAGATGGTTTTTTTCTTTACCCCTTTTGGCCATTTTTGGCATTTTGTTTAATTTTCTCTTCAACCTTTTAGATTGTTGTTTTGGTTTTCAACATTTTAGGCCTTGAGCACAACTGATGAGTCGTAAATCGAAGAATATGCACACCTTGTGCATTAAAATTAATATCAAAGAATTTTATTCTACATTTCCTTTCACGTGAAGGTCAACAATGGCACTCTAGTTAACGCATCATATTAAAGTATAATTTAATTTGATTTGAATACTACATTTAATTGGCTGTACAGCATAGAGCAACATTGGTCATACTGAATAACATGGTTTGCTCTTGTGACATCATCAACGGATTAATCCGCCACTTGTAAATTCAAATAGTCCCATGTCATTATTGATGCTTGCGTAAACTGACACAAACCAGGTTATATCGTATAACCCTTTCAAAAATTGGAAATATTTCTTAAATAAAAGCCATATTAATATACAATAATACCTTTGTATAAAGGGCACCCACGGAACATGAAATTTGTGTCCTTTGTACAGAGGTTCAAGATTTGTTCACGATTAACATTTTTTCAGTGTCCCTTATAGACATTGATTTGCAATATAGAAATGAGCAGATTTAATTGTACGCGCGCTTTGACCTGTTTTTTATGTTCGAAATATTTAGGATCATAGGAATTTTTTTCGCTTTTTTTACAATTATTAATTTAGCGCAATTTGAAGCAAGACGGATTTTCATTGCCCTTCCCCTTTATGATAGAAATATTAACTGTATTTTGTTCAACCTACAGGAACTGGCCTGGGGTTAAGACACTGATAAACTGATTTTTTTCTAAATTCTGAAACACAGAAATATGAACAAGCAACAACTGATCAGTTATATGTTTAAATAAATATCAACAGATATAAAACACTATAAAACTGAAAAAGCATATATTAAGTACTTTTAGGTTGCAGTTTTCTTGTTTTTTAAAAAAGAGACTAATGTTTTTTATTACTATAGTCTATTGCAGGATTTCACACACCATTTATTGAAAATTAAAGATTTAATGAACAGAAGCTAGTAAAGGAAATCTGCTGTCGTTTTCATCAATATATGTCCGTTCTTGTGCTTAAACACCCCCACATCCACCACAACCCCCACAACCTGCACAACCACCTCCCCCAGAACCACCACCGGCAGAGCCACTTTCAAATAGCCCTCCACCACAACCTCCACCGTCACCTCCAAACATATCATTATCAAACCCATAACCACAACTATTGCCCATACATTCATTTTCTATGCTCCAATCTGTACTGGAACCATGATCTATAAATATCATATTACTTCCTCCTGAGTAAAACGGGTAGTATCTTGGTCCGTACTGCTTTCGTAGTTGGTGATTGGAAGGTGTAAGAATATTCATCCCTGCTGCATCGAACATGCTAACATTTTCTGTACTGATGCTTCTAACCTTGATTTGTCTACCATCTCTAACCACGTACTCATTTTCAGTATTTTAAGTGGGGTTGGCATAGGACGTGAAGCAGAAAAATTCTAAATGCAACGACAATATGTTCTGCAATTATGTTTCCATCAGGCAGAACCCTCAAACATCGGAATCAATGTGAAATTTCGTGTTATCTATCAGAAAACTGTATTTCCTGTAGCATAACAACTTTCTAGGTCTAGATTTAACCAGCACTGTTCTGCCATCTTGTATAGTCGTACACTTAGGAAACCGGGACTGCCAGGCTGACTACGACCTGTAAGAAAATATGTTTGTGTTTATAATATTTACTGATCTTGCTTCCTGTGTTCAAACCAGATTTTCAAAAGTGTATATATATTTAAAGTGTATAATTATTCTCATCTTCTGTGTTCATGTATCAAGTTCCTTTCTAACAATAAACCATTTAAATTAGTAATAGCATATGCATTGTTTTGAAAGTTTAGAAAAAAAGCAATAATCTGTATAACCTGTATATCTCACCTGAGACTTCATTTGAAATTTAAGTTAAATTTCGGGTCAATAGACACAATTATAAAAGGTAAATAACTATGGCCAATGTTAACTAAGTCCAGTTGATGTGTGAAGTGGATTTCCAATCAGTAAAAAGTAAATCTGGGATAGTACATGTACCTTGCAATGATCATTCACTAGTTTCATCCCATGGTAAAATCGATTCAGAGAAAATCAAGGAAAAGTATCCAATCAGATAAACCTATTTTGAGACCTGGCAGTGCAGGTTGGTAGCAGATCGGCACTAAAGTATGAAGTATTATTCGAATTTGAAGTACATTTCCCAATGTTAAGTCTAACCCTAGCAGCCAATCAGTAACAAGCTAAAAGATTAGTATAATTCATCTAATCAGAAAAAACCATGGAATTTGGGACTTGTAGCCATAATTGTTGGATTTTGGACCCGTTTCCACTGTCGTAATATTTCATGTACCTCCACCGATTTGTGACTACCACCGGACTGAATGTTGAACTTCACGACGGGCGTTGTATACGGAACAGGAACTGCTTACCCTTCTGGGGCACTCCTGGTTTTTATTGGAGTTCCCTCCTCACTCCTGCTTTTATAGGAGTTCGTGTCGTTCATTGTTTTTTTTAGTTTTCAGTGTTTATTGTTGTATCAAACCCACCAAGCTTGGTATTTAATCTAATTGTTTTTCAGAACAATAATGTAAAACACATTTCCCCGTATGGTTGAATGTTAAATTGAGTCGGTCACTGACGGCCATCTTTGATTTTCAATCGATACCAAATAAACAAAACTTGTTAACATATATGTAAAATTTGGGTTCAATAGGGTAGTTCATTCTTAATATGAAGTTTTTAAATTCATGCGATCAGAAATTAGAATAGGATCTGGTGGCCATGTTTCTTGATGAATCAGCACCAAAGTAAGAACACTTGGTAAGACATTACAATAAACGTCTCTGCTAAATGTAATTAAATTCTTTTGAGGTGTTCTCGAGAAAAAGAGCAAAAGGTAAAAACTTTATGGGCAGACAGATATTATGATATCTCGCATTGGTCTTTGGGCATATAAGCTAAAAATCATGTATTTTGGAAGGAATGGCTGCTGAAGGGGGATAATAATTAACACATATACTTACTTACCTTTCTATAATTAATTAGTAAAAAAATATGTACTTTCGATTTTTTTATTAGGATTCCATTTAAAAAAAACTTAAATGTTTATTTTGGAAGAAATTAACATTATAAAACTTACCTCCCGGTATTCCTCTTCTCATGCCATCCCACTGTCCTAGTACAATGCCCCAGTCTCCTCTGTAGTTTTTTTTTTTTTTTATCAAAATGGCTCATTAAAGTTTAATTTGATTAAGGGTACGCAAAGATCATTCTGCACTTAATATAATAAATTTTTAGTCAAATTTACACTTTCATAAAATGTACTTAATCAACGAAAGGCTGCCTGTATGGCTCGCCTGGATATTATTTGCAGACGATGGCGATGCAGGTTATCAAGTACAATTCTGAAAGGACCATTGCTGCCAAGTTTAATTCCATTTGGCTTAGTGGATAAGATATTTAAAGAAACATTTACGACAGTTTAATCAGTGTTTTTACCCCAGGCCTGATCAACGTAGTTCATACGTTTGGTACCAGCGTCATTTGTTAGTTTAAAATATAAAATTAATAGTTTGTAACAAGACCTTGGAAATGCATACATTCTTGTAGCTCTATCATTAGTTAGTTTAATGAAACACACATCAGTGATAGCAACAGCTCAAAATGGTCACCATGACAATAAACGAAAAAGTTTGCCGATCTTCGTAAATACGAGCAACAAACCATAAATTATGACACATTTTTATTAAACTGATGAAATAATGTTATGATAACACTAATACGACAAGAAAATATTATTAAACATGTATATATTCCGATATTTTGCCACCAGACTCTACCAGACTCTGTTTAGTCGTTCCCATATAAGGAAAATAGTCATTAAATGCTTGTAAAGTATTATAATTAAAAATGTTTGACAAATGATATGTTATTTCCATAGAAAAGTCATATTGGTACAATACTAAACGAAAGTGGAACGTCCTATATATTGATTTTGAAAAAGTACATTTCAAGAACTGGTTTTGCTTGTGCTTGTAAGATATTTTAATATTCATCAAATATTTTGACAAACCCAAACTTTCTTTCTAAAATGTCAATACTAGTATGTATAATTATAAATGGTTCATATAAAAGTTTAAAATTTGAGAATTATCTTAATATTTCAGGGATAGGGATACAATTTTGTTATGTAGATTAAGAACAGCAAATAATATACGGCCAAGAAAGTTGTGAGATAGCATAGGGTTGAAAGAGAGCATATAATTTAACACTTATGTAAAGGATGACTTTCATTACTGATTTGGATGTTCTAGCTTTGATAATGAGAATATACATTGACGTCATAAAATATAACTTTCTTGCATATGTTTGTTTTTGAACATTTTTTTTTAAGTATATGTCATGCTGGTAGTCAATAATCCAAATTATGACATTTCCTTCTTTTAGATTTATATAGAATCAGTGTGTTTCAAACAAGTCTATACTTTGTGATATTGCACGGTGAACTATATAGAAACACCCTAATTTCTATAACCGTATCTTCTCCAAAGCGTGTAATTCTCACGAAGAAACACACTTTTTAACTTTCTATTATTTGAATTAACACACTACAACACCATTATGTTTCTTTTTATTATGTATTTACTTTTTAAATAGTGCAGACAAGTACAGTAACAATTCCCTATTTTTAGCTCACCTGACCCAAAGGGTCAAGTGAGCTATTCTCATCACTTGGCGTCCGTCGTCGTCCGTCGTTCGTTAACTTTTACAAAAATCTTCTCCTCTGAAACTACTTGACCAAATTGAACCAAACGTGGCCACAAGCATCATTAGGGTATCTAATTTAGAAAATGTGTCCGATGACCCCGCCTGCCATCCAACATGGCCGACATGGCTAAAAATAAAACATAGGGGTAAACTGCAGTTTTTGTCTTATATCTCAAAAACTAAAGCAATGAGAGCAAAACTGACAAGGGTAAAAATGTTCATCAGGTCAAGATCTACCTGTCATGAAATTTTCAGACAAATCGGTCAACGTTTTGTTGGGTTATTGCCCCTGAATTGTTAATTTTAAGGAAATTTTGCAGTTTTAGGGTATTATCTTGAATATTATTATAGATAAAGACAAATTGTAAACATAAAAATTTTCAACAAAGTAAGATCTACAAATAAGTCAACATGACCAAAATCATTGATTGACCCCTTATAGGAGTTTTTGCCCTTTAAAGACGGCATCCAGCGTAAACTTTCCTTTAAAGATCGTTTCATCTCAAACCACTAGGCCAATTTAGACCAAACTTTGGTGAAATGGTCCTTGGGTGGCATCCCCGACTTCCAACCGACATGGCTGCTCTTACTAAAAATAGAAAAAAAGGGGGGGGGGTGAATTTAAAAAATCTTCTTATATGAAACGACAAGGCCAGTTGGAACCAAAGTTGGTAGTAATGGTCCTTAAATAGTCGTCTTACAGAGATGTGTCCGATGACCCGGACTGTCAACCAAGATGGCCGCCACAACCGAACTTAGTTTAACATAGGGCCCTATAGGAAAATTCATTGAAAAATTTTCTCGTCTGAAACCACTGGACATATTGGAGCAGAACTTGGCAGCATTGGTCCTTAGGAGGTCCTTTTTCACAAATGTGTCTGATTTCGTTGACTGTGAACCAAGATGGCTGCCACAGCAGAACTTAGTTTAACATAGGACCCTATGGGAAATTCACTCAAAAATCTTCTCGTCTGAAACCACTAAGTCAATTAGAATTAGACTTGATAGCAATGGTCCTTAGATGGTCCTCTTTCAGAATTTTGTGCGATGACCCAAACTGTCAACCAAGATGGCTGCCACACCCGAACTTAGTTTAACATAGGGCCCTATGGAAAAATTCATTGAAAAATCTTCTTGTCTGAAACCACTTGACATATTGGAGCAAGACTTGGCAGCATTGGTCCTTAGGAGGTCCTCTTTCAGAAATATGTCCGATCACCCGGATTGTCAACCAAGATGGCTGCCACACCGACTTTTGTTAAATATTGGACCCTATAGGAAAAAATTCATTTAAAAATCTTCTTGTCTGAAACCGCTTAGCCAGTTGGAACAAGACTTAGCAGAAATGGTCCTTAGATGGTTCTCTTTTAGAAATGTATCTGATGACCTGGACTGTCAACCAAGATGACTGCCACAGCTGAAATTGGTTTAACATTGAATCCTATAGAAAAAACCAGCCAAATTGACTGCAACACTTAAATATTTAGGTCTGCTCAAGGTGAAAAGATAAATCCAGGTGAGCGATACAGGCTCTTGAGAGCCTCCAGTTGGTACAGGTATGTTTTCTTCCATTTACAGAGTTTCCTGAACTTTAGAGGTGTTTTCAATAGACACCAATGGATAAAATATTTTTCCTTCCTATAAAAACCCTCGACATACATTAATGATATGTTCTTGGATATTTCCCCAAAATTGTTCGATGTCTGATGATGGCTTTCCCCAATTCAATATTATTAGGAAAAATTAAAGTAACTTTTTTACCATTTATAAAAATACTTCTGTCGGTAAAGATAACTCGTGCATATGGAAGACAACTGCAATATCTACAAGAAGGGAACAACATCGAGTTCCAAATAAATAGATTTTTTTTGTTGTTTGCAGCAAGTTCCGTGGCAAATAAAATATCCATTCTCAGGACAACAACCAGTTCAACAATATGTCAAAGTAAACGGATAGTTCGTCGTGACTACTAATGATCACTAGCCTGTCAACACTGAGGTTGCGAGTTCGAATCTCACCTGTGTGGCGGGGTATGTTCGACTCCGATCTAAATTGACAAGGATTGCCAATTTTCCTACCGGGTACTCCGGCTTCCTCACCAATAAAAACTGGCCGCCGCGAAATAGCCAAATGTGCTGAAACCTCAACTAAACAAACAAAGTAAACGAGTGAACAACAAACTTAATTTTTATGGAGGTGCATAAAGACGGACAATCTGAGACAATTACCGTACTCGTTTATAAAACTACAGAAAGGGTCCTCATTATGAATGGAGAGTTGTATTTTTCAAATACTTTTACAATGGTGATCCAATAACAACGTATATCCACCTCCCTTGAACGGGCTACTGTTGGCTGAGCTAACACTAATACATGTACCTAGCTTAATAAATTACAACTAGCTGTTGTCTAAAGCTCTGTCATCTCAAATCTTTTGATATCTCGAAGAAATTTATTGGGTCTAAGATTATACTTTATATAATAATTACTACTGGTCCCGGTTTCATAAAACACCTCAAATTGAGGATTTCCTCATCCTCAAAATTTTTGAGATTTTCCTTATCTGAAATTTACAATTTACGTGCCATAAAATAATCCCAACTGGATTGAGGAGAATCGCGACTGAGAAAATGTTTGATAATAATTTTCAAGTACACGAGCGGCCGAATCAGAAAGAGTTATTTTCCCACTAAACATCATTTCAAATAATTTTTGACAGTCCCTTCGTGTTTTATATAACCAGTTTGTCAATAGCGTGAGAATGTTGTAATATATAGGGAATAAATATAAAAGTACAAGTAGTTCCTCTTTTATTTAAACAATGATTGAAAAAATAAAAAAAAAATATCACAGCTAAGGTAATAAAGTACAGTGGCGTAGCTTTCATTGAGGCAGTGAGGCAATTGTCCCGCTCAATTTGTATTGAAAATTTCAAAATCGTTCAATAAAAACTTACTTTACTTATATTTTTTAACTATTTTGTTTTAAGGCTATTTATAAATGATCGTTTCCACAGGAACTCCTTGAGATATCCGGACATGACCCATGAAAACTGTTTTTTAATGAGAGAATCCTGTGAATAGTTTACATTCTAGTGAAAATGGAAAACAAACGAGTTGTTTTTTCCCTATATTAATACGATTTCTCTTTTAATTGTTAAAGTTTCATTTGATTTTTCCACGAAATTAGAAAGCGTAACATTAGTGAAAGCAAAAATAGTAATCTAATTATGAATGTCTTAAGATTGATACCAATCCCAGCAACATCATGCTATATCCTAATGGCATGTCGTATTATTCGAAAACAGACATAATTCTTTATATCCATGTCCTTTTAGAAGGTGAAAGGCGAAAGAATGAAGCTACTCCACTGCTATATATCATGACCAATACAATATCTCTTAAAAATCAATTATATGAATTTATTCACCCATCATATAATTGTACATAATTATATTACAAAATCTTTGAATTACAATTGATATAAAATTGCATGTTTAAAAATTTGAGACAGAAATCTAAAACAGCTCTTATTTTTTTTCAACCAAGAAAACAATAGCTCAAACATTCTTATATCATATACATGTATTTATATAAATCTAAAAAAAATATATGATCAAAAAGTGATAAATATTAGCTCTGATGAAAAAAAAATTAAAATATTAAAATGCATATTGAAAATCCCAGCTGTTTTATGTTATGAGTATGAAAATAAAATATTATTATTTATAGGATTTAATAATATTTACTAATTATAGAAACCACAAACTTATTTCATCTCATGTTAGATTTTGCAAGCCACTTTAAGTTTTATGTTTACATATATGGTTTTAGTCATCCTTTCAACAACCACCTCCACCACAACCTGCACCCCCTCCTCCCCCACATCCAGCACCCCCTCCTCCCCCACAACCAGCACCACCTCCTCCACAACCTGCCCCGCCTCCGCCGCAACCAGCACCCCCACCACATCCAGCTCCTCCACCACAACCAGCCCCTCCACAACCAGCCCCTCCTCCACAACCAGCTCCACCTCCACAACCAGCCCCACCACCGCAACCGGCACCTCCTCCACAACCTTCTCCTCCACCCCCTTCTCCACCACCCCCAAAACCTCCCTCGCCACCACCCCAATTACCTGAAAACCCCCCACATCCTTCTGGTCCTCCTCCTCCTTTCATATCTCCTCCTGAAGGTTGTTTATTAAAACTATAACCACATCCATTACCAAATCCATCATAATCTGTTCCCCAGTCAATACCACAATTATGATCTAAATACATGAGAGGCTTTTCTCCCAGATAACATGGATAATTTCTGGCACCATACGTTTTTCTTATATGATGGTTTGACGGCGTATCCCTATTAATCCCAGCCATCGCAAATATAACAAATCTTTCAGTTTCTGCTAATTTTCTCTGTTCCTCAGTCAAATTTCTCGGAATTTGCTTTCCCGGATACCAATCAAGCGGGTGTGGTTGACATAAAATATGGAGAAGTGAAATGCTCAACGCAAGCGCAATATGTTCAGCAATGATATATTTGTTTGGCGTAAGATTAATTTCTCCCTTTTTAAGATCAAAATCAGTCCCATCAAAAGTAAATTCATAATTTGTATCAGATGGGTCTAACGACGTGCATACTCCATCATCTATTTTGTACAATGTGACGTACAGTTGGCCAGGATTAATGCATTTCTTCTTACCTGTTAATGATAAACAACATAATATTTTTAGAATCAAAGTTAAAAGTAACATAAAAAAACACACCAAAAAATATGCTCAGTTGCTGATGGACTGTGACAGTCACAGGGACATCATCCCTGTGATAAATTCGGAGATTTTGTTAAAAGTATGGGTTTCGGTCCGCTAATGCAAACTTGGCCTTATCTTTGGCTGAAATGTTTAGGCCTTTTGGATTAGTTGTATTGTTCACAATGTTTTTGTGTTAGTTTTTGGCTTTCCAAACGTTTGATAAAGATGAGAGATGATAAATTTGAAATGTGCATCTACGTAAATGAGTTTATTATTCAAATACAGCAAGAGGTAGAGTCCTGAACATTTAATATAACAAGCACAACTAATTATACTTTGGACTATATCAAATCTAGACGAACTTGGTGTATTCTTTTGTATTATTTATAAATCTAGGATAAAGAATTAAGAAAAGATTTGTAATATTGTTACATAGAATGACCGTTTTCGTTGAAAAATACATTTGTATAAAGCATTTGGTTCAGTTTATTTTCATGTTGTTCATTAATTGCTGTACCATTTTACACTTTTCCTGCTATACTTTTTAACAAGTGCTAAGATCTGATTTCATGTTTTTCATATCTTTGTTCTATTGATGTCCTAGAACAAGTCCTGATCAAATTCGTACGAATGTCTGTGAAACCTGGTCCTAAATTAAAATGCTGGAATGTGACTGGCTTACAATTCTGGCTGATTTTGAGTTCGCTTTATAAAATATGACAATGCGCTAGAATCTGAATCTGGGGTGAAAAAATGATACTTACTTTTCTTAGTGCGTTTTGAAAATCCTCCCCAATGCCCTAACACAATACCCCAGTCACCGTCATTATTTTTAATCAAAACTGCTCTTTCAAACATTACTGGATCGAGAGCAAAACATTCTTCCTTAACCTGTTAATATAAATGCACAATTACAAATGTTTCTAGTAGTCGTTGATTTTTTTCATAATCTCTAGACTTATAGTTGTTAGATGGCCTTTCAGATTTTCTTAATCTTTCCTTTCACACATGGCATAGATTAAGTGTTATAAAGAAAAATCTGTTATTGCTTTTTAAAAAATTCTAACTCAGGTACTCAGTTCTATCGTCGTTCAGCCCCTTATCATTTTACAAATTAACAACATTCTATTTTAATACTGATATGGACCAAAGCTTTTGCTCTTGTTAAAATTATCAATACACTTCGAGTAGCACGCGCTTAACATAATTGACAAAATTGGAAAGCCATTCTTTGGACTTCACCAATATACTGTTATACACTTTTATCCATTTTCGATTTCATATTTTGCAGTTCCAAAATATATATGGCTTGTGAATTGAAAGGACTTCCAGCACCACTCCAGTTTCAGATTACGGTTTTTTATATAGTTTTTTTGCCACATCAGAATCAAAAGTAGCATGTCAGCTATAATATTATTAGTTAATTTAGATTTTATATCAGGGTATCATTATTATCGGGAAACAAATACCTACAAAATGTCAACACGCCTGAAGATCATCATTACTATAAAAGGTTTGTATTAGCACGTGCTTTTTACTATTTCCGATGTTCTGTACAACGTATTGCCAGCTTACGGTAATGCTAATAATGAAGAATCGGGATCCAAGATGTCACCTGCGAGTGGGTGTGGGGGGGTCGGGATCCAAGATGTCACCTGCGAGTGGGTGGGGGGGGGGGAATGTTATGTTGCAAAATAATGACACTTGAAAGTAGGTTTTCGTTATAAAAATTTCCAAAATTGTTTTATATAGATAGAAAATTTGACATGTTGAAAATTGGTACCATAGAGCATGATAGTAATGAGAAACTTGCGTTGGAAGAAATTCACCCAATATAAATAGTTGTAACTCGAGGTGGCTGAGTGGTCTAGGTAGTTCGTCATGACTACTAATGATCACTAGCCTATCAACGCTGGGGTTGTGAGTTCGAATCTCGCCTGTGGCGGGGTGTTCGACTCCGATCTTAATTGACAAGGATTGCCAATTTTCGGTGGTTCTCTCCGGGTACTCCGGCTTCCTCACCAATAAAAACTGGCCGCTGCGAAATAGCCAAAATGTGCTGAAAACGGCGTTAAACCCAAACTAAACAAATTGTAACTCGAGAAATACACTATGCAAGAATAATTTATTTAATTGTTATCCTGCACATGTGTCATGCTTATTCATCAAAGATTAGGGAGCTACAAGGAATAACTTCTCAACCTGACTATTGTAAACAAATGTAGCAATTCGCATTTAAAATTAAACATACTATATAAGATATGTTAATCAAATAAATCTTGATAATGGGTGAATTAATATTCTCTTAAATATCTATGTAAATCAGTCTTATCACCAGAAATACTTTAAGAATTATACTATTTCCCCTATGAAAGAAATATCTTTGTTAGTAATATATACATGTTTTAACTCCCCATGTCCCCACCAAAAATATACAGAAGAACTGAGAAAACTAGAATACCCTCTCCCTCGTGTGCACTGGTACACACATTTTTATAACAGTGTCATTTGGATAAATATATAATTGATAAATTCAATATTTAAAAAAAAAAAAAGTTTTAGTTCAAAATTAAATTTTCGTCGATTTACATTTAATATAAATTTATTGAAAAGTGAAAATCGGCTAAATCTATTTTTAGAAAGGTCAGCTCGATCGTAACCAATGTGCAAAAATACTCGGTGCCCAATGAAAAAAGTTCTAGAATGTACGTTATTATCGCGAAAATTTCTACCCGCAGCCATTTTCTAGCGTACTTAGGTACTATATTGGCGTTTCCTTCGCTTCCCTTTGATTCCCCTGGTATTGCCTTCTCGTAGTAAAAAGAAAAAGGACAAATATACCTAAGGAGAAATAAAAAAAACGTAATCCATTGGACAGACAAACCCGGGAAGACAAACGAACAACCACAAGCACAACAAATAAACACAGAAAACTAAAAACAATGAACAACTCGAACTCCTATAAAAACCAGGAGTGAACCCAGGTGCTCCGGAAGGGTAAGCAGTTCCTGCTCCGTATACGGCACCCATCGTGAAGTTCAACAAAGTCAATCCGGTGGAAGTCACAAATCGTAGGAGGCACATGAAAGGTTACGACAGTGGGAACAGGTCCAACATCATCTTAGATATTGGAACACTGTAATGGTCAATCAATTCATGATGACGACCGTAAAATTTCTTAAGTGATGACATCAACTTATCCCTGATAAAACCCTGGTTAAGAAGCTTTTGTGACAGCAGTAATCCTCTTTGTCGAAAGTCATGGTAACTCACGCATGCCCTTGAAAATCGGATAAGCTGAGAAACGTAGACGCCATATGCAGGCGATGCTGGTATATTGCTACTTAAGAAGGGAAAATTAACAATAGGAAAGTTGAAGTCATCACGTTTGTCATAAAATTTTGTCTTCAAACGTCCCTCATAGTCTATTTCAAGAAACAAATCCAAATATGAAGCGGACTTTGGTGTATCTGTAGTATCCTTAATTTCAAGCTCACTGGGGTAGATAAGATGTAGAAAGTCTTGGAATTTGTCGTTATTTAACGACAACACATCATCTATATAACGAAAAGTGAAATTAAAGGATTGGGCTAGTTTCTTTTTGTTTTCACGTAGTAACCCTTGAATGAAGTCCGCTTCATATGAGTACAGAAACAGATCGGCGAGGAGAGGAGCACAGTTGATTCCCATTGGAATGCCGATTGTTTGTTGAAAAATTAGACCGCCAAATTCAACGAATATGTTGTCTATGCGAAAATCTAACATGTTTGTAATTTCATCTTCAGAATACTTTTTGTCAGAATCAGAGTGATTCTTCACGAAATAAGACTTTTCTCTACCTAGAACAAGGAATTTATACCTGCGTGTCCCATTTTTCTTGAAAAAACATTGATGAACTAGTTGCTTTAAGCGATCTTTTAATTGAGAATGTGGTATGGTAGTGTAGAGTGTAGAGAAATCGAAAGTTTTTATGCTGTTGCATGTAGCCAAAGATTTGATTTTAGATATTGAAGTAAATTTTTGGAGTTTTTAAGAATCCACATCTGATTGACGCCACTGGTGGAATATGATGTTTCACAGTAATTCTGAAGGCCCTCTTTAATACATCTCAGGTGAATATCCGAATCTTGACGAAATCGCGGATAGTTAACAGCACATGCTATATATATCAAGCCTTTCACGATATCTTAATCACCTTCACTCCGGAATTGTTTTCATACCTATACGTGATAACGTTTGACTCCGCCTAAGGCTGGAGATAATTTTTTTGTCAAATAATGTTTTACATGTTAACATCTTCTACACATAACTACCATGAATTATTTCTTAAATAACGCAAATCCATTGGCAATTCTTACTACCTTTACTTCCGAGGTCCCTTCAAGTAAATATCGAACTATCAAATAGTCCTAAGTCCGTTCATATAAATTTGCAATGCAGATATTCCGGGTTACATGTTCATTAACCCAAACAGAATTTCGGTTGTACTTCCCTAGCTAGGTCATGATCAAACGATCGAAATTCCAATATCTATATTCAGAAATATTTTACACACATTTGAACGTATTGCTGAAAATTTAAATGACATAGCTGTATATTTTATCGTATTCAGCAAGTCGACAGACATTAATTCTTTACTTTTGTAGTGTTTTTTTTTACTCTTTTTTGAACCCATAAACATTGTTACATAGCTAAGGGAGCAACCATTTTATTTTTACGGGGGAGCTTTTTTTCGACCGCTATTGCAGCCTAAATATTTATTTTCATTTAAACCAAAAAATATCCTGATTTACACAGGTCCTGCATTTTTTTCACACCTAAAGTGATCGTGTCTTTTTATTTTTCCCAAATTCCTGGTCCTGCCTTTTTATTTTAAATTTGATCCTAGCGCCCCCTTCCTCCTTCCATAAAAATCAAATGGTTGCTCCCTAAAACATTTCCTTAAAATTGTATTGTTAGGCAATATATAGCAACTGATATTCATAAGTTGCATGTTTGCTTTCAACTTACAATTGATGAAACCGGCAGTTGTTCAATACCAATCAACTGACAGACAACGTGAATCTTATCTCCAGACATTACATGTATAGCTGACATTAACAGTGGCAGGCAGTGTATAACACGGCATGTAAACTCAATATCTTGTTTAATTTCTAACGATCCATAGGAGTTGTTGCCAAATCTATAATAAAAATATATCGAACTGAAATTAACCTACTCAAATTGTGAAATTTAAGTAAAAATATATAACCTCATTTGTCAAGTAAAAACATCATATATGTCAATCAAATTGTGCTGACAACCGTAAATGTTCTGAGTGGTGATATCAAAAATGGCTAAAGAACAACCCTTTCAAAGACATTTCAGTGATAATGATTTCCGTCTGTTGAAGAAGACATCTTAATATATTCACAAAAGTAGCATTAGAACTGGAATAGAGATATTACTATGTTACTTATACGAAAAGGGACATTCACAATTGGAAAGTTAAGATTATCACATTTTTCATATGATATAAGTATCGGTATGAAGCTGAAGTGGAAAGGTTAGTGGACTCTTTCAAGTTGACTAAGAGGAGGAAATGGAAAGCATATTTATATTAACGGTTATTAACAGATAGTATATCATCCTTTGAATCTTGCTTTAAAGTATGAGATTTTGTCTCATAGTTAAAGACTTCACTAAAATAACGAACAGCAATAAAGTCACTTTTTACTGTATTTTTATATCTTGTAAACGCCTTGATGACAACTTTCATCTATAACTTGGCTTAAAAAAATATAGACAGAGCCCACGAGACAACTTTCATTGAAGTTTTAAACACGTGGCTATGCCTATATGACCCAAACAAAATAACCAAGCGATATATAACTAGACAAAACATTATATTATATATGTTAGAGAAAACAAAGAATTCAAAGGATCAAAACATATATAATTAATACCCCAAAAGGTTAACTTAGACTTGCTACAAGTCCCTTCTGTTTTATTTTGTCTCTTGTTTTCTATTCCATGTGTTGCTGTTAGAGAGACAATATGTATTTAGCCTTTCTTCTACAATTATCAATATACATTATGTCTCACTGATAGCAACTGTTATTTAAGGCCATGTGCGCTATTTCCATTTCTTGGCGTCCGTCGTCGTCCGTCGTCGTCCGGCGTAAACTTTTTCTTTAAAGATATTCTTCGCTGAAACAACTTGGCCAATTGGGACAACACTTTGGTGGAATGGTCCTTGGGTGACCCACTTCCAAAATTGTGTCTTGCATCCCCGACTTTATTTTAACATAGGACCCTATTGAAAAATTCATTTAAAAATCTTATTGTCTGAAACCACTGATGAGCCAATTAGAACTAGACTTGGTAGCAATGGTCCTAAGATGGTCCTCTTTCAGAATTTTGTCCAATGACCCGGACTATCAACCAAGATAGCTGCCACAGCCGATCTTAGTTTAACAAAGGACCCTATGGGAAAATTCATTGAAAAATATTTTTGTCTGAAATCACTTGACCAATTGGACAAAGACGTGGCAGCAAGGGTTCAATTGTCCCCGATGACCCCGACCGACTGTTAGCCAAGATGACCGCCACAGCTGAACTTAGTTTAACATAGCACTATAAGGAAAAAATCATCTAAAATCTTCTTGTCTGAAACCATTTAGCCAAAGTGCAACCAGACTTGGCAGCAATGGTCCTTAGCTGGTCCTCTTTCAGAATTGTGTCGGATGACACGGACTGTCAACCAAGACGGCCTCCACAGTCGAACTTAGTTTAACATAGTGCCCTCTGTGAAAATTTATTGAAAAATCTTCTTGTCTTGACATGCTGGACAAATTCCCGAAAACTGCAAAATTAGGCGCTTTTTGTGTTATAAAAACTTGACTTACGTGAACGTTTGCACTGAACAAGAAATATCTTTTCCCTTTGGTATCGATGGCAAATTAACAGGTCCCCAGAACTCTTCAGTATTATCAGGCATGTTCTGATACTTCAAATTATCTCTGTATATTTCTAGTTTTGTTTTGCTTATTGATCGGACTGTAATTTGCAGCTTTACCACCATTATGGACGCGTTAGAAAAACTTACACCGCACTCCTCGCTAAACTGGCCATTGATAGTTTTACATTTATGAAACAAGGGTTTCATCTCTATACTTCCACTGATGTCTTCCTTGAATAAACAACACCTTCCAGACCTTTTCAAGGTTATCATAATAAACTCGCAATACTTTGAGTCAACTGGGAACGGAGGCATGTAGTGCGTACCGTTTGCCCATTTGTATTCTTTATCAGGCTGTCCTAATACCAACAATTCTTGTTCGGATCCTTGTTTGGATTTGGCAGAAAACTGAAGTCCATATACTCTTGTTCTTACATTATTTGGTATGTATTCAATACTTTGTATATCCACAGTAATATATTTGTCGCAGTTTTCCGTAGGACATATGTCATCTGTGACATAACTTAATTTCCAATTAGGTGGATTTCCTCTGTACATTGATGCCACTTGCGTAAATTGCTTATTATATAGATCATTCCACATTTTGTGCGTTTCGGTCATAGATCTACACAATTGTGACCCTTCTGATCTGTCGTTTACAGAATCGTCATGGTTAAAGTACTCTCCAACAAAAGCCATTGTGTCCGACTTATATGTCAATGGAAACAGCTGATGCGCATGCCAAATCAGGTCTATATCATAACACGGTACAATAAATGTGTCCGGATAAACGCGTTTCACGTTCAGAAACTGTTTATATCGAATTATACTGTTATGAAGGAACCAGCTATCTGTGTAATGTGGTAGAGAAACCTGGTAATAAAATAGTTTCTGTCGGGACACCGCCGCTTCCAAGTCATAGGACAAACTAGAAACAAAATCATTTGGCATGCCGCAAGTCATTGGGTCGTTGTTGTGAAATGGATCATTGGGATATTTATTATACCATACTGTAAATGTCTTGTCTTCTCTATCCTTACGTTCTATTTCTGACATAACTTTGTGATTTAAGATTTTTCCAAAAAGAACTTTGCAATCTTTGGCATATGCCAAAGGTGAAAGCATATGGCAATGCCAAATCCATTCAATGTCTATAGGCGCTGCTAACTGGAACCTATCACTACTACGCTCTGAAACTAAAGGCATCCAAAGCTTTTCGTATCTGAAAGGAATTAGGTAAGTTAGCTTAAGTTCTTTGGCATCGCATATAAACCATATTGAAAATCTATGCAGCAGTAATAACTGATAATATATATTAAAATATGTTTGTTTGTTTGTTTAGTTAGGGTTTTACGCCGTTTTCAGCATATTTGGCTATTTCGCGGCGGCCAGTTTTTATTGGTGGAGGAAGCCGGAGTATCCGGAGAGAACCACCGACCTTCGGTAGGAAAATTGGCAATCCTTGTCCATTTAGATCGGAGTCGAACATACTCCGCCACATGTGAGATTCGAACTCGCAACCTCAGTGTTGACAGGGCAGTGATCATTAGTAGTCATGACGAACTACCTAGGCCACTCGGCCACCGAGGCCCCTATTAAAATATGAGAAAATGATACCAATGCACAATCAAAATGTGGATATAACCATAACAATCTGTCTGCATTGCAAGTTTCAAGTCTTAAAAAGTTTTTTACATTGACCTTCAACTACTAGTAATTGACAGAAAGAAAGAGATAGATCAGAATGAAACGTAAACATTCAAGCAATAGTTTTTATTCTTGCATGTACTGTCAATTTAACACTCCGAGGCACGACAACTAAGTCACCAGCACAGATAAAATTATAACTTAGATATATAGAATATAATCAGTTATTACACTTTATATAAATTTGTCTACTTTTAATGCATTTCAGTTGTTTTACAAAAATGTAGTATTTTACTCGATCACCAACTGGAAAGGAAACAGCGAGTCAAAATTTTTACACTGTCACCCGCTCGTAAAATTGAAGACATTCGACATAATAAAATAAATAA
Organism: Mytilisepta virgata; assembly: GCA_028015205.1. Taxonomy (NCBI): domain Eukaryota; kingdom Metazoa; phylum Mollusca; class Bivalvia; order Mytilida; family Mytilidae; genus Mytilisepta; species Mytilisepta virgata. The sequence continues at coordinate 23,861,053 of CM051515.1, forward strand.
CCAATTTCTAAGAAGGTTCGCCTCGGTTGACAATGCTTTCCCGGGGTTACAATATACTCCGTCACCCTCTTAGAAATGTGTAATTTATATGATACCGCTGGAGAGATTGTTTTTTAAATTTTTCTGAGAACTGGTTCACAATTTCTCCATTTTTTTCTACAATAGTATGGTTCCAGTTTATGGTTAAGAAAGTTTTGCTTTCGGCCTTTTGGTCACTTTACGTTAATGTAGGTTGTATTATAATATAGAAATTCTTACCATTTGACAGGATAAATAAATATCAAATATAATACTTTCTTTTAACGAAAATAACCCTATAACAATAACACTTCAGGATAAAAGCATTTTTTCTCATATTCACCTGTAAATAGCCTGTTTGACAAGTGGACCTTCATATAAATTTCCCTGTTTATCCACAAGCTGAAGAAATTCCAGTTGTGCTCTAGCTGCTTCCAGCAAATCAACACCAAACTGTATATCTCTACATCCGTTACTATCGGACATCTTATTCTTTTTTTATGTTTCAAAAACTTTATTAAGTCTGAAATTAACAAAAATACTAGAAATTTTAATCTTAAAGTAAATATTTTCTCTTTCAAAATTTTAGTTACACATACAACGCTCTTACTTTAGGAAAACAAAATATAAACATACATGTAATTTCTTTTATCTTGCTTGTTCTAATATTCTCAATCTGTAAAGTAAAGAATTCATACAATAGTAGAGCTATTCGCTAGCAGTTATGTTCTATGAACAATAGATAGGAAACTCTTAAGCTCAATATAAATTTTTTTGGCGGACAACATTTCTGTTTGTTTTGACAAACTTTTGTATTGACAGGTTATTGGCATTCTTATGGGCACACACTGTGCTACTCTGATTGCTGGTTATTCTTATGATATAAATAATGAACATTTTCTGATCCACTTTCGATGCACTCTGTGTGGACATTTCAACAACCTATAGCTGAGTAAAATATTGAAATCCGAAACGATAGCGCAATAAAAAAGGAAAGTGGAGATAAAAGTCCAAGAACGGAGTCCTGTATGAATCAAAATTTCCTAATTTCATTACAGCACATTAGTGTATCGATTAATGGACAGTACCATAAAACTTGAAACATAGCTGAACTGTGGCAAATTTATTGATTTTTTTTATTAAAAAAATATAGATATATATCTTGACGATGAACTAACCGCGAGTTTCTAAGATATGCAATATATGTATATAACAAAATAAGCATAATTTTAACTTGTTTATTTATAGTGGATTGTGAAACTAACTTATGCTACCCCCTCTCTACGTGACGGGTGTAAGGACGCCCCCTGTATCGGCATTTAGGAGAGTTTGCTTTGTTTAACACGTGACAGCAATCTTTACGGACGTTGGAAATGATTCTAGTGTACATGTGGATTCATGTTCGTAAATACCACAGACTAAAATGCTTCTGCGCAAAAGACAGCTGTCTGAAAGTTTTCTGTATTCTCATTGGTCTTAAATATATCATTAAGTGTAACAGTCGTTTGTTATGAGTACATTGAATAATGCAATATTCATTAGCAAATTACGGAATATATGTCCACGCATAAAACAGAATTAGTTAAATCTTATAAAATAAACCGAAGAATGAATACAACGTACCTTTAATGTATATGCTATGGATGTCTCAATAAAAATAATCAATATTCCACTATTATATATATAAATAAACAAACCTCAATGAAACTACGGTTCCCTAGTAAACAAGATATCAAATGACACGATTCTAAATGATTCCAAGTCCTCATTCTTATATATATATACTGTAAATTTTCTGGATTTCTTCATAATGACAGTAACTTACAAAATAGTTGATGTATTTATAATCATGATTGGAAAAATACATAAAAATATCGACCGTACCTGTGACCTATATTTTAAATACCTGTTCAACCAACTGTAACATTTAAAACATCCGTAGATATGGCAAAATGTTATTTCCTAACAATAAACATTATTGATATGAATGAAATATCTAATTTAATAATTCAATTATTGACTGTACTTATCACATATGTATATCAATAGTCTGCTCAGTCAACTCTAACATTCAAAAGACTTGAAGATGTGTGGGAAAAAACCCAGCTAGGGAACACGTTGCTTGTGGGAGTTGAAAACCGTTGAAAATATGTACAAATCCAATAAAACTTTTCTAAAGAATATTTTGAATGCACCAAAAAACCTGTGTCCAGTATTAAGGGAGCAAACATTTGATTTTTATGTAGGCTAGGATAAAAGTTTTAATCCTGCCTATTATTTTCGGTGAAATTTTGGTCCTGGCTTTTTTTCGGCTGCTATCGCGGCCAAACTTTTAATTCTCATTTAAACCAAACCATTTTCTGATGGACACAGGTCCTGCATTTTTTTGTCATACAAAAATTTATCCTGGCTTTTTATTTTGCCAAAATCCTGGTCCTGGCTTTTTATTTCAAATTTCATCCTAGCCCGACCATAAAATCAAATGGTTGCTCCCTAATTACGATCGCCAGCTCGGCGTTAAATAATATTCAATCAACCCTAATTACGTTTCAGCTCTAGGCCCGAGAACACAATTATTTCATCCTACCAAGAATTCAAATAACAAAATTGTACCAGCTCAAACTGTATAATGTTTCTTTTATTCAGCGTAAACTCGTAACTGGAAAATTTGCTAAAATCACAGAAAATTCTATGTTTCATTGCTAACCCAAGAAAACTATATATATATATATATATATATATATGGGTTATATATATATATATTCGTGATAAAAAACTGTTTAAAATTAAGTTACCTTCGGGCTTTATATATTAACTAGGATACTTGAAAGGGACAAACGGAAAGTGGGGAATTAGAACGGAAAAATACACTTTAAAATATGATGGATTCGTGTTCATGATGCACATTGATTATGGTCTTTGGCCTATAGACATATACATGATGTATATAACTATATTGGGGTGATTATTTTCACGAACTTCAAAGTTCATAACATAATTGTATGATTTAAAATGTTTGTTGATTGTTGCTTTGGTAAGTAAATATGAATTTCGTCAAAATTAATCCTCCATATCCATATAGTAAACGTTGGTTTCATCAATAAAGATGAATAACCATTTATTCAAATTCAGATTAATTTCTAAAGGCCTTTAATACATTGACACTTTAAAATAGACGGAGAAATGTCTATGTCGTTATAATATGGTATGTACATATATCACAGCTTACAAGGTTATATTAACCAGAGGCTCCTTGGAGTCTGATCGCTCACCTGTGAACCTGAGCACCATGGTTGCCAAAATTGGTTCACATTTGACTTGTGGTTTTAATAAGAATTGTTTCAGACAAGAAGATTTTAAGCATGTCAATTTAGTCAATTTATGGAGGATTTTTTAATGTAGTTCACATTGTGTCGTATCTTAAACTATATACTCTTTTGGCAATTTTGGATGACAGATAAACCAAGTTTGGCTATGGCAGCCATGTTGGATTGCCGACCAAGTCATTGGACACAATTCTGAAAGAGGACAACCTAAGAACCATTGTTGCCAAGTTTAGTTCATATTGGCTCAGTGGTTAAGGATAAGAAGAAAGTCTAATGATTTTCCAATAGGGTTCTATGTTAAACTAAGTTCAGCTATGGGGGCCATCTTGGATCGCGGAATGGGTCATCGGACACAATTCTGAAAGAGAACCACCTTAGGACCATTGCTGCGAAGTTTAATTCAAATTGGCTCAGTGGTTTCATACAAGAAGAAATTTTAGTGATTTTCCCCATAGAGTCCTATGTTTAACTAAGTTCAGCTATGGTAGCCATCTTGGATCACGGACAGGATCACCGGACACAATTCTGAAAGAGGACAATCTCAGGATAATTGCAGCGAAGTTTGGTTCAAATTGGCTCAGTGGTTTCGGAAAAGAAGAAATTTTAGTGATTTTCATGTAGGGTCCTATGTAAAACTAAGTTCGGCTATGGCGGCCATCTTGGATCATGAACCGGGTCATCGGACACAATTCTAAAGAGAACCACCATTGCTGCCAAGTTTTGTTCAAATTGGCACAGTATTTTCAGGGGACAAGATCTTTAAGTGAAATGTTGACGGACGGACGACGGACGCCAAGTGATGAGAAAAGCTCACATGGCCTTTTAGGCCAGGTGAGCTAAAAAAAACGAAACCATACGATTTCTGAAAACTGATATTACTTCGAGAACAGCAATTATTATGAATGAGTTTTCCTATCATTTTTTAAAATGTATAAATACAAACGTCTTCTATCTCTTTACGTTAAGGGCAACAGATATCTGATTATCTTCAATTGCTCTCTGCCCCAAAGATTTGAAGATTTAAAATTTATACTCTTTAAGTAAATGGTATTAGTTGAAATCGGCAGTATTTTTCAAATTATTAAATACAAAGAAAACTGTAGTTATTGGTAAAATACGAAGATACTAGTTTGGCATTTTGAAAGTAGATTTGAGTCACGGCGGTCAGGATAAACGAAAATGAAAAGCCCGAGAAGACGTAAAGCATCTCAGTCTCGTTTGTAAAAGATTCTTAGTCACCTGACATGACAGCAATTTCATCGGGAATCTATGAAGTTGACATAATAAAATTCAAATTACACGCATACAATGCAAGAAGAGCAATTGACAGAGGTAGAATACTTTTGAAAACAACTGAAATAGACAAACATACATATAATGCAAAACAAAAGACCATTGGTACTGGCGAATCCGAGAATACAATACACAAAGCAAAAAATACACATATTAACCCACAAAGACAAAACAAAACAAATAAAATAAAATAAAACAATATATTGACAAGTAGAGTTCCAACAGTACCTAAGAAGAGTAAGCAGTTTTTGTTCTTTGCAACTAAAGCGTTATAATGTCTAGCAAATTTAATCTGCTAGTTGAACAAAAATTATAGTAGAGGAAAAAAGTGGGATGCCTTTTTTATATTTTTCTTCCATTTCCTCCTTGTAACTTTTATTTACAACATAATTGGTATATTGATAAAGTACGTAACTGCAAAAACAACAAACGTTTTGCCCAATTCTTAAAATACATGTTCAGCAGTATTCGTCTACTTTCAGCCAGCAGCTATTCATATATTACAATGAACAATCAAATGTGAGGGCTAAATTCCCAGTTAGAATTATTTTTGGTGTTTAAAAAAATGTAAACAGCTATGAACTAACACTGGTCAAATATGAAAGATTTCCTTGAGCGACATAACAAGGTTCATAATGATAAAAACAATATCTTATTAGGAGCAAGTGGACTTTCAAAAATTCAACATCTATTTCAAAAAGCCGACAACAATGCTTGGCAGAAGTCACAAGATTAAGGGGTTCAGGACGGAAACAATTAAACTCATCGGATGTTTGAAGTGTGACTGTTTTCCGACACACGCCCTTGCTCAAGTGAAATATAGAATGGTGTATTTCATATCACACAGAATCATTATCTGGGTAAGTATTAAAAACGAAAATAATAATGTTAAAGTAATTAAATTTGATATGATGAATCAGGGAAGCTAACATTTGGGGTGCTTTCCATTATGCGGTACTTTCCAATTGAACCGAAGATTCGTGTTCCATTACTGGTCCGTACCACAGTGGTTCTTTAGAGATGACGAACCAGACGAACCGGAAGAAGAATTAGTGAAAGTCGGTACGTACCGGTACGAACCGCATAATGGAGAGCACCCTAGGATAATATTTACCTTGAGGAAGTCGAAGCATTTTTATTAAACGTTTAGTTACATCTCAACCGGTTAATGACCAGTTCTAACGTTCCAGGAAACATTTCCAAATGCGTCTTTACCGAAGTCTGTGTTTATATCTATATATTTTATGTGTGTAGTTAGTTGTCATATTTACCCATTGCAGAGGGGTATTTGCGAAAAATAATCCCTTCAGAGGGACGTTCATAATATCGCTACATTTAAGTAAATGATATTCTGTGTAATTAAAATGATATACCGGTAACATAACCGATGGAGATATTTGAAAAAAAATACTAGTCTAGAGACTATAAATCATCTTTCGGTTATTGATATTTAGCCGTTTCTCGACTAGGGTTTTTGGCATATCTATATCTCCTGATCATGATATTTCAGTTTATGATATTGGATTGGACAAATCTATCAAAGTACAATTTAAACATTTAAAAAATCTAAATTCTAACCTTTAAAAACTTGAAATTTCGATTTTTAAAAACTTTAAATTCTTACTTTTAAAATCTCAAAATTTAGACCTTTCAAAACTTGGACTCCAATACATGTTGCACTTAAAACCTCAAAATTTTGACTTGATAAACTCAAATTATGACTTATAGAAACTAAAAATTTTGACTTTTCATTAGTCGAAATTTTAACTTTAATAACACGTTACTTTATCATCACGTCCCCCCCCCCCAAAAAATAGGTGTTTATTTAACGCGGAACGGTATATAGAATAGAACGGATTGTGTCTATTTTCTTTGCTATGTATGTAGATGTACATTTGTTCAAGTATGGAATTTATTGATTTGAGACTGTCTTAATTGTGTGTTGTTTTCGTTAATTGCTGACTCAGAATTTTGGTATGGTTTATTGTCTTACCAAAACTGAATGTGGTTGTCTTGTTCTTTGGCTAAAATGAATTATTAAAGAAAGGTTTCCAATTTTTGAATATGTTATACGATATAATCTGATTTGGATCAGTTTACGCATAATAAACCGCTAAGCGGCATAGGAATGCCGTAAACTGACCCAAACCAAGTTATTGAAGTATAACCTATTTAAAAATTGAAAAATTTCCTTATAATTTAATTTCCAAACAGAAGTACAATGATTCCTCGATTCAATCCTGTTCAGCCAATCAAAATGCAGTTTTCAAATCAAATTGAATCATATATTTATATATTGTTAATACTTTGTCCTGTCTGGCACCCTTAGCATAACTCGAGGCACTATTACTATACATTCTAATTGCCACTAAATTATATATGGGACAACATCACGAATTCAATTATAGTTCATAAGAAGATAAATGTAAGGTCTACAAATGAACGAAGGCAAGGCGGTTCATATTTATAATTTTACAGTTCTTCTGTGTTGATACTAAATTCAATCATTATCATTTTCCAAATTGCCCAGTCTGTTCCATTTTATAGAGCAGTCTTGGTCTGTGTTTCAAAGAGACAACACCTTTTTATTTTTATTTTTTACATGCTCGTGATCAAGATCACATTGGTCGAAACTTTGGGTATTTTTAACTTTTTAGTTTGATTGTTGTTTTTTTTCACGATTTTATATTTGGTTTTGTTCGACTTGTGTATTTTATACATTTAAGTCGTTTTATGCCCCTTTTGATAGCTCACAATTTGCATTTATTTTCCGTATTTTCTTTTAGAAAAATGACGAAGTCAAAATCTGGAGTTAATAAAAGTAAACCTTTTGAGGTTCTAAAAGTTCTTAAGTCAAACTATTAAGATTGAAGAACTTTGTCTTTCCTAAATATTTTTTTAAGTATGTCCCTAATACGCTTCCGTATATTACCTTGTTGGTAATCATACTGTATTTATAGATTATAACATGGCATTTTTCATACCACACCCATTTTCGCCCTACTTCATGATATCATCCAAAGAGCCGCCAGGCTCGAGGGATATTTTTGACAATGGGCTGATAATGGGTCTGTTATGAATAATGACATGTTATGATATTTTTATCATATACTTCAACATTGATGTTTTATATGTCTCTATGAAAATTCTTATCTCAATGAAATCAGTTTTATTGTCGTAAGGCGCCTCAAATCTTCATTGCCCCTCGTCCATTTAGTCAAAATGTTTAGTCACTTTATAGCTCTAATCTTTTTCTATTTGTATTAACATTTTTGAGCGAATTAATATAATCCACAGTTTCGTCCCCGCTATTTGGTAACTATGTGCTACTAAGTTTAGAATCGATTACGGAAATGGCTGATAACGCGATTACGGATTAGGGGTGTGATAATAAACGAAGCAGTTAATATAAACCGGAGACACTCACCCCGCTTAGCCAATTCTACTAAGATTTGGGGAGAAATATGTAAAATTTCAAATTTTATCATAGGGTAAAATTTTACCTTCATTTTCTATAAGTATGTGCTAATGGTTTTTATAATGTTTTTTATACATCAGAGTGTCAGGATAGATAAGGGGGAGGTGTGGGCACCCATAAAACCGGTTTAACCCCACCACTATTCAGTGTCTGCACCAAGTCAGACTTTCCTGACTCTCTGTTGTGTTCATGTTTGTGTTTTGTACTCTTTTGTGTTATTTTTTGCCCGCGTATAAAAAGTATCATTAAAGAGTACAAAACACAAACATGAGTACAACAGGACCAGGATAGACGTTAGAGTGAACGGTACATAATTTAGATACATGTAGCAGGGTCAGAATGTGCTCGTTTTAACTATAAAAATAAATAAGGCTCTCAGTCTAAGTGCAGTCTATACCGAAGCACGACGAAGTGTGTACTTTCATATCGTCATTTCCTTCCGGGAAAAATCTTTATCATTCTGTCAGTGTTTTATTTAAATGTAATACAGGAACACAACATCTAAGGTAAAATTAATTTATTTAAAAAATTATCAGCATGCAAAATTAGTGTTTTAAAGAATTAGTTCATGGTTGTTTTCATGAAATGATTTTTGCGGCTTTTATATCGCGTATTTTTCCAAATTCCAAGACTTTCTACATCTTATCTACCCCAGTGAGCTTGAAATTAAGGATACTACAGATACACCAAAGTCCGCTTCATATTTGGATTTATTTCTTGAAATAGATTATGAAGGACGTTTGAAGACAAAACTTTATGACAAACGTGATGACTTCAACTTTCCTATTGTTAATTTTCCCTTCTTGAGTAGCAATATACCAGCATCGCCTGCATATGGCGTCTACGTTTCTCAGCTTATCCGATTTTCAAGGGCATGCGTGAGTTACCCTGACTTTCGACAAAGAGGATTACTGCTGTCACAAAAGCTTCTTAACCAGGGTTTTATCAGGGATAAGTTGATGTCATCACTTAAGAAATTTTACGGTCGTCATCATGAATTGATTGACCATTACAGTGTTCCAATATCTAAGATGATGTTGGACCTGTTCCCACTGTCGTAACCTTTCATGTGACCCCTACGATTTGTGACTTCCACCGGATTGACCTTGTTGAACTTCACGACGGGTGCCGTATACGGAGCAGGAACTGCTTACCCTTCCGGAGCACCTGGGTTCACTCCTGGTTTTTATAGGAGTTCGTGTTGTTCATTGTTTTTAGTTTTCTGTGTTTATTTGTTGTGCTTGTGGTTGTTCGTTTGTCTTCCCGGGTTTGTCTGTCCAATGGATTACGTTTTTTTTGATTGCTCCTTAGGTATATTTGTCCTTTTTGTGTTAAAAGGTCATTTTTCGTATTGAAACTAAAACGTGGTAAATTTAAATTTTTCGTTCACCATGAATGAGGGTTTTTATTCCTTTCACCCGTGTTCATATCCCCTACTTCTTCCCCTGTACGACCCTCAACAATGATTCAGATAATAATGAAATGATGAGAACACTCGGCTTCTTTTATTTGTCAACATTTGTTATCGTGGTATTTGTATCATGTTTTTTTTTATTATTAATTAAGTCATCTGGTCCGAAAGGCCAGAATAACCTATTTCCATCCGTCGTCCATCACCTATCGTTCGTACGTCCGTTGTCCGTAAACTTTTCAAAGATCTTCTTTAAAACCAATGAACCAATTTGATCAACGGAAATTTTCTACGTGCGTGTATTATTTTTTATTAGCTGATTAATGAAATTTATTTATGATGATGATTTTGTTGCACTACTTGTTGATTAGTATGGAGACAATACTCTGAGACAGCTTGCTTGTCTAAACCCACGAGTCCAGTAATATATCGTGCCTACGTTAGTATGGAGACAATACTCTGAGACAGCTTGCTTGTCTAAACCCACGAGTATATACCAATTTCCAGTAATATATCGTGTCTACGTCGAATCTTTTTAACTTTTGGTTGAAAGACAAATAAGTAAAATTAGCAATAGTTGGGGAGAACACCGCTACTTATTAATTGAGCTTTCTACGACAAAGGTCTATTGATCTTTTTACAAAGAAAAATGTACAATTTTAGACTGATTAAAATGGTTATCATTATGTTATTACAAATGGGAGCAAATGAGATGTATTGTATGGAGCTTCAAAGGTATGAATACAACAAATGACTGATGATTGAACATCACCATTTTTGATACATGTAAGAATTAACCAATTCTCCAAAATGCTCGAGTTGTTATTGACTGAGGACATATTTTTCATCAACATTATTTTTATACCGAAGTAATATTAAAATTTGGCGAAATGTTTCTTATTTAAACATTTTAGATAATACCCAAGTATTGATAAAGGGCAGGCAATAAATAAAATCAAATAGTAAAGTACAATATGTTATATCTCCGTTTCCTTCTCTGAAAGAATCATGTTAGTTTTATAACACCAGTAAAATTCAAATTTGACGAAATTTATCTTATTTACAAAATTTTTCCCATTATACTCAGAAGTGCAGGCTATAAATGTTGCAACCTGCTGTGAAAACAAAATGCGCACTTTCAATTTTTTTTTATACCGATATACTAGTAGTTTCATATCGTCATTTCCTTTCCGGGACATTATAAGACCGAATTCAATACAGAAGGTAAAATTAATAACTTTGAAACATTAATTTTGTCAGCATGCAAAACTACTGGTTTAAAGAATTGGTTTCGAATTATGAGGGTGCTTCAGGGTTATTTTCATGCAACGGTGTTTGCCTACTTGATCTCTCCTTTTTGCTGGTCCATGTGATGGCTTAGAAATTTTATTTATCCATGGTACTCTGCGCTTAGCAACCACACACACATACAGATATATTGTCAATAATGTTGGGTTAGCTTGGTGACAATATGGAATTGAATTTCGTACACCTATTATTGCTGTCTCCTAATATTTCGTTTTCTGAATATTGGTAACACTCCAAAATACTGGAGTTGTTAATTTACTAGAGACATATTTTTTCGTCATTATTATTTTTTATACCAATAATATTGAAATTTTTAAAACATTTTTTTTCTTAAACATTATACATAATACCCATATTGACCATTAGGAACTCACACAGGACGGGCAATAAATAAAGTGAAGTACAATGTAGTATCATATCCTCATTTCATTTCCGGAAAAATCCGGTTATGTTCATAGCAACCTTTAATATTTAAATTTGACCAAATTTATCTTCATAATACTTAGAAGTGCAGGCTATAAATGTTACAAAGTCGAAATGAATTATTTACAACTAATCTAGCCTGAGGAACTTGAATGAACACCACTGAAACCAGAAGGTCAGCTTCATATCTTGACCTTCATCTCAACATTGACGGGCGACTCAGGACTAAGATCTATGACAAACGGGATGATTTCAGTTTTCAAATTGTCAACTTCCTATTTTTAGCAGCAACATTCCTTCCAATCCAGCCTACGGTGTCTTCGTATCACAATTAATAAGATACTTTAAGGCTTCCCCTGATTATGAAGATTTTGTCACTAGAAGTATTTACTTAACACGTGAGTCAGGCGTGAGGCGTGAGTCAGACTGAAATTGTCTCCTCCAAAGTTCTTCGGACGACACCACGAGTTATAGTTGATAAATGTACTGTTTCTGAGTCTCAACATACGTGTGACTTGTTCGTTTTGTCATCGATATTTATTTCTATTTCGTTCATCTTTTATATCATTGATACGCATTTTCCACTGGTTGGACATTCTATGGATATTGGGGTTCATGTGAAGGCTACGCAAGTTCATAGATCCATAGTAGTCTGTGATGTGCGGCTTAGCTTACTACCTCAAACATACAGTTAGATTGGTGACATTGTTGACTTTTCTTGACATTTCGTTTTCCAAATATTGGTAACTACTCCTTTTATTAACCTACTGTGAAAAAATTGCGCGCCTTGAATTTTGTTTTCAGTTACATGTAAAAGACACAAAATAAACTGACATAGTTTCATGTCATCATTTCCTTTCCGGAAAAATCCTGTTCATACTGTTAGTGTTTTTTAATTACATGTACGTTGTACATCGTAATACGGAATACAACACTGAAGGTAAAATTAATTAATTTGCAAAAATTGTCAGCATGCAAATTTCGTGCTTTAAAGCATAAAATGCTCTTTTTTGCAATGATAAAAAAAGCAGGTTAATTTTTATTTTCCGTTCACCATAAATGACCGTTTTAATTTCATTCGCTCGTGTTCAAACCCATACTCCTTCACCTTCCTAAATTATGATTCAGATAATAATGAAAAGATGAGAACGTCCAGCTTCTTCTATTTGTCAACATTTGTTATCGTGTTACTTGTATCATGTTTTATTATTAATTTATTAACAAATCACTAATTTGATCAATGGAAATTTTTCAACTGATAATTTTTTTATTGGCTGATCAGTTAAATTTATTTATGATGATGATTTGTTGCACTTAAAAACATTTGTAATAAGATATTATGAAACATTATACGATGATTAATATGTTATGTTACGGCTTGCTTTTCAAGACCCACGATAGGCCCACCACTTTCCAGTAATATATCGTGCCTACGTCGGATCTTTTTGACTTTAGGTCGAAAGACATATAAGTAAAATTAGCAATAGTTGGAGAGAACAACGCTACTAATTTTTTTTTAAAGATCTATTGAGCTTTATAAAACAAAATGTACAATTTTAAATTGATTAAATTGGTTATCATTATTTAATTACAAATAAGAGAAAATGGGACGTATGTGATGTGAAGGGCTTCGAGAGTTTTAATACAATAATTGCCTAATGATTGGAGAGGCAGAGCGTGATCTATTTTTTTTGATACACGTAAGAATTAAAATGTTACAACTATACTTGAGTAGAAGAATTTCTATTTACAAGTACAGTTTAATTTTTCCAGGTTTTTATTTGGGACTCGGGTACGGATTTCAAAATGTCCGATGTTACAACACATTCTGATATAACCTTTGGAGTAAACCTACTTAAAGCAGGAAAAGCTTTATTAGAGTTTCTTAAACTCATAGAAGAAAATGGATATCTTTATGAAGGTATTTTGGTTAAGCAGGCAATATACAGGTAAAAAGATATATTTCTATAATTTTTATCAAATAAAAGTTGTTCTGAAGGCTGCAAATGCTAAAATTCAAAGCAATAATTAAAAATGTGTGAAGAAAAGATTCAAAAGCTAAACGACTCTAAGGGTAAAAGAACAGCGATCAGTACGAAGGAGGTTTCTTTAGTTTTCACAAAATTTACACAATTTTGATAACGGAAATTTTGAATTATCATTTTACGCTAGTATCGAATGTTAGTTGCTGTTAAATTTACAAATAATTTCTTGAAAAAAACAAAACCCCTTTCTGTTGTTATATGTGGCTAAAAATGCATCAACCTGAAGACATGATATCGTGTCATATAACTGAAGATGAGAAACATTAGATGCATTCTGAAAGTGCATTTTTGCTGAAAACGAACTATGAAATGTGACATTTACACTAAAGAACACAGGGTCGAAAACCACAACAAACCGAACAGGGTTTAACCTACTTATAAGTAGAAATGACAAAAATCTGGATATCTCATGGTGGATATTTTCTTATCTCCGCTGAAGGACAGTAAAAGTTTTCATATGATAAGCACAACAAAACACTTGGTTTCATGAAAATGGAATTGACTTCAGGCGTGTGTGCAATCATATGCGCTGTACAGAAAAAACTTTAAAATATAATGACTTTCAAATTGTACTACCTTATTCATCAATTGCATGTCTAATATAATTTATAGTAAAGAAAATGGACAGAATATTATAATGTGTAAGCTGTTAATTTGATATTAATTGATTAAAAATTAAACTCATAAACTCGTCCCAAAAATTTGCAAATTTTTCTACTGACTTTCATTTTTTCAGATATGAAAAATTATGGCTACCATTGTTAGCTGAGGATAATCGTGACGAACAACCTTTGTCTGCTCCATTAGATATCGCATGGATATGGTATTGCCACATGCTTAACCCATTAGAATATGCCAAAGACTGCAAAAATATGTTTGGACGAACTTTAAACCACATGCTAATGATGGGATATGAACGAGTGGAAGGACTCAGGAAAGCAGAGCTCCTTTGGCATCAAAAATATCCAGGGGAAACGTTTCTTGACTATGATTCGACAATAAAAATTCCGTCAGATTTTTCGTCAAGTCTATCAATTGACTTAGAAATTGCAGCTGCGAACCAAAATTTGTTTTATTATCAAGTTTCACTTCCTCATTATTCAGATGAAAAGTTCCTACAAAACAGTCTTAACCGATACAAGAAATTTTTGTATATGAAAAAAATATATCCCAATAATCATATTTCTCCAACATATGATATTATCCTAATTTCACACGCCCATAAATTGTTTCCTTTATCGCATGAACACGATATAAAAACGATAATAGGAGAAAATTTTAATTACGATAACCTTGCTTTTAACACCATAGGGGGAAGACAGACGTCATCTGAAGGGGAAACTCTGTGGAAAGAACATTATAATGAGGATTTCTTCGTTGAAGGTTCAATGTACAGAGGACTGCGGCCTAATAGGAAATTGTCTGACGTCTCGGATGAAATTGTTTTCAATGGTACTCATAAATTGTACATATGGAAATTCAAAATATTGAAGTTATAAGAGAATCTGAACAAAGTTTAAACAAACGAATTTATAGTTTTTCTATGTATTTTGAATCCGCTCTCTTTCGTGAACATTTGCTTATTTTGAAAAAGAGTAATAAAGATTATGATTGGTTAAAACATGTCGAAAAAGTGCAAGTACAAGAGATAAAGACAAAAATGGGTGAATTCATCACTGTTAAACTGAAACAAAGTGGAAAATTTTTAAAGGAAAGTGTAAAGGGGAAACTAAAGATGACAACTTTATTAGCGAAATGTTCAGAAACTGATCGTAAATTTTTTGATGAGACCAGTATCAAACTTTCTGATGGATCAGTAGTATTGTTGAAATATACAATCTCTGTGAAACTGGTCCAATTTAGCAGTTTTACTGTCAACATAAAAATGTTTGTACCGCTTGTGCTACCAGAATTTGTTGAAACTTTTTTTGAACAGGTGAACTTGACATTTATACCAAATGAAACGCAATACAGCTACACTGTATCAATTCACGGGTAAGATTGTTTTAAAAAATTTTTAGTGTCAAAATCGAGTTGAAGGAAATTGAAGATCAGGGATAAGTTGATGTCAATACTTAGAAAATTTTACGGTCGTCATCACGAATTTATTGACCGTTACAGTGTTCCAATATCTAAGATGATGTTGGACCTGTTCCCTCTGTCGTAAAATTTCAATCTGATGGCGAAGAGTTTATTGTGGGGAAGTATTAAGTTAAGTATCGATTCAACCGAAACCGGCAAACTGTAACTGGATAATTTCATATATGTAGTCTTTTTGTTATAAAGAAGACAATTATACCTGAGGAGCAAATAAAAAAAAACGTAATCCATTGGAAAGACAAACCCGGGAAGACAAATGAATAACCACAAACACAAGAAATAAACAATGAAAACTAAAAAACGGTGAACAACACGAACTCCCGTAAAAAGAAATTTTCAAATTGGTCACCAAAATCTTGAATCAGAAAGATGACATTTAAATTTTTGGAATTATGAAAGTAGTAAATTATTTAAGAAAAAAATAAGTCTACGTCATAATATAACAGAACGTGACAATTGAGATAAGATAGTTTTTAAGTATCTCATAAAATATATCAAAATCAACTTTCATAATCATAAAATTTTCATTTCTTTTCAAAGTATATATGTATTTCACTTGAGAATAGTCCGTTTAAATTGTCATTTATGCTCCGGGAAATGAGTGGCTACTTGACAATATTGCTGCATCTGTGTCGATTGCCTGTTCATGCCCAGTAATTACCAAAAAACGGACCCTGTTTCACGACAAGCAAGAACAAAAACATACCTTATTCTGACTTATTGACAAGTCCTGTAATTTAAAATTGGCCTAGAAAGGTTTACAAATTAGGCAAATGTAACAACGTTTTACTGATTATTTACCTCTGTGTTCTAGAGCTTACAAAACCTACAAGAGTTTGCTATGAAGGAAGCATTACAATTATACAGAAATTATGACGACCTGTTATACACAGCAAAAGCATGAAAATATGACCCTTAACTGCCGCGGTCATACTATCCTAACCCCCCCCCCCCCCCCCTGGCTAATGTCCGCTCCACAATGTCTCGGTTTATGATTTTGCCTTTTGCATATTTCTCTTGAAAATTACCTAAAAGATATAAGCATCAATACAATAAACTGTTTTTGTTTTACAATTTCAGAATTACAGGAAAGGATGGATATAAAATGTTTTTTTGTGAAGTCATACACAGCGTGGATTTGTTAATGTCTGTAATAAAAATTTTCTGTGATGATAAACCGGTTGTCATCTGTCACTTAATTGGGAGTGAGCAATTACCTACTCCTTCTATGGTAAGTAAAAACAAAAGGTTTCGGATCAATTTGTCAAATTTCTTGGCGTTTTCAGGATATTAAAAGCCCATGACAAGGAACCAAACAGTTGTTTTCCAGTTGTTCCGCTGGTTGATACGGTTGGGCTTCTTTTCGGTTTTGTCGGTGTTTGTGGACTTTCCCCTATTGAATGCATCTTGGAGTACGGTACCTTTGTTATGACCTTTATTTGGTAATGAAAGGGATTGAAAATAAGCCCAAAGAGAATTTTGCAGCTATACTCGTATGTATCTTACTAGAATTAAATAAAGTATGGATATATAATATTACAGCGAATCACATTCTTGAATTCTTGAAATGGAACAGAATAATGAGAATATTTAAGGATGCTCGCTGGTCATGTTTTGGTCTTTTTGTCAGATTTTCGAAATCCTCGGGTTTTATCAATTTCTTAAACATGATTTTTTTTTGCCCCATGAACCCCTACTTTTTCTTTTATAATTCAATTATATATACCGTAAAATGGTATTTGGCAAAATCTTATGAAATCCCTTTTTATTTTTTCATTTTTCATACATTTTTGAGAGACTGAAGTTGCCAATGCAAAGTCGAGGAAAAATCCAGAGAAAACCCATTTCCTGCAATTTTTCAAGGCCTTGTAGCACTAAAATGCGCACATGAACCTATATTTTTTTCTTGCTTATTTGTTTACTATTCATATATTCTCTCAAACTAAAGCACCTATTTCAAATCCTATTTATTTCCTATTATACCAGCGATCATCCTTAAGATAAAGAATTGTTATGTATAAGGGAAATAAGTAGTCGTGTAGTATAGATAACTGGTACAAACACCGATCCTTTAAAATTCTTTAGGGAATAGAAACTATGACAAAATAATATGTAAGTAAACACAAAAAATACTTATTGTCTATTATCTATAAAAGAGCAGAAATCTTCGAAATATTTAAAAAATGACACACCATAAGACCTAACTCATACTGAGTGCACTAAGTGTAAACAATAATTCTTGTCACGTTTAAGTTATATATGTACATGATGATGTGAAAACTACACATCATCAATTGTAATTTGTAAAAGAGTCTTGAGAAATAAGTAGGTGCATTTTGTATCTTATTTTTTAAATACCCATAGGTAGACAACATTGATGACTCCATAACGATTGATCCAAGGAAAAGAGAAAGAGCTGTATTGATTAAAAATAACAACGGAGACTGGGGAATAGTTTTGGGACATTGGCAAGGTAACTTGTAAGATGAGGAAAATTTAAATTTTTAAAAACTGATTGGTTATCTTTTTATGGTACATGATAGTAAATTTAAATTGTATTTTACAAATATATTATGGTGTTATAAGGCGAAACATTTACTGTTAACACGGGCATCTAATTTTCATATAATACTGATAGCCATAGGACCTGTCTTTAAAAAAAATGACTTACGACGTCGAAATAGGTCAGACTTGAAGGTTTCTATCGTGCTTAGTACATGTATACACACTTCCATGTAATACATTAAATATCAAAAATTAATAAAGAATCATTGGTGCCTATCCAAAATATTTTAAAACTATCTCCTAATTAGGAGGATTCGTGCCGAAAGCATCTTTTCATATTTTCAGATTATCACATAAAAGTAAGGCTCCACATTCAAATTAAAAAAAAAACATTTGCTTTGCACACTCCACATAGAATTTACAATTTTTTTTTTTATAAATTGCCTATATGAAGAGAAAAACTTAAATTTTCAAATAAACACAGTATTTACAACCATTATAGTTGTATTTATAAAAATAGAAAATCTTATAATTTGCGTGGTCGCTAACATTTACAAGTATACTTACTAAAAAGAGACTGATTTGTTTTAATCAAGAGTATTTTTACTAGCCCTTCGCGTGAAAGGAAATGATTCATTGCCTTATGCTACTTTTAGTGATTTAATATCCTATATATCTAGATAAAAAAGAATTCTTGCATTTCTAAATTTCTTTGGTTCCACACAACGTTATACTGAATAAGTAAAGTAAAAAAATACCAAAGTGATATTCGAAGGAGGGCTTTGGGGAAAATCGAAAATAACTGACAAACTCCGGAGAACAACGAAGACAAGACCAAAATTATACAAACACTATAAATACAAATATGAGCAATATATTGTAATCTTATTCTATGAATTTTTTTTTATTTTCTAGGCAAAGATAATTCTGACGATGCAGGATGTTTTAAAGTGAGAGTTTACAGAAAGAACAAGCTAAATGAATGGCGATCTTTTAGTTTTTCTCTCTCTCCTGGTTTCATTTACTTTTCTTCTCCTGATATGACTTTGGATTTTGAAAGGGGGATATTTACGCTACCACCTGACAAAACTAGTATTGCAGAATATATTGGCGTTGCATTTAGCACCTCACTTCTCCAGGTTCTTTGTGAACCACATTCCGATAACTTTGAACCTGGAACAGAAGACAGACCTTGCTTCACAGAATATAGAGCACGTAGAGTGGTGATGTTTAAAGCTGTTGGCAGAGGCTTGGAGATACCATCTAATCACCATATTATTAAAAAGTATGGAAAAGACAGTTATCCGTTTTACACAGGAGATTCTTGTATTAAAACGCGGGTTACTTGTGATATAGATTGATTATGAAATATAAAGAACATAAGTCCCTTTTCAGCAAAAAAAAAAAACATAAATAAATACAACAATAAACAAAAAACAATTTGAAAAACCAAACCATAAAATGTAAATTGTCGATTAAATTGTTTTTCGACAGATCATATTAATAAGTAAAGTGTTGGTTTCAATCTTATTAAAACAAGATCTTTGTAACTCTTCAGCCAAGTTTCCGAACGTAGTTGAAGAGTTACAAAGATGTTCGCTGGTCATGTTTTTGAATTTTTGTCAGATGTTCAGAATCATCTGGTTTTATCCATTTGAATGCCATAAATTATTTTTCCCACTAACACCCATTTTTCTTTTCATAAATCTTTTGCATGCAGAATAATAAGCTATTTGTAAAAATCTTATAAAATCCTTGTTATTATTTAATGGTTTTTGAGAAATAAAACTTGTCAGTGATAAAGTTATGTAAAATCAAGAGAGCATATTTTTCCCGCAAAATTTTGAATGGCTTATATCTCTAAAACGAGCTTATGGACCTATAAATATTTTTTCGCTCTTTTAGTTCCTTTATTAATCCACTATCAATATTTACCAGTGTTATTAAAAGCTTGTTATTTTAAAACTGAGCAGCAAGCATCCTTAATAAGATTGATTGTTCATAGTTTTAACTATATAATGACAAAAACACTTTCTTGATCCTGACTCTTTTGAATCTGGCTAAAAGTTTATAAGACATCTCATATAAGATATCTTATAAAATATATGAGATATCTTATATAAAAATATTTATAAGATATCTTATAAACTTTATGAAATATCTTATATACTTTATGAGATATTTGATATACTTTATAAGATATCTCATATAATTTTCATTAATTATCTTATAAATTGTATGAGATAAACTATTTAAGATATCTTATAAAATATATGAGATATCTTATATAAAAAATATTTATAAGATATCTTATATACTTTATGAGATATCTTATATACTTTATAAAGATTATAAGATATCTGATATATTATATGAGATATCTTGAAGTTATAATAAATAGTAAAACGGCTTGCCATATATATGTCCTATGTGATTGTCCTTATTTTCAATAAAATTGTCTCATTTTTTTATATACGTTTGTTCATAGCAAGCGCAGCGGGCGCTATACAGGAGCATATACATTTTTTACATATGGACATTTAGAAAAGTCTTTGTTTGATGGGGGCCGCCATATTGTGCTACAAAAAGTTTCGTTCGCCGGAAACGAAACTAAGGAAAATAACTTCCTTCAAATTTTAATTTTAGAGTCAGAATCGTGATACCACAAATGAGTTTCTGGAAAGGGCTATTGCTGTGCTCGCATCATTGGCCACGCCAACAGCATATTAATTAAAATGTCGATCGCATTTTACCGTTATGTATTTAAAATCAAGTGCAATTAACTACTTTATAAGTTATTATAATAATAATAAAAATAAACCGTCATAAAAAATCATTAGAAATCGCATAATATAAAGAAAATAT
The DNA here is from genome assembly GCA_028015205.1 of Mytilisepta virgata. Taxonomy (NCBI): domain Eukaryota; kingdom Metazoa; phylum Mollusca; class Bivalvia; order Mytilida; family Mytilidae; genus Mytilisepta; species Mytilisepta virgata. The sequence continues at coordinate 23,881,825 of CM051515.1, forward strand.
AAAGTGCAACGTACGTGGCAAGTGCGAATCATGTGCGTGTAACTTGTGAATCGTGTGCGTATCGTTTGCACGTGGTTTCATGCAATGTACGATAAACCACCTGTACAGATTTCTGCATAATTCATTGTTGTAGATGCAAAAATGGAATAAAAGAAACATTTTACTGGGATAAAACAGCTCGTCAACTTTTTTTCAATCGTATCAAAACCGAGATGTTTTAATATTTACACATAATTTCAAAAGGGATACTAACATGATTCTCCTAAATTTAATTTCGCGAATAACAAATATTTTCTTCTTGAATATTACGCAGTAATAGTAAAGATTTTATTTTTTAATATGATTTTTAATTAAATCGCAAATAATTTGATCACAAGTAAAAACTCCTATTGCAAAATGTGTTTGTTTAGATAAAAATAAGATTAAAATTGTTTTTGCCTCTCCTGATTCTCTAGGTTGTTTTTTTTTTAATCTAAGAAGTATCTCCATCGTACATAGGTCTGTCCTTAGATGGTTTTGTCTTTACCCCTTTTGGCCATTTTTGGCATTTTGTTTAATTTTCTCTTCAACCTTTTAGATTGTTGTTTTGGTTTTCAACATTTTAGGCCTTGAGCACAACTGATGAGTCGTAAATCGAAGAATATGCACACCTTCACGTTGCATTAAAATTAATATCAAAGAATTTTATTCTACATTTCCTTTCACATGAAGGTCAACAATAACACTCTAGTTAACGCATCATATTAAAGTACAATTTAATTTGATTTGAATACTACATTTAATTGGCTGTACAGCATAAAGCAACATTGGTTATACTGAATAACATGGTTTGCTCTTGTGACATCATCAACGGATTAATCCGCCACTTGTAAATTCAAATAGTCCCATGTCATTATTGATGCTTGCGTAAACTGACCCAAACCAGGTTATATCGTATAACCCGTTCAAAAATTGGAAATATTTCTTAAATAAAAGCCATATTAATATACAATAATACCTTTGTATAAAGGGCACCCACGGAACATGAAATTTGTGTCCTTTGTACAGAGGTTCAAGATTTGTTCACGATTAACATTTTTTCAGTGTCCCTTATAGACATTGATTTGCAATATAGAAATAAGCAGATTTAATTGTACGCGCGCTTTGACCTGTTTTTAATGTTCGAAATATTTAGGATCATAGGAATTTTTTTCGTTTTTTTTACAATTATTAATTTAGCGCAATTTGAAGCAAGACGGATTTTCATTGCCCTTCCCCTTTATGATAGAAATATTAACTGTATTTTGTTCAACCTACAGGAACTGGCCTGGGGTTAAGACACTGATAAACTGATTTTTTTCTAAATTCTGAAACACAGAAATATGAACAAGCAACAACTGATCAGTTATATGTTTAAATAAATATCAAAAGATATAAAACACTACAAAACTGAAAAAGCATATATTAAGTACTTATACTTTTATTTTATTTATTATTTGTTATATATGTCTCTGTTGAAACTAAGACAAATTTTTCTTCCTTATAAGTATTATTTCCACAAAGTTTGGTAACAATCTAAAACACTTCTTCATAAGAATAATAAATACATTTCCCATACGGTTCAATATAAATACATCTTGTAGCCATGTTTGTTGTAGATACCAAAGTAACAAGAATTGTTCGTGTCCTCGTGGATATCAAATCCACCAAGCTTGGTATTTAATCTGTTTAATTGTTTTCAGAAGAATAATGTAAAACACATTTTCCCGTATGGTTAATGTTAAATGAGTCGGTTGCTGACGGCCACCTTTGATTTTCAATCGATACCAAATAAACGAAACTTGTTGACATATATCTTGTATATGTAAAATTTGGGTTCAATGTGGTAGTTCATTCTTAAGGTATCCGGACCATAAATGACCACGTGATTATTCAAAGGTTCCCGGATGTTCCATACAATGCAATTCAAATGCCCTCGGTAATTATCGGCAAACTTCGGTAATTACAATATAACTAACTTATTTTTTAAGACTCTCCATACAAGCAACTAAGTGTGTTTCAGCTTTAGAAATATATATATAAAAAATCCCAGCTTTAAATTGTTTGGTTCAGCCATTCACGGTCAAAAAGAGATGCAATTTTCGATCATGATTTATTATGGTCCCGGATACCTTAATATGAAGTTTTTAAATTCATGCGATCAGAAATTAGAATAGGATCTGGCGGCCATGTTTCTTGATGAATCATTACCAAAGTAAGAACACTTGCTAAGACATTACAATAAACGTCTCTGCTAAATATGGTTAAATTTTTTTGAGGTGTTCTCGAGAAAAAGAGCAAAAGGTGAAAACTTTATGGGCAGTCAGATATTATGGTATCTCGCATTGGTCTTTGGGCATATAAGCTAAAAATCATGTATTCTGGAAGGAATAGCTGCTGACGGGGATAATTATTTACTTTTCCCATGCAACATATATACTTACTTACCTTTCTATAATTAATTAGTAAAAAAATATGCACTTTCGATTTTTTTATTAGGATTCCATTTAAAAAAAACTTAAATGTTTATTTTGGAAGAAATTAACATTATAAAACTTACTTCCCGGTATACCTCTTCTCATGCCATCCCACTGTCCTAGTACAATGCCCCAGTCTCCTCTGTAGTTTTTTTTTTTTTTTTTTTATCAAAATGGCTCGTTAAAGTTTAATTTGATTGAGGGTACGCAAAGATCATTCTGCACCTAATATAATAAATTTTTAGTCAAATTTACACTTTCATAAAATGTACTTAATTAACGAAAGGCTGCGTTGGATGGCGATGCAGGTTATCACATACAATTCTTCTGAAAGGACCATTGCTGGCAAGTTTAATTCCATTTGGCTTAATCAGGGATCATATTATACTATCTTCATATACAGTTCCCGGCTTAATGGATAAGATATTTAAAGAAACATTTACGACAGTTTACTGTTTTAACCCAAGGCCAGATCAACGTAGTTCATACGTTTGGTACCAGCGTCATTTGTTAGTTTAAAATATAAAATTAATAGTTTGTAACAAGACCTTGGAAACGCACACACTCTTGTAGCTCTACCATTAGTTAGTTTAATGAAACACACATAAGTGATAGCAACAGCTCAAATGGTCACCGTATGACAATAAACGAAAAAGTTTGTCGATCTTCATAAATATGAGCAGAGACATATAAAACAATTGTTTTTAGGTCTCTGATACGAGCAACAAACCATAAATTATGACACATTTTTATTAAATTGATGAAAAATGTTATTATAACACTAATACGACAAGAAGTTATTACTAAACATGTATATATTCCGATATTTTGCAACCAGACTCTACCAGACTCTGTTTAGTCGTTCCCATATTAGGCAAATAGTCATTAAATCTGCTGACATATACTTGTAAATTATTATAATTAAAAATGTTTGACAAATGATATGTTATTTCCATAGAAACGTCATATTGGTACAATACTAAACGAAAGTGGAATGTCCTGTATATTGAAAAAGTACATTTCAAGAACTGGTTTTGCTTGTGCTTGTAAAATATTTTAATATTCATCAAATATTTTGACAAACCCAAACTTTCTTTCTAAAATGTGTCAATACTAGTAGGGATAATTATAAATGGTTCATATAAAAGGTTACAATTTGAGAATTATCTTAATATTTCAGGGATAGGGATACAATTTTATTATGTAGATTAAGAACAGCAAATAATACACGGCCAAGAAAGTTGTGAGATAGCATAGGGTTGAAAGGGAGCATATAATTTAACACTTATGTCCAGGATGACTTTCATTACTGATTCGGATGTTCTAGCTTTGATGAGAGTATACATTGACGTCATAAAATATAACTTTCTTGCGTATGTTTTGTTTTGAACATTTTTTTTAAGTATATGTCATGCTGGTAGTCAATAATCCAAATTATGACATTTCCTTCTTTTAGATTTATATAGAATCAGTGTGTTTCAAACAAGTCCATACTTTGTGATATTGCACGGTGAACTATATAGAAACGGTGTGTTTCAAACAAGTCCATACTTTGTGATATTGCACGGTGAACTATATAGAAACAGTGTGTTTCAAACGAGTCCATACTTTGTGATATTGCATGGTGAACTATATAGAAACAGTGTGTTTCAAACAAGTCCATACTTTGTGATATTGCAAGGTGAACTATATAGAAACAGGTGATTTCCAATTCATGCACTTTCAAGTGAAATGTAATAAATTAATTGCAGCACTTCGCTATTGTGCAATATCATGTTTTATGGACTGCTTAAAGCAATATTCAGTGGCGGATCCAGAGGGTGATGTAGAGGGCGTACACCCCCATTTAATCGCAATAAAGATTTTTTTCCCATACATATGAATTTTTAGCATAAAATCGTCAAAAACAATTTTTGCGTCGCTCCTCTCGGCTTTAAATTTTCCAATTCTAAATTTTACACCCCCCCCCCCCACTTTTCAAAAACCTTCCTATTGACCACAGCCATTGACCTTGGGCAATGTTGCTGTTAAGTGGTCCATATAACATGATATTGAACTCGGTAAAGTGCCATAATTGCATAATATTTTATCTACAATGCAGAGATTCAAAGGCAAAATTTGCAACAGTAATGTAATACAGTATCAAAAGGGTTCACAGAGAATGTTGTAGGTTCAGACAGTCTTAATTATAATACAAACTACTGCCTGTGGCATTTTGCAGCCAAGCTCCCAAAGGGTTGGTGGTGTGCACTACCTCTGGTTTCCAGGTGATAGCTTTTTTTTTCCTCTGTCAATTCCTACAAATTCACCTGAAAGCTTTCAGACATATTTTGAAAGAGTAACTAGCAAACACACATATTTACATATATAGGAAGAGAGAACATTCTAATGAACAACATTTACTTGGAACAACTGGACATCAAACTTTGTAATTATTACTTTGGCAGTGGTATTTTCCCTGGGAGAATCAAAGACCATTACTTTTCGAAAAATAATCATCAGTCAAATTAGTAATGAAATCAACAATGAAACAGAAAATGCTTGGAATAAAAAATTCCAATCATTTTGACCGCCTTGGTGGTCTCGTGGTAGCGTGCTCGCCCTGAATGCGGAAGTTTGCGGGTTCAATCATCAATGTATCATGGAAATCATCAGCTGAACAGGAACTGCTTTAAAATAAACCGGAATCCAAACACTGGTATATTTCCTAGAAGACTCTGAGGCTGTTACTCTTTTGAAAAAGTACTTTAATATGTGTTTCTTCACATTTCAGAATGAGAATATAAATCATAAAATCTATAACAATTTAATGACTCCAAAGAATTAATTGTAGTACATATATTACATAAATAAAACCATTAGAACATAACAATCACACAGAATCTACAACAAAATGGCACAATGTAACATATATCCTCATTCTATAAATAAAGAGCACTATATCATTAATTAGTAAAGTTAAATAGCACTTGTTACTTTAGTGGAGATTCTGGACTCCTATTGATAAAATTAACAAATTAAAGGAAAATTTGTCACTGAATACCACTGATTACAGACTCCTATTGATAAAATTAACAAATTAAAGGAAAATTTGTCACTGAATACCACTGATTAAATTCTTCATACCATCTATCATACATATACATATAAAAACTGTATATATCTCCTAAACCCTACCGGCAACACCAGAGGGGACTTTAGGTTTACGCTCTGTCTACAGTTTTCTGGACTTTTTTCAGAAACCATTAATTATTGCCAAAATATTAGATGTATTAGAAAATCTAATGTCAATTATTACAAGTAGCTCTCCATTGGGGAGAATTATATTTCAAATGTAACAAAACAAAAAAGAGAAAAATAAAAGAAAAGTTTTTTAAAAGATTATAATATTAGAATAAATTACACATTATTCACATCCTGTTTACACTTTGTGCATCAACAGACATACTTTCTTCACATATACATTCACAATAATACACACCAATTGCTACCAATTTAGAAGATAATGCAGAGCTTTTAAAAGAAATATATAAGCCACAAGGTATAAAAAAAATTAGTTTTTTAACAGAAGAGCACTAAATTATTATCCAATACTGGAATATGGATGTAACTTGTCATTTGCTTAACTTTTTTTGTCTATCATATCATAGACTAAATGGTTCTTTTGTACTATGATGTCATAAAGGGGAACTTAAACGTTTTAGACATTAAAGAAACCATTGAATCTTAATTACAACGATTTGTTTGTAATCTATTTGAAATAACCTTAATGGACGTGGTGCACGCCTTAAAATAATGTGGGCTATTTTTGGTGCACGTGATTGATAATATTTCTTCATATTCTGATAAAAATTTACTCAATACTTGAATAAATTCCATCCATTTGACTCATTCTTGTTGCATTCATATACAAATTTTGCATTCAACAGATATAAGCGTTAACATTACCAGTTTAAGACTTCCTTTGCAGTGACATGAAATATGACTGCAAAGTAACTTTTCTGTAATTTCAAAAATATCATCAGACTTCTAAGATATATACTGAAGATAAATTATAAAACAGCTTTCAGTCTAGATGACAAACTTCCTTTAAAATGGTACATAGGTTGCTCCATAAAGCCTTTAAATGTCTCTAAAAATAGTGATGCATATTCTTCACCAATAACACGACTATCATAGGACAAAGTAACAGTCATATTTGTTTGAGGTTCTTTGTCTTCTCCTAAAACAAGTCGAGACGATCCTATTGCCATGATTGCTGTTTGAGGTGGGTTGATAACAGCAGAAAATTCACTGATACCAAACATTCCTAAATTTGAGATACTGAAAACAAAGTAAAGATATTTACATTCAGATTTTATTATTATAAATTAAAGAACCTTTGTGAGCACGCTCACATACCCCATGTCTTTATATTGTCACTGGAGAAACAAAATCTCACTTCACAAGTAAAATGAACACAATCAAATGACAAACTGTTGCAGTAGTACATTAAAGTAAATAAGTTCAAAGGGGCATAACTCCTAGAAAAAAAATTGAATCGCAATTTCCTGTCGATATGCACAACTACATATAGTATGTCCTTATTATCTAAAAAGGTTTCATGAAATTTTGTTGTGTGGTTTGAGAGGAGTTGAGATGACAAACTGTTGCAGTAGTACATTAAAGTAAATAAGTTCAAAGGGGCGTAACTCCTAGAAAAAAAATTGAGTCGCAATTTCCTGTCGATATGCACATCTACGTAGTATGTCCTTATTACCTGAAAAGGTTTCATGAAATTCTGTTGTGTGGTTTGTGAGGAGTTGCTATGACAAACTGTTGCAGTAGTACATTAAAGTAAATAAGTTCAAAGGGGCGTAACTCCTAGAAAAAAAATTGAATCGCAATTTCCTGTTGATATGCACAACTACATAGTATGTCCTTATTCTCTAAAAAGGTTTCGTGAAATTCTGTTGTGTGGGTTGAGAGGAGTTGCGATGACAAGAAACAGGACTGACGGACGGGTCAAAAACATTATACCCTCCGCAACTCGTTGCGTGGGGTATAATTAAAGAACTTGATATGCCAGTCTCTTGTTGATATTAATACATTTCAATAAGAGATCATCTTTATTGCTTGTAACATATATATAGAACTTGATATATCTGCAATGATAAATTCTTAAACCATATTCAAAACTGAAATGGAATTCAACATAAACAGTTTATGACTTTTTTTCGTAAAATCATGTCAAATTATCATAAAACATATCAAAAGCAATTATTTTTTAAGAACAAATTTCCATGACACTAGAACCAACAATTTTAAAATTTAAAAAAAACTAACTTTGAGCCTGGTGAACATAAAAAGCATTTTTAACAATTGAAAGTTATAAAATTTGATTTAAGCAGTTTAATAGCTGATTTTATTCTTACACAATTGTTTTTTGGTGCTACTTACGTAAAAGTTCCACCTTGAAACTCGTGAAGCTGAAGCTTGCCTTCTCTAGCTCTAACTGCAAGGTCCTATGAACAAATGATAAAATATTACTAGTCTGCTTTTAAAGAAGGAAAGAAAACATATTGATGTATATGAACAGTGCTTTGCACTAGACCAACACCTGGAGCTCAATGTGCTGGCTGTTTACAGTAAGTTTGCATCAATACATGTCACCATGTCTTGACACACTATCACGAAACTAAGCCAAACATTTTTTGTTTTTTAATTCCCAGAGACTGCATGCTTGACTGAGACAAGGCAAATGGCAATTTTAAAAGTTTTCATCCCATACAGGGATCAAATGCATGATTCCCATTTTTAGGTAAACATGCTATCACAAGACCACCAAGACAGTTTGTAGATAAGAATTCATATAATGAAGAAATTCCTATATATACTTATCTTAGCAACCATGAGGCCTTCAGTAAAAAGCATTAATTATAAACTCATGTTGAAGTGGATTTAACTTATGGTATGAGTGTTAAAGCTGCCACATGCAAAGTTTACCAAGAAGGAAATGCAAATGTTCTACCCAACAGCACTACGTTCACGTTACTGTTCATCAATACCAATACAGATCATATATTGATTTATAATTTTCCTTTACTTAAACATGTATACAAATTTCTTTCAATATCAGAGGCTTATCACCTTTGCCAAAATGAGGAAAAACTTATCATTCTCAACATCAAAGGGTTGTCATCAAATATATGAATCTATGATTTTAAGAAAAGGGTTGTTGTATATGTGCACTCTCATTATTCCAAAGCTGAAAGGAGAATAAAATAAAATGCTCCGCTGGGCGCAGCTAGATACGACCGCAGATGTCGAACCCTGAATAGTTGGGGCAATTATGAACACAACATTCAAGCTTGATACAATACTGAATTTGGATTGTGAATAAATATTTGACACAGCATAGGTTTCTGACACAGAATGAATGTTGTCTAAGAACTTAAAATTTTTTAATTTACCTATTCAAACCATATCAGTATTATTTGTTTTTATATATAAATCAGAAATAACCAATTTAAAATTTAAAATTGGGCACACATATCAATTTCTTGCTATTGCGCAATACTGTGCAATTGAAAATTTCTTCAAATATTTGACACATAATAGGTTTCTGACACAGAATAACTGAAATCAAAGAACTTAGAATTGGTCATATGAGTTGAATTTATATTCAATTTTTTGCTTCTTGTGCAATACAATATGCTGTGGAGAATTGCCCCCCCCCCCAAAAAAAAATAATAATTTACCCCTTTTTTTAGCTTTTGTGCAATACACTATGAAGTTGCACATTGACCCCCCCCCCAAAAAAAAAAACAAAAAAACAATAAAATTTATTGTAACCCCCCCTTTTTTTGCTAAAAAAAATTTGAAATTTTCTTTTTAATGTATGAAATATGAATTGAGAAAAAATTACCCCCTCCCCAATTTCTCATTTACCCCCCCCCCCCCAAATTTTGTTTTCACCCCCCCCCCCCATTTCTTTATACTTTGCAACCATAACAGCCCATTTAAATACACCATAACATATTAAAATAGAAAATGACATCATAGTCATGGATGGCAAATTTTAAATATACATAATTTAAAAGCACTTTAGATAAGATAAACAAAAAAGCTTCATCAGCACATTTTATATTGGCAAATTTCCAATGGAATTTGTTAATAATAAAGTTTTGATAACAGGGCACACATATCAATTTCTTGCTATTGCGCAATACTGTGCAATTGAAAATTTCTTCAAATATTTGACACATAATAGGTTTCTGACACAGAATAACTGAAATAAAGAACTTAGAATTGGTCATATGATTTGAATTTATATTCAATTTTTTGCTTTTGTGTAATACAATATGCTGTGGAGAATTGCCCCCCCCCCCAAAAAAAAAAATAATTTACCCCCTTTTTAGCTTTAATTTTGGACCCCGATTTGGACCAACTTGAAAACTGGGCCCATAATAAAAAAACTAAGTACATGTTTAGATTCAGCATATCAAAGAACCCCAAGAATTCAATTTTTGTTAAAATCAAACTAAGTTTAATTTTGGACCCTTTGGACCTTAATGTAGACCAATTTGAAAATGGAACCAAAAATTAAGAATCTAAATGCACGGTTAGATTCGGCATATCAAAGAACCCCAATAGTTCAATTTTCGATGAAATCAAACAAAGTTTAATTTTGGACCCCGATTTGGACCAACTTGAAAACTGGGCCCATAATAAAAAAACTAAGTACATGTTTAGATTCAGCATATCAAAGAACCCAAAGAATTCAATTTTTGTTAAAATCAAACAAAGTTTAATTTTGGACCCTTTGGACCTTAATGTAGACCAATTTGAAAACGGGACCAAAAATTAAGAATCTAAATGCACGGTTAGATTCGGCATATCAAAGAACCCCAATAGTTAAATTTTCAATGAAATCAAACAAAGTTTAATTTTGGACCCTTTTGGCCCCTAATTCCTAAACTGTTGGGACCAAAACTCCAAAAATCAATCCCAACCTTCCTTTTGTGGTCATAAACCTTGTGTTTAAATTTCATAGATTTCTATTTACTTATACTAAAGTTATTGTGCAAAAATCAAGAAAAATGCTTATTTTGGCCCTTTTTTAGCCCCTAATTCCTAAACTGTTGGGACCAAAACTCCCAAAAACAATCCCAACCTTCCTTTTGTGGTCATAAACCTTGTGTTAAAATTTCATAGATTTCTATTTACTTATACTAGAGTTATTGTGCGAAAACCAAGAAAAATGCTTATTGGGCCCTTTTTTGGCCCCTGATTCTTAAACTGTTGGGACCAAAACTCCCAAAATCAATCCCAACCTTCCTTTTGTGGTCATAAACCTTGTGTTTAAATTTCATAGATTTCTATTAACTTATACTAAAGTTATAGTGCGAAAACCAAATGTCTTCGGACGACGACGCTGACGACGACAACGACGACGACGACGTCATACCAATATACGACCGCAAAAATTTTGCGGTCGTATAAAAATTACTTCAGATGACAATAATTTAAGAAATAAAAGTAAATGCAAGGTAAAAATCCTTGACTATGTTACCTTGACTATACTTGAGATTTCATCAACTGCTAAGAATGCTACATTTTTTACTATTGGAGTTATCAGGCCTTGGTCGGTTGCCACAGCGACACTTATGTCAGTATCACGTGAAGATACGACATCTTCTCCTTGCCATACTACATTGACTTGAGGAACTGTCTAAAAATTTCAAAAGATTATCTATGAAAATAATCTTATTTATAAGAAATCATACAAAGGTATATGAGTGTCATATAATTAGGTCACATATGAAATGATTTCAGGCAGAGGCCTTGGTTATAAGATCATGTTGATCATTTGTGTGTTAACAAGGCAGTTGTTGGTATTACTTGAACTAACAAAATTTTGGCCATTCTCTGAGAACTGCAGTTTTTCATATTATGGCAAATATTGAGACCAGCAAAATATATCCTCTATTTGTTGACGACAGCGACACTAAAACACCAGTGGTAAAAATGACAAAGAGTAAGTACACTTACCTGTAAAGCCATTGCAGAAGACTTAATAATGAAATCATTCATTGATACTTTGATTCCATCATCTGAAAAAGATTTGCAATTAAATTTATTACCGGGCTTGTATCATATAAACATGGTTTAAAGTACAAAGGTTATCAAAAAGTGGAAAACAGACATCATCTACGTTTTTTCTCTGTTTTCCTATTAAAGAAAAAGATGAAGAATTTACTAAAAACTGGAAATAAGGGAAAAAATCTTTGGAGACAAAGTGGGAGATTTTATACTTAAGTTGGAACATGAAATTTATTTACATAAGTCGTACATCTTCTCAGCCTTAAGTTATGCCTATAAATGTTAATTTCACCAATATTATGTTGTATTTACAATTCCATAAAATTTCTTTTCAACTGCTGATCAAATATTAATATATCTTTATATCATATAATTAAAATACATACATTTTTAATATACATTATACGTGACTTTGTGAGACCTGTATCACCTACCCTATATTGCATACCCTATATCGCACCCCTACTCTGAATACTTTTATTCTGTTTGAAGTTCTTTTGGTGTGTTCACTATGGTTGACTGTTGAAATATATGATATAAATAATAATACATGATTAAACCTATATTACATGCCATATCAACCCTCGACCTATGGCCCTTGGGAGGATATTGGGTACTCAGGTTGATATAGCATGGGATATAGGTTTGGCCATGTATTATTTTCATATAATCAACATTATGTGTTTTCTAACATTTAACTTACCTATTAATTGTTTTCTAAGCTTTGATACTAATCCTATATTGATATCTATAGTCACATAGGCATGTGGAATTGTAGTCTATAATAAGAAAAACATGAGTCAGTGATCAGGAAACCAAATTTTTTTAAAAGCAACCTAAACAGTTACTAAGTTTACAGATCTCATATACACTCAAAAAGAGATACTTTATAGAACAATAAATTTTGACCTGAATCATCCTTAAAATTTGTTTACAACTGTATTTAGTTGAAAACATTAAGTTCAATATGAGATGACAATCAAAGATATTAAAAACAAATGTGATTGTTTTTGGTCTCATTTTAAAATGATCAAATATGATTTTTTTAAAAAAAATAATTTCTCAGCATCTACAGATTTAAGCAGAGCCCTTATAATCTTTAAAATATGATGCCAAAAAAGAACTAACGTGATAAATTCAAGACAAAGGTTTCCTTTTCTTGTGTGATAAATTTGCTGAAATGTACATCACCCAGTACTTTTTTGATTTCTTACCTAATTCATCTTTTTAAAAAAAATTTAAAGTAATGTTGAGGAACATGAATGATTATTGTAACAAGATATATAATACCTATATTCTACAAACTCTAAGTATATACTAATTCTCACCTTAGATTCAGTAAGACGTTTTGCTATTGTTCTTCTCATGCCAGTGAGAGGTATATCTATAAATTCTTCTTCCTCCCCTGGAATAAATACTGTTTGTGATGAAGGTGCTTGACTAACAGGCTGAACTTCCTGTTGGGTTGATACAGGACTAGTGGTGGCTTCTTTCAAATCTTGTTTGGTTAAATTATTTGACTTGATAAATTTAAGTATGTCACTGGAAAAGAAAATTATATACATATGAAATTTTATTTCTTAAATCTTATATTCAAATTTTGAATTATCACATGCTTTTTTTGCATTGAACTTCATGACGGCTGCCGTATACGGAGCAGGAACTGCTTACCCTTCCGGAGCACATGGGTTCACTACTGGTTTTATAGAAGTTCGTGTTGATCATTGTTTTTTAGTTTTCTGTGTTTATTTGTTGTGCTTGCGGTTGTTCATTTGTCTTCCCGGGTTTGTCTGTTTTTTTTTATTGCTCCTTAGGTATATTTGTCCTTTTTTAATGTGAATGATTTTTAAACAATAAACATTGGGAATCTGTCTGTGTAAAATGTAGTATGATACACGTCGAACTTTGTGTTGTGTAACATCTTACATTAGCGCACACCTGTCTGTTCTGAAGTTATACATTGTAGTTTAAAAAAGCATGCTATATCCTCCCTGCTTTCTGTTTTATCATAATTTAATTCGGCTCATTTAAGGTACACGAACCATAAATGACAAAGTGATTCTTGAAGATGCCCCAGATGCTCCATACATTACGTATGACCTCAGTATTTATTGACAAACTTCGGAAACGCAATATACCAAACTTATTTTCACAGACGCCATATACAAACAACAAAGTGTGTCTCAACTTGCGAAAGACATATGTTCACAATTGATGCTTTAAACATTGGTTCAAGCCGTTCTCGGTCATTAAGAAATATAATTTACGGTCATGATCTATTTTGGTTCGCATACCTTAAAATACATTTAAAATCATTTTCATAACAGAAGTGATCATAACAGAAGTGACAATAATAAACCAAAATGCAGCCTAGTAATAACACCCCTATTGCAATGAATCGATGGATACAGAAACTAGAGAGATGACTGTTGTATCACCAAGTATACTTTAATCTAAAATATATTCCTCTACTATTCCAATGCTGGTAAATGTACAAACTTTCTTTGTTTAATACAGCAAAACATTTTAACACATTAAAAAAATAAAAATTTAAAAATAAAAATCTTCATTCAAAGTTTTTTAACATAGATAAAGGTGTAAGACAAGCAGATGCAGTGAGCCCGACTCTATTTAATATATTCATCAATGACATTAGTCATTTATTTGAACAGAAGGAACACAGTCCCCCAAAACTTGTTGAATCATATATAGGAAGTCTTCTCTTTGCAGATGATCTAATTATTCTATCAGAAACACAGTCTGGATTGCAAAAAAGTATTGATTCATTGTCACACTATTGTGATAATTGGCATCTAACAGTCAATGTGAAAAAGTCAAAAACTATGATTTTTCAAAATAATCCTCCAAAATTAAAACATAACAACAATATTTCCATGTATAAAGGAGAATTTTTAGAAAATGTCAGCAAATATAAATATTTATGGTGTGAAATTACAAATAATGGAAACTTTAATTCTTGTACCTTAGAGTTAGCAAATAAAGCTAGAAAAGTATTATTTGCCATAAAGGCCTATACGTCGGATTATGGAAATTTACCGGTAAAGGTATCTTGTAACTTATTTGATACCTTAGTGAAGCCTATTTTGACTTATAATCAAGAGATCTGTTTTATGGACTCTTATATTAAACTCTACAGAGCTCAAAGACGAGCTAGCGTAAATACATCTAATGTAGATATTTTATCCTTTATTGATAAAACTCCAATGGAGAAAAGTAAAACTTGAGTTTTTAAAATATACACTTGGCACTAAAAGAAGTGCAACAAATATTGCTATTAGGGCCGAATTGGGGGTAATTCCTGTTGAATCCTTCATAAAATCCCAATCTATTATGTATCTCTCAAGGTTTCACAATGAAACTTTAAATCCCCTTGTTAAGGAAGCACTGAGTCTTTCAAAAATCTTAGATAATGAAGGTATATACTCCTGGTACACATATGCAAAATCTATAACAGATGAAACAAATAATAAAGTTAATGAAGTACATAAATGTAAAACTTTAAAAGAGACAAAACAAAAAAGAAATAGTGTGAAAACTAATACTAATATGTATTATTTGGATTTGATCCAAAATAAAATTAATGATTTAAATGAACAAAATAAAATATACTTATATAAATTTATAAAATCAGAATATAAAATGGAATACTACTTGTCCCATCCTAATAAAGAAACACGTAAAATTCTCACTAAATTTAGACTGAGTGACCATGAATTATTAATAGAACTCTTGAGATATAAGAAAGTTCCCAGAAATCAAAGACTATGTCATACGTGTCAGAAACTTGATGATGAAAAACATTTCTTCCTAGAATGCAATAGTAATAGTATTTATAGACAAAAAATGATAGAATACTTCTGGGAAGTATACGACAACTTCCTTGATTTAAATGACATTGCAAAACTTAAACTTATATTAAACCCATCAACGCCCAAAGATATCAATATGGTAGTTTCTTTTATAAAACAGTCATTAGAATTGAGAAAAGGAGACTCTTGACTATATTAGTTATCTGTTTATACATGTATCATAAATTGATGTTCAAATATGTTTTTTTGTATGTGACATTTGTATTGCTATGACCCAAATGGGTATTGTTTGCAAATAAAGTAAAGTATAAAGTATTAATAAATTTGAACACTTGACATTATATTAAATGCCACAATTCTCAATGTACATGCAATTTACAAGTCAGCTGAATAAATTTTCAACCATTTCTTGAAAATGATGTCAATGTACCAACCCCTTAAGTAACCTTCCATTTGGACCTGATGGTTGTACTTTACCAGCTGTTATACCATATTCCTCTAATAGTTTCCTGACTGATGGACCTATCGGTGATGGTATTGTCCTGCAAAAAAAAGTAATCATGATACTGTAATTACTAAATATCAATTTGTACACTTAATAAAATAAAATGAATATGCATAAAATATGCCAATTTTTTTTTATCTCAACATCCCTACAATATCATAAAACATCTAAAAACTATTATTAAAATTTCTCTAATTCTTTGTCAATTTAGCCCATTCTGAACCTGTTATTTATCAAAAATTTAATCAACGTGTGGTTGCCGATGATCTCAGTCGATGATTGGTTGACTTATACATTCGGATTTCTCAGAATCAATCAATAACATCATAAAAACAAATAAACATGTTGAGCAAATGTATGAAGTAACAACAAGACAATTAATCAACTATTTGACCAAGTTTGTTGCAATTGGTTCAATTGTTCAGGGAAAATTTGTTGAAGATTTATTTTTCATAAGGTTTAATGTTAAAATATGTTCCCTGATGGTGGTAGTCCTGGCAGGAAGTTGATAAAATTGACCAGGAATAAGGGTGAACCTTAAATAAATGTAACAGAACTCGGCCTCAAATTACACAAACCAATAACTCCTAAAAAGAATTTGGGATTCCCTTCAAAATTTCAGGGTAGGTAGATCTCAACATGGCAAAGATTTTTCAATTTACATTTCACTTTTATCTCAAATACTTTTGGAGATAAATGCAAAAATGTTAAAATTTTGAAAATTTGACAAAAAAGGGCAATAAATCCTAAATGGGTTTTGGGATTTCCTTTAAAATTTCAGGGTATGTAGATCTCAACATGGCAAACATTTTTCAAATTTACATATTACTTCTATCTCAAATAGTTTTGGTGATAAATGACGAAGTGTTAAATTTTCAAAATTTGACAAAAAAGGGCAATAACTCCTAAATGGGTTTTAGCATTTCTTTCAAAATTTCAGGTTAGGTAGATCTTGTCATGCTGATCAATTTTACTCCATGTCAGATTTTTGATATCTGTAACGGTTTTCAAGTTATAAGCCAAAAACAACACATGCACCCCTATGACAGCCATGTTTTACGTCAGATCAAAATAAATTGAGGATTGTTTGTAGAGGATATGTCATAGATCATTCCTATTAAATTTCAAACCAATCGGCCCAGCGGTTTCAGAGGAGAAGATTTTTGAATGAAAAAATTTTGAAAATTTGACAAACAAGAGGCTCACCAGAGCCTGTATCGCTCACCTGGAGTCTGGTTTTCATTGGACAATTAATCAACTATTTGACCAAGTTTGTTGCAATTGGTTCAATTGTCCAGGGAAAATTTGTTGAAGATTTATTTTTCATAAGGTTTAATGTTAAAATATGTTCCCTGATGGTGGTAGTCCTGGCAGGAAGTTGATAAAATTGACCAGGAATAAGGGTGAACCTTAAATAAATGGAACAGAACCCGACCTCAAATTACACAAACCAATAAATCCTAAATAGAATTTGGGAATCCCTTCAAAATTTCAGGGTATGTAGATCTCAACATGGCAAACATTTTTCAATTTACATTTCACTTCTATCTCAAATAGTTTTGGAGATAAATGCAAAAATGTTAAAATTTTGAAAATTTGACAAAAAAAAGGCAATAACTCCTAAATGGGTTTTGGGATTTACTTTAAAATTTCAGGGTATGTAGATCTCAACATGGCAAACATTTTTCAAATTTACATTTCACTTCTATCTCAAATAGTTTTGGAGATAAATGATGAAAAATGTTAAATTTTGAAAATTTGATGAAAAAAGGGCAATAACTCCTAAATGGGTTTTGGGATTTCCTTCAAAATTTCAGGTTAGGTAGATCTTATCATGCTGATCAATTTTACCCCATTAGATTTTTGATATCTGTAACGGTTTTTAAGTTACAAGCCAAAAACAACACATGCACCCCTATATTCTATTTTTAGCTACAACAGCCATGTTTTATGTCAGATCAAAATAAATTGAGGATCGTTTGTAGAGGACATGTCATAGATCATTCCTATTAAGTTTCAAACCAATCGGCCCAGCGGTTTCAGAGAAGAAGATTTTTGAATGAAAAAATTTTGAAAATTTGACAAAAAAAGGGCAACAACTCCTAAATGGGTTTTGGGATTTCATTCAAAATTTCAGGGTAGGTAGATCTCAACATGGCAAACATTTTTCAAATTTACATTTCACTTCTATCTCAAATAGTTTTGGAGATAAATGATGAAAAATGTTAAAATTTTGAAAATTTGACGAAAAAAGGGCAATAACTCCTAAACGGGTTGTGGAATTTCCTTCAAAATTTCAGGGTAGGTAGATCTCGTCATGCTGATCAATTTTACCCCGTCAGATTTTCGATATCTGTAACGGTTATTAAGTTATAAGCCAAAAACAACACATCCACCCCTATATTCTATTTTTAGCTACGACAGCCATGTTTTATGTCAGATCAAAATAAATTGAGGATCGTTTGTAGAAGACATGTCATAGATCATTCCTATTAAGTTTCAAACCAATCGGCCGAGCGGTTTCAGAGGAGAAGATTTTTTAATGTTAAAATTTTGAAAATTTGACAAAAAAGGGCAATAACTCCTAAATGGGTTTTGGAATTTCCTTCAAAATTTCTGGGTAGGTAGATCTCGTCATGCTGATCAATTTTACTCCATCTCAGATTTTCGATATCTGTAACGGTTTTTGAGTTATTAGCAAAAAACAGCAATTTACCCCTATGTTCTATTTTTAGCAACAGTGGCCATGATTTTCATCGGATCAATATAAAATGAGGATCGTTTGTGGAGGACATGTCATAGATCATTCCTATTAAGTTTCAAACCAATCGGCACAATGGTTTCAGAGGAGAAGATTTTTGAATGAAAAGTTTACGACGGACGGACGGACGGACGGACGGACGACGGACGACGGACGAAAAGTGATGGCAAAAGCTCACATGGCCTTTGGCCAGGTGAGCTAAAAAAGGGCAACAACTCCTAAATGGGTTTTGGGATTTCCTTTAAAATTTCAGGGTAGGTGGATCTCAACATGGCAAACATTTTTCAAATTACATTTCACTTCTATCTCAAATAGTTTTGGAGATAAATGACAAAAAATGTTAAAATTTTGAAAATTTGAAGAAAAAAGGGCAATAACTCCTAAATGGGTTTTGGAATTTCCTTCAAAATTTCAGGGTAGGTAGATCTTGTCATGCTGATCAATTTTACCCCATGTCAGATTTTCGATATCTGTAACGGTTTTTGAGTTATTAGCAAAAAACAGCAATTTATGCCTATGTTCTATTTTTAGCAACAGTGGCCATGTTTTTCATCGGATCAATATAAAATGAGGATCATTTGTGGAGGACATGTCATATATCATTCCTATGAAGCCTCGATCCAATCTGCCCAGCCGTTTCAGAGGAGAAGATTTTTGAAAATCAGCCAATCAGAAACAAGAATTGCCTCTGGTGGCCATGTTTCTTGACCAATCAGAACTAAATGAGGAAACTTTGTTGAGGACCTTCCATACACCACTCATGCAAAGTTTGGTTGGAATTGGCCAAATGGTTTCTGAGGAGAAGACGTTTGAATGAAAAGTTTACGACGGATGGACAGACGGACGCACGGACGACAAGTGATGGCAAAAGCTCACATGGCCTTTTAGGCCAGGTGAGCTAATCATGACAGCAGAGGCACAAGAAGGGGATTTTTGTTTAATCAATATGAAAATCTATTTAAAATTCATTAGAGAAACAGATTCTTACATCATTACTTGAGGATTATCTGGTGTATCAAAACTCGATTGTTAAACAATTGAATTTTTCAGTCCTCACCAAGGCTTGGGCTTTAAAATTAGACAATTTAACTATCTAGAATAGATAAATTTGATAATCATCCAAAAACAATTTAAGAATCAATATGTGATGATTTCCAGGTAGAAGAAAATTCAATTATTAACAGAGTGAAATGAAGTTGTTCACTAAGCTACAATAAGGGCCATTAATTTGTTAATATACAAACACTTGAATACAGAATACAAACACTTGTATACAGACTAGCCATATAAAAAACTCAAATTTTATCACAAAACTTTTTAATTTTGTCAATATAATAAACAAAATAATTAGTTTTGAAAGTAAAGTAACAAATGTTGACATTTATAATGCATTCATGAATTTAAGTATCTTTCGGTCATCGATTGTAGATTTCTAGGATTCAAATTTGGAAATACTTAAAGTATAAGTAATCAGAAAAGTTTTTTCCCTACACATCTTTTACCCTTTACATTTTTGTTTGAGTAATTATTTCATTTAATTTATTTTGCTTTTGTATTATACAAGAATTCTGATAATTACGTTGATGTTTCTGTTTTAGACTGTGGTGCAGTGACTTCCTCTGGCTTTGTCTTTGCTTGTGCTTCCCTCTCCGTAGGTGGAGCATCTGAAGCAGGGGCCTCTGGTATCTCAGCTGATTTCCAATCTTCCCCTTCTTCAACCATGACAGCAATCATTACTCCTATTTTAATATCTGCAGTATTCTCAGGTTTCTTTAAAAAAAAGACAAATATCCACCACATTTTCAGTTCTAGCAAGCAGTCACCTTGTTGGTTATCATACTGTATCGGCTTTTATAGTATGTTACCAGAGTGTGAGGATAGATAAGTGGGAGGTTTGGGCACTCATAAAACCGAATTAATCCCACCACTGGTCAGTGTCTGTACCAAGTCAGACTATCCTGACTCTGTTGTGTTTATGTCTGTGTTTTGTGTTCTTTTAAGCTATTTTTCTGTCCAGAGTTCTGTCTGTTGGGTGGCATTGATTGATTGGTGTGTCATTTTTGTTGATCTTTCCTGTTATCCATTTTGTTGTCTATGTACATGTAAACTTAAACAATACAATAAAAGGTCCCCTACAATCAACATCACAGCCACTATCAATTGACAAAGGTCAAAACTTTATACTGTAAAATTCAGAAAACAATGTACCTTCTTATTGCCATTTTTCAACAATCAACAATAATTCTACATATCAATTAATCTGATTCCTGTACTTGTATCAGTAGAATATTATAAGCAAATATCAAAATGTGAGGCTTAATTATTACAATCTTTACTCTGTCCGTTTTTCATATTAATTTCTGAATTTACTGTAAAAACATTAATTAAAAAAATATGATCTCTGACTTTCAACAATTACAAATTTCTGTTTAACAAGGCGAAATTTATTTCTTTCTCTCAAAAATGCCTTTAATGGAATACGATCTATATGCATTTTCTGTCAGAAAAGTATTTGTACATGAATGACAGTGCAGTAAAGCTATTTTACTTTCAAGAGTTTACAGACACATGACCGAAAAACTCTATCAATTCACTCATGCTCTGCACATTTTCGTGAATGTGTTGTTTGGCCAATCCTTGATGATTCAAGGTAAGCAAATTTCATGATTAGTTATACATGTTATACATTTACTAAAATAGTAAACTCTGTACGGATATTCTTACTCCTTTGTAGAAAAAATACAGTTTAAACCCTATTGTGTAAAAAATGTATACCAGTAATTTAAGTTTTAACAATATCATGCCATGTAGCTGAATTAAATTTACACATTTTAAATTAATGAATTTTCATTTTCATTACATAAAAAGACCAAAATACCAATATTTTTGCCAAGATCCCTTCTTCCTCTGTTTCCATGCTAACCACAGCTTTATCTGTTTGAATATCACACAGTAAATCTCCAGGAGCTATTTGATCACCTATGAAAGTAATTATATTGATGCAATTGTTATTACTATTTTATAACTTTAACCTCATATTTCTATAGTTAATGTGGAACACAACATCTCTTAAAAACAATACTTCAGGTACTGTGAGTAAGGGCATAAAATGATACCTGCTAAGAGTGTAGCAAGGATCCCCGTGCTCCTAGATATTATGTTGGACAAGTCAAATTATCTCCCTTTCAAGATGTCAGACATGAATTATTCTGCTACATGTACATCTTGAGATGGAGTACTATCTTTGTATCAAGTTTCATTAAATTCCAGGGCTGATTTAGGAGGAATGGGGTTTACAAGATTAATAGAAAAGACATTGAATATATACCCACCCAAAGTTTTCGTGCAGCTGCAACATTTATATAAATTATATCTGATGCAAAATTATCTGACATATATCTCCTTAATTCTAAGTAGTTCATATTGTTGATCTGTTTCTGATTTGCAGTGAGATATTCTCTTCTATAACAACTGCAATCATTGAAGTTCAGATGGCTTCAACATCACATTTTCCTTCATTGAATACACACCTGTGCAAAGTGTATTGACAAAAGCAAGGAATTCTACTTCAATTAGCACTTAGGCTCAGTTTTCACATCTGGCAAAATGTGGTACTTTTTGCTCCAGTTTGATTAACTATCAAGAATAAAAGGGTTGTGTTATTGCCTAATGTTTTGAAAAATGCAAGTTTATGGATTTTTGACATGAATTTAATCCCATGTCTTTTCATTTTTTTATTTTATATCATTTTTTTAAATATATGTAAATATTCCATTCCAATATTTACCTTCCTTTTTATGCCATTTAACAATTGTTCCCTCTGTCATTGTAGGTGACAGTGCTGGCATCATAATTGGACTGGAAGCTAAAATTAGATCAAGAAGTAATTAAAGCTCAAACTAATAGGACCGCCCCCCTATAAAAAAAGAAATAAAAAAAAAATTGTATATCACATTGAAATCTAGAAAGGATGAATAGAAGTTTGTAAAAACAGCAAAATAATATCAGTTTTGAAACTTCAATTCTATGTTATGGCTGAAATTGTTGATACATGAAGAATGAACTTTTTTCAACTGACCACTTTCAAATATTTATTATCTCCCCTTATTTCTCACTATGGTTATCAGGCCCTATGAGTGACCACTGGCTCATGATCGGAGTATATACAATTGCTGCAATGAGTGACCACTGGCTCATGATCGGAGTATATACAATTGCTGCAATAAACAACTTTAACTGTTTACCTGCATGTGGTTATTAATTGCTCATTGGTTGACCAATGTTGGTGTTTTAATTCAATATCATGTCACTTGTAGGTATATACATGAAAATATCTGTAGATAATTTTTTTGTTTGTTTAGTTGGGGTTTAAGCCGTTTTCAGCACATTTGGCCATTTCGCGGCGGCCAGTTTTTATTGGTGGAGGAAGCCAGAGTACCAAAAGAGAACTACCGACCTTCGGTAGGAAAATTGGCAATCCTTATCAATTTAGATCGGAGTCGAACACAACCGCCACAGGTGAGATTCAAACTCACAACCCCAGTGTTGACAGGCTAGTGATGACAAACTACCTAGACCACTTGGCCACCGAGGCCCCTGTAGATAATTTAAATGTCCCACTGTAGAGTAACAGATGCATTTTCAAAATTACAAGCAACTGAAGGTAACAAAACTTTAATTGGTGAATTACAGTATAATAATGTTGATATTGATATAGTCTGGTTGTAAGAAAAAATGACAATAAATATTGAAATGTTGTAACACTTCCATATATATTTATCAAATAAAATAGAAAAATATTCTTTTGATATTCATTATGGTTACTTGACATTTTTTGTATTGATGTAATGTGACCATAATAACGAGAACATGTTGATATGATTTGAATATGAACCTGGCTTTGTACTAGATCAACATACTTAGGGGGATAATGAGGCAGGGCCTTTTGAAGAGAAGTCACCTTATCTTGATTTATTATTCTGATTCTGAATCAACCAGGAGAAACAGCAATACCATCTTTAAAGTCTTTAATTTGAGCATGTGGATACCCTACTATGAGACCATAAAAGCAAGGCATTTGTGACACTGTATCCCACATAATTCTTTGATGAAAGACTTGTGGTCTGTACATTTCAAATAATGATAAGGTTATGTCACAGTCAGCAGGGTTTAAACTTTATGAAACAAAACTTGTGGTACATTACATTTTGATAACATACACACACACCCACACACACACACACACCAGAAAATCTACTTTTTATGAAAATGAAGTTAACATTGAAAGGACAGCAATAATTACCACTAAAGCAAACCAAAGATTTAAATATTATTTAAATCCTTGAGGAAACAAAGGTGATAGTTTTTAATGAAATTTCTGTTTTGAAGCATGTTTTTGCCATTACTGTATCTCCCAACGTAAATGTTTGTATTATTAATGCAATAAATGCATATCTACCAACCACAGACAATGACTCTAAGTCTGAGTACAGTGAATGTCTTGATATTATTTATGACATTATACAAAAGCATTTGAGATAATACTATGTGGAGATTTAAATGGATCACTCCTCGATACGAGATCAAAGGACCATGATAAACTCTTGAAAAGCATTGTAAAGGAAATGGACATGCAATCTGCTGGGAACTGTGGCAATGTATATACTATTTATCACCATGCTGGACCATTTATGTCCCAAATTGACTATATTCTTGTCAGAAATATGGAACTTGTTTTAGATTTTAAAATTTGGAAGCAGTCTTCCTCCAATGTTTCACCTCATGTACCAGTTGAAATTAGTAGTACACATCTACCAAACTTTTATGCGAATAAAACTCAAAATGGCAATCTTCAATAAATAAAGAGGCCTCAATGGGATAAAATAGATTTTGATTTATGAGACAATAAGACAAAATATCCATGTCTTCCCTCTTAATGGCAACTCAAATATTCAGCTAAATTCATAGACAAAAGTTTTACTCAAATCATCTTCAAGATCAGTTCCGACCAAAGTAGTCAAATTATGTGGTCCAAAGTGGAAGGCTTCTCCAATTGTAAGAAAACAGTATAAAACTCTATACTCAAGATCGAAAAACTCCAGACATAATAGGAGACATCACACTTATATAGATCTGGTAAAAGAAAAGCGAAAATTGAGAACTACTCAACGTATGCAAAAAGCAATTGATGGGAAAAAATTATATCAGCAAATTATGGCAAATACAACCAGTGACCTATTTTTTCGGCTGATTAATAAAAACCATAGAAAGATAAATTGCAATACAGCCTGCATGAACAATGATGGTAAACTAGACTATTCAGTAGATAATTAGTGTCAATCATTTGCTCATAGTCATTATTATGAAGATCTTAGTATTCCAAGAGAAGATAAATTTGATAGTACATATCTAGAACTTTGTAACGTACGACAAAATTTAGTTGAACAATTCTATAGAGAACATGATAAGTCTATTCTGCCTTATACAAATAAAGATATTAATGACGCAATAAATAAATTAAACGTTGGAAAATCTCCTGATGAATTTGATTTATTTGCAGAACATTTGAAATACTCTAAAAGTATTATAGTACCTTATCTGACCATTTTATTTAACAACATTCTCAAAGACAGAATTGTTCCAGATGAATTTAAATCTGGAATTTTAACTCCAGCCCACACGGCGTTAAACAATATTCAATCAATTTAACTCCAGTTATTAAGAAAAATAAAGATTCTACATCCTTCTATAGCTATAGAGGAATAATTGTTACCGCAGTGATTTGAAAAGTTCATGAATATTGTATTCTAGACAAACTTAATTACAAAACAGTTCTGACTTACAATTAGGTTTTACCAAAGGCCTGTTGGCACTCATTGCCAGTTTATTGATCAGCGAATCAAAATGTGATAAATCCATCAATCACAAGAAAATTCCCATTATACTATCAACCGTAGATATTCGTCCTCTCTTCTGTATTTTACAAACTATTCAAGATCTGCTAGATGAACTAGAGAGGAATTCTATAGGATTCCACTTGGTAGACATTTTTATAGGCACGCCAACATTTGCTGAAGACTTAGCTCTTTTAAGCTCGTGCACAAATGAGATGCAATTAATGTTTAATATGGTCCATAGATATTCTCAACAACATTATTATAATGTGCATCCAACAAAAACTAATATTGTTGAATTCAACAAACAGAATAATATTGAAAATAGCTGGAATCTAAATGGTAACATTTTGAATACTTCAAATTCAACTATCCACTTGGGTCTTGAGAGATCAGATAAACAAGAATCCACAATAAATATTGATGATAGGATTAAAATAGCTTGAAAAACCAAATATTCACTGTTAAGTTTTGGACTTCATGGCTCAAATGGTATAGATCCGATCAAATCATACACTATCTATAGACTATGTTTTACCCAGATTATTATATGGACTTGAAATACTGGCTCTAAAAACATGTGACATCGGAAAACTAGATAAATTTCATAAAGACAGTTTGAGACAATTCCAGTCATTACCAAAGCGAGTAGCTACTCCAGACATATATTTACTTCTTGCTGCCCTACCAATCGAAGCTGAGTTACATAAAAGACAGCTCTCATTTTTATATCTACTGTTATCAGCTGAAAACGCCAAACTTAAACATATTATTGAGCGTCAACTGTGTGTTAACTTTGACAACAAAGATAGCTTTTTCTATCGTTTGTTTGTTTAGTTGTGGTTTAACGCCGTTTCCAGCACATTTTGTGCTATTTCGCGGCGACCAGTTTTTATTGGTGGAGGAAGCCAGAGTACCCGGAGAGAACCACCGACCTTTGGTAAGAAAATTGGCAATCCTTGTCAATTAAGATCGGAGTCGAACACACCCCGCCACAGGTGAGATTCGAACTCACAACCCCAGCGTTGACAGGCTAGTGATCATTAGTAGTTATGACGAACTACCTAGACCACTCGGCCAGCGAGGCCCCGCTTTTTCTATCAAATTATTGAGATATTATATATGTACAAACTTCCATCTTTAATGGACTTACAAAACAATTTACCAAACAAGCTACAGTGGAAAAAGCTGATTACAACTTCATTAGCAACACATTGGAATTTTTTATTATTGACTCAAGCCCAATCGATGTCAACACTAAAATATCTTGCCAAAGAGAATTTATGAATCGGAAATCAACATTGCATATATAGAACTGTGAAACCTTCAATATTAGATGTTAGAAAATATATTGTAAAAACACGAATGGTAACTCGTACTTATACTTTACAAGCTGATAGACATAAATTCAGTAGATACAAAATTGATCCGCTACGTCAATTTTGCAATATTGAACCTGAAAATCTTCCACACTTACTTACTGCCTGTGTTGTTCTTACTGACATTAGAAACGATTACTATGTACCTATTAAATCAAAATTTATAGCCATTATTGGACCAAACAAATGGAAAGACATTTTTACAGATAAATTATTAGTCACAAAACCTCTACTGGACTGCTCCAATTACTCCAAAGAACTTAATAAACAGAGTGATATTGATGAGATTGAAACAATGTGTAGAAACTACTGTTATAAATTACACAACAAGAGACTAGACCTACTTAAAATAGCTGCTGATGCTTGGTCAATAATCCCGTTGGTACCGGGTCGTTTCGCACTGGAAAGTGAGTCCTTTCGCTCCGATATAAATACAGGTAAATTAAAATAATTAATGTGTTCATAACTATGATGCTTCTTAAATTTGTTGTTTAATAATTAAATCCCTAATATAATTATAAATTATAAATTTAATAATTAAAACATAATAGATAAAAAAAGAAGTTAATTAATTAATTACAAACATATATGAATTAATTAAAATATAAAATTGTGGTGCTAACTTTCAAAAATCATAAATGAAAATGCCTTTTCCGTGTGTAGTTTGTGACCGGAATGTTCGACCTCGACAGCAAGCGTTGGAATGTGAATCCTGCTTCCAGTGGCAGCATCGTGTGTGTAATACAGGTAATTATTTTACCGATATATTTTTTCTATTAATGAAATAATTTCAAGTTAACTATACGAAATATACTGAATCGAAATTATTTATCAAAAGATATTTTCATACCAAGGCTACGTCGTGAAGCGCAGTTAGTGTTTGCCAGTGTTGCTGCAAAGGACCTGAACAGAGATATTGATCCGAAGTATGTCGCTTTACAACAACGACTGACGGATGCCTGGACCAAGTATGAAGCAGACAAGATGAGCACAACACATTTCCTTAAGACAGTCAGCAACATGTACGGCGTCCCAGATCAGGAGTAGTGTATTGAACTATTAACTGTGTTACATTTATGTTCAATTTTGCAAATTTTATAATATTAGTGCTTTTTGTATTTTGCAAGTATGTAATCTCTAGTGCTTGGTGCGTGTGTGTGAGTTTAAAGTGTTTAAATGCTTGTCTAATAATTTACAAATGCTTGATTGTGTGATCTTTAACTATTATTGAATTATTTCAAATGCTTAACAATGTCAGGGAAAGTTGTGTGTGTTTGTGTATGTATTATTAATTTAATAATTATTTATTAAATTGCTTGTTATGTAGTATGAATAAAATATAGAAAAAAATGTTTTTTTTTTTCTCTGAATGGAAAAGTGTGTCATACAATCTATAATTCAATTTACACAAGCCATGTGTCAAAAAACAATTATCGAGAATTGTTGTGTAAACAAAAACATAAACACTTGTCCTAATTTGTTGGCATACTATTATTGTATTACATGCAATCACATCAATAACCGGGAACAGTATAAAATGACTTCCGTATATAAACTTTATTATACATAATTACTATATATAATAGAGGGGCGAAACGACCCAGGGCGAACGGAATCGGCACAAACGCACCCAGGGCGAATGGGAATCGGCGCGAATGGAAATAGGAGCGAAACTACTCACGGAGCGAACGGGATTCGGCGCGAAACAACCCTGATTCATCCCGTTATAAAGCTGCTTGTTTTTTTAGATTTTAAACAGGAACATTTTAATGCTGTACATAAGGTGTGTAACCATAAACTTTTAATCAATTATACATACTGCTGTGTTCCTAACAGAGGAAGCTCATACAGAAGAAAGAAGCAACTAGATTCAAAGTAATAAATATTTTCTCAATTTAAATTACTTGGGATACGAGACGCACTGTTGTCAGTTCTACTGTTACAAAAAGTATTCTACAAACAATCTTATTTTGTCAAAATAGTATAAATCGACTTGACCGACGTTCAGCAAACATTCATTGAAAACTGTTGAATGATTCTGGGAGTAATAAAACAGATTCAAGGGCATAACAAGGAAAAGACAAATATGTGCATCCCTCTGCAAATACCTTGATCGGCACATTTTGTAAAGAAGGACCTTCTTTGAGGCTGTTGTTTTTTAACTACTTTTAGAGATTTTTTTACTACAGGCGAAACGATTTGTTTTGAAAATCGTCTGCAAAATCCCGCAAGGCCAGATGCAGCCATAATTATTGATCTGTGTCATGTAAGAGTTTTGAATCACTTTAACATACAAATGTCCGTTGTATTAAACGGTTGGAAGATTTCGATCACAACAGTAAGCGGAATGATCCGAAATATCCGGAAAAATGTTTATCTCTTGTAGTATTTGAGGGAAATAATTCAAAATACACGATGTAAATATAACTCAGCAATGGTATCAAAGGATCATACTGATTTGTAAAAAGCCAAAATCTGACCCCCAGGCACAGGTACTTGGGTCATAACTTTTTTGGTGAATTGTTATATTAATATATAAATTCTTAGGCTAGTTTTACTTTTAGGCTTAGTAAAGTTACAATAATGTAGCTCCTGACACAACTTTTGACTTCGCAGAGTCAAAATTTATCACAGTAGCTACATTATTGTACCTATAATATTCTATTTACATAATTTTGAGTTATCCTGACTTTCGACAAAGATTATTACTGCTGTCACAAAAGCTTCTTAACCAGGGTTTTATCAGGGATAAGTTGATGTCATCACTTAGGAAATTTTACGGTCGTCATCCCGAATTGATTGACCATTACAGTGTTTCAATATCTAAGATGATGTTGGACCTGTTCCCACTATCGTAGCCTTTCATGTGCCTCCACCGATTTGTGACTTCCCAAGGATTGACTTTGTTGAACTTCATGACGGGTGCCGTATACGGAGCAGGAACTGCTTACAATTCCGGAGCACTTGGGTTCACTCCTGGTTTTTATAGGAGTTCGTGTTGTTCATTGTTTTTTAGTTCTATGTGTTTATTTGTTGTGCTTGTGGTTGTTCATTTGTTTTCCCGGGTTTGTCCGTACAATGGATTAAATTTTTTTGATTGCTCCTTAGGTATATTTGTCCTTTTGACTACTCTTGACACAGTTGCTTGTTTTATTTTGATTTGATTTTGTTTTATATTATACCATATTTTCATAGACTGAGTTTATGCATGCATACAAAAAATGGATATACAATGTACAAAACACAATAAAATGAAAATAAAACAGAAGCCAAACCTGTTAAGAATAATTTAAAAAAGATTATGTAAAAAAAAAATAATATTAACAATTCATGGAAAAAAGAAAAATTAACATCATGTGGTTGGGCTGGTTGATCTGTTTGTGTTTATATTTTTGAGCAAGCATAAGTAGACTATACTTAGGTAACTATAAAAATTCACAGTTGTAATATAATTTTATATTGCAGTTTTGATGCAATACAACTTTTGTTAAGAATATAAGACAAATTAATACCGCTTAACATCCTGACATCTACAATTATGTTTAACATGCTAACATGGAGTTATTACCCTTGATTTTATCATTCATAGTGCTTGTGAGATTTATTTTGGTAATTTAAATGTATCACTCTGCACTCTTTCATAAAATATATATGTTCATGTCACGCACATTTTTTGTCAGATTTCTATAATTTTTGGAAGATTTTGAATATTAAGGTTCCTGTAAAATTTCTTTAAGATTCTGAAAATGTTAAGGAGATTCCTTTTTGTACCAAGGAATATCATATCTCAAAGTTTTAATTCTTTTAAATAATCTTCCTGACAGGAGAACATTATTCTTATGGATGTTGATTATTAGAAATTGTTGATGAGGGAAATTTATTTTGTCAAAGAGAATGTATTATTAGGGTGATCGTGGGTAGAATTATTATATTTTAGTACAATACTTGTTGCTTTGAGTGTTTAAAACAAAATTAAGGAAACATACTTAATTAACTGATTGATATATCATATATCAATATAACAGTTTTCGGTGCATACGATAACAGACTTCGGTGCATACAAAGATACATCAGTTATCTACTTATAACATACATAAATTATTTGACAGCAACTCTGCTGTGATGTTAAAAATTATAACTAATTATATTAATGAGTGTCTCAATGCTAGACAAATTTGCTAAAGTATTTAGTTCTTCAAAACACTTAACATCAATGGCCTTAGTCCATTCCTCAGTTTATCTATATTTTACTTAAATTCTGCTGTCACTCCTGTAAATACACATGTATTCCTATTCTTTTTCTTTCTTAAAACACAAATGTATGTGTATGTAATTATGCCTTGCTATAACCATTTGTTATAAACTGTTTAGGAAAACAAATATTGTCTATTGTCTATAACTTGATACGAAAAATCATTTAATTTGGACCAGGACTTTAAACAGTATTCAAGCTAGAATTTAAGGGCAGAAGGTTGCATTTTTAGGATATTTGGCTTTTTAATGCAGTTTCAGATCCAAAAAGGGCTAACAAAATAATGGCTTAACTCATAAAAAATATCTATTGTTCTTTTATTTAATATCTTTTGAGAGTTTTTAGTTTCTTTAAACCCTTTAATGCATGTTATTTGTATTGAAATGGGTTTTATATCATACTTTATTTTTGAGAGCAGATGGGTGCACATGATAGAGGGCAAGTTTTGCTCCCCTCCATTTTATCCTAGCTAGAATTTATTAATATAATATATATGATATATAATTCAGATATAATATGATATATATGTAACTTAAATTTCAGAACATTCATTTCTTTTCAGAGTCATGAATTAATTTTTTCAGATCAATCTATTGTTTTCTGATAATTACTTCTTTTGTACAATAAGGCTGACACACTATGGCGAAATGGGAATATAATAATTTTCTGAAATATACAACTATTGCGAAATGAGATTACTGGTAAGCTTTGACAACAGTGGAATCTACCAATGAAATAGAAAGATAGTTTTGAGACTGATGAAGGCCAAATTCTTCAAACATCTCAAAAGGGATAAAGGTAGGGACTGCCTTAAACTAGCAGGTGGGAGATATTGAAGTAATAAAAAATTTCTTTAAAATTTTGCCCCATGTATATCTAGAGATTTTGAGTCAAGAATTAATACACAATAATTTCTTTCTTCCACATTAAAAATTGTTTGATATAAAAAAAAATGATCATTTTCCATTCTCTTCGGGACATTTTTGAACTAGGAATCTGTAATCATTGTGCCAGATTACAGCATGCCAACCAGTTTGATATTGTATAATAGGTGTACTAAGTGTTGGTAAAAAAAATATGAAAACCTAAATTGACATAAAAAATAGTACATCATGTTTAACATTTTAATTTCATTTTTGTTAGATTTTCTATGAGAATTTTTATTAGATTGGTTCTGACATTTTTAATATAATCATCATTTTTAAGGGTGAGCAACTGTCATAAGTAGAGCAATGAATATTAAAAAAAATAGTAATTTATAATTTAAATAAATCCTTTATTTGCATAAAATACACCCATATGGTCAAAGCAAAACAATACAATAACACCTCAATATATATACATCACAATAGACATTAACACTAAGAACATGAATACAACAAACAGCTTACAATTAAAAAAATCTTTATAATTATGAACTCTGACCAATGTGGACCCTATTTTTGTAGTGCCAATGACTGCTTTATAAAGTCGCAAACATATCATGATATTTTGGTAATATGTTGTATAAGCATGTAGAAGAAGGAATAGATGTTAATTCCCATATTGGGTGAAATACACATTATGATAAACATTCAGCCATACTATGCATGCATAACATTATTACTGTCTAGGTTAAAATTAATATTTTTTGACTGGTGTAAACTTTGAAGGTTAATAACACAGATAGGGTAAAGACACTAGACAATTTGAGTGATTTTAGTATATGTACATATGATAAGATAGTGAATGTCATCAGCATTCCAGCTACTTACCCCTAAATTGAGAGGATGCAGAGTAAAGATACATAGTTTTCTCCATATCTATGAGATAGATACATTAAACCACACAATTTTTTTTCAAAATAATTGATTTAAGTAGTTAAATAGCATTTGTCCTAGAAATGACAAAAATTAATTAGTGATATTGCTGAATTCTAGCCTGAATGTTCCAAGCCAAATCATTATGGTATCAAGTGGTAAACACCACCCTACAACCCTTTTAAAAAAAACTTTTTTCCCCCATAAACATGAAACATCTTCTTTTCAAACTTCAAATTTTCCAGTCTCAAAGAATACATGTGATAAGCTAACAACATATTGTCTTCATTGAGTTTTAGAACTAGAAATCTGAAGCCATTGTGTCCAAACCATTTCATATGGTAACAGTTTAACTACTAAATCAGAGCATTTAAAAAAAAAAAAATTGGAACAGTTAAATTAATAAATAAACAAATAAAACATCAAGTTTAACAATTTGATTTAATTTTTGTTAGAGTTTCTATGACAATTAATTCTCATTAAATTGGTCCATGAATTTTTTTTATTGTGTAAATCATAAATTTTTAGGTATATGACCCATAAATATGCAATATTGTAATAACCATCATATTTACCCCACAAAAAATGTTTATTTATAATTTAAAAATATTATATTTCAGTATTTCATTGTATAATTATATAAGATATTTGAAAACTAAAGGAATTTTTTTAGTTTATATGTTTAATTCACATATTGTGTGAAATGCAGGTGATTCAAAAATGCCAAAATGACCAAAAGGGGTAAAGCCAAAACTATCTAAGGACAGAGCTATGCACTTGGGAGATACTCCTTAGTTTTCACAATACTATTTGTTTACCAGTATGTAAACTTTCAAGGTTAATAACATAAGTATAGGGTAAAGGTACTAGACAAATTGATCTACATTTGATAAGATAAGATAGTGAATGTCTAACACCGCTATTTCAGTTACTGACTCTCAAATTCAGACAATGCCATGTACATGTACGTACTTTTTCCACTGAATATTAATTTGATAATAGTTTCCACAACATCTTTTGGAAAGATTTATTGCTCTGTAATAACTTTTGTCTTAGAAATTTAGGAAAAAATTAAAAGACAGTTGTAATTGATTAGCCCCAATGTCTGATTGAAAGAATAAGTTCCATATAAGAAGTATCAAGTTGAATCTTTATTGCATGTAATGTAGCAAGTGTTTATAAACACCCTTTCCTTTTTATTTAAAAGAAATCATCAATTTTGGAGACAAAGATCCTTTAATTTCAGACTTATATGGGTCTCCCCAGCTCACCTTTTTAACTTTTTTTAGATCTGCATTGGCAAATCACATGTACATTGATGTAATGATAAAATGTTGGACTGTATTTTTTTACTTCACCTTTTTATCCATTGTTTTTAAATGTTTCTTCTTTAAACTTCAAATTTTCCAATCACTCAGCATACACATGATAAGTTAAAAAAGTTCATCCAGTTGATTCTACATGCAGCTAATCTTCTTCAATAAGAATTTTCACTTTTGGAAAGATTTATTTTAAATACATCATAATGATTAATGACATTAATTCAACACCAAATCTTTGAAAATTACAAATTGCTTCTAAATTCAGTTTTTTCCCCAAATTCTATAATTGCTTACAAACAATACATGTACATGTTATCAAAAAAGTACTTAATGACCTCAAATTAAGGTCATCTTTAATCATTTGATAATCATCAAATAGATAGAACATTTATTTAGAATTACAGAAAAAGGAGAAAATGGATAAAAAATATCCAGATGTATGTAATATGTAATATGTATTATTTTTCTTTTATTGTTTTCATAATTTCTTAATTCCAGGTTTGTTTTAAAGAGAAAGAAAATTTGAAAGTTAATTTCAATACAGTTGTAGCCAAGAAATTATTATGAAATACCAATTATAAAAGGTATGTTTGAAAATTACATATATATGAATACCACACCGACTGATTGAAATTATTTCATTGGTTTACATTATTAAAATTAAGCTGATATAAATGATATCCATGAAAGCTTAGGGGCCTCGGTGGCCGAGTGGTCTAGGTAGTTTGTCATGACTACTAATGATCATTAGCCTGTCAACGCTGAGGTTGTGAGTTTGAATCTCACCTGTGGCGGGGTGTGTTAGACTCCGATCTTAATTGACAAGGATTGCAAATTTTCCTACCGAAGGTCGGAGGTTCTCTCCGGGTACTCCGGCTTCCTCCACCAATAAAAACTGACCACTGTGAAATAGTCAAATGTGCTGAAAACGGTGTAAAACCCCAACTAAACAAACAAATATGACAGCTTAAAATTTATAGTTTTATTTGTATTAATTAATTAAATAGTTTTGATTTTGCTGCATTGTACCATATTACATAAATCCCAGGATAATCAGATGTATAATAGAAAATTGATAAAGTAGGGAAAAGGGATGTTGGTTTTGGTATCAATCCTCAGGATCTTGCAGATGCTGGAAGTATGAAAAAAGGGAAGTAACTCAGATACCCTGCTAAATATTTTTTGTAATTCTGGAAAATAGCCATTCTGTTCCTAATTGCAATAAACAATTTTAATTGAACTATTTGGCAAAAATTGTTTCTTTGCTAATGTGGTGCATGGAGCCAAGTGATCTAATTCTGTCATTTATGTTGATTGTCCATCATTGTAAACTTTCCTTTAAGGATATTTTCAGCATAAAATTATGGGCCAGTCATGACTAAACTTTGGTGGAATGGTCACTGGGAGGTCCTCTTTCAAAACTCTGTGTATGGCTTTGACCATTTTGGATATAGTTACTAAAATTATGAAAAGAACCCAAAATATATTTTAAAATTTAAAGCTATTGGGGAATTAGGGACCAATCTTTTGTTGTATGGTTCTAAGGGTTCACCTCTTAAAAGGTTTTCCTAGGGTCAGTAGCTTAGACCAATACTGTCATCATTACTGAAAAAGAAAACAAACAGCAAAAAAAAAAAAAAAAAAAACAATCAACAATGATTACACTAAAAAAGCTTCTTAATTTTCCACTTAAAATTTTGTTTTATTTTGTTTTAGGATCACCCAAGAAACCTGATCCCATCTCTCTGTAATCAATTTTATCACCTAGGATGGGTTACTGGTACAGGTGGAGGTATCAGCATCAAACAAGGGTAGATATATACAAATTTTGTTTTTTGACCAGATCAATTTTTTGTCTTTTTCATGTCAGAGACAGCAGCATTATCTGTCAATATTTGTTTACAAAATACAAAATCATACTTTTGTATAAGAAACCAAAAATTAGCTGAGTAGAAATGAAGAAGATAGAAAGGAATGAATTTGGATGAGACAACAACCCAAAATAGAAATTCCAAAAATACAAAAGAGGCCACTGTATACACCATTCAAATAGAATTGCATAACAAGATAGTTTAGGGAGTATTTACAAATTGCAACTCATTGATATCATAAAACCTCATTAGGCCACCAACCCACAGGCTCTTGTCTCAGAAATTTTTTACTATATATGTCTCTTGGCATATATAGTAAAAAAAACCTAAATATTTTTATTTTTCTGGATTAAGATTTTTCGATTTTTTTTGTGTGTCTGTTTATTGTAAAATTTTGATTTGATATACACAAAATGACTTTGTTAGTAGCCAAATCACCCTGGACCTTACAGACAGTGAGAAGTTTTGTGTACATTGTCACTGCTCAACATGAATTGATGACAGAAATATATCCGTGAAATAAAAAATGAAATCCTCCCACCCTCCCCATTTTTTTCTTGAAGGGATGGATAATAATCTATCAATTATCTTAAATTGGCAAAAAACAAAAAAAACAAAATTGTGAAATTTCTTCAAATTCCCCCAAAATACTATGATTTAATATTAAGGTTAAGGAAACAAGAGAATTTCATTTAAAAATCTGTGTTTTGACTTTATGGTATGCAAAAGTTTAAATACAGTTAAAAATAAATTTAAATTTAATTGATAAGAGTTATGTACTGCTCAGCACAATTTTGTGTTTGTATTTTTTTTATCTGTTCAAGGTTGAATTTTATATATTTCATAAAAATGTCACCTGTTTTACCAATTTTTAAATTTTTTTCATACTACCTCCTTGCCTTTCCTACATTTTTGTGTCGCCTGCGGAACGCATGGTCGACACATAGGGATTACTATCTGTCGTCTTGCGTCCTGCGTCATCTTACGTCGTCACACTTTTCTTCTATCCTCAACAACTCGTAAACCGCTCAAAGGAATTTGATGAAACTTTCTCTGTGCATCAACCTTAATGCACAGGTGTGCATATATATTTAATTTTTAGAAAATGTTACATTTTTTTTTGTAAAAATTGACATTTTTGAAAAAAAGGGGGGGAGGGGTCAAAACGTCTATCCTCAACTACTCCATAACTGCTCAAAGGAATTTGATGAAACTTTTTATGTGCATTAACCTTAATGCACATGTGTGCATATATATTTCATTTTTAGAAAATTTTTAATTTTTTTGTAAAAATTTACATTTTTGAAAAAAAAAGGGGGGGGGGTCAAAACTTCTATCCTCAACTACTCCATAACCACTCAAAGAAATTTTATGAAACTTTCTCTGTCCATTAACCTTAATGCAAAGGTGTGCATATATATTTCCTTTTTAGAAAATTTTCATATCTTTCTTAAAAATTGACGTCCGCAGGCTACACATGTCTTCCTTGGAAGACACACATTTTTAAATGATGTCTGTCCATTCCAAGGCAGGTATCTATCCCATATATACTGACATATCTCAAACATCTAAGCTCAGGCCATTTTATGCTATTAATTATACAATTTTGAAAGCTTGGATATAACAATTTACTTGTATTTGTTTACAGGAAAGAAATCTATATAGCTCCATCTGGTGTTCAAAAGGAAAGAATTCAGGTATACAAAATGTTTGTTGACTTGTGAAAATAGGAAAGTATTAAGGATGAGGCTTTTTATACTCAAATATATTGCATCTATAAACAAAACATTTGGGATTATTGTAGAACATTTATCTGATACCCTTATATATCACCTCATATAATCATATAAATTTTTGGAAATGTTTACGTTACGTTACCAAATTATTAGGAAAAACTTACAATGAAATGTATAATTACTGGTTTTATGATATTTATTCTATTACACTTTTTTTGCATTAATCAAAAAATAAAATTTACTACACAATATATAAGACAATATCAGTGTTTTCAATAAAAAATCTTAATTTTGCTTTATTTTGCTACCTGGTAAGTTAAAGTTATTTATGTCAAGTTTTCATTTAAATTATACAATTTTGAAATATATCAAAGTTGTTTAAAATGTCTTTGTAAGGGGAGATAATTAAATAAAAATATTAAAAGTTCTTTTTAAAACATAAATTAAATTGTTGTAAAGGTGTACTATTTTAATTTTTTGACATGAGTATATTTTAGAAATAAAAACATTTGTAAAATTTAGACAAAAAAGAGCAGTTGGGCCTACCTGTTTGAGACTTTTAGTCTAACCAGTGGCAGAGACAGTCTTAAAAGTTCAAATCCTCACTGTTACTTTAAGTGAAGAACAACAAGAAAAGTGATGTTCCTTACTTGCTTTTTGTCTATTTACGATTGCCTGTGGTAATTTTATGTCATATAGTTAATTATCTTACTCCACCTGGTTAGTCGTAAATAACTGGTTACTTACAGTAAGTACATGGTTATTCATGGTTATTGATGAAAACTAAAGGATATATAATCGGCAAGGGTTAATAAGATATAAGTGAGGCTTTGTTAAACTTTCTTCTTGTCAAATTATGTATTTCAATTATTATATTTTTTCAAAGCCAGAAGATCTGTTTGTTCAAACCATAGACAATATGGATATCAGTAATCCACCTCCAGCAAAGAAGTTGAAGAAAAGTCAATGTACTCCTCTATTTATGAATGCATACACAATGAGAGGTATTAAATAAATAGTGATGTATACTAAATATTTCTGTTTAAAGTATTGTAGAATTACAGTTGTTTAAACACTTGATGGGTAAACAAAATACTTCAGGTCACAGGGTGTTTCAAACCATTCGAGATCTATAGAATAGGAAGTTTGATCATAGGACTAAAACCAAAAAGAAGTTCTACCTGTAGATGTCAAAGGTGTTCTAGTTACAGAGGTTCAGAAAATAGAAGTTCTGTTGTATATTTTGCCAGGTTGCCCAAATTGTGTCAGATGCTCAAGCTGCAAACATTATACTGAAAAATATTATAGAAATAGAAACAACTTCTTTAAAAAACTGACATCTTCTTCTGCGTGTACAGACAATTTACAAATAGATATGACAGTCTTGCCTGTTTACACATTTTTATGCACTATTGATAAAATTTAAAAACATTTGTTACACTGAAATTAATTATTCAAAACGTCTAACATGATTTTATTTAGGCAAATTTTTTCTCAAAGTTCTGAATTTGATTGTGACAAATTAAGACAAATTTCAATTATTGCTAGGCTTATTATTGAATATACAGAAACCTGTCTGCAGTTTGAGTCCCCTTTTCAATTTGCTTTTGTTGTCAATAATGTGATGTTCACTTATCAAACAAAAAGTTCATGAGCGGATTTTATTCAAAGGTGTAGGGGTGTTAAAGGCCCATTTTTGGCCTAAAAATATGAACATCTGAGGAATGTATTCTAAATTAGCCTGGAGTAGGTAAATGTTTTTAGCAGTTTTCCATGCACATTTTGCTTGAGAAAAATAGGAGATGTATACAATCTGAGTTCATGTTCAATATAAAGTTGTTTCTTGCATGTGCAGCCAATTTTCCCTGACAAAGTTTATGTGAAAATTGGCCAAAAAACTTGACATTTTTATGAAATTGCATCATTTTGGTGATGGTGTATTGACGTACAATCCGTCAGAATTCAGTATGAACAAAGATCTGAACCTGCGCAAACAAAACTCATTCGAAAAAGACATAAACATTGTACGTCACCATTCACTGACCTGCGCAAACTCTCTCCACGACGTCAAATACGACGGACCAATCGCTTCTGTGGGTGGTGGTCATCAGTTCGTTTTTGCACGAGATTTTCTGTTTATTGTGGAGAGCAATAACAATTACCATAAAAGGCTTGTTGTGTACCCGCGCTTTTTCTATCCACGCTTTTGTCAAGATGTGGTTACTCACCTGTAAAATGTTTTACTACGTACGAGAAGAAAATAGTAAACAGCACGTGCTTTAAGTTACGACAAACAAAACATGTTAATCTAACCACAAGTTTTTAACATACGACGTAATGCGTGCTCAATTTAAACGTGTTTTGTGCACATTATATTTAGACATGTTTGAAATTTAAATACATGTATATTATGAAAAAATGATAGATAGACTTATGTTTATGCATTTAGAGTTAGAAGTTGAAAGAAAGGTTCAGGAAAAAATATTTGTGGAATACATTAAAAAAAAACACGTATATTGTAATTGTCTTGTTTGGCTGAATATAAAATTTTATTCACGTAGTTTGTAGAAAGATTAGAAATAATACCCGAAATAAGTTTTGGAAATGGTAAGAATTTTTTAAATAATCAAAATATCAAATATTTCTCTTGATTACCCTCGGTGCTCCTATCAATTCACTGACATAAATTTTTATATTTTTGCACCCTACTACGATGCGAATTCTTTCTTTATGTTACCATTGTATTTTTATAAAGCATCTAATATCGATCATTTATTTTGTTTACTATTGTACACGTTTCATTGTTTACTATTTAAAACAATTATTGTTGATCTTTTCCGTATTTACTCTTCCTAAGCGATTGGTTGTCGTATTTGACGTCGTTTGTAGGTTTCCCCTGGAGAGTGTTTGCGCATGTCAGTTTGTTGTTATTGGTTTTTAAAATTGTGACGTACAATGTTTATGTCTATTTCGAATGAGTTTTGTCTGCGCAGGTTCAGATCTTTGTTCATACTGAATTTTGACGGATTGTATTACCGGTAATGTATGAAATATGATACTATTCTTTAATGTTGGCAAAGTACTGTAATGTTATTTTAACAAATATATTGAGCAAATAAAATAGTTATCATGTTAACCAGTTAAAATTACAAAAACTGTTTCCTATTTTATTTGTAAAATATATTTACAAAATATCCAAGACACTAAAAGTATTATATTTACTTCTTTGTAATGTTACTTAATGTGATGAAACAATGTCTTTCCTTAAAATTTGGAACGGTCTTGGAGATAAATATTTATTTGTAATGTAAACTGCTTGTACAGTGTATGGATAGTAAACAGTTGAGTTACCTCCCATGATGTGCACACTTTTCTATCCTAGATGCTGGTGCAGTTATACATACACATTCAAAGCATGCTGTTATGGCAACACTTCTGTATCCAGGGACAGAATTTAGGATAACACACCAAGAAATGATCAAGGGAATACAGAAAAATAAATCAGGTATGGTATTATATGTTTGTTTGTTTAGTTGGGGTTTAACGCCGTTTTCTGCACATTTTGGCCATTTCGCGGCGGCCAGTTTTTATTGGTGGAGGAAGCCGGAGTACCCGGAGAGAACCACTGACCTTCGGTAGGAAAATTGGCAATCCTTGTCAATTAAGATCTGAGTCGAACACACCCCGCCACAGGTGAGATTCGAACTCGCAACCTCAGCGTTGACAGGCTAGTGATCATTAGTAGTCATGACGAACTACCTAGACCACTCGGCCACCGAGGCCCCTGGTATTATATGAAAAATTGTTTGATACATTTTGTTGATTTATTACTCATCAGTTGTGCTGAAGGCCTAAAATGTTGAAAACCAAAACAACAAACCAAAAATTGAAGAGCAAATTTAAAATGATCAAAAAGGGCAAGCCAAAACCATCTAAAGGAGGAAGATAACATTTTTGTAACAGTAAATTTAAAAATCAATTTCTGGCTAGTATAGAAATACATGTAAATACTAGCAAATGAGCTGGAGATACCCTTAGGGACTTAAGGTCAACCAGCAGCGGTATTGACTCAGTGGCATGGTTAGGATCTAGTTTATGGAGACTAACATGATCATTAAATCCAATTACATGTATTATTATTAAGAACAGACTGTAAATTTAGAAAAAAAAACATCAGACTGAAATGTGCAAACGTGATACATGCCCTGGTATTACCAGTATTGTAATATTGGAACTAAATTTTTTTAGTATTGTACATGCATTTGCATAATTTAAAAACAAAATTTTGTTCCAGTTAATAATGGTTATTGGATGCACTCATGTTGCAGTTAATTATCATTGTAATTTAATTTGAAAATGCATATTTCTTCTAACCTTTTCATTTTTAGCTCACCTGACCCAAAGAGCAAGTGAGCTATTCTCATCACTTGGCGTCCATCGTCCATCGTCATTTCATCGTCTGTTAACTTTTACAAAAATCTTCTCCTCTGAAACTATTGGGCCAAATGAAACCAAACTTGGCCACAAGCATCATTAGGGTATCTAGTTTAAAAAATATGTCCGATGACCCCGCCTGCCAACCAACATGGCCGACATGGCTAAAAATAGAACATAGGGGTAAACCATAGTTTTTGTCTTATATTTCAAAAACTAAAGCATTTAGAGCAAAACTCATGGGGTAAAAATGTTTATCAGGTCAAGATCTACCTGCCATGAAATTTTCAGACAAATCGGTCAACCCTTTGTTGGGTTATTGCCCCTGAATTGTTAATTTTAAGAAAATTTTGCAGTTTTAGGTTATTATCTTGAATATTATTATAGATAAAGACAAACTGTAAACAGCGAAAATGTTCATCAAAGTAAGATCTTCAAATAAGTCAACATGACCAAAATAATTGATTGATCCCTTATAGGAGTTTTTGCCCTTTAAAGATGGCATCCAGCGTAAACTTTCCTTTAAACATCTTCTCCTTTGAAACAACTGGACGAATTGGGACTAAACTTTGGTGGAATGG
This sequence comes from Mytilisepta virgata, assembly GCA_028015205.1. NCBI lineage: Eukaryota > Metazoa > Mollusca > Bivalvia > Mytilida > Mytilidae > Mytilisepta > Mytilisepta virgata. The sequence goes on from CM051515.1 coordinate 23,924,767, forward strand.
TCCTTGGGGGCCCCCTTCCAAATTTATATCCGGCATCCCCAACTTCTAAGAACATGGCTGCTGTTACTAAAAAAAGAAAAAAGAGGGATGAATTTAAAAAATCTTCTTTCATGAAATTACAATGCCAATTGAAACCAAACTTGGCAGTAATGGTCCTTAGGAGGTTCTCTTTCAGAAATATGTCCGATGACCCAGACATTTAACGAAGATGGCTACCACAGCTAAACTTAGTTTAACATATGACCTATGGGAAAATTCATTTAAAAAATCTTCTTGTCTGAAAGCACTTGATCTATCGGAACCAGACTTGGCAGCAATGGTCCTAAGATGGTCCTCTTTCAGAAATATGTCTGATGACCAGGACTCTCAACCAATATGGCTGCCACAGCCAATCTTAGTTTTACATAGGACCCTACAGGAAATTCACTCAAAAATCTTCTTGTCTGAAACCACTTAGCCAGTTTGAACAAGACTTAGCATTTATGGTCCTTAGATGGTTCTCTTTTTGAAATGTTTCCATTGACCTGGACTGTCAACCAAGATGGCTGCCACAGCTGAACTTTGTTTAACATAGAACCCCATAGAAAAACCAGCCAAATTGACCGCAACACTTAAATGTTTAGTCCTGCTCAAGGTGGAAAGTTAAATCCAGGTGAGCAATACAGGCTCTAGAGAGCCTCTAGTTATTGTTACAGGAGGTTATTATAGATATGATGATGAACTAATAGTACCCATTGTAGAGAATACACCAGAAGAAAAAGATCTAAAGGTAAGGAAATTCAAAATTTTTAATTATGCCCTCTCATGTCTATAATTATTAAAATTTGAATATGTTTCTACTGTCTGGACACCTCAGTTTATAAAATGGATTTTTCACATTTTGAAAGTCTAAACGTTAGAATTATTAGACAGTCTTTTGTTGGTTAATTAACCTTATTGAGTCATCCAAGAAAACATGAAAAATGTAAAGTTGTTTATAAAGGTTATGTTTCCATACCTCACAAATGATTCTTAATGGGGAATTTCCAATATAAAAATTAACGCACTTAAAAATTTCACAAAATTAATAATTTGAATTCATCAACTCACACCTATCTTAAAATTTGTAAAACTGTTACTTCAAGTATTTTTAATGCACTTTGTGCACATTACATGCATCACAGGGTTGTAATACTTAATTTTATAAAATCTTATAGGAAGAGTTATGTCCCTTTTACATTGAAAATTCCATAGGCAGATTTTTTGGGTTTCCCTGGAAGAGACATGATTGAACAAAATTAGGAAAGTTCAATTGTTTCAGTTACGACTTAGCTCAATGCATCTTTAGCCCAAGTGACTAGACAATTCACATTAAGGTATTCAAAACTTGAAAAATCCATTTTACGAACTGAGGTGTCCAGACAGTAGGAAATTTTTTTCATAGTATTACTTGTTATTCAAATTTTGTAACACTGCCTCTAGCATAAATTTTAAAATATTTAGATAAAAGATACAAGGTAGAAGATATAGTCAAATCAATTTATACAATTTTTAAAATTTCTTGCAAAAGTATGTTTACTTACCCCCGAGTATTAACTGTTTGAATTTATTATTGCAAATCTTCCACATCTGGCAATAGTGCACATGTATATAATGGTTTATTACCAATATTCTAAAAGTAACTGAAAGTACATGTAATATTACCGTTCCATTTTGTGACAACATGCAAATAACTTTTATTGCATTCATTAAACTGTCAATTTTCTTTCTAAATTAAGGTTATCATATTAAATTCTACAGGAAAGAATGGCAATGGCAATGGAAGATTACCCAGAAACCTGTGCTGTACTTGTACGTCGCCATGGAGTATATGTTTGGGGACCAACATGGGAGAAAGCCAAAACTATGTAAGATATGGGTATTTTGAGTTCCTTCATTTAGAGTAGTGAAATACCATGATTTTCTTTCGGCTTCCAAAATTTTTAGTCTTGAACAAAATATGAATATCTTGTGTATCAAAATTGTTATCAGAATATTTAAGAGGGGGGGGGGGGGGGGGGGGGGGGGACTGATAACGATGAAATTGCATTAATTAAACATAACAGTTAATTTAGTGTTTACACAATATTAGTCCCATATTAGTGTACTATAGAATAATATAGCAGCTAATTTTATGAGGCTTAGGAACTGGGGAAAATACAAGGCTCTATTTTCATCCTGCAATAACATAAATATCAACATCAGAATGATTATTTCTTATGAGTTAAACAAACAAATTGTTGGTGTAGCTAATGCTGTAAGTATACACAGTCAAAGAAATTAGGAAATTGAAATCACAGGAAAGTTGGATTAGTGAATGCCCAAGTTTTACTGGTCCGAACAAAATTTCTTAGGTGCCACATTTTGTCAGCATAAATATATGGAAAATCCCTGAGAAGATCAAAGAAATGTTCCAAATAACTACTGATTACTGGTTTCCTACAGATTTTCAAACCAGTGAAGCTGAGAAGTTAACAGGTCTGAATCCAGATTGACCAGTCAGGTTGAAACACTGATTGTAGGATAAACTAACTACATTAATGTCTACCGTCAAAGAATCACAATAATAAATTAATGCATTAATATTTGAATTTACTGTAACATAAAAAAGCCCTCCTCACAGGATACGACTATTTTTGATGATTTTAGGAACTTCCCGTTGCCATGGAAACCAGAATGAAGGCCCCACATACCTAGTAATGCATGATGTGTGAGAGTGGGCTGCCATCTTTCCATTCATTCCTATCAGAGGTAGAACTAACTAAAATTGTGTTGTAGGATCGATGTATGGAAGCCCTTGGAGGCCAAAATTTTGGGCATTTTTGGACTGTTAGGGTGCTCAAAAGTTAAAAAAAAATTCAAAAAAAATTCCTGTACAGCACATATTAAGTAAAATTTTCCCACCCCACAATATTCCATTTGGGGCCCAAAAGGCAGCCCATCCCTCTGTCTTAATTCACCCTTTGTGATAAATGATGAAACCAAGGCTATTCTGCATTGTACTGTTAATTCATACATGTGAATTTGGGTCCCAAATGTTACTGCTTCTGTAGCTATGTTTCTCATGCAATCGAGTCCAAAAAAGTGTATCCAAATATCAGTGGAGAGGATTAGGGGCATACAAATGGCTGGAAAGGGCCACCTTGAGGCATCGTTCACCTGCAAAGGTTAAGATTTTGTGAAACAGGTGACAGAACTTTATGATTATCAGTATGCAGTTATTTTCAGAATCAAACCATTTGATTACTCCAGAAAGTAAATAAACTTAAATGTGCCTTCTTCACCTACGAAATTATAATTTAGCCTTTTTCTTTCAACAGGTGCGAGTGCTATGATTATTTATTCGACATTGCTGCTGAGATGAAACAGAATGGACTTGATCCTGAAGAGATTCCTATGCCACCTAAAGGTGCTTATATACAGTGATGATGAAGTCTATACCAAGAAGTTATCCCCAATAAATTCTATGATGTAATCATGGAAACTTCTGTTGAAAAGAAGAAATCTAATTCAAAGAATGACACACAATCTGTCTTCACATTGTTAATTGTAAACATTTGAATCTTGTGATGAACTTGGGGCGTCCTTTTACAAATTTCTGGTGATGCAGGCCAAAAGTGATTGAAGGACTCAATAACAAGTTTTTTGTACATTTGTTGTACATTTAAGTCAAGATTGGGGTCTCACTTACATTTTTTCAAGTATTGTCTCTTTAAAATCAAATTGATAGTAAAAATAATTGAATATAAATTTAGTGTCTTTATTTGCCTTTTTTACAATTAGTGCAAATCTGGATCTGATGGGGGAAAATAGAGTACATCTTAAAATATAATCAACTGCTCCAGCATCTTTTAACCTAGGTATTGGAAAATTTATAATATTTATAGATATAATGAAGACATGCAAGAAGTATGATGTAATTTTAAAAATTTGATTTTAGATTTTTTGCACTGATGAGGAACTCTTTACAATTAAAAAAACTGTAACAATTTTGTGTAATCAATTCTTCTTGGACCTTCAGTGTCTCATTCCTGTAAAACTTCAGAATGTGTGTGGACATACTGAAGATGTGAGTGAAGATTTTACCTTTATCTGAATTTGATGTTGTGACTTTTCACTGAAAAGATCATTAGAGTATTGGCAGTTGGTTTGGAATGAATGAAAGGTCTTCTTTAAATCTGTACACACAGAAAATTGTTAATTTCATGATTTCTCCTGTATTGTTTTGAAAACTATGTTTTGGGAGCTTTTTAGGAAGAATTGCAGGAACTGATGTGTTTTTTTCATAATTTCAGTAATAATTAGCTGCTTGTGCTATAGTGTAACAAAATCAGACGTTTTGTTTACACGTTGCATGTTTCTGGTTGCCATATTCAATATTTGATTTCTACAAAGTTATCAATGCCATAAGAGTTGGCATGTGATCATTAAAATCTGAACAGTTATATAGCTCAAGGCCGATAGAATTAAAGGTGAAATCAGTCAAGGGTATGTTCTCTTTGGAGCATAAGTGGCATTTAGATTGTATGCAAGTGCCATGAAACTTCAATATGTTCAAAATTCAAGCATCTCAGCTGGAACAGATAGCACCTCGATGAAGTTGGATGGGATCTTGGTAACTTGGATAGCATCTTGGTACCTTCTACCAGTGGCGGATCCGGGGGGTGTAGAGGTCATATGCTACCCTCCCCCCTCTTCGCTTTTGATCACCAAAAATTTTCTTTATCTAGATATATTTTTATACGACCGCAAAATTTTTGCGGTCGTATATTGGTATGACGTTGTCGTTGTCCGAAGACATTTGGTTTTCACACTATAACTTTAGTATAAGTTAATAGAAATCTATGAAATTTAAACACAAGGTTTATGACCACAAAAGGAAGGTTGGGATTGATTTTGGGAGTTTTGGTCCCAACAGTTTAAGAATTAGGGGCCAAAAAAAGGTCCAATAAGCATTTTTCTTGGTTTTCGCACAATAAGTCTAGTATAAGTAAATAGAAATCTATGAAATTTTAACACAAGGTTTATGACCACAAAAGGAAGGTTGGGATTGTTTTTGGGAGTTTTGGTCCCAACAGTTTAGGAATTAGGGGCTAAAAAAGGGCCCAAATAAGCATTTTTCTTGGTTTTTGCACAATAACTTTAGTATAAGTAAATAGAAATCTATGAAATTTAAACACAAGGTTTATGACAACAAAAGGAAGGTTGGGATTGATTTTGGGAGTTTTGGTCCCAACAGTTTAGGAATTAGGGGCCAAAAGGGTCCAAAATTAAACTTTGTTTGATTTCATCGAAAATTGAACTATTGGGGTTCTTTGATATGCCAAATCTAACCGTGTATTTAGATTCTTAATTTTTGGTCCTGTTTTCAAATTGGTCTACATTAAGGTCCAAAGGGTCCAAAATTAAACTTAGTTTGATTTTAACAAAAATTGAATACTTGAGGTTCTTTGATATGCTGAATCTAAACATGTACTTAGTTTTTTTATTATGGGCCCAGTTTTCAAGTTGGTCCAAATCGGGGTCCAAAATTAAACTTTGATTTCAACAAAAATTGAATATATGGGGTTCTTCGATATGCTAAATCTAACCATGTATTTAGATTTTTGATATTTGGTCCGGTTATCAAATTGGTCCACATTGAGGTTTAGAGGGTCCAAAATTGAACTTTATTTGATTTGTATATTGGAAATTTGCCAAAAACTTTATTATTAAATTTCTGATTTATATATAAAAGCAAATAATAATGATAAGGCCAGAGATACACACCAAACAGGATGTGTAAATTATTAAAATAAGTATTGTGCAATAGCAAGAAATTTTCAATTCCACAATATTGTGCAATAGCAAGAAATCTTCAATTGCACAGTATTGTGCAATAGCAAGAAATCTTCAATTGCACAGTATTGCGCAATAGCAAGAAATTGATATTTGGGCCCGGTTATCAAATTGGTCCACATTGAGGTTTAAAGGGTCCAAAATTGAACTTTATTTGATTTCATCAAAAATTGAACTATTGGGGATCTTTGATATGCCGAATCTAACCGTGTATTTAGATTCTTAATTTTTGGTCTCTTTTTCAAATTGGTCTACATTAAGGTCCAAAGGGTCCAAAATTAAACTTCTTTAAAATTTTCCATTTTAAATTGGTTATTTCTGATTTATATATAAAAGCAAATAATACTGATATGGTTTGAATAGGTAAATTAAAAATTTTTAAGTTCTTAGACCACATTAATTCTGTGTCAGAAACCTATGCTGTGTCAAATATTTATTCACAATCCAAATTCAGTGCTGTATCAAGCTTGAATGTTGTGTCCATACTTGCCCCAACTGTTCAGGGTTCGACCTCTGTGGTCGTATCAAGCTGCGCCCAGCAGAGCATTTTATTTTAGCATAAAATCATTTTATATTTTGCCTGCAGCTTCATAAAGTCGAGTTCTAGCGTGTAAGCAATTATTTGATCTGTCGTGCAGCCACTCCCTGTTTGCAGATAGTTAAAAATTCAACAATACTTAAAACACTAGAAAAATTTCCGTAAAAGTTTTCTTGGCTTCTACAAAGGGGATGATATTTTTGTCTGCTGCTTGATAATGTTGAGTTGTAGCGTGTATGCAATTTTTGGATCTCAGCTGAAACAGATAGTACCTCAGCGAAGTTGGATGGGATCTCGGTAACTTGGATGGCATCTTGGCGAATTCAGATAGCGTCTTGGTACCTGCTACCAGTGGCGGATCCAGAGGGGGTTTTTGTTGGCGTACATCCCTGACCCCCTTTGATTGCCAAAAATATATTCGTCAAAAAATTTTTTGCCTCCGCTCTCAATTCCAAATTTTATGCCTCCTCTTCCCCCCACCCCTCCTTTCAAAAATCGTGGATCCACCCCTGGATTCAGTCTAGTGTGTATTGGGAAGACTACAGAATTTGTGAATGTCAAGGATGACCAAAGAGCATTATGTATGAAGCAAAAATAAAACCATCAGTAACTTGCTAAGGAAGCAGAAAAATATTTAATATTTATCCTGAACAAGAAAACTTACTAAAATCAAAACCTTTCACTATGTATATTACAAATAGCCAGGAAAAATAGACTCTGAGAAAAGCTAGCCACAAACATTCTGAGATCTTCTGATAATCATTTTTTATTTTGACTTGCATTTTTACAATGATAACAGTAACCTCTGCATTCACTAATTACAAAGATAAACAATAAAATCTTGCATAACATGATAAATAAATATTTTGTTATAGTCTGTCTAAAACAGCATGGTTTGTAATGATTTCCTCACATTTGCCATTTCTTGTTGTTGCTGTAATAAAACAAAATTAATTTTAATATCAACAACACAACTCTAATAGTTGCTATAAATGACATGTTATGTTTATGACTTTACCATATACATGTATTACTAGAATTGCACAATTGGACCAATAACCCCACTTCAGTTTGGCCCCATATATGATTCATTTTAAAATGACTGCTAAGTAAAAATAGACCTGCACAAGAGTTTCTTGTGTTCTATGCAAGATTGCAAAATGTATACTTGATAGGGCTACAGGGGCATAAATTGAAAGTATTCAATGGAATAAATGGAACATATTGTTCACATGTACATCTGCACACGTGGATTTATCACTGTGCCAAAATTCCATACATATCTTGCAAAAAATTTAAATAATTGCAATAACAAGGTGCATACCATACCATACCTAGTCAAAACAGACCAAAGGGCCATAATTCTAGAAAATTTCATTAGCATAATATCATAAACATGTGCACATCAACAGTATTATGATCAAAAGGATTTACACTTTAATGTGACTTTAACAAACCATGCTTGAGGATTTTTTATGACAGATGCATAATGTAAAGGATCACAATTACCCGGTATATTAAGAAATCCGAAGCGAAATTAATGTAGAAAATCTCAGTAAAACAGATATCCTATTCTATCTAAGATTATCAAAATTTTCTGAAGTCATGTTTATTAAAAGCAAATCATGTCTTAAGAATGAAAAGATATTGAAAAAGGTAAAATTTCTACATCACAAAAGGGTAGCAATATGTAATGTATATTAGTATATAGCAATTTTGATGCATAATAAACTGAGAAAAATTTATTGACTGGAACATCTATCTTAGTGTGAAGTTGTATGTCATGATCTGTTACCATGTGTAGTTTCATTACGATAGCAAAAGTTTATCTTGACTGACATATGAATGGACAGATTTTTTATATTCAGGATATTTGCAATATTTCTTTTCTTAAGAGAAAAAGGTCACGTGCCAAACTTTAAAATTTATGAAATATTTCATTGCCATTTTGACACACCCACTTATCTCTCTAATCCATAACAATTGGTTACACTAAATTTTTACATTATGCCAGGTAAATTCCAAGATTCCATGAAATAGTTCCCATTTGACACGTGTGTTATACCCAATTTAGATACATATATACATTTATGGTTGAAAAATCTGTTCTGAACAAACTCTTGCTATAAAAAATGTTGAATATTAGTTCAAAACAGATCATTTACATGCAATCGTGATGGTCTACACTGATTCTAGACCAGCGGATATGACGCAGTGAAGCTCCAATATATATGTATCTAACCGAACTGATATATTTCAAGTATAATCTATATAATCATTATGCATGATTAACATAGCTTTATATGTTACCATTCGGTTGCCATATATGATCTATTGCTGTATTTGGATCTTACATAAGTGCCATATATATTTATTATTCCTTTTCATGTTCAAGTGTAAATTGTTGGCAACATGTAAATCTTGACCAAAAATTATTTCAATGTAAATTCCTGGAGATCCTTAAAATCAGGGGCACACAAATATTTTAACAGAAATTAAAGGAGTTTTCAATGTGTTTCTAACAATTTTCCCATTCATATAAGACATAATAAAGTATAACAACAGGGTTAGATGACATGTCACTGTAGCAAGCTAAAAGACAAACACTTGCCTACTGTTAAAAGACCCTGTAACAATAAATATGCAGATGGTCAATACAAGACTGGTTCCTTGGTGAAATGATTTTGGCTAATCTGGATATAACCAGTCATTTTAGCGAATAAACAAACCATGATGTTGCCCAAATTCCAAGTTTTTCCTGGATTTTTGTAAATTGCAAGGATTTTTTCCCAATTGGGTAGCCAAAAACAAATTTCAAAGAATTCTCCCAGTTGCATGGGAACCTTGTACATGTATTATAACTCTGAGGTATTACACTTGATAAATGAAACTTACTGTGTCCATTAGTATTCTCTTCTGTAAAAGAGCCATTTCTTTCTTCATCTCTGACTGGACAGTTGAATGCTGACTTTGGTGGCATTTGTCAAGGCCATCTATTCCCTGAACCAACAGTAAATTTCAATAAAAAAACTGCTGTGTTTAGTAATTTTAGTAGATACACCAGTATTATAAAACAGTTTAAAACTTTGCTTATATAAACTGATTTCATTAAATTTATATAATTTATCCTCATGACATGCTTTGAATTGGCATGCATGTTTCTATGACAAAACAAAAAATAGGGGAAATAAAAGAAGAATGTGTCTGAGGACATGAATGTGCCCGCTCAAGCTGGCTTATTATACTTGAAAATACTAAAATTTTCCAAGTTATAAAGTGGCATAACTGTAGAACGTTAAATGAATCACTGCCCAAATTCGAACTCTGTCTGGTTCTTGGCATTCTGTATGAGTTTCATAAAACTTGGATGAGGCAAACTTAAGTTAGAGTGCGGAAAAGAAAAAAATTGCAATTTTCCAAGTTATAAAGGGGCATAACTCTAGAACGGTTACATAAAATTTTGATGAGGCAAACTAAAGTTAGAATGCAGAAACCAAAATCGGAAGGACAGACGGTCAAGGGTAACACTTAATGCCCCCATCGCCTAGCGGCTGGGGTATAAAAAACCATAATGTCAGGAAAATTACTTAAAACTTTAATCATGTCTAAATTTTAATTTAAATTTGAAACACTTATTATTCGTGGTACACCAATTTTTTGTGGATTTCGTTGACAATAAAATTCAAGAATTTAAAAACCCAACCAAATATATACTTTCAATCATTTTATTGAGAGGAAATGAAAAAAAGCTCAAGGTCTTTTCCAAGAATGCAGTATCATTATTTGACCTTCAGTAAATATATCTCAAAGGGATTAGTGTGAATAACAATGTTGACAGGTAAGAATGATTTTAGTTTGATACAGGAAGAGATTTGGCTGAGATAAATTATTGAAAATAAATAAATACTTCAAATAATGTAAATGATTTTGTAGTAAAGTATTTTAAGGTTCAAATGAATAATTGATATATAGTTAATTGTTCGAGTTATGTAACATTTAATAGATTTTAAAAATTTTTCATCAATTCTTAAATTGACGAAATGTGCACATCTTGCAATTGTGCTCCAAAATTGGCAACAAAGACTTTTATTATTATAAGAGGCCTTATTTTATTATTATAAATTTTTTTGGAAATTTTAAATCCACGAATTAGAATTTGTCTTTTTGCCCCAATCCACGAAAATGAATTTCAACGAAAATAACTAAATTCACAGTAAAGGCTGAACACTCAAACACAATATAATTAGTTTAGTTTCTGTTAATTAATCTGGAATTTTATGTACAGGTAATCTGAACAGAAATACTCTGTCTAACAATGCAATTTGTTTATCAATATTTAGTAAGACAAGCTTTACAATATATACTTTAGAAAATGCCTATTCACAGGATATACATATCATGCATTTACTATAATCTTATTCAGGATCGTCACAGGGGATATGGGATCAAGACTTTTGGTTTTTTATAACAAAGACAGAAAATAATAGTCCATATCCGGAGTGAAGCCTGAAGTAACAATTATATTATTTAGTATGCCCTGATTATAGTAACAAAACTGTGTTATCAAAATAAAGGCATTAAGCAGATATGAAAATAAGAAAAACTAGAAATTGTGTCTGTAAAAGGTAGGTCATCATGTATGAATGCTCTGTACTATCCAAGGCACATCCACTGATGAAGTTTTGTTGATACACTATGCTTAGGCCAACTAAACTTAATTTGTAGATTTTCATCCACCTTGAAATGAAAAAAATCCACAATCGAAAATTTTTAAAATAAAAAAAATCGGGGCGGGACGATTTCAGAGGGGCGGGCGGGGATGAAAATCTATCAATTAATTTTATTTGCCCTTAGTTCCAAAGAAATGAACCTATACCAGACCTGATTTTGACAACAGGGAAAACAGAGCGGAAATCACACTTCGGCAGCCATTTTACTATGTATAATAAAGGAACCGTAATGGAAAAATCCGGACTTCCAAAAGTGGAATTCCGCTTTAAAGCGGAAGAAAATCAGGTCTGCTATAGGCAAAACTTAACCCGAGTTGCTCAAGCGTAAAATGTAGGTCACAATGACCCAATAATTGTATGACTGCTCAGTACTACCAAAGGAACATCCACTGATGAAGTTTCACTGATACACTATGCTTAGTTCCAAAGAAATGAACCTAAATGTAAAACTAAACCAAAGTCGATCAAGCATAAAATATAGGTCATAATGACCCAATTATTGTATGACTGCTCATACAATAATAGAATCATATGTCATCGAAGTATGAAATGTAGGTCATAGCAACCCAAATGTTGCTGAACTTTGTTGTACTATACAAGAGGACTGTAGTGGTGAAATATCATTGATATATTACTATAGGTTTCTGAGAAATTGAGCTAAACGCAAAACTTAACCAGAATTGGGACGTACAGATGGACAGACGGGGCATAAAAATAATTGATGTGATAATATAGGGTTATTGCACGAATACTAGGAAATATTGTCCAGAGTAGAATGTAATTCTGTCTTTTTCCATATCCTCTGCAAAGATTGTTAATGCATGTATTAATACCTTAGAATATTGTTCATGTAACTGTTGTATTGTCTTAAGTCTTTGGCTCTGCACAATTCTTGCTTGTTGAAAAAGTTTCTGTTGCTGCTTGAATAGTAACTGAAAAAGATAAATGACTTTAGTTACTTATTTCTATACTTTAAGATAGGCTCTACATTTGCTGATCCAAAATAAAGGCCAAGAGCATTTCTTTGATCTTACTGCATACACAAGACAAATCATGTTAGACATATGTTGATAGTCACCTTTTAGAACTTGTTAAGGCACATGCTATCAATTTTTCAATTCCAGAGGTGTTTACCCCTTTCTGGTGTTTTCAGTAATGTTAATGATTTTTGTCAGTAATTTGGGCCCTTTGTCAGTAATCTCAAATTTAAGCATGAAAAATACCATAGAGAAACATGATGACCCACCATCAAAGCATCTTATATTGTGTTAAGTCTAGAAACAATCTGACTATTCATCATCAATGTCATTAAAACATTTTCATAACTGGAAAATCAAGTGCAATTACAAAGCATTTACACGACCGTTGTCATATGGTATTTTGACTCCATGGGATATTGACCCCGGGGTCAGAATACCATATGGAATATTGCCCCGGGCTCAGAGAATACCAGATGGGATATTGACCCTGGGGTCAGAATACCATATGGAATATTGACCCCAGGGTCAGAATACCACATGGTTTAATTTAAGTTAATATGCTATGGTATTCTGACCCCCCCCCCCCCCCCCTGTAATTTAAAAGATTATCTGCCATGGATATTTTGACCCCTCTAACCATGGAAAAATGAACCCCCTGTAATTTAAAGGTTTATCTGCCATGGTATTCTGACCCCCCTTCCCCTAAACATGGAAAAATGAATCCCCTGTAATTAAATAGTTTATCTGATATGGTATTCTGACCCTCATAATCTTGGAAAAAATGAAATCCATGTAATATTTCAAAGTTTATCTGCCATGGTATTCTGACCCCCCCATAACCATGGAAAAATGAAGTCCCTGTAATTTAAAGGTTTATCTGCCATGGTATTCTGACCCCCCTAACCATGGAAAAATGAGCCCCCTGTAATTTAAAAGTTTATCTGCCACTGTATTCTGACCACCCTAACATGGTTAAATGAACCCCCTGTAATTTGAAAGTTTATCTGCTATGGTATTCTGTCCCCCATAACCATGGTAAAATGACCCCCCCCCCCTGTAATATTTCAAAGTTTATCTGCCATGGTAGTTAAACCCCCTAACTCCCTGTAATTTAATAGTTTTTCTGCCATGGTATTTTTACCCCATAACAATGGAAAAGTGAACCCCATTTTGAATTTTAAGTTATAAAATGGGGTTCTATATTCCATGGGAGTCAGAATACCATACAGGGGGATGTCATTATTCCATGAGGGGGGGTCAATATACCATGGCTGAAAACTGATCTCGGGGTCAATTTCCCATGGGGGTCAAAATACCATATGACAGGGGGAATAAAAATTAAATAATTTTGGTACACAACTTGAAAGGGTAATTTCCAGAGGTAAATCCATAATCCATATTTTGAATCTAAAATCAGGGACAATTACGGAAATTCTAATCCCTGTTTGGTTACTTTTGAACCCACTGGTTTAAAATAATTTTAATAAAGCAAAGGGCTTCACTTAACGCAGCATAATACGACCGCAACATGTTGATAGGTGAACTGTTGAAATGAGGACACTCCATTATGCTTGACCCAATAAAGTGTTGGATATATGAAAATACATTTACACTGTAATGTATTGGACCTACCACAAAAATTGTCAAAGATGGAGAAAATCTGTTGATACATGTATACCACTGAAACCACTCATCAAGATGAATTAAAAGAAAACTCTACATTGATGTAGGATGAAAAATAAAACTTTTACTTTTCCTCCCAATATGACCCTTTGTATCTGGTAAACAATTAAAGATAGAAAATATTTGTTGAACACTAATGAAAGCACTCATCAAGATGAATTAAAGAAAAAATCCTCATCAGAATTGAATGAAAAATAATATATTGACATATCATGCCATATCGCTTTTTTTGTCCCTTTAATCCCTTATATCTTAAAAATCATAAAAGATAGAAGAAATGATACTACAGAAAGCAATCATTAAAATGAATTAAAAGAAAAAATCCCCATTGCAATCGGATGAAAAATAAAAATTGTATATATGTCCTGAAAAATGGATAATTTTGGCCCTATCAATCCCTTTTATCTCTGAAATGACAAAAGACAACAAAAAAGCATGGAGTATAATAAACTTTTGTTGTATTTTTTATTACAAATCATTCAAATATCATCAAAATTGGATAAGAAATAACAAAGTTTCAAAAACTAAAATGGTATTAAATAGATTATTAAAAAACGTATTAGAAGTATTTTTTCCAGTTTCAGCTAAAAACACTAAAACAAAATAATAAAAATTGGATAAAAACTTTAAAAGTTCCACTAAAATTATCAAAAAACCTTTAATGACCCCAAGAAAAAAACGGTTGTGGTAAAATATTATAAGGATTACAATGTCAATTACAATTACTGATGGCGACGACAGGCTCATACCATAATACGTCCACAAATATTTGCAGTCGTATAAAAATTCAATTTGCATCTTTCTTTATTAAGTTAACTTCTGATCAAATCAAAAAAATAAATTGTAGCAAGAAAGTAGTGTTAATGTGCATAAAAACCAAAATTTAATACAGTCAAACCTGCTTTAAAGGGCACCTCTATATAGCAAATCACTGTCTATAAAGGGCACAGTGAAAATTTCCTTATGAAAAAAAATTAACCTCTGTATAAAGGGCACCTGCTCATAAAGAGCACATTTCTTTGGGTACCCTTTGTACACAGGTTTGACTGTATAATGAAAGATTGGACTGAAGGCTCCATTAGTGAAACTTATATATGCATGGATGCATATCAACAATTCCAATACAACACTACTACAAAAATGTTCCAAATTTTCTTCCTCACAATATATTTTCCTCCACTGTGGAAAAATATTGTTATAAATTTCATCTGCTATCCCCCTCCCTCCTTTTTTAAGTTTTATGGTGAGAATTAAAAAAAATTTGGCCTTCATTTACTTAGGGGTCCCACTCCATATTGGGCTATCCTAAACTAACCCCTTACCCTAGCCCTAAAGGGGTGGGACCCCTAAAGTAAATTAATTCCAAAAATTTAATCATTAATGTAGATGGCCTTGTGTTTCTGATATAAGTCTCTCTAAATTCTACAAGGATGTTACTTGTAATGGGAATCAAAATCTGATCTACTGACAATTAATTTATATATGGAGCGCTGCAGGAACTGCTTATCTTTCTGGAAAACCTGGTTGACTCCGAGTTTTTATAGGAGTTTGTGTTTTATAAGTTTTCAGTTTTCCTGTTTTGTCTTTCGTATTTGTTTATCTATATTTCCAGGTTTTTCATGGATTGCTCCAAGTGTATTGTTTTCCATTTTCATACTACTTACAGTTAATTTTTCTTCTTGTTCTTTTGTTTTCTCAATATCTGATTCCCATTGGGTTAAAACATTATTCACTTGCCTATTGTATTCATCTTGAAGCTTTAGTCTAAAAAACGATAAACATAATTCTAATTAATAATTTCAGGATTTTACAGATTCATGGGTGACAGGAAAGTCTTTAAATAATAAAAATAAAAAAACAGAGTGTAAAAAAAAAGAAAGTAGGAGATAATAGGTTAATCAATTTAAGTTTTGTAAAAAGATTGGGTGATTAGTATTTTGGATTAAAATGATAAAACTAAATGTAATGCTAGTTTAATGAGTTTTTAAAGTTTTTATTTGTATTTGTTTGAGTTTTTGCTATTAACCTTACTTTTTAATATTAAATTAAATACAGTTAAACTTTAATAATGATACTTAATGTTCTGAATGATTTGTGAACATTGAAAATGGTATCACAAAACATCTCCTATATGTGTGAATTTTATCCTTGTCCCCCCCTTTTCAGAGATGTTCCAGACCACCTAAGGATATGCTGATGTGTCTTGATGACTGAAGAATTCATCACTGGCCAAAGGATGAGTTATTTTGAACAAAAAATGTTTTTGGAAAACATTGTTTTTTTTCATCAAAATTAAACAGTCAACAGTCTGTCTGAAAAGTTTTGCAAGTAAAAGTTTGACACCACCTCTTTTAAATGTAACATCACAATAATTTGTGCACATTGTCACCCCTTTCACAAAAAAATGTTCACAAGTGTAAAATGTAGGTCATAATGACCCAATCATTGTATGACTGCTCATTACTACACAAGGCATATATATCCACTGATGAAGTTTCATTGATACATTATGCTTAGTTCCAAAGAAATGAAACAAAATGCAAAAACTTAACCAGAGTCAATCAAGCATAAAATGTTGGTCATAATGACCAAATTAATTTTCTGACTGCTGATTACTACCTAAGGCACATCTACTGATGAAGTTTCATTGATACAATATGGTTAGTTCCAAACAAATGAACATAATTGCAAAACTTTACCACAGTCGCTCAAGCATAAAATGTAGGTCATAATGACCTAATTATTGTATGACTGCTCAGTACTACCCAAGGCACATCCACTGACGAAGTTTCATTGATACACTATGCTTAGTTCCAAAGAAATGAACCAAAATGCCAAACTTAACCAGAGTCGCTCAAGCACATCCACTGATGAAGTTTCATTGATACAATATGGTTAGTTCCAAAGAAATGAACCTAACTGCAAAACTTTACCACAGTCGCTCAAGCACAAAATGTAGGTCATAATGACCTAATTATTGTATGTCTGCTCAGTACTACCTAAGGCACATCCACTGATGAAGTTTCATTGATACACTATGCTTAGTTCCAATGAAATGAACCTAAACGTAAAACATAACCAGAGTCCCTCAAGCATAAAATGTAGGTCATAATGACTCAATTATTGTATGACTGCTCAGTACTACCCAAGGCACATCCACTGATGAAGTTTCATTGATACACAATGCTTAGTTCCAAAGAAATGAACCTAAATGCAAAACTTAACCAAAGTCACTGAAGCATGAAATGTAGGTCATAGCGACCCAAGTGTTGCTGAACTGCATTATACTGAAACTGTAGTGGTGAAATATCATTCATATATTACTATAGGTTTCTGAGAAATGAACCTAAACGCAAAACTTAACTGAATATATATACGTAGGGACAGACTGATGAGGTTACAGCATCCGTTTCGCATTAAAATGCTGCTATTCATATCACAACCTATCCATGTACAAAGTTTCATGATGATACCATAACTCTTTCATGAAAAAATATCTTAAACCTGAACCTTAACTTGATTTCTAACAAGAAGTTGCACACGTATGATGTCATGCTAAGGATACCCCCACTCGTTAAAATACATGCAGGGAAGTTTTTAAAATCAGTAAAGTACTACAGTTGGGGCAGGACTGAAAATAAGAGACAACGTACAACTCATCACGTCAAAGCTACATACAAAATCTGAAATCATTCAGGCATGTAGAAGCTGAGAAAAATGTAACATAAATTTTTATGTGTAATATAGTATTTTTACTAAAGTAAAAGTTCTGTCAAACAGGAAGTTAGGGTCCAGCAGAACTGAAAATAAGAGTCAATGTACAACTCATCATGTCAAAGCTACATACAAAATATGAAATCATTTTGCCATGTAGAAGCTGAGAAAAATACGACATAAATTGTTATGTGTAACATTCACCATTGTATTTTTACAAAGTCAAAGTCCCGTCAAACAGGAAGTTAGGGTCAGGAAGAACTGAAAATAGGAGACAACGTACAACTCATCATGTCAAAGCTACATACCAATTATGAAAAAATTCTGCTGAGTAGAAGCTGTAGAAAAAGGTGACAGAAAATGTTTGAGGACAAACGAATGAAAGGACAAACGGACAAGGTGAATGCAGCATAGCCCCCACTTCTATAAATAAATTCGAAGTCGATGACCTGTGACCTCTAGGTCACAGCATCTGTTTCACTTCAAAATGGTGCTGTTCATATCACAAACTATCCATGTGTACAAAGTTTCATGATGATACCATATAGTAACTCCTTCATGAAAAACTACCTTAAACCTGAACCTTAACCTCGTACAGACGGATGGACGCACAGACCTAAGAACTATATGCATGGCCTGCCTTACAGGTGGGGCATAAAAAGAATGGTTCGGTTATATTTTATTTTAAATAAAATAAATTTTATTTCAGACAGATCTGGATTACCCTAAACAATAATCTTTGCCAAAATCCAAGTAGTGAACTTGTAACAAAAAATATGTTCCGGTGTGAAAAAAGTTCCAGTGGAATCTTTGTTCTTTGAAATTTGTTCCACAGGAACATTTTTCACATAAAATTTGTTCCAATGGAACATTTTTCACATTGCATGAAATTTATTCAGGTATATATTTCATGACAATACCTATGAAATTTATTCTGGAACATATTTCATAATATAAATGAAATTTGTTCCAGATAATTGTATACTACTCTGGGGTCTTCAACAACAAGAAAAATAGAGGCAAGATAAGTCAATATGAATTTATTTATGGTTTGTTAAGACTAAGGGTGATTAATATTTTTAGTTCTTGTGTATTGATTGAGAGTTACCATTAACTTGTGTTGTCCAATAGCTGTTTCATTGATAATCACACCACTTCATTCATTATTTATATGCACAATTTATGTATCAGTTTTTTTTTAGATAAATATCATAGTATAGCATAGTATATTTCAACCATAAGCCCTTTCAATTTTATATTGTATTAATAAATTGAATAATATTTCATGTGTATTAACTACAAATTTAATTTAATGTTTACAATAAATTCAAAGAACATTCTATTCATCAGCATCCATTTTAAATTTGTATTTAAGCAATGTAAACATGGTAAACAATAATCAATTTCACCCAAGATGATGTAAACACAAAAAGTAAGTTTAAACATAATCATTGCATTTAATTGCATGAAAACAAACCAGTTTAACCAGTGGAACAAATGTCACAATATGGAACATATTTCACCAGGTAAATCACGGAACAAATTTTACATTGTGGAATAATTTTCATTTAAATTATCTTATGAAATAAATTCTCCAAGAACTAATATATCACATAAAATTTGTTCCAGTGGAAACTTTTTCATAGGAACAAACTTTGGCTTACAAATACTGTTCATTTTTTATACCGAAGATCAAACCAAATTTGAAGAAAATATTACACCAAGTCTGTTGCAAACCTTTCATTCTTTTGCATTGTCCATATATCTTCCACCTTTTTGTTGGTACTTTTCAAAGAATTCTGTGTCAACTGTTCTAATCTCTTTCTTTTTGCCAACATTGTTTTAGTGATATCAGCTACAAATATATGAAAAAATCATTTAAATTCAAACTACAAAGTAAATGCAACAATTATAAACAAGAAGTTCTGTAAGCAAAATAAAAAATGAATACCCAACTACCAATTCATCTATTCCTTAAAATCTATAATAGTTAGATGAGTTGTGCAACAGGTACAAGGTTGAATTTAACCAGATGGTCTCGTAAAGGGAGGTGTCACCTTTACAAGGTCAATACCATATTATGAATCAAAAAAATAATGCTGAAGTCCAATTATTTCCTCTTTATGATACTGATAAATAATGATTTTGCTTCATACTCATCTTCATATTGTTTACTAGTTTTGTATTAAGTAACACTGAAATCCATCCCAGGCCTTCTCCAGGAGGTTTCTTGGTCATAATAGGATGTGATACTCCTTCTCCATAAAATATCCACTGATCAGAAATTAGTGTTTCATTAACTTTACAATTTACTCTCAATGGTCGTTTTCACATTTATCACATAAAACAACAAAAATTAAGTTAATTGAAAAATCTGTCAGTGATTAATGGGGTTGTTTTTATATGGGATGGCTCTTTGAGTGCAATTCTGGAAAGTTTTAATGCCTAACTCCGATAACTTTTTTTTAATCATTCTAATAAATTGATAAATTTAGGAATTCTGAACTATTTTAAATAAATTTTCTTGTATGACAATTTAAGTCCCTGGATTTGTTTTTGAAAGAATCTGATGGGATTAATAAGACGGACTGTAATCAAACATACCTCCAAAACATTCTAGCATCTTCTGCATTTCATTGCTGCAAGAAATGTTAAAAATAATTTACTGTATACATTTTCAACATGAATGATCAAATTGAGAAAATTGTTCCAGAGTCTTTGAATTTACAATGTTGACTTGACCTGTATTTTAAAACTTAAAAAAAATTGCTTAAGCAATGGTTTCTCATAAAATGATTGTTTTGCAAGTAAAAAAATAAATCATTTTACGTATTATATTTGTCAGGGCTAATTTGGTCATATGGGAAATAGGAACAATTACCATATTGAATCCATGGTATAATAAGGATTGCATAACTCTATGTCACATCTGAGACTACTATAACACATAGTTATAGTAGTCTCAGCTCACATCTACTTATATAATAATGTCAAATTATATTTGACATTATCTCGAAGCGGCGATTCCCGCTGAAGCTTTCTGCAGATCTCGTGTTTTCTCGCAATTCGCGATATTTCTAGGATATTATCAAGGCGATATCGGGAGTTTCCTATCCTTCTAATATACGTCCTTGGCTAAATTTAATGTTAAAACATGCAAATAATTGGTATCTCATGAAATGGACTATATATACCTTATCAATACATGGCCATCTAATTAGATAAAATATTTTTGTAGGACAACTGGGAGGTATGTTTTTTACAAATGTAGGAGAAGTGGTATAAACCGACATAACTATGTGCAGATTTTGTTTCAAAATTTAATCACTGTCTCATTTTTAACAACTGTACTACTACTACTGAAGTTAAAAAAAATTCTGAAAAAAATGTCCATAATTTTTTTTTGTAAGTTAATACCCATCTTCTATAGAAACAAAAATAAATAAATAAATAAAAAATATATGCTCAATATTATTTTACCCCACATCTTCATCAGTACATCCATCATTTTTTTTCTTTTTTGGAACAATTGGTGTTTCATCTAAAAGAAATGGTGGGTTATCTTTCATTAATTATTCCAGTTAAAAACCAGGTAACTTAGTATCTAAATTATTGAATTATCAAAGTCAAACAATCTGGATTACCTTTCTAATTAAATTAGTTTGTGCCTCAGCAATATGTGTTATCAGTCCTTGAAAACCTATGCCATAACAGCTCAGCTGTTCAGGTGTTGATTTTGTGTCAATGTTAAAGTCATTGATCTGTATCATGTATGCACTTGCAGTAAAGGGAAAATGGTGTTGATTTCAAAAATTCTGTCACCCATAGTAATTAAATTAATTCAATGCAGCCGCCAATGTGCCGAGCATAACCTTGATCGAAATTCGTTAGAAAAATTGTATTTTGGATTCATTCGTCCTATTTTAGAATATGGAAATTTGATATGGGATAATTGTACTCTAGAGCAATCTGACCTTATTAAATCTGTGCAGTATGAAGCTGCGAGAATTGTGACGGGAATGAGAAAGGGGACATCTAAAAGTAAATTATATACAGAACTTGGGTGGGATTCACTGAAAAGTCGGTGAAAGAAGCAGAAACTTCTTCTTACTTTCAAAGCTTTACATGGAGACCTTTCAAATTATTTTTGTGAACACCTAATAGAAAATATTAATTCTTAGATAAATTATGATCTTCATAACCCCCGATTTTTCAAGCCTCCTCGTTGTCGTACCCAGTCATATAAAAAAAGTTTCTTTCCTTGTGTCATGGAACTTTGGAATCAGTTAGATACGTACGTCCAATCCATACCAACTCTTAGCCAGTTTAAGAGAAATATTAATAAGGATATCGTGAAACCACCCCCCTTTTATTCCTATAGGTCTCGTTGGTTAAATATTAAACTCTGTCAGCTTCGCAATGAAGTGAGTAATCTTAACCATCATCTGTTCTTGTCTCATTTGTCTGCCAACTCGCAATGTGCCTGTGGTGATGCTGTTGAAGACAATTTTCACTTTTTCTTTGTATGTCCATTATTTATTAGACAGTGTCATGAATTATTTTTATAATATTAGAAATTATATTGATATTATTGATGTTGATATTTTGCTTAAAGGGTCACCAAATTTGTCTTTAGATGAAAACATTGAAATTACTGTAGCTGTACAACAATATATAGATGCAACTAGACGCTTTGTCTAACTCTGAATTACTTATTTTTATTATAAGCAATGGCATAATTAAGGCATTCATTTTCTCTTTCCTCTTTTAAATCCAATTCCTTTCTTCCAATTTCTTTTTTATTTTAAACTTTTTATTTATTCAATAACTTGCTTCATAATCTCCGACTTGGCCACTTCTTTTGTTTCTTAAGTTTGAATATAAATCAATATGTTTATCTTATCATATTATATCCATTGAAGCATCTGTATAACTGTTAATTTTATTTTCTCTTTCTTTCAGAATTGTAAATTGTTTATATAGGATGGACTTCCCAAATCTTCATGGTTACCTTACCAGTAGAATATATTTATAATCTGATGTCATTTCAGTCCAATAGTATTAATTTTGTTATCTTTTTGAAATGTATTTTCTATAAGTTATCTATACGAATTAATTACATATAAAATTGTAATTGCTGGATTGTTTTGTAGATGTTTATATTATATTATACGTTGTATATTGTTTATCCATCTTGTTTCGTGGAGAGGACTTGTATAGGCCTAGCCTGTTGTCCAATCCATTTGATATGTATTTATCAATAAAATATTTTGAAAAAAAAAATGTGCAGAGTGCCAGTGTTTTGGCAGTTCAATTGAGTAAATGTTCTCATATATCACAGGTTGTAAAAATATGCAAAATATTTTGCATACCAAAAGTCTTTGCTAATATCTTTACTGATCTTCATGGGAAGAGTAGCTCAAAGACATTAATTATCATGTAACAAAGTTGTTGTGTTTAATTCCCTTTTAATGTTTGTGTTGTCAGTTATTCATAGTACATGTTGCATGAATCTTAAATTTATCTAACAAGATTATGACAAAACATCAATAAAAAGGAACATACCTAAAAGATAGGTCTGACACCAAAGTAAGAATGGATAAAACAATGGACAGACCAAGACCAGATAACAAACTGCAATGCATACAACATTAACCACCAAATAAGAACAACATATAAGAACTGAAATTTGAATCAACAACACAGTCTGCATGCACAATTTAAAAAAGAAAAAAAACCTGCCTGAACGGGCCTAAAAAATTTGACCTGTCACCATGTTAGGGGAGCCAACAATTATTTTTACAACAGTGACACTATACTTTTACCTTACGTTTTATTCATTGAATGTCTAATGCCTGTGATATGAACCACTCTTTTCCTGACAATTTCATATATTTTATAACCTTGTATTTTCACAAATAGTTCAATCAGAACGAAAGATTTTTGCACGCATGTGGGAAAAATAGAGAATGATTTTTTTTATCCAGAAATATCACAACTTGAAATGTCTGTAAATAAGGGGGCTGGGGGTTACTAGTCCTTTATTATGGTACAGGTGTGTGCCTACATTTTCGAATCCCACCCTAGTCATATATTCAGATTCAAGGAAAGTCAAACCTAATAGTATATGAACACAGGCACTAGATATTCAATGAATAAAACATAGGTTAAAAAAAAATAGCGTCACTATTGTTATACTTATATTCTGTTGTATAAAATATAACAACAGGAACACTATACTTTTACCCTACGTTTTATTCATTGAATGTCTTGTACCTGTGATATGAACCACTCTTTTCCTGACCATTTCATATGTTTTATAGCCATGTATTTTCACAAATAGTTAAATCAGAACGAAAGATATTTGCAGCAAGTGGGAAAAATACCCAGGGGGGTTACTGACTATCCTTTCGGGTATAACTGTGCCGAAAGCACTTGCCAAATCATACCCTGTTCTAACAAGAAAACATTGAAAAGCATACCCTGTTCTAAACAGAAATATTGAAAAACATACCCTGTTCTAGACCGTATAAAATAGATGCTGTTTAGACCGGGGTTCTAGACTGTATCTTAAGCAGTTAAATAAGCGATCCTGTTCTAGACAAATACTTTGTTTTAAAAAAGACCCTGTTCTCACCTGCAGGGCATGAAAAAGTGACCCTGTTCTAACCAGCAAGACATGAAAAAGGACCCTGTTCTAACCAGCACGGCATGAAAAAGTGGCCCTGTTTTGCGGCACACTCGTACCACTAAAAATATAGGAATTACCCCCCCCCCCCCCCCCCCCCCGGGAAAAATAGAGCATGAATTGATGAAATTTTATTTAACCACAAATATCACAGGAACTTGAAATCTTATCAATAAATGTCTGTAAATAGGGGTGTGACCTGGGAGTACTAGTCCTTTTGGGCTGCACTAATACAGATTATAGTTATCATTATATAGAAAATTACCCCCCCCCCCCCCCCCTCCCCGTGTTTTAACTTCGAAACTTTTAAATAGCACCGGGTAACGAAGCTACCTCTGATAGGGCTACTTGCTGCGCTTGTCTCGGAGCCTTGTATATCATCATCGCTTATTTGTTTTGCTTGATTAAGTTGTTCATTTGCTTCAGCTTTTCTCTTCTGAGCTCTTGGCATGGTTGTATAAAAATGTGAGCAGACGAAATTCTAATTTCCGTTTTTGAGTAATATTACTGCGCGTTGTGTACTGTAGTTTATTAGAGTATTATATTCTAATTTTTCTTTATTTTTCTTCTTGTCACTACTATACATGTGTTTTACAAATTTATTTTCGGTTTGTTTGAATCGATGCAATCACACAACATGTACTATATTCGTGCGTATTCATACAACTAATAACAGAAACAGTAAATAGCAACGCACAGAAAATGAGCTCGATTTTAATTTTTTTTAGACATTTTGATTGACCAATAGAGTCTATATCCATCCCGGGAAAGGTATTCGCCACAATCATGTGTGAAATAGTTTTAAAATATGTTTATTCCTGACATCACAAAAAATTAAGATTACATGAATATATTTTTGCAGTGAAATCTTCACAGACTATATATAAGATCTGTTTAGTTAACAACTTGAGGCTCACTTGAGCCTGTATCGCTCTCCTGGATTTTATAAGACCATTATAAAATGTAAGTTATAATGTATCCACATGGCTGTTAAAGAAAAACACCTTGATATTTGGCCTTTGACATAAAAAGACCAAAAAAAGGCGGATCATCTGCATCTCAGTGTCTTTGCATATGAGATACTTGCCAACTTTGGTTAATATCTGCCCATTTGTTCCCGAGCAAATGACAAAAAAAATCTTTTCCCATTATGGATTCAAATGAAATCCCGAACAGCCGTTGGTTTATCAGATATATCTCAACCAAAAGTTTAAAGTTTATATGAGCACACAGTTGTCATCAACCCTGCAAAGTTTCAAAATATTTCATAATGTAGTTTCAGAGGAGCAGATTTTTGGTAAATTGGCCAATCAAAACCAAAGATGGCCTCTGGCAGCTATGTTGTTCATCCAACCGGAATTAAAGGTAGGGAGTCGGTAGAGGTCCTTCCATAAATCATTTCTGCTAACTTTGGTTATAATCTGCCCATTAGTTCCTGGGCAAATGACAAAACAAACCCTTTTCCATATGGATTCAATAGAAAATTTGATAAATTTCAAGAAAAGGTGGATCAATTGTAGCAGGTTTATATTTGTCGTCAATCCTGCAAAGTTTCAAAACATTTTATAATGTAATTTAACAGGAGGAGATTTTTGAAAATTTGCCAATATAAATCAAAGATGACCTCTAGCGGTTTTGTTGTTCATTCAATCGGAACCTAGGGTGCTTTCCATTATGCAGTACGTACCGGTACGTACCGACTTTCATTAATTCTTCTTCCGGTTCGTCTGGTACATTATTTCTAAAGAACCACTGTGGTACGGACCAATAATGGAACACGAATCTTTGGTTCAAGTGGAAGGTACCGCATAATGGAAAGCACCCCAAAGGTCGAAAGTCGGTAGAGGTCCTTCCATACATCATTCCTGTCTACTTTGGTTACAATCTGACGATTTAGCCTATCTACTTTAAAAAATGAAACTTTATTAATAAGTACATGAAAACATTTTTCTTATTGTTTCCAGTGTAAATATTCATAATTATTCTAAAAAACTTAAATCATCGTCATTAAAATGGTGAAAATGTTTACAAAATATTGCCAAGTTCCTTGTATCTGCGATCAAAGTTTGAAGTTCCTAAAAAGACTCACTAGACTGAAATCCCGGACTGAAATTTCCTTAGGTTCCTCTATACTGTTACCTTATTAAAGTCAGATGTTGTTCTGGAGTTAATGTCGCCTTGTCCATAAAAAAATCAAATATGCACGAACAATCACAAAATTAACAATTTTCGGGTAAATTAAAAAACGTGTCGACTTCGATGTGCTCAATATATCTTGTTAAAATTTGAAAAATATTTTTTTAAGATACGTATCTTTTAATGGTCAACTGCTAGTCAATGCTAAACATATAGCTTCAACTCCTATATTGTGCAGTTTTGATTTAATGAAGTTAACCCTTGACTTAATGAAAAACGTCAAGTAAAAAGCCTAGACCATTAGTTCCCGAGCAAATGACACATATGGTTTCAATGGAACTTTGAACAGCCGCAGCCGTCAGTTGAGCGTAGTTGTCATCAATCCTGTAAAGTTTCAAAACATTTCATAAAATAAATGTAGTTTCAGAGGAGGTTTTTTAAAACTGGCCAATCATAATCACAGATTGACTGGGGCGGCCATGTTGTTTATCCATCCAGTACCAAAGGCAGAGCTTTAATAGAAGTCCTTCCATACACCATTCCTGCCAACTTTGGTTACAATCTGCCAATTGGCTCCTGAGCAATTGACAAAAAATGTTTTTTCCAATATGGTTTCAATGGAAATTTTGAACAGACACAGCCGTCGGTTGAGCATATGAATATCAACCAAAAAATGGATCGTTCGTACAGGGTATTGTTGTCATCAATCCTGCAAAGTTTCAAGCTATTTCATCATGTAGTTTCAGAGGAGAAGATTTTTGAAAACTGGCCAATCATAATCAAAGATTGCCTCGGGCGGCCATGTTGTTTATCGATCCGGAACCAAAGAACTTTAATAGAGGTTCTTCCATGCATCATTCCTGCTATATTCATGTGAATCTCAACCAAAACTTTTTCGATGACCGAGGCCGATTTTCTTCGTGAAACTTCTTGCATATTTGCACTGTAACATGAACCGTTATTCCGTCAGTATTTTGGCAATAAAACAAAATCATTTTTACAGAATAAAAAATTATTGTCAGAAAATCACTACTCTCCTTTAATAAGTTGCACGAAATTGAGGTGTCATTACTTAATTATTCAATGTTTACAATTTGTAACCAAACTAAAAAGTATTTTTTTGAAAAGCGTACTCTAATCTTAGTAACATGGACACCTTTTTGTGAACTATATGTTAGGCTCCTTAACCAGGGTTTTATGAATGATAAGTTGATGTCACCACTTGGGAAATTTTACGGTCTCCATCACGAATAGATTGACCGTTACAGTGTTCCAATATCTAAGATGATGTTAAATTGGACCTGTTCCCACTGTCGTAACATTTCATGTGCCTCCACCTATTTGTGACTACCACCGGATTGACTTTGTTTAACTTCACGACGGGTGCCGTATACGGAGCAGGAACTGCTTACCCTTCCGGAGCACCTGAGTTCAATCCTGGTTTTTATAGGAGTTCGTGTTGTACATTGTTTTTTTTAGTTTTTTGTGTTTGTTTGTTGTTCTTGTGGTTTGTGGTACTTTTCGTTCGACTAATTGAAAACTTAATCAAAGCACTGAGATGCTGTGTCAATGGAGAATTCAAAATTTGTATAGATATGTATATAATGATGTTCTTGAAACTGCTGTTTGTTTTAAATCAACACCCTGTATGTAGGAAGTATACAGATAATTGCTGCACAACTACGATTGATCATACACGAGGAAAATTATATGAAGCTTACGATTGAGTTAATCGCCTCTCTAATTTAAATATTGGTTTCCTTATAGCCTTTACTTTTATTTTACTTTAAAAAAAGTCTAGTGTGGACTCAGTAATATGATGGATAAAATAAAGTGTTGGACACAATAATATGCCAAATTAAACAATCCATCCTTGTCGATAACAGAAAAATTACGGAATGCATTTATTTGCCACATTTGACCTTATTGATGTTGAAAACTGTAAAAGATAGAGGAAATCTGCAATGACAACCACGACAGCATAATAGTAGTATAACAAACGCAATGTAATAAAACTGAAACAATTGTAAGCATAAATTACAATAAACAAAAAGATCTATGAACGAAGTCTAATTATAAGGATATATGATTATTAATTAAGACTATCCTAGGCTTAATGACATAATTGCCTATGAAAGCTAATTACCACTGATAAAATTTCAAATAAATTTATATGATTTTCATTGCACAAAATGACAAGAATTACTTCAGAGTTAAATAAAAACATTTATTTGGATTTTTTTAACCTGAAATTTTAATGAAAATCAGAAATCTCTATCTTTGCATTTTATTTTTACTTTTACTTAATATGCATATTAGTTTTCGCTTCTTTTTGACAATATGACAATATGCATTTCAACCAAAATATTCTAAGATTTAGGAGATATGATTGCACTGTTTGACGAAATGTTATCCCTCACATTAATGGAAAAAGTCGTTTACAAACACCTTTTCTTTTGAAAATGCGCAACAGTCTATTTAAATGTTTTTAGCATTCTTTTAATTCTTTACATTAACGCCAATTAAAATTGAATGTACATGACGTTACGCACGATATTGCGACAATGACGCGAAATCTGACAGACCAAAGTAATAAGCCGCTCTTGCTAAACATCAAAACGGTTAAGCTATATAAAATTTCTATCCTTAGATTAAGCAAGTCTTACTGTTTCTTAAAATCTATAAAACTTGATTTCTTTATTTATTTATAGTTCACAATACCGTCAAAACTATTAATAAAACGTCAAAAATGTTGGTGTCAGACGTAACATGCTATACACATACTTACATTTACAGCTGTGATTTTGCTGTTTAGAAGAGCGTAGATAATGCGCGAAAATTCGCATTCATCATCTACGTCAAATATATTATGCGAAATTATACGGAATTTACGCAGATGCCATGTGAAAACAGATTTTCTAGCAAAAATGAATATTTCCCATTTTGGTTGATCAATTGGATTATTTCTACAGGTGAAATCATTGCTCAGCTTACTACATATAAAGAATTTTCGAATCACACCTTTTACGAAGCCTTTGAAAAAGACTTATTGTCAACAGAAGCACTCGTCTTTGCATGGGTTCAATTGTGATACACATAATTCTATTTATATTTTTCCTTATAATGGTCTGCTGTTGTTTCATATCCAGTCAGACAAAGACCACAAATAATAAATATTCTTTGTTTTATCAAGTGTTTTCCCTTTTATTGATGCGAGTCTATTTTTGTTCACGTATTTCATTGACAGGGACTGTTTGATAATAAACGTCGACAGTCTTACTGATACATCGTCAACGTTCCGTATTGTTACAAGTGGATTATTAACCATTGAAATCTAGATTTGATTTATGATTTTCCGTGTGTGATTTATGGGATTTATAAAAGTTGCAAGAAACCTACAAAACAAGTTTCACCAGAAGGACAAAATAAGACATTTGTAAAGAATGTCGACGTGAGAAACAAAATACTGTCAAAGACAGAAATGGGAATTGGAAACTGCCACCCTTAAAAAAAAACATTGAAGAAATTATAAGAGATAAACAATCTTTCGTCTGCGAGAATTAGGACAATATAGATATCACATTTTCTAATGAATAATTTGTAGTTGTTTTTTTTTAATAGGATGTGGCCTTTGTGTGTGTGTGAGTGTCATTTCAGCAGTCTGCCAGTATACATGTGTTGCGATTAAAAAAGTGTTTTGATTTTGACTGCAGCATCACTCCTAATTCCAATGTTAATTATGCAGTTCTTTGTTATTGTAATTCTCATGATATATATCTGTTAACGGAACAGGTATGTGTTGTATGTTATACTTTTCTCGCGAATTCGCCTTTGTCTTTGGATTTTTGTTACGTAGAAATTACCGAGTGTCGTATGGCTTTTATATTCTTTTCGATATTTATCAACTTATGTTTTTTACAATTTAACTTTTATCAAACCAAATGTGGCGATAAAGCATTTAAAAATAGACATATTTTAAAATCGTGCAGAAATAGAATAGAGAATGGAAACGGGGAATGTGTCAAGGAAACAACAACTCTACCAAAGAGCAGAAAACAGCCCAAGGCCATCAATTCGTCTTCAACGCAGCGAGAAAATCTCGCACCCGGAGGCGGGCTTCGGCTGGCCCCTAAACAATAATGCATACTAGTTCAGCGAAATGGACGCCACACTAAACTCCGAAACATACACATGAACCAAAATTAAAAAAACACACAAGAATAACAAAGACTAGAGGTTCCTGACTTTGGACAGGAGCAAAAATGCGGCGGGGTTAAACATGTTTTGTGGGATCTCAACCTTCGCCCTATACCTCTAACCAATGTGGAATAAACAAACACACAGCAATAAACACAGTAAAACTCAGTTCAAAAGATGTCTGAGTCCGATGTTAAGAAACTAAGCAAAATGACAATGATCAATATATATATTAACAAAGGACTACTAGCAGTTACAGACATGCCAGCTCCAGACCTCAAACTGATCGAAAGATTATGTCTTTATCATATAGAAAAGTATCATGCCATCATACATTATATGAGAAAAACATAACCCGTTTCATACCAACAACTGGTTTTAGAATAAATGTGTTTATTTCCGACGCATGGACACTATGAGTGAATCAATTCCAAAAATTCCATCTATAATGACTTGACAACAGCATCGTTACTATATCCATTGTGGAAAAGTCTGTTTAAAGGTTTGGTTAGCTTTTCAGGTGAAAGACGACATTTTTGTCCTTTGTATAGAATAATAGATGGGATGTGAAATACCTGAACCTATAAGATGTCTGCACGTTGATTTATATTTACGAATGATGTCCTTTTACCGATGATAAAATTTTGTAAAAGTTTTGACAAGTTTGTGATATCGAAAACCTTGGTGTAATAATTTTTCAGTAATAGAGATTTCTTTCGTTAAAATAAACTACTTTGTTACATACACGAGCGAATCGAACAAGCTGAGATATATATAAACACCATACAATGGTGCCAAGGGAACGTCATCATCTAAAAACGGATAATTGACAATGACGGGAAAGGAAAAATCATCTCTCTTATCCTAAATTTTAGTATTAAGATTCCCGTTAGAGATATAGATATCAAGATCCAGTAAAGGGCAGTGTTCATTGTTAGTCTTAGCTTTATTTAAAGTAAGTTCAATAGGATACATCTCTTTAGTATACATACTGAAGTCATCATTATTGAGAGCCAAAATATCATCCAAATATCTAATAGTTGTATTAAATGTTTGTATCAGATGTTGTTCGTTGGGTCTTTGCTGATTTTAGTCATACTTTGTGATTCGTAACAATACATAAACACATGAAATAGGTTACTTGTTATCTGTATTTTTTCTAAGCAATCTGAGATAAATAAATTTTCGTCATACGTTTATTTTATTCATAACAGATTATTTTTTCAATAAAATTCTTTGAATCCTAACACACTAAAAAATTAAAACAGATCACCTATGCTGTTTGATACAACGAAATATGTCTGTGAAATATCGCTGTGCAAGTCAGATTTCGTTTGTGTCAACGAGATAAACGTCGTCACAAATAAATGTCCACTGTCACAATACAGGTAAGCGCTGTGTCAGTTAAAATGTGTCAGACATAACGCTTAAAATGGCTGAGGCAGTCGTACTTCAACCATAGCAGCAAATATTTTGGCTGACGTTGTCATTTGAAACTAATTTTGCAGTCATTTACAGTTAAAAAATGACAGTTACAAAACGACTGCCAATGCTCTTTTCAGTCATTTTTTTTCAGTAGTACTATTGCGTCACAAAAAGAATACACACGGTATGGAAGAGGATTCAACAGAGTAAAGTAAATGTGAATTAACCTCAGAAATTACAGATGCTACTATCGATAACGAGGAATCGGAACAAAGCAGTGACCATGGATCCAACGAAGACTCCGACGAGGAATCGGAACAAAGCAGTGACCATGGATCCAACGAAGACTCCGACGAGGAATCGGAACAAAGCAGTGACCATGGATCCAACGAAGACTCCGACGAGGAATCGGAACAAAGCAGTGACCATGGATCCAACGAAGACTCCGACGAGGAATGCACACAGTCTCCATCGGACGTCATTATGAACGTAATTTTTCAAGTACATCAACCGGAATACTCACCGAAAATAAATGAAAGAGTCGAAGCCGGAATGGAAGATTGGCAGCATAGAGACATGTTTGACTAAATGAGAAAGCATTACCTCAGACTGATGTCCTGGCATCAAGACATGATTAAAGACATGTAGATAGAAGATCAAGTAAACGGCTAAACGCTTGCGAGAAGAGGAAGATTATGAATCAAAAGAATCATGGGAATATGGGCATGGGAAGCACAGGAATTTGGTACTCTCTTTACAAGTCATTGTTTTCATGCTTCACACTCATTCTTAATTGGTTATTGACCAAACATTTCCGTAGGCCGTAGGGTGACAATTGTAAGGCTAGAGATACCAAATCGTTTTTTTGCGACCTAACATTTTCATAGGTCATATGGTAGACGTTCCACAGACATGAAAGATACAAAATCTGTATTTATTTAACAACTCATCATGATCATGCTCATACCATCTTTGAAGTAGATGTGGCATGTATTTGCTGAGCATTTGCGACCAAACATTTTTGTGACGGAAGGACGAATGGATTTAGGTAACTTAGTATAACTAGTTTAACAATTGGGGTTAAACTGGTTTTATGGGTATCCAATCCTTCTCAGTACATGCCTTATCTATCCTCATTAGTTTGCTTATAAAACCCACAAAAGCAAAACAGTATGATTTCTAAGTGAACTGGGCGTATTTTTTTAATGTTTTAAAATGTTCCTAAATCTTTTTTGTCCTGCCTGCGACGACAAGTCGCGAAAGGCGAGATATAGGTATTACTTTTCAGCGGCGGCGTCAACTTTTTTAAAACCTTAATAACTTTGCACAGAAAATACATTCACTTTAGATCTTTGGTCGACAGATACATTATGATATAACGTTTGTAGAAGTATACTTGTCTTTTCCCCTTGACCTCGTTTCCATGGTTCATTGACTTCATGAACATTTGTAAAAATCTGTGTAAGTTTCGTGGTTAAATCAATTTCTCAGCAACTGTAATAACTATGCCTTTTTGGTCTACAAATAGTTTGTAGTTGGTACATGCCAGTCTGATCTTGACCTCAATTTCTGACACCTGTTTCCGGACTTTATTCCGAGATTGCTCTGATGTCTGGCGGACTTTTTTGTGATATGCTGGGGCCGTGGAACGTCAGAGTGCACTTCGTATAGAAAACATGGAAATTGCCGACCCACACTTTGGGCGGCAGTTTTTAGACTCGAAATCGTAATATATCCAATTATAAGTAGATAAATCATACATCAATCGATTCCTTATTAATTTTTCTCTAAGAATTGTCATTGATTTTTCACATTTTCATGATTGAGTCCATTTATCTACATGTATATCCACCATATATGGTCTGCACATACTGCCTGGCAAGACGTTGTCAGTGTGACAGCTGAACTTGACCTCAATTTCATGCTTGAGTGACTCTCATCAAATTTTCACAAATAAGTTAATTTCCCAACAAATGTTATATTTAGATCCATCATTAGATACTTCTTTATGGGTACATGCAAGTAGAGAAGACTTGTAAACTGACCAATTTTAGGCCTGAGTGAAATGCATTAGTTTTTCGGACAAATGTCACCTGACCATAAATATTTCTTTTAATGCATTGTGCTTGGAGTTACACTGTTGGGTATCAGAAAATCTTTATTCTGTGTCCATACTCAGGCAAGACATTTGGTGTGTTCCACTCTTGTTATGTAATAGCATTTTGGTAAATAAATTGGTGCATGTACTTTTGAACATGTTAAATACGACTAACTGCTCATAGTTAAATAGTTATATTTAGTGTCCAAATTTCACAGTTGATTCTGTACTGCGCACTAGTAACTCACTTGAGTTCTAATACGGCAATTTCTGTCTTGTTCAAGTTAGCCTTGAGTTTCTCGATTTTTACAATTTTAAAAAATCCAGATATAACGAGATAAAATGCCTTGCAGTCAATCAAGACTGATTGATTGAATTTCTATGTTAGCTAAATACGAATTAACCAAATGTCTTAAAATGCCCCTTTCTGTCATTTTAGCATTTGTATTGGATCTCCGTAAGGCTTGGACACTAGAGAATAAACGCAATGTGCAAAAAAAAGGACAAATATACCTAAGGAGCAATCAAAACAATCGTAATCCATTGGACAGACAAACCCGGGAAGACAAATGAACAACCACAAGCACAACAAATAAACACAGAAAACTAAAAAACAATGAACAACACGAACTCCTATAAAAACCAGGAGTGAACCCAGGTGTTCCGGAAGGGTATTCAGTTCCTGCTCCGTATACGGCACCCGTCGTGAAGTTCAACAAAGTCAATCCGGTGGAAGTCACAAATCGGTGGAGGCACATGAAAGGTTACGACAGTGGGAACAGGTCCAACATCATGTTAGATATTGGAACACTGTAATAGTCAATCAATTCGTGATGACGACCGTAAAATTTCCTAAGTGATGACATCAACCTTTCCTTGATAAACCCTGGTTAAGAAGCTTTTGTGACAGCAGTAATCCTCTTTGTCGAAAGTCATGGTAACTCACGCATGCCCTTGAAAATCGGATAAGCTGAGAAACGTAGACGCCATATGCAGGCGATGCTGGTATATTGCTACTCAAGAAGGGAAAATTAACAATAGGAAAGTTGAAGTCATCACGTTTGTCATAAAGTTTTGTCTTCAAACGTCCCTCATAGTCTATTTCAAGAAACAAATCCAAATATGAAGCGGACTTTGGTGTATCTGTAGTATCCTTAATTTCAAGCTCACTGGGGTAGATAAGATGTAGAAAGTCTTGGAATTTGTCGTTATTTAACGACAACACATCATCTATATAACGAAAAGTGAAATTAAAGGATTGGGCTTGTTTCTTTTTGTTTTCACGTAGTAACCCTTGAATGAAGTCCGCTTCATATGAGTACAGAAACAGATCGGCGAGGAGAGGAGCACAGTTGGTTCCCATTGGAATGCCGATTGTTTGTTGAAAAATTAGACCCCCAAATTCAACGAATATGTTGTCTATGAGAAAATCTAACATGTCCGTAATTTCATATTCAGAATACATTTTGTCAGAATCAGAGTGGTTCTTCACGAAATAAACCTTTTCTCTACCTAGAACAAGAAATTTATACCTGCGTGTCCCATTTGTCTTGAAAAAACATTGATGAACTAGTTGCTTTAAGCGATCTTTTAATTGAGAATGTGGTACGGTAGTGTAGAGTGTAGAGAAGCAAAATGATGCCATATAGAATTCAATCACATGATCACCACTGAGTCGATACTGACTTTCCTTTGTACCCTTTTGGTCATTTGGTTATATGAATTTGATCAAAATGTTTTGGGTTATTATTTCAAATCTTTTTCGGTTTTCAACATTTTAAATCCTTTAGCAAAATTGATGAAATGTGCACATCTTGTTCATAAAAATTTGTATCATTGTATTTTTTAGTTAACTTATAAATTCTATTAATCTTCGATACAAAGAATGAGAGTTTTTAACAAATGGTGTCACGTCATCGGAATTGCCTCTATATTATTTAATATATGGTTTTTCCGTGGATCAAAGAAAAAATTATGCATTTACTTGCAACTAATATAATGTTTCAATATCCTAACAAAAAATGTTATTTTCATTTTTTTCCGTTTTGTTATACCAAGGGTTATACATTGTAGTACAGACAACGCGTCTGTTATACAAGAATATATGATTTTGCTTTCCCAGATAACATTAAATACATTATATTAAATTTGTTCAGGAAAACCTTCCATGAGTTCCACTTTTCCTAAAAAAAAAACTTCATATCTAATTTAAAGAACAGTTGTGGAATATAGCAAATAGCTACACATTATCATAATAACGATGACATTATATAAGTAACTTATCGTTAGTCACCTCCAGTTTGGAGTTCCAATAAGACATTACGACACGACAAGGAAAAGCAAAATACAATTTTTAGATAAAGAATAATTTTCCATAATTTAATTTTTACATTTCTTGAGCAAGGCTGCATGCCGTCGCAGAGGAGTGTCGATAGTTCGGCTTAACTGCCCTGTATTTAACACTCAGTGTGAGATCTCGAATCTAGATTATTGCGAGATGGGTTCGACTCCGATCTTAATTGACAAAGGATTGCCAGTTTTCCTGTCGTAGGACGGTCTTTGTGTCTAGGTACTGTTTCCTCCGCCAACAAAAATAAGTCGCCACAACATAGTCAATGGCACTCAAACTGGTGGAAAACCCACGCCAAATCAAAACGAGTATATTTTTTAGAATGACCCGCCACACTGTTCCCTGTTTTGCATTTGGATATTGTTTTCATGGATTTATGATTTTTTTTTCGCCTTCATGATTCATATGGCAATATTGAGATTCAAATAAATATTAACCAGTAATTAACTTGTTTACTATATTGTATATATCTAACAAAACATATACAGGGGACGAAATTGTCCTGATGATTGAATTTTTGGATTTTTGGTGGACGTGTTTTCCAACAGACTATTTGCATTTCTATGGGCATTAATTGTGCCCCATTCCTGGCAGACTTGTTCCTTTACTCATATGAAGCAGACTTTCTTGACGGGTTTCTTAAGGAAAAACAGAATAAGTTAGCCGGTACCTTTAATATCAGCTTCCACTACATAGACGATGTTTTATCACACAAAAATTCACGTTTTGGGAATTTCTTACATCTCATCTATCCCAATGAGCTCGAAATTAAGGATACCACAGACACTGCCAAGTCTGCATCTTATCTTGGCCTTCACCTCGAAATTGACACCAGTGGAAGGCTGAATACAAAATTTTACGACAGACGGGATGACTTTAACTTCCCATGCATTTCTGAGCGGCAATATTCGAACGCGACGGCATATTGAGCATATATTTCACAACTCCTACTTTATTCCAGAGCTTGTGACATTTACTTCATGGACAGAGTCCTGCTTCTGACAAAAAAATTGCTCAGACAGGGGTGTGTTTCTCGTTTTATGGACGTCATCGTGACTTGGTCAAAGGTTTGAAAAAACCGTTTCCAAAATGAAAATGGACCTGTTCCGTTGATGTTATCCCTTCCTCATACATTATTTGACATGGGCAGCATGACGGATGTCCTGCAGGAAGCAGAGACTGCTTACTCTTCGGAGCACCTGAGTCTACCCCCGGTTTTTTGGTGGGGTCCATGTTGTTCACATGTTTTTAGTTTTTAATTATAGTGCATGTAATGTTTTGCTCTTGTCTCCGTTGTTTGTCAGTTGTTTCGATTTTCCACTCTTTCGAATATCGCTTTGGTATTTTTTTTACTTTACTTTCTTAATTAAAGAAAAATTTTTTTTTATCTTATATTTTTTTGTTATTGAGGGTATCGTACCCTGATCTTTTTTTTACTGACTTTTTAATTAATGTAAATATCTGAAAAAGAATACCGAAGCGAGAATACAATGGTAAAAGTCAATAGGCAAGACAAACTCTTTAGAATGCAACACAATTTACAGACAAATACCACCAAGGATACATGTATTTACTATAAGAATAAGACACAAATGGCAAAATTTATATAATGGATACAAGACACCAAAGAAACTAAGGCACTAGCGATGTGAAATCCCACAAAAACGGGAGTGTTCCTGTGAATACGCTGTAAATTGCACTTAAAGATTTAACAGTCTTTCTGGGATAATATCCATCGAATTATTTTGAAAGTTAAAGTTTTTCGGAGAACATCCTGCGAATTATGAAATTCATACAAATAACGAATGAAAATCGTTCACTTCCGACCCGTAAAATTTGAATGTGTGATGTCAGGGGTTTGTAGGAACGAAGGTGGATACAAAACCCTGACTTATGTAATCAAACTTGCTAGATTGTGCATACTCAATCATTAGGATTAATTATTACCTGTATAAGCATATTATATAATCATAAATAGTAGTTTGAATATAATAAAGTATAGTTTTCTAATTGAAACAAAATGTTCAAAAGCAAAGAAGATGTCTGGGACAGATAAATGTAAGTTAATATTTACATAATAAAAATATATTTATTTCTAATCATTGATCTGTATATATCTTTAACAGTAAATATTTGTATATTGTTTTTTTTTATAAAGTTTATTAAATACCTTGCTAGTATCATGTTTCAGTAGATATGAACATATTCTGCAAACTTGGCAAAAATTCAGAACAGATTAAATATGCCAGCTTTTGATTTATGTACATGCGATAATTTCATCGATATTACATATTTCATAGTTGTGGTCTTATGTGGCTGTTGTTGTGAAGTGAACTGGACCCGACATGGAACAATTCTGTTTTTTCGAATGGGAATTCACTGGACAATTTCATTTATAGAACTGAACATTGTACAATTTAGTTATTCCACTTTTTCAAACCATACGATTCCTTTTTCTTATTACGAAGGTCTCATTTCAATTGGCACCTATGCTTCTTTCCTAGGCTTAGCTAGCGCTCTAGTACTGGGATTTATATTAATATTTATTATACCATTATGTTGGTGTTATTGTGGGAAAAATCAATTCAAAATCTCAGAAAAACAATACTTGATCATGGTTTGCTGTTACAAATTTCTGATGTTGACTTCAGACACATTCTTTCTTTCGTTTACAACATTTCTGGATGTTGACAGTGGAAAACTTGACAGCGTAGACATTTTAGTGGATACATCATCAACTTATAGAACTGTTTTGAGTGTAATGTTTGTATTTGGTGTAATTGATGTTGTTTGTGATGTAATGTATTTTCCATTTAGCTTGTGGAAAATTTGCAGAATTTCATTTTGTCCTATTAAAAAAGTGGAAGATGAACGAACACAGGAAGACATCAGCCAGAAAAGTCAATAGCACAAATGGATAATCTAAAGCCAGACACTTGAGAAACGGCATATCTCCTGTTTACATGGATCCCAAAACTGGTAAATCTTTATAATTCTGGAGGTGAAAACGTGAAAAAGCTACATGTATATAAATATTGATATTCATGAGAAAACCTCATCTACATACTAATTGTATGATTTCCCTTCCAGAGCACATGGTGTGTGTCAATCTCGGTTTTTTTGTGGGATTTCACATCGCTAGTGCTTTAGTTTCTATGATGTCTTGTTTTAATTCTCTAAATGTTGCCATTTGTTTTTTATTCTTATAGTAAATACATGGATATGTATCCTTGGTGGTATTTGTCTGTAAATTTGTGTTGCATTCTAACGAGTTTTTCTTGGCTATGGACTTTTACCATTGTATTGTCGCTTCGGTATTCTTTTGCAGTTATTTACATTAATTAAAAAGTCAGTAAAAAATATCATATATTTGTATTCACTTTTTGTGTCTTACTGGAACTCCAAAATAGAGGTTAACAATGATAAGTTACTTATAAAATGCCTTCGTTATTATGATAATGTGTAGCTATTTCTTATATTCCACAAATGTTTTTTAAATTAGATTCAGCGAAACCTCGGACTAATTTATCAATTGTTACGATCAGATAATGGGTAATATGTAATCACATTTTTTCCTTCTTCATAAATTGATAAAAATAGATATGTATATAGATTACAATGTACATACAGGAAAATTGCATACACTGACATATTTTGTACTTTAGACTGTAGAAATGACATAATGTTAGTTTGAAGTTAAAATTTGGTTGTTTTTGTTGTGTACATCATGTACACGTGTGTTTTTAATATTTGAATTCAATGTAAAAAGTAGTTTAACTATTATTGTATTGATTAACAGTAGAAAAGTTACGAAGGCGCATTGCTTTTGCACCAATTATTATTTCATTTATGCCAAAAAAAATAATTCATGTGGGCCAAAAATAAATTATTTCATTCGTGCCAATATTACAGGTAAATAATATAAGTAAACGAAAAAATAATCTTTGATGGCCTTCCAGAAATGTCACCATCTGCTGAGACTCTTTTTTCTTGTGGTCGACACCACGTTTATGGTCGTTCAATATTGTTATGATAGTTTTGTTGTATATGGCATGTGAAACGTTGCAATATTCACAAAAAACAAAATATATGTTCATAAAATTAAATAATTGTTCGTAAAAACGAATATTTGTTCATAAAAACAAACTATATATTCAATAAATCAAAATATGTGTTCATAAAATAAATTATATATGCATAAAACATAAATATATGTTTATAAATAATTTTTTGTTCATGAAAAATTTGATATATGTTCATAAAAAAATTGATATATGTTCATAAAAACAAATAATTGTTCATAACAATTAAATATGTATTCATAAAATCAAAATATTTAGTTTTTTGTGAATATTGCAACGTTTCACACGCCATAGTTGTCTGTTTCGGTAGTAATTTTGCTTTATACATTTTTCTTTTACATCTCCATTTTTTAAAACTTTAGACAACCGGTATGTGTGGTCATCAAAATAATGGACTGGTTTCTTCTATTTGTCTCAGATTAAACTATTTCCATCTTATCACTTCGAAATGCGAAGACTTGACTAATTCATATTACTGCTGTCATAAAAGCTGCTTAACCAGGGTTTTGTCAGTGATAAGTTGATGTCATCACGAATTGATTGACAGTTACAGTGTTCCAATATGTAATATGATGTTTGACCTGTTCCCACTGTCGTAACATGTCATGTAGCTCCAATGATTTGTGACTACCACCGGATTGAACTTCACAACGGGTGCCGTACACGGAGCTGGAACTCCTTACCGTTCCGGAGCACCCGAGTTTACTCCTGGTTTTTATAGGAGTTCGTGTTGCTCATTGTATTTTAGTTTTCAGTGTTTATTTGTTTTTTTGTGGCTGTTCATTTGTCTTCCCGGGTTGGTCTGTCTGATGGATTGCGTTTTTTTGGTTTGCTCCTTCGGTATGTTTGTCCTTTTTACACCTTGGTGATTGCTCATCTTTTAATAGACTTACTGAGTATGAGCTCACCTACTTACCCAGAGGAATAGTCAACTAAAATGCATATCTAGCCGGGGCAACCTTATATTTGTTTTTTCGTAATTAAGATTTTGAATTATATATCTGTTTCGGTATAGCTTACCTTGCCATTAAGTTTACTTGAAAAAAATGACATATTTATTTTTTGGTGCAAATAACATATAAATCAGTAGTGCAAATGAAAGATAGCAAACAATTTTCAAAAAACCGGCGCAAATACAATGCGTCAAGGTATTTTTGTGTTGTGCGTTCGGTGTTTCTCGGTATCAACACGGTAGAGACTTAATTCGGGGGAACGTGTGTAATTTTCAACCACTTGGCAACAGAAATAACCTTACGGCTGTTGGTTGCTGGCTGTAAAATACAATTAAAACTTAAAGAAGTTTTATACTTTATTTGGTCCGGCTACAAGCATCAAGTGCCTGTAACCGGCCAAACGTAGCTTAAATACCAAATTTTTGCCCATAAGCAGGATAAGATTTTTAACCAATCAAAATTAGAAAATTTGTAAAATTAATCAAGGTAAGAGTGGACAATTCCAAAATATAATTTTTGATTGGTGTAATTAAGTGGACTTGACTAGGTGTCTTGTCACCTTTGACACGTAAGAAAGTTTCTGTGAGAACAATAGAACTAATTGCCCTGCCAAAAATACCTTCAGATTAATGATATAATTTATCACACTTTTTATACTTTATGATAAAAGGACTGAATAATTAATGGACACTAATGCCATAAGCTCAAATAAGAAAATTTGAGAATAAATACTTAAAAATATATCAAAGAATTATGAAATTAAAAATTACAAGAATGTTTTCCTAAAAGCTAAATTATGAAACTAAATATATACAACGTTAACAGGCCCAATTTCTAACAAGAAATTGTGCATATTATTATAGAAAATACTTTATTAAAATACGTATATTTTCCCCATATAACAGTATGCAAGTTGCTTATTTATTAGACTACAATGTTTGTGGAATTTATTCCCCTTATTTGTGATAAATTGATATCAGAGTATTTATTCTATACTGTTGATAAATTTGTATAAGAATCGAATTTGGTAAGAATACAACGTCATATCCGAACTGAACAGACCGTGCATCTCAAGATCAACAATGAGTAGGAAATGTCACAACCATGTAGGGATCCTTAAATGACCATACAATATACCAAATGTTAAAATCAGTCGAACCAAAGCTACATCCGATCATCAAATCATGTTAAGAAACAAAAGCATGTACATAAACGATAAATATTTCTGACTAAG
Source organism: Mytilisepta virgata (assembly GCA_028015205.1). Taxonomy (NCBI): domain Eukaryota; kingdom Metazoa; phylum Mollusca; class Bivalvia; order Mytilida; family Mytilidae; genus Mytilisepta; species Mytilisepta virgata. The sequence goes on from CM051515.1 coordinate 23,967,431, forward strand.
GGACAGAATCAAATGAAAAGGCTGTATGTTTGTCTTTAAATTTATAAGAGTATCAACAAGTTAGCACTGTAAGTCCGTGGGCTCATTTATGGATTTGTGGGCTCATTGGGCCGGGCCGACTAACTTTTTTCTTCTTACATGTGTTATATTAAAACTACCATTATAACTTATAACTATAATCCTAAGTATAAATGAAAATGTACAATCTCAAGAGCATAATTTCTAATTTTAAATATTTATGTCTTTATCCTGTCTTAAGAAAAAAAAATAACAACTAGAAAAATATTTTTTATATTTTTTATATTTGCTAACTATCGGTTTCCTTGTATTATGAATCAAGTTTTTACAAATATTTCCTGTTAATTTGATTACATAAATGTGACATTTACATTTTTGTCGGACTTAAAACGGAGTACAACCAAGGCCACGTAATCGTTTCCGCAATGATGTCGCGTTTGAATCAAATATGACTTGCGCACAACATTGAATTTCTCCCACGTACAATTGAGACTGTTATTAGCTTTTTGAATGAAAAACAAAACATTGGACTGTCAAAGTGAAGAATGAAAAATAATTTTTCAATAATGTTAAAAGATGGAGAATGCGCCAAATATTTCGGTCTCTAGTTTTATGGTGGACAGTTATAAGACAAAAGTAAGTAATTTCAATTTTAAACCTTGTCTTGCTCTGAGAGTCGACATCTTTTTTTAGCTACTATTGAACCTATATTTGAATATATTAAAATAGTTGAGAGTATAAAAAATATTGAAATACTTCCCGTTTAATATAGTTTAAAACAATATTAAGTAACTTAGATGCAACCTTTACGAGGAAATAATATTTTTTTAACAACTTGTAAACATTTAACTACTTGTATGAGGGATTTCACAGAAAGAGATAAACGTCATGAAAGAATAAATTAAAATTAAAAATGGCGTGTACTAGTATTACATTGAATATATCATTCTTATGACTAAGATACCAAGCCGTAATAGATATTGTGCAATTTTGTTATGTGAAATTGCTTTCTACTGGCTACTAAGCCACATGCTAAAAAGGACAAATATACCTAAGGAGCAATCAAAGAAACGTAATCCATTGGACAGAAAAACCCGGGAAGACAAATAAACAACCACAAGCACAACAAATAAACCCAGAAAACTGAAAAACAATGAACAACAAGAACTCCTATAAAAACCAGGAGTGAACCCAGGTGATCCGGAAGGGTAAGCAGTTCTGCTCCGTATACGGCACCCATCGTGAAGTTCAACAAAGCCAATCGGGGGAAGTCACAAATCGGTGGAGGCACATGAAAGGTTACGACAGTGGGAACAGGTCCAACATCATCTTATTAATAGGAACACTGTAATTGTCAATCAATTCGTTATGACGACCGTAAAATTTCCTAAGTGATGACATCAACTTATCCCTGATAAAACTCTGGTTAAGAAGCTTTTGTGACAGCAGTAATCCTATCTGTCGAAAGTCAGGGTAACTCACGCATGCCCTTGAAAATCGGATAAGCTGAGAAATGTAGACGCCATATGCAGGCGATGCTGGTTTATTGTTACTCAAGAAGGGAAAATTAACAATAGGAAAGTTGAAGTCGTCACGTTTGTCATAAAGTTTTGTCTTCAAATGTCCCTCATAGTCTATTTCATGAAACAAATCCAAATATGAAGCGGACTTTGGTGTATCTGTAGTATTCTTAATTTCAAGCTCACTGAGGTAGATAAGATGTAGAAAGTCTTGGAATTTGTCGTTATTTAACGACAACACATCATCTATATAACGAAAAGTGAAATTAATGGATTGGGCTAGTTTCTTTTTGTTTTCACGTAGTAACCCTTGAATGAAGTCCGCTTCATATGAGTACAGAAACAGATCGGCGAGGAGAGGAGCACAGTTGTTTCCCATTGGAATGCCGGTTGTTTGTTGAAAAATTAGACTGCTAAATCCCCATATCCGCCGAGTGCAACCCAATGAAATTTTCCTGAAAACATCCTAACAAAAAAAGTATTTCTACCAATTGAAAACCACGTTACAGCCTGCAGAAAGTCAAAACAAAAACATTTCAACCATATTTGTATAATTTTGCTATAAACAAACAACAAAATGGATAACAGGAAAGGTCAACAATGACATACCAATGAATCAATGCAACCCAGACAGAACTCCGGACAAAAAATAATATAAAAGACTATAAAAAACAAAGTTTTATTTCTTTTTCACTACCAAAGACATGAACAATGCAGAGACAATTATAATATGTGAAGATCAAAATGTCAACATTGAAACAGTATATGTTTCAACACACAATGAAATTCACAAAATTTTCTTTCAACATTTCAATCTATATTCTTAGGCTAAAATAAAAAATATATCGTGCTGTAATACATTGAGTCACTCACTATATGCAAAAACATAGAATCATAGCATACAAATCTTGAACAGACTATAGTTTACTTTGCTCATTAAGCCCATTGTCTTTTTTGTTTGTTGAACTGTTTACTATATACCCTAATTAAATGTTGGCAAACCAGGATTAAACCCTTTTACATTCATTCTTCACAATTAAGAAACATCAAATCCTATAATTTCATTGGTCGAGAGTACTTTGCTGTATTCTAAAATATAATGTTCACTCTCGTTTTATTACCTTATATCACTTTGTCAACCAAAATTCTTAGCGTAAAGCATTTATGAGGTTATATCAAGAATTTACGAAAATTAGAAGGCATTTTTAAAACATTGTCATTACGTTAGTCGATCTATTTTTTTTTTTTTTGGACGGGACGTTATTGACAGTAAAAGATTAACAGTGAATTTAACATACAGCTGTCCAATACATTGTCGTAAGCAGTCAATTAAAAATGGACTGTTTACACCGAAACATTGGGTAGAGCTGTAGACAAAATTCGTTCATCTCAATAATTTATTTCAATAAGTTCTGTCTGTACTATATAGACTTGTTGAATGGAAATTCTGCAATTATATCGTGTTGAAACGATGTTACAATGACAATCAAGAGTGTTGAGTAAAACCTATGAGACATTCCTCTCAGGTAATCTGTGCTTGATTGTTTTGTGCAATGAACGCCTGATTGATATTAGGTTATCGAACCTAGGGGATGTATAGTGAGCGGGGATTCCCCTCTGCGTCCGTCCGTCCGTCCGCCTGCGCCTATTAATTGCAACTACTCTTACACCAGTGAATGGATTTCATTGAAACTTTCACAAAATCTTCAGTACAAAGTGGAATTGCTATTTTATTTTTTATCAGAAGATTTTTTTTTTGTTTTTCACAGACAAACATGGACTTTACCATTTCTTCATAATATGGTAATTTAAAAGGGGCCCCAAATATCATTCAGAAAAAAAATAAAATAGGTGGTGCACAATTGCAATTTACACTAAATTTTCCCTGGAAGTTTAATAGAAATAGTGCCCCGTCTGCAAGTCCCCCTAAACCAGTGAATGAATTTCTGTGAAACTTTTAGGGAATTTTCACGATAGTTGCCATTTGGACCACCTATTTTATTTTTTTTATCAAAATGAATTTTGGGGTTTCCCATAGACAAATATGGACTTATTGGTTAGTAATATAGGTCATAGCGACCCAAGTGTTGCTGAACTGTGTTGTATTATACAAGAGGACTGTAGTGGTGAAATATCATTGATATATTACTATAGGTTACTGAGAAATGAACCTAATTGCAGAACTTCATCAAAGTCACTGAAGCATGAAATGTGGATCATAGCGACCCAAGTGTTGCTGAACTACGTTGTACTATACAAGAGGACTGTAATTGTAAAATATCATTAATATATTACAATATGTTGCCGAGAAATGAACCTAAACGCAAAACTTTACCACCTCAACTAGAAAACCTCAAAGTCACTGAAGCATGAAATGTAGGTCATAGCAACCCAAGTGTTGCTGAACTGCGTTGTACTATACAAGAGGACTGTAGTGGTGACATATCATCGATATATTACTATAGGTTTCTGAGAAATGGAGCTAAACGCAAAACTTAACCGAATCGAGACGTACATACGCACGTACAAGGTTAAATATATATATGCCCCAGCTGCATTCGTGGCGGAGCATAAAAACATACTGAGTTATAATAATTTATATTTTTGTCGCCTTAGTGGTGATATACATTTGTGAGCTTTGCTCAAAGAAATTCTAGTTTTTTAATGAAATGTATCAAATCCAAACTGCATTATAATGTTATGGATAGCATGCTGTCGAAGAAAAAAATGCACATAAAAAGGTAAGTAAAAAATCTTATTTTGTTTTATAGCGATTATGGTTTTAACAAATAGAGAAAACTTATCTATTGTTTTAATTCCAATTAGTTTAAACCGTCCGTAATAAAACTATTACTTTTCAAAGTTGCAGGTGGAAAATGACAAACGATGACAGACAAACACAGTAATCGTATAAGTTAGCACTAAAACATAGATAATTTAGTTTCTGGAGTGTAGGATATGACTGTTTCAGTGATATAAATAATGGCCTCTGTGAATCAACGACCAAAGGCAAGAAGTAGATACGCAAGACAGTCTTTAGTTGTCCTAGGAGTTTTTCCAAAAATGATGCGTGAACTTGTTTCGCAATCAGTTCACGCTACAGCAATGTACAATCTAATACCTCATTTGACTAAAATAAAGGATAGACTGACTTATGATGAAAAGAAAATTATAGAAACTCTTCCAACGAACGGTTATGAGAAGTGTGATACAATGCTTTTGTATAAGTTTATTCGACAACAACTTCCAAAACCAGGTCGAGGTTGGGGTAAAAATCCTGTTATTTCAAATTTATCGATAAGTGACGATGTGGAAAGAATACGTTTAGCACGCAATAACCTTCTGCATCGACCACATCCTGAAGTTACTGAGCAAGAAGAAGTTTCATTCTTTCAAGAATTTGTAGATGTGGCAAGACGTATAGACACTTATCTCAGCAAACAGTCAAATGAAACATTTGAATCACACATTCTTGCATGGAAATTTAATAGCATTGATGCAGAATTAGAAGAGAAATGCGTAGCACAAGCACAAGAAATTGAGGGACTGAAACGTACGTACAGTTTTCGGAAAGCTAAATCACTTATATGCAAGTTTATTTTAATACAGTTGTGTCAGTAGGTACAATACAAGGTATGGAAAACCAAAAGACCGCACAACAATTATAAATCCAGAGACGGAGACAAAACTGAAATGAGACATGACAAGAACAAACAAGTAACATAAACATAACACAAAACACTAAAAGATGATGACAAACATAGTCTCACCAAAAAAAAAAACCGAAGGTGAACTCGGGTGGTCCGGATGGGTAAGCCTCTTGTCAGATACCAACCATGTTGCTCATGTCAAGTCCCCAGTAAAATGTCATGTCCGGACATTTTTATCTTGCCTAGTTATTCATAGTAATATTTCTATATAGGGTTGTAGCAGATAAACAAAGATACTTTTTATCAAGTTTTATGCATCATATGATCGAAATAGATAAAGTAGAGTTCGAGTACTAAGGTTGAAACGAAAACAATTTTATTGTCGTCGTCAAATATCAAGGATTTCCGGGTCCTACCATTATATGATATCATTTTAAAGTTTTTACGTTTGGTTAGTATACCAGATATAAAGTATATACATGTAATAGTGAACAATTACAGTAGGTTTCTTCAAATCTTATTAAGGTGATGTTTGTCGAAACAAGCAATTGTGGACTGGATGAATTCAATAACCAAATATATTTTTGAGGCCACGAAAAATAAAATTTCAAAACGAAATAGTTTCATAATGTTGGACTAACTTATTTGGTGTTATATATGTACCAGTATTAGGTTTCATAAACGATTTAATCTGTAATAGGCAGTCATGGTTACAAATTGTAACTGTTTATCAGTACTAGTATCATTACATAAATATTCAGAAGCATTCTGTTTTTTTTGTAGACCATTTTTTGTTGTTGTTATCACGTAAATTTTCTTCGCAGACATGGTCTTCAATTGTTTTTTAATCTTTTGGTCGAAATATAGTTTATTTTTTAAACGAATTACCACTTGAGTCTTGACACCCTAAATATTCATTCCTTGAGTATCCTCTTCCCATTTTTAAGCATGAATATTTTCCACATCATTTTGACAGCTTAGATATTTTGAAATAATTTCTTGTTTCTCCTTAAAATCATTTGAAGCACTCATTATTTCACTTTTTAGCGATGACGTTCCCTTAATTTAATTATTTTATTTTTGACAGAAGAGATAAATTACCGTTCGAGAGAAGGATAAAAATCCTTTCTGATAAGGGCAAATTTCAGAATAACAGTGAAATTAACCGTTTATGTAACATTGTTGTATTTATATTTATTAGTGAAGCTGGAAGAGGAAGTAGATAAAACGCCTATAAATTTATACCTAGGAAAAGAAATAGAGGCGATTATTCGATCAGAAAAAAGTTCAGGTATGAAGATATAAACAAAGAAATCGAAGGGACATATTGTCTTTTTAATTAGTTGATCGGGTGGTTACAAAAGGAATGTCTTGTATATAGATATACCTTTGTTGTGTGAAACAAGGAATACATACATGTTTTTGCATAAATTGTAATAAATTTAAAGTAAAATTAGACATTTAAATATTTAAAAAATATAGATCTACTGTTTAATACATGTTCTTATAGTGACCTTATAATTACAGTGAATAGCCCACAGAAAACGGAAAGCTTATGCAATATTTGTACATATGACGAATATGATGAAAGGAAGTAAATTGCACAGTAACAATCTTAAACGTTGTAAATATTTCCGAAAAAATAGTTGCAGTTAACACACATGCTGTATTTAAATACTTGCCAACGGCCCATCTTAGAATTTACTGTTGCAAGTATACTCAGGGGTTAGTTTTTATCAGCGACACACACTCGGTCGGTAGTAGTTGACATTTTAATATAAAGATGTCTACACATTTTGTTTAATCAATAGCACTCAAGGCTAAACATTGAAAACTAAGGGACCGACCATTTAACTTCAAGAGAAGAGGGGGTTATGGTTTTTTCCTAAAAAAATATTCTGATCCCCAATTTGATGAAAAAAAATATTGTGTGGTCAAGCAGACGACAAAAGAAAATATCCTGAATCAAGATTTTCCCCATAGCGTATAGTGTTACATCTTGAAAAAAATAATTTGATTGACAGCGCTGAAAAACTGGAAAAAAAACAATTCTGACTTGGACAAAAACCATACCCCCCCCCCCCCCTTTTGAAGTTAAATGGTCGGTCCCTAAGCCGAATTTTTTAAAATATACAAGATTTTTTAGTGATAAATGCATTGTTTATTTGTTTATCTTTTTCAGACAGTGGAAAGAAAAAGCTTAAAATAGTAGTAAAAGGGGCTGCTGAAGAACAAGAAGTAGTAGACAAATTGAACCAATTAAAAGATACAATAAATGAAGGTAACTTTCAAATAGTGTTTGAAAAAGCAAAATGTGGCAGTATAATCATCTATGTTACTGTGGAGGAACAGATAACTTTGAGAGAACATGAAATTTGTTGTGCAGTTGTTGAATTTCTGCGACATGCCTTTGGTCTATTGTCCGTATTGCCAGTTTCTGAGCATGGATTCTTTGTTTGTGTTTTGGATTTTGATGAGCTTCTTGATTCTGGTAAGTTATTTTCCTATAGCAACACCAATGTGAATTAGTCATGTGTATATACACTTTATCAATTTTACTACTTTTTATAATGGCATTAACTTTTATTATTTATATAAAGAAGAGTAATTCGGAAAATAGAATCTTTTTATCTAAGCATCATAAAGACACATATATTACATTATAAAATGTAAGGAATATTTTGATCTTCTCTTCGTCGAATTTGAGGTAGATTTACGCGATGAATCTAACTTTCAAAATGAGTTGCCGCATAAATGAACAATTTGCATTCAGTCAGTCTGTAAACATAAATTGTCTGTATGTATTAGTCTGATTTCTGGGCAAATGTGTTTATATAAAATGAGGCTGCCAAGTTTTCGTCATTAAATATCGGTTAAAATATTTAAGACCTCGAATTGCTAGTGTTGTAAATTTTACAATACTGGAATTACTACTATGGTTGATGTGACAACACTGGAACTTCCAGTATTATAACATTTAAAATTCCGGATAGTATTATCAATTTCAAAATACTGGAATTACCAGTATTCACTTCCACAATACCAAACATCACAGTTTTTAAAAGTTTAAAATACTGGAATTACTGGTATGTACAATCTACAATACTGGAATTCCAGTATTATTGATTTTAAAATACTGGGAATACCAGTATTACAATGGTGAAAATTCTAGAAATCCCAATATTTTCATTCCACAACACAGTAACTACTAGTATCATTTGACAATGATACTGGAATTACCCGTATTATGCTCACAATACTGGTACAAAATTGTTCTAGTATTATACACAATACTGGTAATACCAGTATTGAGTTTGTATTCTTCACTGTATCCGAAATAATTATGTAGCAACTTTTTAAACAACAATAACAATTATTTCATTACAATGTAACAGAATATCACTTTTACTTTTTCACATCAGAAATATCTTGTCTATTAGTAAAAAAAAATACCACAGCGACATTCGAAGGAGGGGAAATCGAAAACAACTAACAAACTCCGGAGAACAACGAACTTAACACCAAAACAATACAAACACTACACTTAAAACTAAAAACATATGAACAACATGGACCCCACCATAAAATCAGGGGTAGACTCAGGTGCTCTGTAAGAGCAAGCAGTCTTTGCTTCCTGCAGGACATCCACCATGCTGCCCATGTCAAATCCCGTATGTAGAAGGGACAACATCAGTAGGACAGGTCCATTTTCATTCACGGTTTTTTTTATCCCTGTAAACCAAGTCATGATGATGAACATAAAACTTTAATAAGGATGACTGAAACTTAAGAGCAATGTACCTCTGGTTGAGCAACTCTTCTGTCAGTAGCCGGGTTCTGCCCAGGAAGTCAATGTATACGTCACAAGCTGCGGAAGAACGTATGAATCCGAAATATACACACAATACGCCGGCGCTTCTGGAATGTTGCCGCTCAAAAAAAGGAAGTTGACGAATGGAAAGTCAAAGTCATCCCGTTTGTCGTAAAGTTTTGTATTCAGCCTTCCTCTGGTGTAAATTTCGAGGCGAAGGTCAAGATAAGATGCAGACTTGGCAGTGTCTGTGGTATCTTTAACTTTGAGCGATTGAGGAGACGTAAGAAATTCCCTAAACGTGAATTTTTGAGTGATAAAACATCATCTATATAGCGGAACCTGAAATTAAAGGTACGGGCTAACTTCTTCTGTTTTTCCTTAAGAAGCCCGCCAAGGAAGTCTGAACCATATGAGTAAGATTGTTAAGAATAATTCTATTGCAATTATGATGAGTTTAGATTTACAATATACATTTTAGAATACGATGAGTTGACAACATTTGAAGAAGAATCAGATGATAATGATTATGATAGTGACGATTGTTTGGATTTTAATCCTGATGATTTGGTGCTTACAGTTTCCATTGATAAAAATGCATTTTCATGCGAAAACCAGTTGTTTGGGGAGACGTCAACATTTATAAAAGACGTGCTTAGAAGGACAAATAATTCTCACAATTTGTTAAATTCAGAGGAAGCACTCAATGTTATTGTTCATCCCTTCTCTTCAGAAGGTACTAAAATTGTGGATAAAAGAACGTATTTGTAAAGTAAATAAATAAATCTGTATCACTTTATTCTGTCTGTTATATTCAAGCACAATCTCTTCAAATATTTTAGAAAATACTCTATACAACTCATTCTTCACGAATATCAGAATTTTTATTTTGTGATTTTCAATGCAGCATATATAAAGCTCAAATCACATAGATTAATACATAAAACAATCTTACAGACCGCGCACGGATAATTTATTCCTTTAGTACTTGATTAATATTCAAACCACTTCATGTCTGTGGAAAATTATGTCCATTTAAAGACCTGAAGACGACGATTATTTGAAAGATTGCAAGACCAAGATATACTCATAAGATATTTCAAAGTAGATTTATTTGCTTAATTATCTCAATGTTTAAAAGAATGGTCGTTACACTTACCAAAAACCATACTTCCATACTCATCAACATAATAGTACATCTAAAAGATTAGCAACACTTACTATGTACATTTAAAAACATCAATTCAGATATAAAACAATAAAGTAAAGATACTCTCATAGAGGAAATAGGTTTAAAGTTGTTATCTAAATTATAGAAATATTAGATTTGTAACATTTATTCTAATTATTGGTTTCAAAAAGGTAAACAAGTGAACCTTAAATAAAAAACTTCATAAACAACCAAACCAGAACAACAAACAAAACCAAACACAAAACATCAACAAACAAAACAAACAAAACAAAATAAAATCACAAAAAAAAAATCAGCGGCAATGTTATCATGTTACTTTCAGGGATTAATTTAAATCTGAGTGATACTTGTACAAGGTTGACAATACATATTATAAAACATCAGCACTTCTCTTTGCAGAAAAAACTGATTTGACATACTCACAGGCCCAGACTTCAGTGAACATTCCTCTTCCATCTAAATTGAGTCTACGACAGATGGTCAAGGTAAACAAAGGGCGGTTCGAGTTGTATATCCGCGACTGCATTATCCTGAATCACAAGATAATTCTAACAGAACATTTTGCGAAAAGGTTAATAATTCATAATTTCAATGGGAGTCTTGATCGTAATATTAAGCTTGATGTTCATCCATTTGAAATAGCAGATATGAACAACCAGGTTGTAGCCGTGACGTCGCCTGAGGAAAGAATAATAGTCTTTATCAATATCCTTACTGAGGAAATTAGAAAATCTATAAAAACAGAAGAGAAATGTTATGGTATCACGTGCAGTAAAGGCTATATTTATGTGATAATTGGTAAAAAAATCAAAGTTTTCGACAAGTTAGGTAATGTAATGAATTCCATTCCACTACCTTCAAGCTCTATTTTCTATCTTCAAATTCGTCGTGACAAAATATATTATACAGATAGTTCAAAGAACACAGTAACATGTTGTGATTTAAATGGAACAATACTCTGGACCGAGTCTCCTTCAGCATTATCATCCCCGAATGGTATAACCATTGATAATAACGGTAACATTATAGTAGCAGGCTATTGGTCTCAAAATATTACATTGGTATCACACAAAGGACGGATTTCACGAACTTTGTTGACACGTGAAGACGGTCTGGATTTTCCTAGATCGGTTTTCTATGACACAAAACGAAATATATTGCTGATATGTAACGAATGCAGAGATAATGCCTTTTTATATGATCTGGAGGGGGGCCAATATGATTTTGAACAATGAAGGGTTTCATGTAGCAGCAAAGGCAAAACTACAAAAAACATTCTAGGGCGGTTTTAAAAGCATCACTTTGCAAATACCTAGTAGACAGATTTAAGGAGAGTAATCTAAAGTTTTAAGCTTTATTTGTGCAACGGATCGTAAAATATTTGACGTGATATCAAGAAATTCTAAACCTTAACTGACGCGTTTAAATAATCTTGCACTACAGAAAAAGTCACTACACAGTAATTTTTTTAACTAAGCTAGATGTTGACATCTTATTAAGTAGAAAGCAAAGTTCAAGATATTGAGAATAAAAAATTTTCAGTCATTCATCGTCGTACAATGTACATTATGATAATGAAATGGATGCGTTCATGGTCGCACAAAGTTATTCTCTTGTAGCATTCTATGATGGATTGTTTTGTTCACTGTTAAATGTGTATATGCGTACATGTTTATACCTGAAACAGTGCCCAAGGTAAATAATTAGGAAAACAGAAAGGGGTGTTAAAATGTGTAGTACATACAATCATCCCATTTTCAATAAAAATGTATTTGTATGTGTATTTCCATTTTTTTTGCTGTCTGATAATGGATTCTATGTTATACATTTATGTTACAATCTTATTGTATAATAATGAGCATACTTTTTAGTGGGGTCCATGTTGTTCATATGGTTTTAGTTTTTAATTGTAGTGCATGTATTGGTTTGGTCTTGTTTTCGTTATTCTCCGGCGTTTGTCAGTTGTTTCGATTGTTCCCTCCTTCGAATATTTCTTTGGTATTTCTTTACTTTACTTACAATTATGTTTGAAACAAATTCATGGACATTGGAAAGATTATATACAAACGAAACTTTTCATGCTTCAACTCTATCAGGAACACTCATTTCCAAACACTCACACAAAATATGCTTCGACCCACACGTTTATACTCCAAAGAAACTACAAGACGAAACAATAAACTCGTTTTAAAAGCGGTGACATTGAACTGCAATGTCTGTTACACCACCAACGGCATATACAATTAATAGCTGATAAGCGCAATACTGACTCAGTTATACACCAAGATGTTTGCTTATCATTAAAAGTTATGTTCCCCGTTTCACAAACATACATACGACTACAATTGAGACTGGTCGCATGACGTCAAGAGAACACAGACACTAAAGGCCGAAAATCAGATCACACTTGTGACTGATTCTAATCGTACCAATGTTTGTGAAACAAGAATTTGGAAACAAATTAAGATTTAGGTTTGTTTTGTTTGGTTTATTTTCTGGTATTCAGTGTTTTATTGATGGAAGAAGCCGACGTATCACCGACCACTCCCGACCCGGTCTAGGTTCAACAACGGGGTAAGTCGACATTCTCATGGACATCCCTTTACTTTGAACCAACTATTAAAAACCTAAAATTTAAAATTCTGTATAACATTAAAAATTATTAGAAACAAAATTGACCATATACACCACAGAAGAGAGATATAAAGATAGGCAAACGTTCTTTACAAGTCAGCAGTATATATTTATATACAATTTTGAGAAAGTAATTGCAAGACTGTCGGAGTTGTTTATGGTGTAAGATGTACGGAGTGTAACAAACTCATTTACCTTGGGCAGACGGCGATTCACTTTGCCAAAGACTGACCCTGAACTTTTATAAAATTTAAACACGTAAAATAGATGACCCAATTCATAAAAAATTTACACAGCACAACCACTCAACGAACAATTTAAAAACATATTCGGAATAGAAAGAGTATTTGGTACAGAGATCTTTAGAAAGGTAAAGGAAAATTTTTTGGATAAAAAATGAAAACCTCTGGAATCCTACGGTCTAAATACTCAACTTGAACGAAAATGAATATTTCCACGGCTAAAGAACGAACGTCATAGTATTGATCTGTAAGGCCATGAAATATTATTGTTTGTCTATTGTTCAAATTATTCCATTGAAAAAGCCTCATTGTCAAAGCGTCTGCAAAATTGTGTGTTTTATAATTAATAGAGAGTTGGATATGCAGTTTTACTTAGCTAAAAGTAAATACAGAATTATGTATAGTTTTTCGGCACTAGCAATTTTGATGATTTTGTCGAAATATGCACATATCTTCAACGCTGCTCTGCATTGTATTAATTTTGCTCTTCCCTTGCTCCGTGCTGCTCGATGCTGCTTACTCTTGCTCTGTGCTGCTTTTTGTTACTCATCGCTGCTCAGCACCATGCTCTCGCGCTCATTTCGGTTTTTGAGGAGGAGGAAGGGTAGGAGGAGTGGTCATTTTCTTCTTTTCTTGGCCTGGGTTGTCATCAGACAAGTTTCTAGATAGTCGAAAGTCTGTTTTCTTTGTATCTTTACAAGTTGGATGATTCTCTTCAATGCTCCGTGCTGCTCTTTATAGCTCACCGCTGCTGTGCACTGTACGCATTCTGCTCTTTTCGTGCTCTGTGCTGCTCTTTGCTGCTCATTGATGCTCTTCTCTTGATCCGTGGTGCTCTTTGCTGCTCATCGCTGCTCTTCTCTTGATCCGTGCTGCTCTTATTTTGCTCCATGCTGCTATCTGCTGCTCGTTGCTGCTCTTCTCTTGTTCAGTGCTGCTCTTCTCTTGTTCCGTGCTGTTCTTTGATACTCATTGCTGTTTTTCTCTTGCGCTCTATGCTGGTCTTTGCTGCTCAGCGCTGCTATTCTCTTGCTCCGTTCTGCTCATCGCTGCTCAGCACCATGCTCTCATGCTCATTTCGGTTTTTGAGGAGGAAGAGTGATGGAGAGAGAGGAGGAATGGTCATTTTTCAAGTTTCTAAATAGTCGAATGTCTGTTTTTTTTTATCTTCTGGAGTTGGATGATTTTCTTCGCCGCTGAGGGATTCACTCCGCTGCTTATCGCTGTTTTAAACTTTACTCATCAATGCTCCGTGCTACTCTTTACTGCACATCGCTGCTCAGGACTGTACTCGGCACTGCTCTTTGCTGCTCAGGACCATGCTCGTGTGCTCATCTTTTGAGGAGGGTGGATTGCTGCTGTTGCTTCTGCTGCTGTGCTGAGGAGTAGGAGGAGGGATTCTACTGGTCTCTTGGTCTCGTTGATTTTTCGATGGACATCAAAGATTGCTGCGGATACGTAACGCGGACCTGAACGAGATCATCCTTATGAAACGGAAATTTTAGAGTCTTACCACCGATCTTCTCTTGCTCCGTGCTGCTCTATACAGCTCATCGCTGCTCTGAACTTTACTCATCACATCCCTTTTCTTGGTCGACTATCTAGAAACTTGTGACAACCCAGACAAAAAAAGAAGAAAATGACCACACCTCCTCTCCCTCCTCATCACTCCTCCTCTTCAAAACCGAAATGAGCAAGAGCATGGGACTGAGCAGCGATGTGTAGGAAAGACCAGCGTTGAGCAGCAGAGAGTAGCACGGGGCAGGAAAAGAACAGCGATGATCAGCAAAGAGCAGCACAGAGCAAGGAAAGAGCAGAATTATTACAGTGCAGAACACCGATGAGTAATAAAGAGCAGCATTTGGCAGTGAAGAGAATCATCCAACTTGCAAAGATACAAGGAAAACAGAATTTCGACTATCTAGAAACTGATGACAACCATGACAAGAAGGAAATGTCCGCTCCTCTCTCGCGCAGCGATGAGAAATGAAGAGCAGCATGGAACATTGAAGGGTATCATCCAACATGCAAACAGACATTTGACTATCTAGAAACTTGTCAGCGATGAACAGCAGAGCAGCGGTGAACAGTGGATCAGTAGAGTTCTCAGCAGTATTGGGAATCATCAAACTCGCAAAAATACAAGGAAAAAAGACTTTCAACTATCTAGAAACTTGTCTGATGACAACAAAGACCAAGAAAACCAAGACAAGAAGAAAATGACCAACCCTCCTCAAAAAAATCTTTCCTCCTGCTTCTCTTCCACAAAACCCGAAATCAGCACGAGAGCATGGTGCTGAGCAACGATGAGCAGCACAGAGTAAAAGAAGAGTAGCGATAAGCAGCACGGAGCAAGAGAAGAACAGAATGAGTACAATGCGGAGTGCAAAGATACGAGGGAAACAGACTTTCGACTATCTAGAAACTTGACTGATGACAACCATGACCCCTCCTCGTCATTCCTCATCACTCCTCGTCTTCCTCCTCCTCATCCTTAAAAACCGAAATGAGCACAAGACCACGGTGCTGAGTAGCGATGAGCAGCGAAGAGCAGCACAGAACAAGGGAAGAGCAGCGATCAGCAGCAAAGAGCAATGCATAACAAGAGAACAGCGAAGAGCAGCACAGAGCAAGGGAAGAGCAGCTATGAGCAATGAAGAGCAACACGGAGCAAGAGAAAAGGAAAATGAGTACAGTGCAAAGCAGCGATGTGAAGCGGAGTGAATCCCTCATCATTAAAGCGAATCATCCAACTTGCAAATTCACAAGGAAAAGAGACATTCGACTATCTAGAAACTTGACTACTGACAACCCAGGCCAAGACAACAAGAAAATGACCACTCCTCATCATCCTCATCATCCTCATCCTTCTCCTCAAAAACTGAAAGAGCACGAGAGCATGGTTTTGAGCAGCGATGAGCAGTGTAGAGCAGCACAAAGCAATAGTAAGGACCGTCGTTGCAATGGCGGTTGCTAAGGACACCTTTGAATTGACCTAATGGTGACAGCATCAACCAAAACAGAGGTCATAATCCAATCTTACCGTTGGACTCCCCTTGAACGAGCGACGAAGATAAATATCACACGAAATGAAAATTGCGGGAAAAGTCAGATAACACAATAGTCCCTCTGTACTGCGTATACTCTCGGACTTCGACATAACAGTGAGAGTATCAATCCCTAGGAAAAATTATGCGAGACCCAAACCCTATACAGATCGATCACAGACCGAGACGACCGAGAATGATAAGCCGGGAAGAAATGGGATATGACCCAAACCAACTTCCGGTAACGCTTACATACAACAAACTTCCGAGTCTGGAGACGTGACTTACGTCACTTCCGTAAACAAATCACGAAAAATGGCAAGTGAACCCACTTCTTCCGGTTTTGCATGCGTCTAAACAACTTCCGGCTCTGGTCACGCAACGTCCGCTTCCGGTGACGTCACTTCGGTTGGATTCACCCATGATCCACCACCACCACCACAAATACGTGTACTAACTGAAAACTGCCTATATACTACTGATATTTTCATGATGAGTCTTGGAACTATAAATCATAAACATTTAAATTTGACTTGTAGTTACACTGATGTACATTTAATAATTCAACATTACTATCCATAATAATATATATATATATGTTGTGTCCCTAGCTTTCCGCCAAATGGTCGATAAAAGTAACTGCTGAAGCGACCACCGCCACTTGAGAAGTAATCCACACACCGTAGCCCGCAACCGTACAAGTACAGAAATTTCAGTCATCCATAACTGCATAATTAATAACGAAAATTATTAGCTTTCCTTATCGGCATATTGAAATACGTCACCTTAAATAGCCATCCTTAACGGCATACAATTATCTTGTAATAGCCAAAATAAGAACAAAGTGTCCTTCCTTATAGAAATTAAAGATCATTTACATCTTACTAAAGAAAATGCAAAAGTTATTACCGTCTAAAAATAAATTACGATTGACGATATTGCTAAAAACATTATAATTTCATCATAATTATGTATTAATATATCATAATATTTATATCTTTTAAGCTACATGTACCTTAATGTCAAGACTCCATCTCACATTTTCCTGTTAGAATTATCAAATATAAAATATTAGCATAACGAACCGACATAATTATTAATTCTAACAGCTGCGTGGTTCATAGCTTCAGAATTAGGAGTAATCTCCAAATTTGCCTAGGCAAAATTTGTGACCATGCAATCTATAGATGGTACAAATTCCTGAATTTGTGAGATTGTATCTTTGATTGATGCCTCAGAACGTATAACGGCGAATACCCAATACTGTTTCCTCCACAATGGGAGCAAGTCAGACCATTGCATGCCCCATTTACCCTACCATCATACTCTAACATTATATGGGCTAATACATAAATTTGGACCACCCCATGTTTGTCTGGCATGAAGAAATGCTCTTTTAAGTAAGAAGGATCCAATTACCCATACAAGTCCCTGTTTAGCTTATGGACTATGATATTTATACACAAATTTTTATAGGTTATTAATAAAATGTTTGATTTGAATAATCGAAACACACATTATATAATGTAGAAAAAAATTAATATTAATATGTATATGTAAGTAAAGATAAGTATTATAACATATGATGCATACAATAGCGTTTAAATGCACCAGTCTTCCAACGGCCTAACCTTTTGATTTCGAACTCATATAAAAACCAGAAGTGAACTCCGGTGCTCAGGAAGGGTAGGCAGATCCTCCTTCCTATAAGGCAGCCGTTGTGAAGTTTGACAAAGTAAATTCGGTTAGTACCAAATTGGTGGAGCTATATGAAATGTTACGACAGTGGGGACAGATCCAACATCATCTTATATATTAGAACACCGTAAAGACCAATAATTCATGATGATGGCCATAAAATGTCTAAGTGATGACATCAACTTATCATTAATAAAACCCTGGTTAAGAAGCTTTTGTGAAAATAGTTATCCTCTTTGTCGAAAGTCATGGTAACTCTCGCATGCACTTGAATATCGAATAAGCTGAAAAATGTACACACCATATACAGGCGATGCTAGTACATGTATATTGCTACTCAAAAAGAGAACAACAGGAAACTTGAAGTCATCACGTTTATCATTATGTTTTGTCTTCGAATGTCCCTCATTTTCTTTTTCAAAAAACCAATTCAAATATGAAGCGAACTACGATGTATCAGTAGTATCCTTAATTCCAAGCTCACTGGGGTAGATGAGATGTAGAAAGTCTTGGAATTTGTCATTATTTAACGAGAACACGTCATCTATATAACGAAAAGTAAAATTAAAAGATTGGGCAAATTTTTTTTTGATTTCACGTAGTACTCCTTGAATGAAGTCCAATGAGTACAGAAACAGATCGACGAGAAGATGAGCACAGTTGGTTCCCATAGGAATGTCGTTTGTTTGTTGAAAATTCCTTTTCTCTACCTAAAACATTTTTCTTGAAAAACCATTGATGAACTAGTTGTTTCAATCGATATTTGAGAATATGGTATTGTAGTGTAGAGTGTAGAGATGTCAAATGTTTTGTATGTTGTTGCATGTAGCCAAACTTTGATTTTAGATACTGTAGTAAAATTTTTGAGTTTTTAAGAATCCACATCTGATTGATGCCACTGGTGGAATATGATATTTCACAGTAATTCTGAAGGCTCTTTATACTACAAGTCAATATGAATGTTAAAATATTTGAAAGAGGTTTTGTAGCAATTAGCTGACCCAGCAATGTACCTATGTTTAAACGGATTCTTGTATAGTTTAGATATCCAATAAAGAGCTTCACTCTTTGTAGAAATGTCAAAGGAATGAAGAGCGGTCTTGTGGTTATCAAGAACGCTCTGTTTCGTGAGTGTGGTCAGTGTATAATAAAATGTATCATAAAATACCAAATAATTTGATGCACTTTATAGCAGTGATCGAGATCAAAATGTTGGAAAACCGGTTAAAGATATAATGATGAATTAATAAGCACAACCATCAAAAACCAAAACAATTGAAACAAACAGGAATCCAAACTCTGCTAAGGGTTAATCTGCATCAAAAGGAAGAGCCTGAGAAATTTCTGGTAATTTTTTTTCAAATTTTGAACGGAAAATTCAAAGGCATTTAAGTAATGAATCATGCCAGGACAAAAATTCTGGATACTGGAGGCTTTTAATTCGGACCGGTATCACTGACCTAATTGCCTTTATGCACTGGGCAAATTTTACGTATGTTCACTTGTAATGAAAAGCCTTGTCCAGACTGATCAGTTTATTAATTTAGAAAAAATTAAATACAAATCAATAATGTCTGTTCCATTCACTTGTAAAATCTTAACATTTTCGAAACCCAGAACTTGATGTATCCGATGTTTTTTGCTTACCGTTAACTCACCCACCCTGAAGAAACCATGAAAGGCTAATGAAAACGCCGGTGAGAACAATGATGCTTCGAAAGTCGAAAAACAAAGATGGAAGTATATCAATTATCCTGGAAAGGTGCTCAGATGTAATCTTGTATAGTAACACTGTGTGATTGTCGCATTCCTGCTAACATTTTGCGAACGATAACATTCTGAGAAAAATCTTGATAATTAGCTGCCTTACACCTAAAATTAATTTCTAACAAATAGGTACTTGCAGTGTTTGGTGATTTATTAGTCAATGAAAGGCGAGCGATAAAAATTTTAATATGCAATAAAGGAGATGGCCAAATATCAACTAAACCATATAACCTACAAAAAGCATAAAATCAATTTATACCATTGAGATATGTATGTCTGGTGCTTTTAGACATAGACGAATCTATGAGTCGTCCAATTTCAAGTCCGATATCAAATGCAGGAAATCCTGGGGTATTTCTACTGGGTTGACACTTGCTTCTTGTTCTACGGCTCGGAATCTTGTCCACTGTATGCGAGAAATAGCATCCGCTATGCAGTTAGATAGGCCTTCGATGTGACAAGTTTTGATATGCATATCATATAACGTATTTTGAAGAACCAAAGGCCTAATCAACTGCATAATGTGTTTTGACTTTGAAGATTTTTTTTGTTTATTGAAACTAAGGCCTTACTGTCCGTATGTAACATAATATGCTTATTGCACAGGTCTTGTCTAAATAAATATATAGAAAGAAATATTGGAACTAGTTCAAGAAAAGTTATATTAGACACTATATGGTTCCATAATGCCGGCCATTTGAAAAAGATAGATGTTTGATAAGTCGCCAACCACCCGATTTTTTCATGACAAGACCAATGAGAGATAACCGTAAATAATCGAATGGGTTGCTGGAAAATGGACCAGCTACCCGACCTAGGAATATTTTGCAAAACTCTTCTCATTAAGTTCAGCTCATATTGATAAGCCGATGCTAAATTTTTACAATTCGTTGCTAGTAGATGACCTCCATATTGAACTCGAAAGTCTTTCCCATAAAATTGTAAATCTGTAAAACTTAGACTAGCCGTCTTGATAAATGGAAACTTAAAGTAATATGAAGAAAATATCAATAGTATGAATGAAAAGGATCATTTAAATGTTTAACTATGACGTAGAATATTTATGCGTATACAGAATATTTCAACGTATTTCATCAGTCAGCTATTTCAGCATGTTACATTAGTCCATAGTATTTAACCATGTTGCATCATTTTATTGCGTTTTTTTTAAATAAAGGTCTGCTGAAAGATGTGAGTAATTCAACTGAATATCGACCTGTCTTCTTCTTTTTCTATTGACGGAACTTCGCATGCTATCTATACACCTCAGACTGAACCTCAGATATTGGTTTTTTTTCTGACAGACACATGCCGTGTATGCATTTGCAAATTTTAGTTGACAATCCGAATCACATCCGTCTAATTCGTAGTGGATTTCTCGGTCATCAGAATGATGCCCAACATTTTAATTCTTTACCACAAGTAGGACCGGGATGTACATTAGATTTTCCAGCCGACTGTTTTATCTTAGCAAATAAAATTTATGCAAACCGTTATCAGGTTGTGCCTCCATTTAAGCGCCACCAGATAAGAAATAAAACACGACAAGAGCGTAAAAAATGTAAAAAACTAAACCGACGTTTTGGAGAGTGCAGAGTGTATGTGGAACATACTATAAGAAGGCTTAAAGGCTACAGAATTCTCGGTAGTGTCTTCCGGCATCCCAGATGGAAAATAAATTAAATCGTGGAGCTATGTGCTGGTTTTGTAGAGAGACGTTTCAATCTATTTGATTAATGCATTTAAAAGTAAAATAAAATTGTACAATATACGGTTACATTCTCATTTTTTTATATTTTAGAATTTGTTTGGCTTTCCAACGTATTGGTCACGAGCGTATCTGATGAAGTTTAATGCAGAAAAGCACTTCATACGCAATAAAATAGCTATATGTTATTTTTAATTGTTTCAGTTGTATAAAAATACATTATTTATTCAACAGTCAATAATTTATTATAAATAAAACCCTGCAAACACAAATTTCATATTTTCACTTAAAACACAAATAGTTTCGTTTTACTCAGTAAAATATAGTGTACATGTATGTACAGTTTTAAACTTTTATTGGATTTTGGCTAGGTTTCCATTTTGAGAAGACCCCTAACTCTCGACGGTCGACTTACAGGTAAACGATGTAAACAATTTCATATCATGTCTAATGAGAGAGATAATGATGAACAATCGAGTATACATACATAACAACTGTTGCTATGTTTCATCATTCTTTTACTAAATAAGTTTAATAAATAGAAAATAATGCATATGGCAACTTACAGCAATTCACTTAGATAATCGGATTTATTCTTCTCTTCAAATTAATAAATGGCGTCATATATATGCAATATTTATACATTTACATGTGTGCAAAAGTTAAAAATATTTATGTATATATAATTAATCTGCAAACATTTCTCATAAATAATTAATATATAGAATTTTAGTCAACAGATGTACATGGAGATGCACATCAAACAGCAGAAAGGCACCACATACATTTGTGTTGAACAGATGATAGTATCTGATAATCTAATGTTTATGAAGAAAAAACTTAGATTTTCATATTTTATATTCTATTTTTATCACTATTGTTATTTGGAATATCCGCCACTTTGTTTGAGTTACAACCACAAGCGTGACAATAATTATGGCTCCGATTAGGTATAAAATCAGGTCTATTATAGATGCAATGAAACTTAAATTAAAAAGAATCCATTCTGTTGACGAAAAGTTCTAAAAGTTTTCAACTGATTCTACTTTGCCTCTGTCAATATCAACAAACGGTGCAAATAGAAAAATTAAAAAATCAAATATAATATCTAATACTTTGAATAATTTTTTTAAATTCTTATATCTTTTATATGAGCAGCAGCAGACGAAACAACAACAAAAACATACAAGGTAAATTAAACAAAGCATTCCGACTGCCGAATGTTCCTTGTGAAATGTGGTCTCGATCATATGCTTCCCACAGTGATAGATTAGTAAGTTTTCAACATGCTTGGAGAATGAATACTGTTTCTGTCGTTGCTACTACGACAGCTAGAAACATTCAAACATATAAAACATTCATTAATAAACCCACATCTTTATGGTTTTACGCCATTTAAGAAACAACCACACAATAAACATAGCAACGTCCACAAAATCTTTTGGGTCGAGTTCGTAAACCATTCCTGAATAAAAATATCTGAATTTTCCAAAATTAAGCTCTATAAGTCAACTCATCCATTTATTAGAAATATAGTTATTCTCAAATACTGAAAATCTGACAAACATCTGGTTTGAATATTATTTCATGATCATTTGCTATTTTTGTGATATTATTATACACATTGTATATTTAAATGGATAATTGCGCCATACCTTGTCATTTTTAATTTGCCACCAATCAAGCCAAAGTTCGAAATATCTATAATGTTTTTCGCCACAGGACCTAAAATAAGTATGTGTTGGAATCTTTTGAAACTTGGTGCTGTTGACGAAACCTTCAGTTTTAAGGTTTTAATTATAGTGACAGTACAATTATGACAGGGCATAATAATCACAATCAGGTATCCAGCTTAATGATAATTAACATAAATTTTAACAGGTTGGAAAAAGTAGAGTAAATAAAAACCAGACAGACTTATCAGATTTGTAGAATTTCTGCCTGAATACATATATATTGTCACTGCGCTTAGTGACTTAAAACATTTCAATTTTAGATAAAACTCCTATTATTCTTTTTTCATTTGTCCATATAGGTGGCTCTATTGTGATATATTTTTCCGTGTTGTTTGATTGTGTTCCAGTGTATATATAATATGTTGTTTTTTTATTACATACATACATGTGTCTAACTTTAGTATTTTCATAGTAATATGCTATTATATATCTGGTGTTGGGATTTTTATAGCGCATTTAATCAAGTTCTAGAATAGTGATATATTGAAAATATCTTAAAATCAGAAACTTGTATTGTGTTGTTGTCTTTGAAAGCGACCGGGGCTAGATTCTTCGTTCTCTTAACATTTCTGCTTATTGTATTTGACTTGAAAACATAAGTTTTAATTTACCATCATGATTTAACTAGATTCTGAGATTTTTGTTTTATGTCGTTGTTAATAAGCTGTAGTTATAGAAACTAAAATTAATGGTATAAATACCTTAAAATGTTAAAACGGCCAACAAAACACTAAAATCACGTGAAAGGTATGGGATTTACCTTCTATATGTGTTATGCTCTTAATTTGTAGTGACTAAATTATAATTATTTCATTCTATGTAGTTTTATTTGATGTAATGTACAACGTTTACTAATGTATCAATCAACTCACACGGTGAAAATGTCACCGTTGATTTCCTATATGCACCCCCACCCCCGACTTCGTTTTTGTTTTTATTTCAGCAATAAAATCAATGATAGTATCAATATATTATTGAAAGTTACCCGACTCGTCAATGATTTTATTGTCTATGTTAATCAGACGTTATAATATTTCCATTATTGTAGTAGTGAAATTTAAGCAGCCTAAGTAGGGAGTATCTATTGGTGGTTATTGTTCCAGGTGAGCTATAAATTGTTGATATACACAAGTAATATATCATAATACGACTGTTTCTAATCGATCATGTCTTACACCAGAAAAAAATCTTTTGTTAATCATAAGTACAGAGTATTTAATATATAAGGTATTCACTACAGTTCTGATATTAAATGAGTATTAATGAAGGATAGCTGTATAGGTGCGAGAGCTATTCAAGATCCAATTTGGCTTCCCGGGAATAATACAGGATTCATTTAATACATACATTACCTTTGTTTATCAGCCACTAATGACAACATTAATAAACAGATGAACCATTAATCCTGGACTAATACATGATAAAGAGTAGTAACCTGGCCAATACAAGATTAGCCCTGTTTATTTGTTGTCCTAATTGAACTATTTTGATGCAATTCACGTCGCTAGTTGATAATACCAGCTATAAAACAAATGCAAAATTAACCTAAAGATAAACTTTAAAGCTAGTGCAAAAAAAGCTCAGATTTTTGCCTCAATAAAACACATACTGTGTCCACATAAATTATTTAAGTCGTTTTCTAGTTAAATTTAAAACTGTTCTAAGAAACTTGTTACATATATTTTTAAAGTAAATATATAAAGGATAATGTGACATCATCGGATACAGGGAAGATTTGATC
The DNA here is from genome assembly GCA_028015205.1 of Mytilisepta virgata. Classification (NCBI taxonomy): domain Eukaryota; kingdom Metazoa; phylum Mollusca; class Bivalvia; order Mytilida; family Mytilidae; genus Mytilisepta; species Mytilisepta virgata. Next base: position 23,992,195 of record CM051515.1, read on the forward strand.
TCTTAATTTACAGAAATATGTTTACTATTTTGACATTTTGTAATGCAAGCAATTTTATATCACAGATTTTTAAGGCGGATGACAGACAGGACAAAAACAATATGTCTCCTCCTAAAAAGGAGGGAGGGGAGGGGGACATCCAGTTAGAGAATAATTTAATACGGTATGTTATGATACTTTTTTCATATATCACAATTTATAACAGAAAATGAGACAAGATACAAAATCCATTTCTATTATATTTACGTTGAAATTATTCATCGGATTGAAAAAGTGAAACTGATACGATCTAATGATAAATATTGTTTTAGAAGAATGTATTCAAAGTCTGCTCTTTCAAAAAAAAAATAGATAAATAAAATAAAATAAAAAAATAGCGAAAATGAAACAAGATGCAAGGTCACTCATCATTCTTCGCCAGGATGTTTTTAAAAAATTGTACATTAAGATATACTATAAATAGAGATGTTTTTTTACAAACCTCAATTTATAGAGTAAGCTTGACTTGCATATGTATGAAGAAGAAATTTCTCAGTAAACGAAGAATAGAAAAGAACGATCATGAGATAAAAAAATGTATTCGATATGGAGTATTAGATTTTCAACCGGGGCACAAAAACATGGACTTTTTTCAAGTTACAAACTTGTATTTTTTCTTAAAAAAATAGTAGGATTATAACAAAAATCATATATATCCTATGTCGCACAATCTTTTATGGCTTATATTTTCCCAGTGTAGCATCTTAGTGTTGTGAAGTTGTAAAATCACTGTTGATAGTTTTAGCATTTTTTATTCCTTGCCTTTTACACAATGTTTTAATTGCTTTAACAAGTGACAGTGACAAAATTAATCTCACAGTGTCCTCTCTAAATCCTTCGTCGTCATTCCAGTGGAGAACAGTTGTCAAAAGATATATAAATTACTACATGTAGTATATAATTCATGACTGTACATTTAACAATCGGCTAACAGGTGCGGTAAATGTACAAAAACTTAATACTTGATTGTGCGAAAATGTCAAATAGGCGCAAAACAAAATGATAAATAAATGCGTGCACACGTTTTACCAGGCTCATACAGTTGCAAACACACATCTTTAATAAATTTATGAATTGTTTTTATGTTGTATCTTTTTAAGCTAAATGAAAACTGCATTATTCTTCCGTAAATAGTCGTTTTCGAATTAAGACGACCGAGTGAAACGAGTTCACGTGCGCTCCTCTTCACTCAGTATGACGTCCAATGAGAATCCTTAATACATTTGTTTATTGTGACTCTTGAACAATCAAACGTTACTTTACTACACCTTTTCGGTTGTTCATACTGAAAATACATAGGTGTGCGAGACCAAAAACCCCTGTTTTTACGGAAGAAATAGGTACTTGTACTCGTTCAAAAATGAAGAACTGGAAAATCTTTAACGAGCTTTTAAAATTCAGCGTCTTTGCCCTCGTTCCGCTGCGCTCCACTCGGGAAAGACGTGATTTTTAAAAACTCGTTGAAGATTTCCCAGTCTTCATTTTCAACTTGTGTGAGAACCTATTATTCTTCATAATTACATAAATAATTAGACAGACGAAAAAAGGCGGCTAAAATAAAACTTTTATGCAAACTTTTATGACAAACGTGATGATTTCAACTTTCTAATTGTGAATTTCACTTTTCTTACTAGTAACATTCCAACGTCTCGAGCTTATGAAGTTGATATTTCACAGTTGATTTTTTACAGTCGTTTATGTGATTTGTACGTTGAACTTCTTGACAAGATGAAACAATAATGTCACATAAACGTCTGTCAGAAGGTTATATTCAGACTTTGTTAAAATCATCACTCCATAAATTTCATGGCCGTCATCATGTCTTGATTAACCGGTACTAGGATTCTAGATAACCTCAGTTAGATTTTCACTCTTAATGGAATTGAATTTTCAACGGACTTGACCCTCTACCGGAATTTCCTCACTTGAAATGTGATTATTGTTGTTTTTTTTTTTTTTTTTTTTTTTTTTTTTTTTGTGGGAGTTTGCATTTCAAGTTCTTTAGTTTTTTTACTGTCTTGTTCTGATTTAATATGGTTAGCTCTGTGCTTTTACTCCTTGATTGAGCCTTTCTTTGTATGTTTTTGCTGTTGTTTCCCCGAAGACGACTGTCTTTGAAAATTTTCTATTTATCAATCTGCACACTTACGTATTGCTTTGATATCCTTTTTCCGATATTTTTACATTTGGCTAACTTTGTTGCGTAATCAAGGGTTTTATTGAAAATTGGACTATTGGAATATCTGACAGGTGATTGTGATTTGTACGCACAAAGTGTGGATCAGGATAGATAAAATTCTGACATTTGGTATTTAATGCACTAATTTCAGACAAATCATTTCAAATGTAATTGCATATTCTACATCAAATTTCTCTGTACACTTAAGAAAAATTGTTGTTTCTTGAAAACACATTTACTGAAAAGTATATCCAAATAAAAAAAAAATTAAAATGTGGATTATTCTCTTTCTGATGGTGACAATTTTATACAAATTAATGGAGATTTCACAGTTATTGTATTGCAAAACTGTGAATTTGCATATACAGTAATGGGAAAAAATCTGAAATGAATAATTGTCTATTAACTTTGTGCAAAAATATTCAAATTACAAATTCATGAAACAAATATTAATCCATTCTGTGCCGAAACGTTGATAAAATCTGTTCAATTTCATATACCTACCTTTATCAATAACAAAAAAGTGCAAAATAATAATAAAGATCCAAATATGTAATAAATAATTTGAAACAATTCGGACAGTCACGCTCATCAATACAAAATCAGCACATACTATAACACTGGACATCATAAACACATCCCTTTTCTAATCTCTTGCATTGGTAAATCAGTATATACAATTTTAAGAATATATTGTTTCTTCTGTGGCTATTACAAATGTACAACAAAACGGACAACAGGAAATGTCAACAATGACAAACAAGTCAGTCAACCGCATCCAATCGACAGAACTTCAAACAAAAAATAACATAAAAGAGCACAAACAGAGCTTCGAAACGAACAAGCTAACAAAAAGTTTCGAAACTACGCGTGGCATTCATAACACCTTGAGTATTAACATTCTTTACAAAAGAAGGGTATACCGATTAAAAGAGTCAATTCCGCTAAATTTAATATGCATGATGTAGTCGTAAGCAATTTACCAGTCAGCAAATCATGATGTCGATGCTACAAAAAGAAAAATAATTAGAGAAGTCTGAATTTTTCATGCAATGTGGACTCTGAAAATTAAAAATGCCTTCATAGTATATAAATGCAGACTGATTTTATTTTTGTAAAAGCATATCTTAATAAGCTGATCTCCACCCGCTAAAAAGGAAGAGTATTTCTGGCATAAGCTGAGATGGTAAATTTGTCTGTATGAACAAATTTGACATCCTGAACGGTTGTTTGGTATCAACATTCAAATATAGTTTAAACTTATTTATTTATAGTGGACTGGGATACAAGTTATACCAACTTATACTTATTCCCCTCCACTTGCCTGGTGCGAGAGCGGGCCCTGTATTGCGGCATTGACGTGATTGTAGCATAAACTTTTTCGATATCAACAGGGAAGTCTTTAACGCGCCCGAACAGCTATTTGTCGTCTTCATCCGACGGTATAACATCTTTTACCGAGACCATCCACGAGCGGGAATCGAACCAAGAACCTATGTTTTCATAGTCCGGTGCGCTAACCACTACACCACGGCGACCCAGAAATGTGCAAGATTTAATAAAGAAGACAAATTTGATTCACAGTAAATGTTAAAAAATGGTAAATGGCTGCCCGCTTTTAAAACTATTCCAAGTATCTCAATCTGACAGCAATATGAACATCAAAACTAAAAATGATAATTCGTCAAAAAGTATTCTTAATAGTCGTCTTTGAACTACAATTATGGTGTGGTTTATGACCCTTTGCGTACGAATAATTAGACCATGGATCAGTAAACTATACGAAAAATTAAGTTTTTAAATATCTCTGTGGGAGTAGTTTGTACGTTAATAGCCTTTTGTGGATTCATTTAAAATCATTGCATTTAGAACCATACAGCGTAAAAAAATTCAATTTCTGTTATAACACTAGACATAATAATGTATTGAATTCCCCAAACAATGTCAGTGCTGTCCTTGAATTTAATTTGTTTTAAATTAATGATATTACATACCTGTCAAATCATTACCTAAACATTTTGTAACGGACCTCTTTGAATAATAGTAGAGAAAAGGCGGTGCATCATACCTCCATAGTACTCAATAAAAAAAAGTTGATTCAACGCTTAAGGACAAATTAGGATATGGTCATATTTTGAATCCCAAATTAACTGAAAAAGAAACAATATAATTTATTTTAAACAAGAAGCGTTGTTTAAATGTTAATATTCAGATCTGCATTTTTCTTTATATTGATCACGGCAAAAAAAATGACATCGAATGAAATAATACTTATTGATCTAAATATGTACAAAAAGTGGAAAGTCGGAACCTTTGTAACTTGAAAAAAACCTACGAGTGACTATAACAATTTACAAAATCCAACCTAAAAAATTGATAAATATGAAGATATTCTAATTATTCTTTAACTGAATAAATATTTTTTGGAATTTTGAGGTGAAAGCATATGGATCTGATCACTGACATCCATTATAACTTCTGTAAATATTGGATCAATGGAAAATAGAACTTAAATGGTTCTTTTTCAAAACCTCAAGTTAGACCTTAGATCAACATGGCCGCCATCTACTTCACATTGGCGGAATATCCATAAGGGTCCACTATAGGAGTTGTATCTGGCACTAAAATACTTGCCTTACTAAAAAACCCTGATGAAGCTTTCATTTTTATGATGTTGTTTAGATCGTTTTATTGCTCTGCGCATCAGCGCAGTGCTTTTTGTATTTGGTTTACTTCTTCACAAGGATAGCTCTTTGTGTAGCCTAAAGTAATCTTCCGAATTTTCATATTGACTCGGACAACCTCGATATTTTCCTTCTTTATATATACTGCTGTCCTATAATGGATAATAAACGGACGCACTTATCTTCGAGTAAATTTGTCATCAGTACCAGCGTCACATGAGGACATCAAAGTTTGATAGAGAAAATGAACTTTAAAATCTTCCTGCCTGCCCCAATATTTTCTGCATAGGTGGATGCGAATCTTTAACTCTATAATTAATTTGATGTGGCAAAACAAAAATTACAATTGTCGTTTTGAACAAGCATCAATTAAAATTAACAAATAGAAATTTTAAAGCATTTTTATTTGACTTTAATCCAGAAATTAAACTTTATTTACGTAACATGAGCATGTATGTACATTATTCATGCACACATTTCATATCCATGTATGAACAAATTTTTCAAGTTCCCTTTTCAATATACATTATAGCTTTACAATAAAAAAAGCTATTGGTTATTGTAAATTTTCTTCAAAACTATTGATATTGAAGTAGTCACATAAATTTTATTATTAATACATGTATTTCACTTATTTGATATTCATATTCACCTGACACATTAATAAAATTTACAATATAATTAGAAGTGCAAACGTCAATGACACGAACTTGGTTAGTATGGATCTGGGGTTGACCGATAGGATGGCCATTAGGAAACTTTATCTATCCAATCATTTCTTAACTTTTAATGGTAACTTCAATCATCAAAATTAATTAAAAACATCTTCGTACTATGTAATTCATATTCCTAAATGGCTTGGATGCAGCTAACATATTTTTATCTATATTTCCATGTAAAAAGTCCGCCGACTATCAGCAAAATTCACTTAGGGAGCAACCATTTAATTTTTTTTGGGGGGAGAGGGGGTAGGACTAGGGAAATTTGAAATAAAAAGGTAATACGAAATATTACCCCATATATCCACTTTTACCACATGCGTATTGATGCTTCTATGTAAACGCGAATTATCAACGCAAGTTAAGATATTTTTGTTAAGATATAAGGTACAATTTTAAAGTATTGCTTGGAGTATAATAACGCAATATTCATTAAACTGCTAAATAATTTTTCCTCAAAGTCTTTGCCCATTTTTAAATTATTCCTTATACTACCATGACTGTGGAATATCATTAGTCTTCCGTTTTGGGGTATTTTATATGACTAAGAGCCCATCATTAACACGCGAAATATTCTGTCATTGGTAATTCGATTAATCAGAATGATTTTGTCATACCTTTTGACCAACCAGGAGTAATGTTATTGACTTCATCGGCTGTGCTCAATGAATTCACCTAGGTACAGGAAACCTTTTATTCTGTATTCTTTATTTTTTTACGACCGTTATTCTGAATTCATTAATTTATTAATGTATTCTATGAACCCTCCAGACCCTCATCAATTTTTTGGTTTATATTCTTCAAAATCTATCTGTTACATCTGATTGTCAAAACAAATATTACTTTAGATATATTTTTTAGATTCAGAAAATATAACCACTGTAATGGGAAGCCATATATTAAAATACTTAAGTAAAAAAACATATAAAGTTTATTTCTTGCAGATGGCTTCTATTATATGTTAGTAATGATAAAAGAAGTTATGCATCGATATATGTCCAAATATTTCTTTTTCAGAACATAATATGTAAAAATCCGTATATATGATTGGACAATGAGCGTTCACTTTTTTTAACAGTATTTTGTTTATCTTGATTATGGAGCACTTTAACTAAAGACGGGACTATGCTTAATTTCCTGCTGGACTATACTCATTTTTAAAAGTGTTTTATTTACGATATTTCCCCTTTGACAGACGGCGTAACAAGTACTACAATTTGGCTGAGCTCCCGAGAACAATATTTAGCAAGTTTTGTGAATGTTAACAATTGCTTTTGTTAATAATAATTACTTTTTAAGATGAATTTGTTTCTTTATTTTGTCAAGACACCTATGCTATAAACCACCCTACCTAAAATGACATATTGTGTACTAAATGTGTTACGAAATTCTCCTTCAAGAACAGTTTTACTATCAGTGTTGTCTGGTGAGATATATATATATATTGCCTGACAGATAAATAGAGAATTTTAAATGAGCATTATATGTCTGTTGCTTACAATTTTATTGCACAGTTATTAGATCATTCAGAACTTCTCTTACCATGATGACAGCAAAGGTGACTTAGAATTAGATCGCAGTCAGGATATCAATATCAAAGGCAAACTTCCCTCCTGCTTTGAAATTGTTAAGTCATTTCCATTTTATTTGGATTTTTTTCATTTTAATATATTTGAGATATCTTATTCCCCTAGGGTTGTTTATATAAGGAATGCCCATACCGGATTTGACATAGGCAGCATGGCGGGTGTCATGAAGGAAGCAGAGACTGCTTACTCTTCCGGAGCACCTGAGCCTACCCCAGGTTTTTTTGGTGGTGTCCATGTTGTTCATACGTTTTTAGTTTTAAGTGTAGTGTTTGTATTGTTATGGTCTTGTCTTCGTTGTTCTCCGGAGTTTGTCAGTTGTTTTCGATATTCCTCCCCTTTTGGTATTTCTTGACTTTACTAAGACGCTTTCAAAATTTTATTTCATATTAGCATTAACTATATCTATAACTAAAATGCCATAAGGTAGTTTCCCTCATTCCAGAAAATTCATATGGCATTAAAAATGATACCTTTGACACAAAATATTGAATGTAAATATACACCGGAAAATGAAGACCGAACTATCTAAATAATGAAATAAAATTCGAAATGTGCAGATCTTGTGCATTAAAATTGGTATCAAAGAATTATATTGAAACCAAAAAATGACAATCAACCTAGGCATATATAGAAGTCTGAATGTTGTTCGCATCTCACATGTTATCGTGTTAAACATTGTTCAGAACTAAACCGGTTACAGGATTGTTTTATAACTGTTATTTCAGAATAAAAAAAACATTCATTGGAAAAATGCGAAATTAATTGAAAATAATCACATTACTAATTAATATAAACAATGAGTCCTGGGTGTCTGTCTACTTCGAGGGAACAAGGTTTTTTTAACTCAAAGGTATTATTTACATTTATTTTGCTATTCTATTTTCTAATGTGACAAAATTTAATTCTGTAAAATTCGGTAAAAATTTCACTGATTTTCCTCTCGCCCATAAGAATTCGATATTCTAATCCAGTTCCAGTAATTTTAAGTTCGGAATCAATTGATGTGAATGCCAAAATCGAAGATGTTCATTTCACGATATTATACAAGAAATGTAAACGTTAAAATGGTTAGGAATATAACAGTGTCGAGCCAGGGTATATTTTGCATAATTTTCGTGCCTTCCTTTTTATATAAATTAAGTATATAGTCGATGACAAAACGAACTGTCAAAAATGCTAAGAAAACTATTTTCCACGAATGATACTTTTATAGTAAACAGTAGTAGAAACAAAAACTAAACTAAAATAGATATAATAAACGTTATCTTTAATTTTAAATGTCATTATGACTTATTTCATTGATCTGTTTTTTGAAAAATAAGTAATATTCCTTGAACAGATATTAGCACATCTTCTAAAATTTCTTCCCTTATTTTTTTCCATTGTCCATTGTCTTCAAGACTTTTCATTAGTGGCAGCATTTTATCTTTGTATTCTGGCACCGTTTCAAAATGGTGTGGTAGTGTTAGTATTATTATATATCCACCTAAAATGGAAGGAAGATATTTTTAAACTAAAGTTACAAATTCAAACGTACAATTTATTGTATTTATATAGTATAACTAATGTAAATTGCCTGTCTTAACCTTATGTCTTAATGGGAATTAAAACACTGATAAATAACAATCCAAAGATACTAATATTAGATATAGTAAATTTATACTATGCTGTATACGACGCATTTCAATGAGTTACCTCACATCAGCAGCATTAAAACCGAAACATTTGGAAGACCAAAAACCAAAGTTATATTAAACAAGAAGTACTCAACCAAAAATACCGAATAAGGAAGCCAAATTTCAGCTAAGGAGATCTACCATGTGCAATTCAAGGAATGAACCCTTAGTATTTTTATTATTTTTGAATTTTGTGAAATACTGGTAATTTCTGTAACAAATCAATGAATAATCATGTCAGACAAGTCTGACGAATGGGTTGGCGAATACCCTCGGGGACCTAGGGTCCACCAGCAGAGGCATCATCCCAGGAGTTTCAAAATAACAATCCAAAGATACTAATATTAGATATAGAAAGTTTATACTATGGTGTATACGACGCCTTTCAAGGAGATACCTCTCAACAGCAGCATTAAAACCGAAACATTTGATAGACACCAAACTTATATTAAACAAGAATTACTCAGCCAAAAATATCGAAATAGGAAGCCAAATTTCAGCTAAGGAGATCTACCATGTGCAATACAAGGAATGATCCCTTAGTATTTCTATTAGTTTTGAATTTTGCTAAATACTAGTAATTTCTGTAACAAATCAATGAATAATCATGTCAGACAAGTCTGACGACTGGGTTGGCGAATACCCTCGGGAACCTATAACTCATGCGCTTAATATTTGACGCTATTTCAGTTTGACATTTCCAACCAGCAGCTACGAGGGCCTAAGTTTTTAAACTGTTAGAACGAGCACATTCTGTATTAATGTTTGTGTTTTGTCCTCTTTTATGTTATTTATTGTCCGATGTTCTTTGTTTTGGGTGGCGTTGTTTGGTTGGTATGTTATTGTTGACCTTTCTGTTATCTACGGTTTTGTTTGTGGTACAGATTTCTGATTTTGAATAAATTAAGGTCTTTCCCGTTTACAATCGGGAATACCTTACTGTATTTCTAATAACTAATCTTTTTCTTATTATTTTCGAACTCAAAAATATTTTTTGTTTCGCAACATATCGAAATGACATTTTACATGATGGTTCGGGATAATAAACTGGATTCAGAATTGACCCTGTGAAGCCGAACTCTTTATCGATACATGGGTTATCTGTCCGAACTCCGTATTCCTTGTTATCGCTGTTCAACAGAATCTATACGAGATAGAGGAAAATTGAAAGGTGGAAATTGTTCGCTATCACGACAAAACTTTGTTCTCATTCGGTAAAACTTTTCATGACTCCTTATCAGTGTTATTTCTCCTTGAACATTTGACGAAACATGTCAATAATCAAGTATGAGTCTGCAAATGCTGGAGCGACAGAAATGGGAAGTTGACAATGGGAAAATCAAAGTCATCGCGTTTGACATGGAGTTTAGTTGTAAATATTTCCCTCCATTGTCTTTTTCGATATGAAGGTCAAGAAAAGAATCAGACTTCTGCGTGTCTGTACTGTCTTTAATCTCAATCTCTTTGGGATAAATTTGATGAAGAAAGTCACCAAATCGAGGGTTAATTAGTTATAAAACATCATCTTTAAAGCGGAGGAAAAAATTGAAAGATTGGGCTCACTTAAATTTATTGAGGTATTTTGTGATACATTTTATTACGTTCTTTTTTCTGTAGTAAGCTTTCGATGAAGTCTCCATCGTGTGAATTGAGAAAAAGATCAGGAAGAAGAAGTGCACAAAAATCAAACATAGTGATGATTTCATCATCGGTGTATTTTTTGTTGGACTTTGAGTTTTGAACAAAGTATGTCTTACCTCTGCCTATAACGAGAATCAGTTTCAAAAGATCTAAATTTTGGTACCAAGGTCAAGGGTCAGAGATATAGCTCATTGAAAAAGCCCTTGGCAACCAAAAAATATCTAGCAACCATATATCTTTATGTTCGGGACCCTTTATTATAGGTGTTACAGTCAAAATGGAAAGTCAAGGGTCACGGTGATTGAAAAATCCATTAGCAACCCATGGAAAAGTACCTAGCAACCATAAATATATAGTTATGTTGAGGAACCTTTTGTTGAGATGTACAGTAAAAATGGAGGGGTCAAGGGTCAAGGTCATTGAAAGGGTACTTAGCAACCGATCCTAAACCATATATATTTATGTTCAGGAGCTTATTTTGAACTGTACAAGTGAAAATGGAAGGTCAGGGGTGAAGGTCGTTGATACTGTACATAGATAAAAAGGTCTCAAGCAACCATATTTGATTTATGTTCAGGACCCTATATTTTTACTGTTAAAGTAAAAATAAATCTACAGTCTAGGTCATGCTTAATATCCTTAACAATCAAACATAAAACACAACTGATATCACATGTAGATATCAACTTTGAATGAAAGGTCAATTTTCAAGGTAAAGACCTTACAATTTTTCTCTGAACAATTGTCTTTCTAGCTATGTTTACTTTCTAAATGCAATGAAATTTTTTCGAGTCTCTGTTTGGGGTTGTTTACTTTTCAGATTTTGGACAATCATCATCTTTGCCACTAAAAAGCTTCCCTCACACATATATCTATTGCATTCCGGTGTACTGTTTCATTCGGCAACATTTTAAGTCTTAAGAATTATTGGCAAGTCATACTATAGTATATCGAAATTTTATTAAACATGTAGTAACACAGAGACCACCAGGATCTTCTACTGACACTTGAGGGTTTCATGGATTTGCTAATTATCTTATATGTGATTTTTCCTTTGAACATTTTTTATTTCAATTTAAACATTCTTTGTTTTCCTTACCTGGTTTAGTCATTCGTAGCATTTCGGGAGCTGAATTCAGTGGTAAAGCTCCAGCTCCGAATCCTCCCCGACATGCCACTACGTCGAAAGAATCTGTAATACATTATGATATGTGGATTATTTAGAGTGTGTTATCATACATTTTAATATGAACTACTTCAAACTTTTTCAGTCTACATCCGTGGTAGAATATGGATATATTAGTTCCAACGCCACAGATGTCAGATGGTTTGTTTGGCAACGTCATAGTAAAGTTTCCCACAAGCTTTAACGACGACATAGTATAACTGGTGTTGTGTAATGACGTCTTAGTGTCTGAAAAGCTATGTTGCGGCGTTTCAAAATGTCGTAGGAACTGTCCTATTAGAATGGAAATTATTCACGGTGGGTTGCACATATCCTGATTTTACCATGGGTAGGCCCTTTATGCCGATATTTTACCACTCGCTATCGCTCGAAGGGTTTGTTCAAATTTTGGAATGTTAATCCTTTGGAATAATAGCTTCCTTTTGACTGCTAAGCTGAACGACTTTTCTTTGTATAAGAGAACATTGGTTTGATTTCAAAAAGCGAGGATAAGGAAAATAAATAACTGAAAAGGCCGATTTCCAACCCTGGAAAAACGGCAGACCTAGAAGGGTGACAAAAACCACGATTTAATATTACCTGAAATCATATATGAATGTCTTTTTAAAAAAAGTCTGATGGATGTCCGCGGAAAATTTATCAGATCCAGGATCACAAAAAAAAAACCAATTTTTTTAAAAAATTTTTTGATCCAAAGAAAAAATTAAGATGTAGATCGATTACTATATATGGAGAGGCAGGAGATCCAGAAAGAGAACTATAAAAGTATTCGTCAGTACCTGTTTCGATACTTGTGTGTCCAGTCTCGGGAATTTCCTCTAAATATTCTTTCTTGTAAACCCTCTTCTTTCGTGCCTCTTCCATCATGCATTTGTTTGGTTCCAAAGCATCAATGCTTGTAAATCCTTGGGCATGCAACTTTTACCACATAATAAAAGACGTATTTTCAAGCAAAAGACACAGTGATTATCCAATAAGTTTTGACGATTTTGGGTTATATCGAAAAAGACCTCGTGTTTTCTTTTTAAAATTGAGCATTAGTTTTCAAGATTTTTATCTTACATCATAATTAATTTCAAGATTATATACTTTCTATAAAATTTATACAGCGATTTCCTGGTAGCATGCTGGCCTCGAGTGCAGAAGGTCCCGGGTTCGATCCCCGGCCGGGTCAAACCAGACTTTAAAATTGGTATTTCCTGCTTCTCCGCCAAGCACGCAGCATCTAGCACGCGGTATCTAGAAGTAAGAGCAAAGGACTGGTAGACTAGGTCAGTATAATTTGTCCGAGTGAGGTGATATGTCTTCTTGCGGACAGTTCCCTCGTGAGCTTAGATGGTTTTTTGACATAACCCCATTTGGTCATTTTGGCAGCTCTTCAATCCTTTAGATTATTATTTTGGTTTTTAACATTTTAGGGCTCGAGCTAAGCTGATGAGTCGTAAATCGACGAAATGTGCACATCTTGTACATCAAAATTGGTATCAAAAAATTTATTTTTTACCTCAACTCCAACCAAACCAGTACCAGCAGCAACATCTAGTATGCTTATATTTCTCATCCCTTTTGGAAACATTTCTGCAAGTACTTCAGCCAGTTTACTTGGTCCTGTACATTTCAAAGCTATATGATCCTGAAACAGGCTATATATTTTTCATAGTGATCGACAATGTAAGAATGTGTTAAACGTGTATACAAAGAAATCCTTATAAATCATATTCTATCTGATTAATAGAAACTTCTGGTAGTGATTTTTATAGTTTGTTATTTTTCTATAATATACGGGTCTTGTGACGGTTTATGTGAAATATTCGACAGGTATGAGAAAAACATTAACTGACGCGAAGTGGGAGGTAATATGTCATTAAGACAAGGAATATATTTGGCATATAACATGACAAGACCCGTATATTATATTTATTATACTGAATGTCGCGTATTTAAGATTATTAATACATGTAATATATACTTGTATGACCAATTAATTTCAACAACAATTTTATATTATCCACGTTAGAAAAACGCCTGTTATTTCGTTGCTCTTTTGGCGACATCAGACACAATATTGACTACAAATTTTACCATTGTGACGTAATTACCCACTCAAAGGCACGTGGGCATATTACGGCACTTGTTGTCTTATTTCGATATCACCGAAGTTCAGATGCAAAACATTACAGCAATCAATATCATTACAGTTTCAAGCATGAAATATATAATCTAACAAATTTAAAAGACTGCCATAATATGAAACAGGTGTGACCTGGAAAGCAAGCATTTTATTTCTTGTCAAACTTGATTCCAGGTGGATTTTTTCGTATTGATTTTTACTTTGATGAAACTGAAGGTTAAAAAAGTTGAATTAAGTCCATGAATAACTTATTTTGTCCAAGATACTCTATGAGTTCGTGTTGTTCATTGTTTTTTTAGTTTACAGTGTTTATTTGTTGTGCTTGTGGTTGTTCATTTGTCTTCTCGGGTTTGTCTGTCCAATGGATTACGTTTTTTATGTTGAACTTCACGACGGGTGCCGTATACGGAGCAGGAACTGCTTACCCTTCCGGAGCACCTGGGTTCACTCCTGGTTTTTATAGGAGTTCGTGCTGTTCATTGTTTTTAATTTTCTGTGTTTATTTGTTGTGCTTGTGGTTGTTCGTTTGTCTTCCCGGGTTTGTCTGTTCAATGGATTACGTTTTTTGATTGCTCCTTAGGTATATTTGTCCCTTTTATTTGCTCCCTAGGTATATTTGTCCTTTTTATATTTGTCCTCCTTATTCAAGTAATCACGTCGGAAGCAATTGGCTGGGAAAGAAATTTTTTGGTGGCGTAGTATTTCATATATTTTTTTTTTGCACTTCTACATTAAAGAGCTAGCTTCGCTCGCTTTTTACGATAAGTAAGTTGCGCGTTTTCATGAATGATTTTTTGGCAATTTCATTTATTAAACGTATGTGAATGAACACAGAAAAAAAATCCATGAATGGTTTGGATACCTGTTTATTTTAATTGTTTTGATTTTTGGTGGTTGTGCTTATTAATTCATCATTATATCTTTTGGTATTTTGTGATACGTTTTATTACCAATTGATGTCAGTCTTACCATTGAAACGATATTTTTCATTTTAAGAGAGATACAAATATTATCAGCCGGCAGAGAAAAGGGAATATTCATACACAACATTTATAGACATGAATATAGGTATTGGTATTAGAATAACTCTAGTTCAGAACAAAAGATAAATTAAATGAGCTCTAAAGGGTCTCTTTGACGAAAAAACCCGAAACTATAAAATATATGACAGAAAACTGCAATCTCAAATGCACGAAAAACAAAAGAAATGTATTAATATGTGGCTTTGTTCAACTTAAAATTTACTCTGTCTGAACTCTTCGACAAAACATCCAATGGATGTATGAACATTAACTGAGAAACGATTCGGTAAAAAAAATGATACTTAAAGTGAGGTTACTTTTACATCTTCAAATATTATCCAGACCATTAATGACCACGTGATTCTTCAAGATGTCCTGGATATTCTATACAACGTAACGGAAGTGACCTCGATAATTATCGACAAACTTCGGAAACAAAACATAACTAACTTATTTTCACCAGTAAACCCGCATATAAGGTACCAGTATACAAATAGGTTTTTTATTTTGTAAGTTTTGAATTTTGTCCTCCCAGTCTAAAAGAAATAATATGCATTATTGACTAACAATAGAATATCAGCCTAAATATGATAAAACCTGTCAATACAATATAAAATGTCAAAGTACGCCAATACGACACATACCCGTCCAATATGCCGTATTGACTAGCCAATATGACATATTGGACTGGTTAGTCAATAAAGGTATAATTGCGCAAGGTTTTCCATATTGGCTTAGTTATTGGTCCTTGGTTAGCCATATTGGACTCCGGCTTCGCCTCAGTCCAATATGGCTTGCCTCGGACAAATAACTAAGCGAATATGGAAAACCTTACGCAATAATACTATAATATTGAAGTTTAAGCTGCTGTAAATTAAGACTAAAGGTTTATATATCAGTGAATTAGGTTCAAAGGATAGGGAATAGTTCATAGAAGAGTTTAATTAATAATTTATTTAACATCAACCACACATCTGTATTAAAATCATGATGTGCCCAGCATTGTATTTTAAGTACTTTTTTTACAGATATTTCGAAGAAAATTGTGCAATTTACTGCCATTGGTAAAACTTCAAGTCAAAATTGTTTTATAATTAATCTTTTTGAAATTAAAATCTGTAGATTCAGTTTATTGTGAGCATGTATGTTTTGTTTTCAAAAGAATGTTTTGAACGTCATGGCGTCAGTTGTGGCGTACCTAAATAGCAAATATTTTTCAATTTGAGAAAGATATATTTACAAAATTCCTGTTCTATTATGGTATTATGGTCCTGATATCTTTATCAAGTGCCTAATTTTCACATACCTGGTCGTATGTTTTACTCCAATTATTGTACATTTGCTGGTTTTCAGTGAAAGTTTTTGAACTATCTAAACATTCATCTAGTCGGTTTCTGGCTACTTCATACTCTCCAGCCATGACAGAATATTAAAAGGAATCAAAAGGAATTACAAAAATATTAGTCTATAAGACACTACAATGTATATCATCCCAATCTGTGTATTAAATTATATTCATTGAAGCGTCCATGTGCATTCAATATTACATTGTCGACAAGCATCAAGTAGTTATTACAATTACCTTAACGAAGGTTATGAATTTATATTCAGAAATACTATTTGTCAGTTATTGGTGTAAATTCTATTCAACGATTAAAAATTAACTAACCCAAACGAAGTTTTATTTGGTAAAATACCCACGTATAAAAATTTTGTTGTTGATTGATGTGAACAAATTTGCAATTGTTATACTATTATTTGTTTCCGTGGGTAGGTATTCGGTACATGTATAAACATTTGTATTACCTAATAAAAAGACTCATGACAAAAACAAATTGAAAGCCGAAAATTAATAACATATATTGTGAGTGATAATACCAAAATTAAAACGACACTTACACAAGATCAGTCGAATATCTATCAAAATCTCGATTTATGCATTCAAATCATTAATATAAAACGTAATGGAGAACAACGATAGAAAATCAGAATTATTAAGGATGATCGCTGGTCTAATAGAAAATAAATAGGATTTGAAATAGGTGTTTTAGTTTGAGAGAACATATGAATAGTAAACAAATAAGCAAGACAAAAATATAGGTTCATTTGCTCATTTTAGAGCAATAAGGCCTTGAAAATTTGCAGGAAATGGGTTTTCTCTGGATTTTGCATTGTCTTTGCATTGACAACTTCAGTCTCTCAAAGATGTATGAAAAAATAAAAAGGGTTTCATAAAATTTTGTCAAATACCATTTTAAGGTATATATGATTGAATTATCATGGTCAAGAAATTTCATGTTTAAGAAATAGATAAAACCAGAGGACTCCGAAAATCTGACAAAAAGACCAAAA
The DNA here is from genome assembly GCA_028015205.1 of Mytilisepta virgata. Taxonomy (NCBI): domain Eukaryota; kingdom Metazoa; phylum Mollusca; class Bivalvia; order Mytilida; family Mytilidae; genus Mytilisepta; species Mytilisepta virgata. The sequence goes on from CM051515.1 coordinate 24,009,413, forward strand.
CATGACCAGCGAGCATCCTTAAAGTCTTCTATCAATGCGACTCTATTTTGAATTATTGATACAAGAAATTCGGTCTTGGACTAGTTGCAAAAGGCAAATGATTACAGCAAATCTATTTTGTCAGTTTACAAAATGAGTTATGAACACAAGATTTTTTCATTCGGTTTGAGGTTTGTATTAAGTATTTTATGATTACAATTTTCATGCCAAGTTTATATATATTGTGTATAATTACGAATCATCTATGACGCTCATGATCAAACATGTAAAAAGCCGAGACAATAAGCAAAATTTTTTTAAATGCCAATTCAAATGCAAAAAAGTTCAAAAGGATAAAGCCTGAATCATTAAGAAGAGCTTTACTCGGAGGGAATATTCCTCAATTTCCATAGAATTTAAGAATGTTATTAAACTTAATTTTAAACGAAAATTTTCATGCTAGTATTGAATACTACAAATACGGATTCAAGAACATTTTCCAAATTTTGCAGTTGCTAGTCTCCAAATATGATTGGGTTGCTTGGTTTCTTTTAAAGAATAATCCAACTCTTCCACGTTGACCATTTTGATCATTATTGTTTTTCCTTTTGAAGTATTAGAAACATCCAGAATAAAAGTTCTGTGATCTAATGTTGTAAAATTAAATGAACACTTTTCAGAAACTCATTTCCGGTATCACGATTCTGACTCTAAAATTATAATTTGAAGCTTGCTTGGGCGCAATCGGATCATCCTCGGTTATTTCCGCCTAGCGATCTTCGTCGGAAATGGCCGAGTGATGTTCCGATTAGTGGGGCGTAGTACTGGTTCGCTGCAACGAAGAGTAAAGGATTAACTGTTTTTAAAATTTGTAAATTTGCACGTAATGTTTGGTTTATATAATTTGGTAACTACTTATTATCTTTTTTCTTCCAACATACTTGTAATGAAACTTAATTATAAAGCTAGAACTATTTGTATATCAAAGTAATAAATAATTTCTATTTACTTCCTATTGGTTGCTCTGCACTGCAGTACTACGTCTAAGCAAGGGAAATAGCTTGCTTCAACAGTCGGACCGCCAAGTGCCATTTTGACCGTTACGCAAGTGCATTCTATTTACAGAGAAACAGGTGGAGATAATTTCAGAATTTTTTACACTAGATGGCGCTTTTAGTCCCGCCTCGAATTTTTGATTGACATGACGTGTGTGAAATGTGTAAATATCGTTGTGCTAGTTTTTGACTTTCAAATAACATGGATGGAAATATGTGTAAAAATTATTTCGTTAACACCCTGGCCTATTGGATTCACCTGTCACTGAAAATTATGAACGTATGAGACCTCAAAAGTGAGTATTTTTGCGCACCTCAAAATGGCCGGCGACACACGTTGCCACTTTTTAGCCAATGAACAGATCTCGCTCGTTTACCGTTTCACTGGGAGGAGCCTATAATGTTTTGTTTTGCAAATAGATATATTATCGGGTCTTTCATGTGCAAGTTAAAAAGGCTGCCCCGAGACTCCGTTACGTAGTTCTTACTCAATATCCAGGGGTATCAAAATATGCAAAGAAATGAAGTGTGTTTTTTCTTGTTTTCACAAAATGACACGTTTGAAGCATTTTTCATGTTGGATATTCAATTTTCTGCATAAAATTATAAAGGAGTGTCTATTTTCAAAGATCAGTCACCTGGAATGTCCCCTTCCCATTTTTGTGGTTGATTATACGCGTTTTTTTTTTTAATTTTACTCAGGTTCATCTAATAGGTTACATTATGGACAGACAAAAATCCATGATGAGATGATTTTTTAAAAAAATAAGATTAAAAATTAAAGAAAAGAAAAAAACAGATTCACTGACAACATGTGAATAAATAGTATTGGAACACCTTTAGTCTTTACAATATTGTGAAATTAAACATAAATACTCTACCTATGAGCTACCAGTTTTATTTATTATCATTGGCAATGTACAGAGAAACTATTATTAAACAAATTGTATATCAAAATATATATTTTAGGTGTATTTGTTTTTGTCAAAATAGTAATCTTGTAATATCTACAACTCAAGTTCAAATTTTATAACCACTTGTAAGTAAGGTTATCTAATTTCTTTTCATTTAAGATTTAAATTTTTTTACCCTCTGGTGTCATCTGGTACTATTTAGTTAGAATAGTCATGATTCAATCAAGGTATAGTTTAAAGTTTTATTATATTTTGGTTGTGTTCTCTTATTCAAAGAATATTCATTACATTCACCTGAATTTCACCATGTTATGTATATGTATACAGCATTAATAGACCTATTAACTTAAATTCTATTGAAAATTTCTAAATTTTGTACTTTGCCTTTAATTTCAAAATCCAGGATCTTGGGTTAGACTTCCATATTAAAGTTTTTCTTATACATATGATTTTATTTTGTTATTTCATGATTTTTAATTCATGTTCATGTCCAGATTTTTACTTTTTTACTTGGAAAGTCAGGAAATTTCAATGATAAGCATTTGAAATTGGTCTATAAAATCACATGTATATTTTTTTTCCAATTTTGGCACTACAGGAGGTGGAATATGTCAAATGCACAAAAAAGCAATAATAATTATTCTTAATCAATACAATAAATATTAATTCATGAAAAACAAGATTGAGAAGGTATAAATTAATGTACAAATGTAAAATTTCCTTTTGTTGAAAAGAATATGCATATGATTCATGTGATTTGCAGGCAAAAATAAATCTGTCCATGTCAGATCCTTACAGTTTTTCACAACTGTGTAATGGATAAGGATAATTTTAATAAAATTTTCTTCCTTTTTCCAATGCTTTTTTTAATTTGTTACTTTTTAACCACAAACTCACAATTTAGGCCCTGATAAAGACAAAAACCCATTATTTAATAGCTTCCACATGCAAAATGCATTTAAGTAGAAATTGGAGCAAGTATTTTTTTTCAAAATTAAAGTGAAAAAAATTCTTCAGACCTATTTTTGGAAAAAAAACTATAAACATTTGTCATTACTCAAATAGACATATAGCAGTACTTCAGCTACTGCCCAGGCTTTCATTTGTTGATTTCTGTGGAAAATTTGTGCACCTTCTACCATTCAACAGAAAATTTATCAACGCTTCCACAAGAAAATGATAGAAGTAAGTGGAAGCATATTTATTGTATCATTTACAAACAAGCATACAAGCATGAAACTTATTTATATTTCCTTTTTTTGATCGATCGTTACCTTCATATTTTCAGTTTACATTTTATTGGCAACGTCAACGTTGATTATCCCCCTTTATAACGTTATTTTCACAGAAAAAGCTCGCTCAAATTGCGTTTCACTTTGTTTTTCGGAGAAATATTTGAATTGTTCGTCAGAAAAGTAACAATACACCTTTTCCGATTTAAAGATCCCCGTTCCGAGATCTGACAATGAAGTAATTGTCCTTTTTCTGCCGGACCAACGGTGACGAAATCGTCGGCATCATTGCAAACTTTGATTGTAAAATTTTGAAGGAAAAGCATGCTAAAAATATATGTTTTGTAGTAGTATGAAAAGAAAATATTCTCAGAAACCGTTTAATACCACCCCCTAGACCCAACCCAAACCATACGTCATATATGGCCAAAAAAACCGGAAGGTGATTGACGTTACAAAAATGACCATTTTTCAAATGAAAAGTCACGTGACTGTAAATAAAAATGACGCCATTATTGACTTGGCGGTCCGACTGCAAATAATGATTTTAGAGTCAGAATCGTGATACCGGAAATGAGTTTCTGAAAAGGGCTATAGCTACTGGTGCAATAATTTTGTATCCGTAAAAAGAGTATTCAGAAATAATACTTGTTGGTATTTAAAGAAGAAAGCTACGAAAACTGCCCTAACAAACTATATGAAGTGTTAAATTTTCAGCATATCAGTGGTAATAATAATAATGCACAAGATAATAAGAAACTAAGATAGCCTAGTTGCAGCTTTTGTTTAAATCCCTGCACTCAAATTCATAATAGTTGCCTAATCATTTTAGTAGGAAAAGAACAAATGCACGGTAATACCAAAATACCCACAAAGGATTTTTTTTAAATTTAGGTTACTTTTTATACTATCTAGTATGATACGTCTATCTATTTTTTGTGTAGATTATCAGATATCTATGTTTCAATAATGCACCTCTAAAGGGTATTCGAAATGGCTTGCATCTCTAAAATTTTATAAAACATTTACAGTTAAGATTAGGTTTGATAACTTTAATGTATTTCAAGAATATCGGGTAAAATCACTAAGGTCGAAAGCCGACATAAGTACAATTGCAACCTTTGCAGTAGAAAAGGTTTTTCTTTTCTATCAGCTTAAAGTAAACACGGAAATTTGCTTTAATTGTTTGTAAAATGCCATGTATATGAGGGAACAAATAGTAACATTTAAATTGAGTTTCGTCCATAACAATGTAACAAAATAACAATCCAAAGATACTACTATTAGATATAGTAAATTTATATTATGCTGTATACGACGCATTTCAAGGAGTTACCTCTCATTAGCAGCATTAAAGCCGAAACATTTGGAAGACCAAAAACCAAACTTATTTTAAACAAGAAGTACTCAAAACCAAAAATACCGAAATAGGAAGCCATACAGAATATAATGGATGCAGTTTGAGTAGTCGCGGAATCTGGGTATCCCGACATTAAAATACGATGTACTTTTGCTTACAAAACATTGAAAACTTACCTTAAAATTGTATTAATTTTTTTTACCGAGGACTACAATTGTCTCGTAATTAGATGTAATACGTTTCTTCATTGATTTAAAAATGTATTTGCATCAGCATTCATGTATGTCTTTAACATCGTGAAAACGTTTCGGTTTAATGGAATCATTAAAAATTAATGTTATCGTTTTACTTGTACAATTTTAAGTTTCAACTGTTAACAATAATGTGCATCAGAATTGGCATAATGGAATATTGTCTACATAATTCAAGTCAATTTGGTATTAAGAGCCATATTGATCTATGCAGTGAAATGCTAAATTCTTTCGTACAGAGATACATTGTAGAATATATATATTTATTTACTCAATAGGTGTATCTTTTATCTGCAGAATTTGAAGTCACAAAACCCCATTAAATGATAAGGCGGACGAGGTTTTAATATCCATACAAAATAATTTAGTAATTGAAAAAACATATATTAGGAGTTGCTGACATGTTATATACATTAAATATTTTGAGTGAAAGCAAAGAAAATCATATGAACAGGTCTAGGTGTTTCAAGTTTTTATCAGTTTTATTCCCATGCAGTGATAGGAGAAAATAACCCACACTATTTATTTGAAAGAGTGAATGAAATAAATTGTATATATTTAACATATCATTTACGATACACTTTTCTTTTTTACCTCTTCCAATTTTTCTTCTATCTAATTACTGCATTGTCGTTAGAAGCATATTGTATCATTAAGAGTTCTAACCTTATTTGTCAATTATTGGTTAGAAGTTCCAATATACAGTTACAGTAAAAAACGAAGTTTCGTTTTTGTAAAATAACTACATATTTTGTTATTTTATATTGGTTTGATAAAAATTGCATCTGCATGATATTCCTCAATCTCCACAAAAATGTCATTACAATAAAATGTTTAATACATTTTTCATGCAGGTGTTGAATACTGCAACTGAGGATTCGCGAAAATTTGCTCTTCCGTGTTGATCAGTCATGTTTCTCTTTTTCCAAACAGTTATAGTCTGAAAATCTAAAAGAACATGTGAAATTGGAACTGCAAGGGACAGGACAAGTGGGATGGGTCTTTCATTCCGTCAAGTGAACATCCATAATAAAGCTTCCGGGATCTAGAGTTTCAAATTTAAATGTTAGGGGAACTATAACCGTATGAAATAGTAAGCTCAGGTAATTATAGCTATTTCTGCAATAATTCTGCATCAGTGAAAAGCGTATTCAGAAATAATAATTGTTCTCGTTTAAAGATTGAACTACACAAACTTCCCTGCAAAATTAAATGACATGTTCAGAACTATATTTTAATGCAACTTTGGTTGTAACGTTTATTTTCATTGGATGGCGTTGAAAATTTCAAGCCATCAATTCTGCAATTGATGCCCTCTGAGATGCGGGCACGTTCAAAGCGTCACTAACTGATTTTATAAATCCCTTTTTATTTTAGAATATTTACATCTGCATTAGAGTGGGGATAACAGTATTGTATTTTTAATAATTGCCAGCTTCAATTTTGATTTCATGGTTGCAAATATCTATTTGCTGGCTTCGCTAATGCGTCGTAAGTAAAGTTAATTTGCTACCACCAAATCAGCAATTAATGCGGGCAGATATTGAAATACAATACATTTATCTCCTAGTTCATCTTTGTCACAAATAAGGCTTCCTTTACCGTCATAGTGCAACCTGGAAAAAAAGATTTACTTGTTTCTATAAGCATTAATTAAATATGGACGAACGGAAATTTGCTTTAAATACTTTGTAAAATCGCACGCATATAAAGGAACAAATAGCAATATTTGGATTCTTTTTCGTCAATAAAAATGTAATAACGCACTGAACATAAGGGATACAGTTTTTGAATAGCCGCGGAATTTGGTAAACCATACGTTATACTAGGAAATAAATTGGCAAATAGCAACTCTTGGTGTTGTATTCTGATTTCTTTATATTTATTAGGATGACTCAGTTGAACCCTGTCTACATAATTTAATCAGAAACATTAAAAAACTTAGCTTACAAAAAAAATGTTTATTACTCTTACCAAGGACTGCAAATTTCTCGTAATTAGATTTATTACCTGCTTTGATTGACTCGCAAATGTTATTGCATCTGTAGCCATCCATCCGTCATCTTTAACTTCATAATTTTTTTCGGCTTAAAAGGATTCATTAAAGTTAAATGTGGAGTATATATAGGGAAACCGATTTAATTATATTACCTTGGTAACCTATGTAAATAATACATGAAGACTTAACATTATCAATACCAAAGACATGATTTTATTTAAGAAAATAGTAGTAATTAAGAGTTTATGACTTTGAACACGTCTCTATCAGACCAGAAAGTTAATGTATATTAATACATCGCTTTACATGTGATGGAAGTACGATAGTTAAGCAGTCTTACGCATCGAAAATGGCATCATTGAATATTAGTTTGTCAACAAAATTCCATTTAAACGGGTATTATTAGTCGAATTGAATATGCAGAGAAGTAGTAGATTCTACAATTGTGAATAACTGCAATTGCTAGCGTTAGCTAGCTTTCTGTGTCAATGAAACAAACACGTCTGGTTTCTATCAAACAAAATAACAATCCAAAGATACTAATATTAAATGTAGTAAATTTATACTATGCTGTATACGACGCATTTCAAGGAGTTACCTCTCAACCTCTCATCAGCAGCATTAAAACCGAAACATTTGGAAGACAAAAAACCAAACTTATTTTAAACAAGAAGTACTCATAGCCAAACATACCGAAATAGGAAGCCAAATTTCAGCTAAGGAGATCTACCATGTGCAATACAACCAATACTTAAAAATTGATATTGATCATCATCAACACTCATTAACAATCCAATCACAAAACGAGAATAGGATAAAACTTTGTTTTACATTTCACCGAGATATATAGCGATTTTATATGCATTATATCTGGATCTTTCTTCTCTTTAATGCTTAAGATTGATATCCAAAATAATTGAGAAGTATGCGACTTTATGATACCAAATGGGATCATTTTCATACGACTCGTCATATAAAAGTTTTTAATGATAATGCTTTTATTTTTAACTAATCAAAGCTGAACAAAAATTTGAATAATTTGGCGTATCTACAGAACAGTTCTTTGCAATCAATTTGGAGATACTTAGAGTATGAAAATAGATTTACATGTACTTAGAATTAAATGATGAAGTACATCAAGTTAATCATGTTAATAATATCCCAGGATTCTTTGTATATTTTTCTCTCCAGCCTTTTCCAATTGTACTCCTATACTCTTTCCCTTTATATATGCCAATAGTTATAACATTCTGTGTGTTTTTGAATGTGTCAAACATCTTCCATAAAATATTGAAAACGTGATGTACTATTCACAGTTACTGTCCAAACTTTGGGAATGGTTATGTTCAGTCTTTGTTAAATTCATCACTCCGACAAAAATTTTACCGTCGTCATCATGAATTGATTGGGCGAATAGAAAAAAATAACAATCCAAAGATACTACTATTTTAAGTATATGAATGTGATTTGTGATCTGAAGAACTAGCTGTAAATATTGAAGAAAAATACAGGCAGGTGCTTGTCATTTTGCAAGTTAATTTCTCTTTGTCGTTTCACTGAAGAAGTGATAGCCAAGATCGACATGTTTCCTCTGCTCTGTAAGCTTTCGGCCGAATCAGAATCAAAACGCACGCCTGCCTTTTGTAAGAATCCTTCTAGTGTATTTGAATAAGAATTAGAAGAAATGGAGTATGAAAATAAAGAATGTTTTCTTGGTCTCGCATTACTTGTAATATTCAACAATCATTTACGATAAACGTTACTTTCATCTTATAGATGATCGTAGATTAGTAGACCTTGTAAATGAGCTTTTTAAAGAATTAAAATTTTTCAATAAACCATCATATTATTGTTTTTGGTTTTCAAAAGTCGTAAATCGACGAAATGTGCACATCTTGTGCATCAAAATTGGTACCAAAGATTTTATTATCGTAGCATTTGGACTGCTATTCATGCATTCTGTTGAGGAGCGCTTTTTAGAGAAGATAAAAATCATATTGAAACTATTCATGATAGGATTTGGACATTATTTCAGTATTCTTTGATAAAAAGGTTAGTTAACACAATTCTGAAGTTTGCATGTACTAATTTTACAGCCAAAACAGGTAATACTGCATGTGTTGAGGAGAATACCACCAAGTTTTTTATTGTATTGATTAAAAAACAGTGACGGAGAAGATATGTATTTTCAGCGAATAATGGATGACATCAGAAATAGGAAATTCAATATTCTCAATACTCATAACATTAAACGCGTTGGTCGTTCCTGTACGTTTTGATATTTTTTCATGCTAAACATTAGGCAATGTTAGGAAAATGAAACTAATAGTATGCGTTTTCTAAAATTTCTATTATCTGCTTCATTTAAAGCAATTGATTTAAAAGTTTAACGTAACGTGCGTATAATATTCTGTGCTAAATGTGTAAGCCTACATTTTATATTCAATATGAATCCTCGGACATTACATATTAAATGTCTAGTAAAATAGATGTATAATATATATAGGTATTAACCTTTTGTATAATTCTAACAATTTGATTCATTTTTTGGGATTTAACTTATTTTTAGATCATTTCTTTGCCTTTTGCACAGCTGAGTAAGACATGGATAAATGAAGGACAACGTCATTGCAAATATGTTTTAAAAATACAAATTTGACGACATCTGTATTTTTAAAACATATTTGCAATGACGTTGTGTTTGGTAAATCCACACAACATTTTTAGACCATTCAATTAAATACAGAAACTGGACAAAGCAATTTTAACTTAAGTATGACGAATGTAGGCTACTCCTGATGTAAATTTTGTCCCCGATTTTGTCACTCTGAAAACGTCGTAGGGCGATATATTTTTTATATATTATCCATATTATTTAACAAATGCGTAAATTAACATTTGGTGCCATTGTAAATTTATACTGATATACAACTGATATATATGTATAAAAACCAATAGAAGCTGAGGAGAATTTCTCATTTTATTCCGTTCAACGTAAAAGTTTGACAAAATATTTTGGATTTACATGATTTGTTTAGAAAGTATATCTGGTGACGATTAATGTATACGACACGGAAGTATTTCAATATCGGATAATCGTTACAGTATTAAGCTTAAATCTTATGTGAGGGGTTACTACCATTCACCCAAAGTCAAAACCGTAGCACTGCGAATAATGTATACGCATGTAAATGATGTCCTAAATGGTAAAGCTAAATACCGAAAAAGAAAACATCGTTATTGAGCATGTATGTAAATTAATTTGCTATAACTTTAATGCAGTGAAGTGCACGTTCACATATAGATCCTTGCTTATAAAATTAAATAGAAAGCCTGTGAATTACAACAAAAATTAAGTGCGGCAAAAATGTTAGATAAAAATTGGCGATGTTATTACATGCCACGTGACTTAGTTGGTGCTTAAAATACATTCTGTCAGTTGACTTCTTTTTTTTAACTTAAAGTTTCAGATGTTCCATTTTACCTTTGATTATCCTCCGTGTGATACTTTGATATATATTGTTTAGTTGAAATCTTATTCAAAATACCACTAACATCGATAAATGATAGGTGACCAGGGCGTTAGGGAGTGACAATTGTTTTATTAGGGGAGGGACTAGGATGAAATTAAAAGGCAGGACCGGGGTTTTTAGAAACTCAACAAAATTAAATGCCTACTTATTCTGTGTGAACGAATTCGAAATCTAGAAAAAATTCTACAAGGGCATATCTAGGACGTAAACTTACCCATGCAAGGGGTGCACCTCGTCCTAATTCCAGACTTTTTTTTTAGTGGAGTTCGAGTTTCCTTTTCCATCCTTGTTATTCATGATGTTCAATAGTGGTGTCGTGTTAACGGACTTCTAAATTTAATTAAAATGATATTTTTGATTGCGTTACTCTCCATAGAAGATCTAACACGGACCCAATGGAGTTTCACTTCAAAGGGAAAAGTCAACCAATCAAAATGTAGATGTATGTGGCATTCATTGATGGCAGCGATTTTCTTTAAGGTAAATGAGTACTCCACTAGTACGGCGGGGTGTTAGATCTTTTATTGAGTGAATGTAATAGAAGTATGTAGGATTATTAACTGAGATTGTAGTTTTCTGCAAATGTGACATTGGTTTTCGTGTCTGTTATTTGGATACTACTACCACTACTAGATAACTTTATTTTCCAAACACTATTAGCTTTTGTAGAGAGACATATAAAAAATATGTACAACATAACAATACGAATGTTCGATAGCAAAGAACATATTGATCATGAAGAGGTACACAGTTAAAAATTCCACACAATAATATAAATGCCACTACCCGGAGATTCTATTTTTATTGATAATACGAATAAATTTACAAAGATTATTAAGACCTGGAAGATATTTACCGCTTATTAATTCATGAAAGTTAGTAGTATTTGATCTATTTCTAAATTAGACCTTAAAAAATTCCCTCATTTTTCAAAGCATTACATGAATGCGCAAATAAAATGGTATTCATTTCCGATATCATTAAAGTTACATAAGAAACAATTTCGGTCCTCTTTAGGAATGTTGTGCTATGTCTTCTTGTTTGTGGTTCATAATTCTAAATCTAAACAAAGTCGTTATATTTCTATCCCCTAGTATACTGAAATAACGTCCAAGTTTGTCATTATAATTTCTGTAAATTAGAGATTTTGGAGAACTAATCATATTCCGTTGAAATTGATCAATAAGTACTAGTACTTGTTTGAGTGAATTATAAAACCAATCTACACTTATGATATATTGAGTAAAAGTACATATGAACTGTAACCTTCATCAAAAAATGTTTTCACATACTTTAACCATTTAGTACTATCAGCCTATTACCTTATAGCAAAATTCTACGAAATCGCAGGTTTCTTATCTTGTTCGCCTTGTCTTGTTAACATTTTGCCAAAACTTTAACCACTCTTAATCTAATGGATATCTCGAAATCCTAATTCACCACCAACCATAGAATCTTGTGTAGATTTCTTTGCTTTCAGAAGGATCTTGTAAAAATTCAAATCGAAACGTTCTATAAACTAAGGCGAGTTAACTGTCCCAAACTTCCCAACAAATACATAAATTCGTTAACTATTTCCATGTTTTAATATAAGACTATTACATGATCTACCTCTAGAGTAAAAAAATAAATGATTTTGCTCTTATCAACATTAACTTTAACTTTCCATATATAGAACATCTAGCTGTTTCTGTACATTCTTTTCAGATTCTGCAAAGAAGACTCTAGCATCATCACCAGTAGCATATAATATAAGTTAAAGTCACACCTAATAAACCATGGTTACTGCAGGTCACACATAAACACGAGTTACTGTAGGTCTCTCTTGATAACACATAGGTCACACCTTATAAACCATGGGTTATTGCATGTCACACCTTATAACACATGGGTTACTGCAGGTCACACAACAAACACGTGGATTACTGCAGGTCACACTCAATAACATATATGTCACGAAAGGTCAGCCCTTATAACACACGGGTTCTACAGGTCACTCCTAATAAACCATTGGTTACTGTAAGTCACACCTAATAAACCATGGATTACTACAGGTCACATCTAATAAACAATTGGTTACTGTAGGTCACACATAATAAACCATGGGTTATTGCAGATCAAACCTAATAACATACGTGTTTCTGTAGGTCACTCATGATAACACACTGGTTTCTTCAGGTTAATACGCTTCATATGGAACTCTTCCGCGGTCAATATAATTCAACTAGGTCCATATAAAGTGTATTGGCTTCATCAATATTCTATATTTGAATAATATGTAACAGTGAATATTTGAGTACGTACGATATACAATTACGATTTTTGTAGAAAACTTGATTAACAAAAATCTAGTACATGCATATAAAATTGCAGGTTAAGATAAATGTTTGATATATAAATGGAAGACCTTGAAGGTAATTTTCATGATGATTAGAATTACTCGTATATTTCATCACAGCTATTTTTAGCATATATCTTCGCCTCGTCCAATATAAGTAGAGCGGTGGTGTCTATTTGTGTTTGCAATTTTGTAACTATTTGTGGTTTCAGCGTATACCCTTCAAATTTCAACCCAACACCATATTTTTCTGTACATTTTACAACAAATATTGACTCTAAGGAAAAAAGATGACTTTAAAAATTAGATTTTTTATATTTGATTAAAACTGTTCAGAGAATTTTGTTTTATAGACTTGTTGGAAAATCTGGATTCGTCAGATTTGCATGCCTTGTCAGCAGAGGAAAAAAAGCGACCTTTTCCAACTTTTGAACTCTGCATGCCGAACTGCAATCCCTCAAACTACACTACCCGAAAATGAAAATAATTTTTATTTGCAATATCTCGGACTATTATACATCAGTTGTCCTCTATGAACTGTTTTGACGTGAGCAGATACATAGAACAGTATGAAGGAGATTAGAACACTTTCAGCGGGCGGAGCCCTTCAACAATAAACCAGTGAACTAAAAATTGCATGATTTTTGTATGGAAAGAGCATGATCAATAAATCTTTGAAGTCAATGAATCAAGGCTAAGGCCACATATCTTTCATGAAAAAATGCTAATTGATACAAGTTGAGTTAATTGGTTATCCACTGCAAAACATATATACACATAAAAAAATTGTCTTTGGAAATAGCTACAATTATTTCAAATAAATGTCATATAACTATACATTCTAACCACAGGTTCTTCAAGAAAATCAAAAATCACACACCAGATTGAGGAAGTGAAAGATAATGTTTGCCAAATACATGCTTCATTGTTAAAAGCTTCAGGTAAAATCAGTTACCCAAATCTAGTAATTTGAAAAGTGACATTATTTTTCAAACTTGAAGTAACATTGATATATTTTTTCAAAGTTGCTTAAATCGAAAAGATATACTCGCCTGGCAAATTATATATATATATATATTTTTGTGTTGGTAGTTTTTCAAATAAATAAGAAAAATGTGGATAAAGACTGAAGGATTGGTTGTTAGGTTGTATGCAGTTTTGGTTACTAAGGCGAAACTAATCATTTGAATAAATACTGCATACTTTTGGCGACTTTGAAGTATATTTGTTCCCCATTTGGTATAATATACAAGTCAATGCGCGTAATTTCTTGTTAATTCGTGGCCCGTTTTGGCATTTTTATCTCTAGACATTTTCATATGTTGTTTGTATTGGGGTGTTGTTTTTTTGTGTTGTCTTTATCCATGGATTCTATCTTTTTCGTTTTTGGATGTCAGTTTTCATGTCTTCTACTCTGTAGTATTTTTGCATATCTGACACTGAATCTATCAATTTAGTTAAATCTACCAGAACTATTTTTAAACAGGCAATGTATGCTGCGACCCAGGAAACTATCGGAGGTTGTTAACTATGTGTCGAACACACAATGATAAGAAAAGCGCTCACAACTTCCTTTTGTAGTTCTTTGTTAGGCCTTGAGTACAGCGCACCTGTTGTACTGACTTTTCTGCCGATATCGTGAATGACTTTGGCGCCTGGTAAAAACGAAGAGAGTTACAAAACAAAAATAACTTTATTACGAAATCTCCATATTATCTCGATAAAAGAAACGCATAATAAAATAATAGTAATCTGGAAATTGGTTTAAACAACAATTTCTGAAACGAGAACATAGAATTAAACAGATGAAACGGATGCCTAAACATAACTTCAAATGGTAGAGCATAATATATGGTGAAATATAAATCAAATACAAAAATACAAAACATTTCTATTGTTAATCAATTGCAATATAAAACATTTAAAGTGTGTTGTTTGTTTTAAATATAAATGTGTGTATTTTTGTGTGAATTTTGACATTAACAAATAATTGACTTCGTCAGTACGATAAGCGTATCCAAAGACAACGCTTATTAAGATATATACGGCAATCTTAGAACTAGCAATAATATAGCATTTATATCAATATTTAAGCAATCATGTAATAAGTTTATATCGGTATTTACGGTAAAAAAATGCATATTCCTTTAATGTCACTAAAGACGTTTTCAGATCACATTGTCGAAACAAGTTGCAATATATATACTGTATGCTTTCCTAGCTTGAAGTAAACTAAAAACGGAGTCGACACAATTTGTAAACCAACTGAGTTTAGTAAAAAAATATATTATGATATGCTTAAATATCATAAGTCTTGTTCGAAAAAACAAACTTATACATTGGAGTGACCTTAGGAGAATATATCAATAGTTTCTTATGATCAATACAAAATAATTACTGCTACCTGTATTAGCATCGGCGTTGGTTTTATTAGCTTCAGTAGCAGTGAAAAAATGCATATTCCTTTAATGTCACTCAGGCAGTTGTCAAATCACATGTGTGGAAACAAGTTGCATTATATATACTGTATGCTTTCCTGACCTGAAGTCAACTATAAAAATGTAGTCAAAACAATTTGTAAACCAACTGAGCTTAGTCAAAAATATATTTTAGCTTGTTATGATATGCTTAAATATCATAAGACGT